>CM077670.1:201910000-203110000 GCA_039707655.1 Elymus sibiricus
ATGTTTATAAGTGGAAAGACCACATTGTTAGGTTCTCCAAGGTTGACGAGATGGCGAAGGTGCCGATAGACATCTCTCACGATGTCCATGGCCTGGTTAGTTTTGTGGGGCACATCCCATAGGTCGGTGGAAAGAAATAGTCTGTAGACTTTAATTAGTGCGACTTTGCTTGTCTGTAGTAAGTAATATTGTTCAGTACTTGATTTGTGTGTGTGAACCCTGTATATGGGTTAGTACTGCCGCTTTTGTTTTGTGGTGAATCCTGTGAACACTGTATGTTAATGTTTTAGAAATGGTGAACCTATAATACCAATTTCGATTGTCTGATATCTGTGTTTTTTCATGCCAGTACAGTACTCCCTCTGTTCAAAGACATAAGATGTTTACATTTTTTGTGAATCAGATGTATATAGAGTTAGACATGTTTTGGTGTGTTTGTCCACTCAATTCAGTCTGTATATTTTGAAATATCCAGATCATCTTATTTGTGTGGACGGCGGGAGTATATATCAGTTATGGTTACACTCCAATATATGTATGCATTGCAAGGTTTATCGCACCCACTAGGATTTCCATTCCTGCGGATGTTCGCTCCATACGAGTTGTCACGACCTTTGGACTGTCCTGCTTGTGGGAGTAAGGAGGGGCCCTGCATGCCACCCGTAATTGGACGAACAACCTTCAATTTAGAACTTGAAGATAGTGATTTCCTGGTAAGGATTCAGTCGTGTCACATAAAGTAAATCTCATTGATTAACTATCATGTTTTCTTACTTTTGCTACAATTTTACGATGCAGGTTTTGCCATGTCACATTCGTTACAGAATAAACCGTTTGGTTTGCTCTATGATGGTTATTTTAACAGGTTTCACTTCTTATGATGTGTCAATAACGAAGGCACTGTCCATCACTTATATTAATGGACACAATTGGATCCGTCTGTTGTCTGAGTACAATCTGAAGCCCCCTGATCAACTGAAGTTTACTTTAATAAACACGCCAGAATTAGTCCCTGACGCCTTTAAAAGAAGGAAAGAAAAAGACCGGGTCAGGGTCACGGAGCCGGAGGAAGTTCGAATGCTCACGTGCACTCTCGCTTAAGAAGGATGCGTAGCACAATTACAAAGCTGCAGTCTGAAATCAAAGCAAACCAGAGACGAGCATTGCTGTCTTGCACATCGGTACCACCTCCAGCATCGGCAGCCACAGCGGATCGAGCACCGGCACCTGCTCCGACACCGGCACTAGCTCTAGCACTGACAGCGGCAGCATCTTAGTCTGATCCAGCAGAGAACTGGGCACCGACCGTGTCAGCGGATCAGGCTGATCTACCAGAGGATCTGGCACCAACACCACCACCTGCTCCGACAACGGCACCAGCTCTAGAAGGAGCACCGTCTCCGGCAGCAGCAACGGCACTACGAGTCGCACCGCCACGGGCACCAGCAACGGCTCCGGCACTTGCACCAACACTTGAACTTGCACTTGCATCTGCTCCAGCCCGTGCAGCGGCAACGGAACCAGCATTTGCACCGGCAACAGACTGGGCTGCAATTCGCACTGCATATACCAAAGTCCTTACAAAAACCGATATCTCCACCTTTTTAGTAAGCATTGGCAGCCCAAGTGCTTCGTTCTTTTGTCTTTCCATGTTGTTTCACATGATTCACTGTGTTGATCTAACTGTTTGTGTATGTCTTCTTGTTTGCAAACAGAAAATTCCTAGAGCAATGAGGGAGTCGTTCAATAATCTGGGCGGCTGTGGCCAAGTTTCTCTTACCATGCGCAGCCTTGGTGTGAATGAACCTACGCAATATACCGTAAGTAGAAAGGACGGTCGCATGATGATTGATGCTAAAGGATGGTCAAGGTTCAAAACTAAATCAAATCTTGCGATTGGGGATGATGTCAGAATCGAAGTTTCTCTGCAAGGAGAGCTGGTCCTAATAAACTTAGAAATTCTTCAGTAGCAGCACGCAATTGGCGAACTGATATATCCTCCGAGAGCTTTTGATGTAATATGCCATGGTGAAACAAGTGTCCTGTGTGTATAAGTAGTACTAGCATATATCACGTAGGACATCCTGAAAAAATTGCAACTCTGATTGCTGGATAGGAACTGTCGTTCGATTTCAGTATAACAGCTGTCGTGCTTTATTCAATTTTCTGTCTTCTCCTTGTGACAGCATCTAAAACCAGCGCTGTCCCGATCACATGCAATATTTATCGGATGAAATGCGCTGACTTAGAACACATGGGCCGTCAAACATGCAGGCCCACCGGCCTGTGGCCCAAAGTCAAGAGCCGTCAGCCTATCTGAGTATTTTATTCTCATATATATATATATATATATATATATATAGGACAAATTTTTCCTACCACCAGTGGTAGTTACCACCACTTGCGTTTTGTATGTTGTATGTAGTATCTATCAAATCGGAGAGTATGTACGCATAGTATGTAGTATATAACAATGTTTAGGTAGTATATACATTACTTTTTAGGTAGTATGTATCGTATTTTGAGTATGCTCCTTTTTACGTACAAATATGTACGTATTTCACAAATATAATAAAAACCATGGGCCAACTTGTAATTTTTTCATGTAAATCACTTTGGAAAATCTTATATATAGTATGTGATCATACTTAAAATGATAAAGTAGTGTATATACTACCACATGGTAGTATATGAGACATGTGGGGTAACTACCCCCGGGTGGTAGGATGAATTTTTTCTATATATATATATATAGACACACACACACACATAAACACTATTCTGATCACGAGATCAGAATAATATTCTGATAACTAGTCGACCCGTTGCAGCAGTAATACTTGAACTGCACGTAGTGAAAGATTGAACTTCCACAAACATTGTCCAAATGGGGCTTGCGATATACCGTTGGAAAACTGTGGACACAAGGATCACAACCTAAGTTGAATTTTTGGCAAAACCTATACGGTTTAAGAGCAGTTTGCAAACCGTTTTTTTCATACAAAAAAAAACGTGAACCGTATTTTCGAGCCCATTTCTAAACCGTTTATTGGAACGAGGCAAATGATACGGCATTGGAAAGCTGATGCAAATCCGCTCATTACACATATAGAAACATTTCCCAAATTCCAAACGCATAAAGAGCAATTTGAAAAATCGCTAAATTTCTCCAACCGAACAGCCCAGCTCGTATTTTTAGTGCCATTTCAAAATGGCTCATTGAATTGATGCAAATGATACGGCGTTGGAAAGCTTATGAAATTGCGCTTATTTTTTATATAGAAAGTTTTTTTCCAATTTCAAACGGTTTAAATGTTATTTGAAAAAGGGTCGAAGTTCCACAGATCTCGTATTTTCGCGTTCTTTTATCAACCGTTTTTCGGAATGCAGCAAATGATATGGCGTTGGAAAGCTTGAACAAATGTGAAACTTTTTTGTATATAATGTTCCTTTCAATTATTTACAGTTTTAAGTCAATTTCGAAAATGGCCGAAACTGTTTTTTGGCCGCCATTTGCGCAAACTTTATCGGAACGTGGCAAATAATATACTGTTGGAAAGCTATCGAAAATGCAAAAAAAAATCATATAAAGAGTTTTCTGTAATTCCCAGCCATTTTGAAATAATTTTGAAAACAGCGAGATTATGCGTTCTGCCTTCATCGAGAAAACAGAGTCTTCGAAAATGCACTGCGTGAAGAAGTTGAACTTATGGGGCATGTCTATTTGAACTTCACTCTATTTTTTGCGTGTTGTTTTTTGCCCGTAACTCACCAACCACTCGTCGGAATTGACCAAATGATATACCAATGGAAAGCTGTTGAAAACGCGCAACTTCCCCCTGTTGATCAGTTTTCCATATTCGCGTCGGTTCAAGAGATTTCTTTGAATACGTAAAAACGTGTTTTTCATGGTATCATGAAACTTTTAAATCGTTTATCGGAATGTAGCATATAACATACCACTGGAAAGCTTATGAATAGGAGCAACTTTTTCTTGTAGACAGTTGTTACAAATTCGTTGCCGTTTGCGAGCAGTTTTAAAAATGGTAAAAGCACGTCGTTTTTGCCTTTTTTTAACATGTAAATGAATGACGGATGTCTCGCACTAGAAATTTTCAGCTATGCCGGGAGGAGCACATGAACTTCTTGCAACAAACCTTTTAGGCTTTCAGTTTTGTATTCTTTTATTCTCAGTTGAAACGTATTCCGTGTAGTATTTGAACTGCTCGCTATTTTCACTTTGAACTTCTGTCACGTATTTTTGTTCGTAATTCCTCACCCATTCGTCGAGTTGCACAAAACGACATACCATAGAAACATGTTGAAAAGACGCAACTTTTTTCTAATACAGTTAAACTTTCAATTCGAACAACATACATCGATTTGTTTTAACCGTTTATTTTGGTATAGAGCATACGATATACCCTTTGGAAAGTTGTTGAATAGGAGGAACTTTTTTTATGTAGCGCATTTTTGTTCTAAATTTGTAGCGGATTGAGAGAATTATTTTGAAACATGAAAAACAAGTTCTTTTTTGTGTTTTTGAACATGTAAATACACGGTGAACCTCTCTAGCAAGAATTTTTGAACTTCCCCGGCCACAACACTTGAACTTCTAGCAACAAAAAAATTTAGACTTTGCCTTCTTATTCTTTTTTTCTCATATGAAACACACACCATGTAGTACGTGAACTTCTGATTGTTATCACTTTGAACTGCTCTCTATTTTTTTTACCCTAACTCCTAAAGCACACATCAAAATTGAGCATGTAGACCCTAGTTTTTTATATAAACTTTGAACTTCTTAGTTTTATTCTTAGGAAGGAAAAAATGATTTTTAAGTAAACATCGAACAACTTTTTTTTTAAATTGAACTTCATATGTTTATTTTGCCTGGAACCAAAAACAATTTGAGTTTTTTTGTATTCACCGAACTATTCCATTTTTGTAATTTGAACTTCTTGATTTTTTTTATAAAAATCAAACCGCTCCATTTTTCAAATTTGAACTTCTTGTTTTTTCTAAGAAACTTGATAAATCCAATTTTTGTTCTAATGTTTGAACTGCTCTCATTTAAAAAATTGAACTTCTTGGCTTTTACTTTTTAGGCGTGGGATAAATCTGTTTTTGTATAAACTTCGAATTGCTTTGCTATTTTAATTTGAACTGCTCAGGTTTTGAAATTTGAACTTCTTGGTTTTATTCTTTAGTAATGGGAAAATCCTTTTTTAGAAATTTTTGAACTGCTCTGCTATTTCAATTTGACCTTCTTACATTTTTTTTAGAAACATGGAAAAATATATTTCTGTTACAAACATTGAATTGCTCCTTTTTTTAATTTGAAATTTTTTATTACATTTTTTCAACAACAGAATCAATGGGAGAAATATTGTAGACCCATAAAGTTTTCTTTGATCTATCCATTTTATTTAAATTTGAACTTCCAGAGTTAGAATTTTTCTGAGTGAGGGTTGTTTATCTTCTTGGTTTATAAAAACTACTTCATTATTTTAATTTAAACTTATTACTTTTTTTCTTTTAGTAACTTCAAATATCTGAGTTTTATATAAACATCGAACCCTCGGTTATTTTAATTTGAACTTCTATATTTTTTTAGAAATGTGGAAAATCCTTTTTTTATAAAAAATTGAACCGCTCACTTTTCTAAATTTGAACTTCTTAGTTTTATTCGTAGAAAAGAAAAAAAAAAGTAAACATCGAATAGTTTTTTTAATATTGCATTTCATACTTTTATTTTTCCTAGAAACAGGGAGAATTTGAGGTTTCGTTACATCGAACTACTGCGTTTTTTTATTTTGAACTTCTTGATTATTTTTTAATAAGGAGGAAAATCTGAGTTTTTTACAAACATCAAACTTCTCCATTTTTAAATTTTGGACTTCTTTGTGTTGTATTCTTTTTGCAGCGGGAAACAAAATGATAGTTTGCTATAGACATTGAACCACCCTGTTATTTATATTTGAACTTCTAGGGGTTTTTTAGAAATGGGGAAAGTTCTTTTTTTACGAACTTTTTTTTGAAATGTTTTCGTTATTCAAATTTTACCTTCTTCGTTTTTTAGAAACATGAAGAATATGTTTTTGTAACAAAGATCTAACTGCCGTGTTATTGTAATTTGAACTTTATGGTGTTAAACAAAAGGGAAAATCCATCAAAAAAATATTGTACATCCGTAATATTTCAAACTCTCTAATTAATTAAATTTGAACTTCGAGAGTTGATTTTTTCTTGGTGGGGCTTTTGTTTTCTTCTTTTGTTTTTCACGACGTAATTATTTTTGTGTTCTTTTTTCTCCTTTTTTTGGACGTCTCTTTGTCGTAGTTTTTGAACTTGCTCGGGGCTTCTCTGTTTTTTGTAGTTTTTTGAACTGAAACCAACATACTATCAACACGTTTTTTTTGTATCAACGTATACTATTGAACTTCAGGAAACAGTACAAAACAAGATAGTAGACAACATGATGTACAGATGGGGGCCAAATAAACTAACGATCTTATTCCCTTCTTATGCGTCACTGAATTTCACATGTCCAAATAGACTTCACTTCACTGTATCACCTTCATCGTACACCTAGTACATCCAAGCCCAAAATAAAAATCAAAACCGTGCCTCTCCAAACACAACATGTGCATAGAGAGAGCTATAGTTGTTCCTTTCCAGCTATTTCTGAACTTCTACGGCCGATGCATTTTTTCTGTCGTAGATGCACAACAACTACAGGAGGGAGAATTATTTTTTCTGTCGTAGATGCACAACAACTACAGGAGGGAGAATTTTTTTGCTGGATGGACAGAGAAGTTCAGCGGCGAGGCAGAGGTGGACGCCCGGGCAGAGGAGGACACCGGCTGGACGCGGCCTCACAAGAAGCAACACTGCATCCTAGCAACAACACTGATTCTCACGAATGACGACCATCTTCCTGAACTCAGAGCATCTTCCGAATGGCGACACCCCTGTCCCCTGCACCTCAAGTGTGACCTTCTCCCTTGCCATGTGGTGAACTTCTTCCTCCCTCTGTTCATGTGGGTAGCGAGCAGCAGAGCAGCAGAGTAGTACAGCCAGATAAGGTGACTAGTCCACAAGGAGTCCATTATTATTCCCAAAGAGATGCAATCCTTGTCAGGTTAGCAATGACAAGGATGCAGTACTGCACAATCAATAGAGATGCAATCCTACAACTCTGCCGCTTGGTTCCTCATCGATGCATCAACATGTAAAAACTTGGAAGCACACAACAGGCACAACAATTGAATGTTATTCATCTCAAGATCGATACAGATTTCAAAGAGGAGTCCATTATTCCCAAATCGACAGCACACTGGGATCCAAAATCAACCTGAAACCCCCCATCAGAGGCTCGCCGCCGCTGGAGCGTCGACGACGAAGTCCAGCACCATGACCTCGTCGAGCATGGGCCTGAGGGCGGCCTTGGCCTCCTCCACCTTGCCGTCGTGCTCCACAGCGTCCAGCTCCTCGACGCTGCCGAACACGGCCACCATCCCGAACTGTGGAACTGGTACACCTTGGCCCCCGCGGGGAAGA
The DNA here is from genome assembly GCA_039707655.1 of Elymus sibiricus. Classification (NCBI taxonomy): domain Eukaryota; kingdom Viridiplantae; phylum Streptophyta; class Magnoliopsida; order Poales; family Poaceae; genus Elymus; species Elymus sibiricus. The sequence goes on from CM077670.1 coordinate 201,917,564, forward strand.
AGTTCTCCCCAAAGCTGACCTTGGCGCCGTTGGCCTCGCTGGCGTCCTTGGTGGGAGTGGCCACCTTCTCGGTGACCTGTCCGACCTCCACGCCCTCCTTGACCTTGGCGAGGGTGAGACGCACGGCGGCGCCGGGGGCGACGGGGGACAAGGCGTCCGCGGCGTTGACCTAGTTGACGGCGGTGGCGTCGAGCGCGCTGGGGGGTCGGCGGCGGAAGACGCTTCGGGGCCGAGCGGCCGGCGGCGGGAGGCGCGCTGGGGTCGGGGAGCGGCGACGGGGCCGGGGTGACCGGCGGCGGGAGGCGTGTCGGGGTCGGGGGCGGCGACGGGGCCGGGATGGCCGGCGGCGGGAGGTGCGCCGGGACCGGCAGTGGGATGCGCGCTGGAGTCAGGGGGCCGGCGGCGGTTGTGGCAGGGGGCGAGAGCTCGACGGCGCTGGATCGGGGGAGGTTGGGGATCGGGGAGGAGGTGGTGGGCGAGTGGGCGTGGGCGTGGCCTTTTTTTTTTTGCTCCGCAGGTTCGGTTCGGGAGTTCGGGAGGACATACATATATATATATATATATATATATATATATATATATATATATATATATATATATATATATATATATATATATATATATATATATATATATATATATATATATACTAGCAAAAATGCTCGTGCGTTGCAACGGTGAACAACAAAAATTCACAAAAATTATAATGTCCGACATAAAACAATTCAAGTTCATCAAATTGCATTAATCTGATGTAAATTCAACAAATCAAATCAATAATTAAAGAATAACTCATGCAAGAAAGAGGAACCTGAGCTTTTTAAAAAAGAGGAACTTGTGCACCATCCTGCTTGAATGCACGCTCCTTCTGGCGCTGCTAGTGGCCACCGTTGTGTCTTCTTGTTGTCCTTATGGAGTCATGGGCAGGCGTTGGGAGGAGCAGATCCTGAGATGAAGGAGACCGTGGACGGGAGCAGCCGCTCAAGAAAAAGAACCATCCAAAAACATTTAATATTGTTTTAAAGGATGCTACAATTTTCAGAATTTAGGCAGAGGCTGGAGCTACCATCCCGACATTCTATTGCTAGATAAGTCGACTACTAATAACAACACTTTAAGTGCCCGTGCCCCCGCGAAATGCAGATCATTTGCAGAAGATACAGCCTTAGAGGTTCACTCTCAAGTAAAATTCAGAGTGTGTAAACAGACCTGACAATACAACTCAATAGCCTCTGCTATGTAAGCGTGGTTCTCATCCCATGGCAAATATGGAGTGGGAACATGTTTGTTAGTTAAGGCCAACATGAAAGAAAACCAAGTAAAATATCTATGTGTTTCTTTTTTCCTGATGAAAAGTATCTATTCATTCCTTTACATACTATCATCCGGGTAGAGCAGAGGAACTGGTCAGTGGAGCACACCCTGCAAATCCAGCTCGGCTCCTCAAGTTAGTTCATGATATGCTGCCTTCCCTGGCCTCAGCCTTCTATTCTCCTTCAAATCTTAAGCTCTTCATTCTTGAGGCCCCGTTGGCAGAAGGACGCCGCCTGCGGAAATAAGTCGAGAGCCAGCACGGCCTTCGATGCCTGGTAGTGCGCCTACCTATACAAATGTCACATATTACATGAAAGCTTCTTCACCAGATTCGACGAATCATAGAGGTGTAGTACCTTTCTAATATTTGCATACAACATTTTGGTTAAGGTAAAATTTCATTTGATAAAATTTGTGATGCTGGCTCAAGTGTGCATCAACCTCATCATGTATTCCGTCACAAGCTTTGAGAACAGAGAAATTTGTCAGTAAAAATGTTCATGATGGCATAAACCTGGCTTGCTTTAAGGCCTAAACCCATAAGGAAGTTGTCTGGCTTTATATCACAATGAAGAAAGCCCCTCGAGTGCATGTACTCTACAATGGTGATCTATATAAAAATAATGGAATACATCAACTTGTCGGGATCAGCCAAATAAGGAATCAGAGATTTGAGTTTGCAGATAAAAAAATTCATTCTGTCAAACAGGTGGCCAATATTAACAGCCAAAATGAAATTATACAGTAAGCACTCACCATCTGATAAGCAAGCAGAAGTACTGTTTTAAGGGTAAATTTTCTGTTGCAATAGTTGAACAGGTCCTCCAGATTTGGACAAAGAAGATCAACGACCATGAAATGTTACTCCCCGTCCACTCCAAACCACTTCAGATGAGACCAGTATCTTGGTCCGCCTAGGAAACACCGTACCGAGACATAAGATTACACCGGCCCACACTCCAGTTTTCTCTATTCTCTACCACTTTGAGGGTAATTTTTAATTCTAGAAATTTCGGAAGAAGCAAGACTACCAGAATATGAATTTAAACATAAAAGATGGCTGGGCAACTCGCCTCCCTGGTTGCCCCCCGATTTCACCCTTCGCCAGCCGTTCGATTCTGGTCAACGTAGTCTTTTTTTCACCCCTAGCCGTTGGATGTTCGCTGCAGATTGATTTGTCTCGTTTTCACCGGGTGGTAGATCTTGGGCAGGGGATGACGTGTGGGCTCGGGCTGGATCCGATTGGCTGGGTGCCGGTTTGTTGGGTGCGTGAGGGCATGTACAATGGTTAATAAGATAGTCTTATCTTTAAGTCTTGCATGTAATTTAGAGATGATAAAAAAATTTGTCTACAATGGGTCATCTCTTAGTCTTATCTTCGATAACTAGTTATTCCTAAAAACGTGGTGAGACATATTGTGCTAAGAGATCACCTCTTGTCTTCTCTTAAATAAGAGAAGGCAAAGCTTTTTTTCTCAGTTCTCTCTCCTCCACCTCATCATTTATCCTACGTGGCACTCCTAAGATAGCACCATTGTACATGCCCTGAGGCAACCTCTCCTGCCGCGCCGCGTCTGCGTCGTGGGCGAGCCGCGGACGGGTTGGCTGCCGCTTACGCGCCTGATTTTTGCGTCCGTGTATGCGGTGTCCCGATGACGGGTGGGCCGATGCTGCCCCTGGTCCCGCTTGTCGGTTGGACTGGCTGATGTAGGTTGCAGGTTAGAGGTTTTTGGGTCAACCGCTCTTGGCGGGACGCTCCTGGCGCGTTGCCCGCGTCATGCGTTGTGGGGCGCAGCTGCGTGCATGCGCGCGGGGTAGCTGATCGATGCATTGTGCTCCTACGCCATGCCGCGTACGTGATGTGCTGCAGCATACACACCCGCCGCTACCTTTCCGCACAATGACCGGTGGGTCAAGTTGGATGATGGTCCTACACGTCAGTGGGTTAGATTATTTCTGTTCGTGTCGTTGAGTTTCGTCTGCGGTTGGAGAGAGCGGAGTCGTGCGTCGTGCTCTGGCTGACTCCTCCTGCACCATGCCCGGTCCTGTGGCTGTGTGTGGGCATCCGCTTTTGCTGCAACGCTCACATCTCGAACCCCGCATCCAGTCCTTCCCTTTCCTCCTCCTTTCTCCTTGTCAGCCACCACTCCGCCTCCTGGTTGCTTTGTTTCCTCCACCGCCTTGTCTCCGGCCGCCGGCCTCCCAGCCGCCCCACCTCACAACGACATTTCCCGAGGAGCAACGCGAGCGAGGCCAACAGATGGAAGAAGCGGATCGAGGCCTCGTACGCGGGCTCGTCATCTGCTTTGGCATGTTCTGGATTCGCGCCGCCGCGTGCGATGGTTCTAACTCAGCGCAAGTCATCGCCACGGGATAGCAGGGGCGGCGGGTTCTTCACGTCGGGGGCAGGTGGGCAGGGGAGGGTCAGGAGGCCGGCACGACGTGCTAACAAGCAGCGAGGTTGGCAGCGCTCTCCCATTTGACCGCTTTGGTCTCTTTCTCCTCATCACTGTGTTGCGCTCTCTCTTCAGTTGGATTGCCTCTCCCTTCTTCACTGGTGGTGTGCTCTCGTCTGCTGCAATGGCGTCCATACTCTAGAAGGTACTATTGGTTGAGATTCGTTCTCCTTTACAGACCTTGTTGTTTACCCTTATTTTTCCTACGCCCTCCTGATTTCGTGTTCTTCTTTTTGTCTCGTTCGTACGCGGGTTGATTATCTCCTCTGTCCACCGTCGCACCGTTCTGCCCTTCAATTAATTGAGGTGACACCCCGCTCCATTTCTTGCCTGCAAGATGTTTGATGAAATGTGTATTTGCTAACCTTTTTTTTCTTTCAGTTCATTTTGCTTGTTGTTCATCCTTGGTCTTATCGTCCGTCTTTCCTTCTTTCCTAGCCTGCTTCTCCTTTCTAGGTCTGGTAAATGGACCGCTCTTTTGCTTTTGTCTGTGGATGACTATACGTTTACCTGTCTGTGCACCGTTCCACATCATGCCTGTGCTCTGACTACTTCATCTCCGTTTATATAGCAGGTTCTAGGATCTCATGTGTTTCTGCATCTTGATCTCCTGCTTTCATGGTTGTGTTGCTCAAGGTTTGCTTCCTTTCTTTCTAGCTACATGCTTATTCTTAGCTATATGCATGTTTTCCTTTTGCTAACGGAAATAGTTCAGTTATATTGATCAGTAGCATCTCTATGTTTATATATACATACCAGGAACGTGCTTCTTTAGTGTGGCCTTCTCTTTTTTATGGAATGAGTGTGCCTTCTCTAAACTAACAATCATCTTATTTGTTGTTCTAAATAATTATTGCAGGATGGAGCAGCATGAATAGAAGAAATCTACAGCCAATTTCTATTGGCTGCGGCATCTTCCGCTGGCAGAAACTCTACACAACAACATGCTGAGGTTGATTCTTGCAATAAAAACATAAGTCTTGCATCATTCACAAAAAGCGTATAGGCTTAGATAATTTCTTAATCTTGCACTGGTTCTCACCAGTGAGATTGCAGATGTGGTATATTGAGAATACCAGTGTAATTCAATGGTCCAAAAGCTCTATTTCTTAATATGTTTTTGCACAATGCTACCAGTAATATTTTTCTTCTGCTCAGTCTATCTCACTATAGAAAACAACTTATGTACGTTAGTAGGTATTTATGCTTAGTTTTGACTTCAGTACAAAAAAAAAGAGCTTGCTGACATATATAAGAGAATAGGCTACACATTCTACAATTGAATCAGATTGTTAAACTAAACCATGGTGATGTACTCTTTGCCGCTGAGTTACTGCAATGCCACTGAAAATAAGGGGAAAGCAAACATCATCCTGCCATTTAAATTATCTCATATTTGTGGAGGAAAGTTGCATAGTTAGCTATTGCAAAATACTATTTGAACTCTTCTATGGTCTATTTGTTCTCTGTATATTTTTTAGAATTTTTCCATGATGGCACTTTCCACCTGGAAAAAGGATCTAGGCCGGCGACCCAGTTTTTGTTCAAATGTAGCTTGTGTTAGGAATGAGCAACTAGTATTCACTGTGGGCCAAAGGCCAGTACATATACATGTAAGGTATTACAAGCGGTAGTACCGCACTCAGAGCGGTAGTACCGCCTCGGGCGGTAGTACCGCACTCAGAGCGGTAGTACCGCCTCGGGCGGTAGTACCGCAGAGAACACACCAAACACACATCTAACACCCCCCTCAAACTCATGGTGGATCAACAACACTGAGTTTGGAGAGAAAGAAGCCATGCTGCGCTCGAGTCTGTGCCTTTGTGAAGAAGTCCGCCAACTGTAACTCAGAGGGCACATAGTGAAGAGCCAGTGTCTGATCCTGCACAGCAGCACGTACAAAGTGGGCATCCACACCGATGTGCTTGGTGAGCTCATGCTTCACCGGGTCACGCGCAATACTGATAGCACCGGTACTGTCTGACAGTAAGGGAGTCGATGTAGTAGCAGACACACCAAAGTCCTCAAGTAACCATCGTAACCAGATCACCTCAGCCGTCAGCATAGCCATCGCTCGCAACTCAGCCTCTGTACTCGAGCGATAAACCGCAGTCTGTTTCTTTGTCTTCCAGGCAATAAGAGAGCCACCAAGGAAGACACAGTAAGCAGACAGCGAGCGTCGATCAGAGGGATCACTAGCCCACGTAGCATCAGAGTAGGCCTGGAGCTCGAGAGAACTGGAGCGGGGAAAGAAAAGGCGATGAGAGATCGTGCCACGAAGATATCGTAGAACACGGAGAAGGTGACTATAGTGGACAGAGGTGGGGGCTGAAACAAACTGACTGAGAATGTGGACAGGATAGGAGATGTCAGGACGCGTAACAGCAAGATAGACAAGGCTCCCAACGAGGTGGCGATAGCGAGTGGGATTAGGAAGAGGGTCACCATCAGAAGCACGAAGCTGAACGTTGAGCTTCATAGGAGTCACAACAGTGCGCTCATCACCGAGAGCGGCACGAGTAAGAAGATCCTGAATATATTTTTCCTGGGAGATGAAGAAGCCTGCAGAGGTCTCAGAAATCTCGATCCCAAGAAAGTAGCGAAGAGGACCAAGATCAGACATCAGAAACTGTTCCCGGAGGCGGGCCTTAACAAAGGCAATATACTCAGAATCGTCACCAGTGATGATCATGTCATCCACATATAGAAGGAGAAGAGTCCGACCACGAGAAGAGGTGTGGACAAACAGTGCTGGATCATGATCACTGGGCAAGAAGCCAGCGGCAGTAACGACAGAGGCGAACCGCGAGAACCAGGCGCGAGGGGCCTGTTTAAGACCATAGAGGGAGCGGCGAAGTCGGCAGACCATACCATCAGGAGCATAGTACCCCGGTGGTGGCTGCATATAAACCTCCTCACGCAACTCACCATTGAGAAAAGCGTTCTGGACATCAAGCTGAGATACAGACCAATGACGAACAGAAGCCACAGCAAGGAGAGTGCGGACAGTGGTCATGTGGGCCACAGGAGCGAATGTCTCATCATAATCGCGTCCCTGCTCCTGCTGAAAGCCACGAGCCACAAGACGAGCTTTGTATCGCTCAAGGGAACCATCGGAGCGAGTCTTAATCTTATAGACCCACTTGCAGGTGATGGGACGAACACCGGAGGGAAGAGAAACCAGATCCCACGTGCCATTGCGCTCAAGCGCCGCAAGCTCCTCGGCCATCGCAAGCTGCCATTCAGGCTGAGTCATGGCAGCCCGATAGGTGGTGGGCTCAGCAATGGCAGAAAGACAATACCTGTCAGGAGAATAGCGATCAGGTGGGGGACAAGGCCTAACACGGAGGTTATGGACCGGCGAAGGCGTGAGAGGAGGTGCACTAGAAGTAGAGGGCACATCAGTAGGATCATCCACAGCACGAGGACGACGAGTGTAGTGGAGAGGAAACGGGGAGTGAGGTCGAAAGACTGGGGAGGAGGGTGGGAAGGGAGGGGATGGTGGAGATGAGGAAGAGGAGGAGGGAGGGGATGGTGGAACCGGTGGTGTAGGGGGACGCACCGGGGGTGAGGGAAGAACAAGAGGCATAGAGGGAGATGTGTCGGGAAGGAGGAGGAAGGAAATATCTTCCACGAAAAAGCTCGAGGAGGAGGGACGCGGATAGTAAGAACGAGACTCATCAAACGTCACATCACGAGAAATGCGTAGACGGCGACCAACAGGATCCCAACAGCGATAGCCCTTGTGCTCATCACTGTAGCCAAGGAAAACACACTCAACGGACTGAGCAGTCAACTTGGTTCGTTCTCGCGGAGCAAGAAGAACATAGCACACGCATCCAAACATACGAAGAGCGGAGTAGTCAGGAGAGCGACCAGAGAGACGCTCCATAGGAATACCACCCTTCAAGGCAGCCGAAGGCTGAATGTTGATGAGGTGGGTGGATGCGGAAACGGCCTCAGCCCAAAAATGGGGTGGAAGAGAGGCGGCGATCATCATCGCCCGAGCCGTCTCAAGCAAATGGCGATGTTTGCGTTCAGCAACGCCATTCTGAGCATGTGCACCAGGGCAAGAGAATTGGGCAAGAGTACCCTGCTCCGCAAGAAAACCACGCAACATGTGAGAGATATACTCTCCAGCTGAGTCAGCACGGAAGATACGGACAGGCGTGGAAAATTGAGTGCGAACCATGGCAGCAAAACGCTTGTATATGGGGAGAACCTCGCTGCGAGATTGCATACAATAAAGCCAAGTGTAGCGAGAGAAATCATCAATAAACAGAACATAGTAGCGATGACCCCCTTTCGAGTCAAAAGGAGCAGGACCCCATACATCAGAATGAACTAAGTCAAAAGGACGCTGAGATATAGACTCACTGGTAGGGTAAGGTAACTGAGTCTGTTTGCCAAGCCTACAACCATCACAATGCAACGAAACATCACCGGAGACAGACCCTAAGACGCCTTGGTGTACTAATGAGGACAAGCGAGAGCCACAGATGTGACCAAGTCGATGATGCCACTGCTGGAAGGACGCAGAAGAGGAGGCAGCAAGAGCATGAGAGCTGGCGGATGTGGTAGCAGCGGAAGGAACACGAAGCCAGTCAACCTCCCAAAGGCCCTCAGACTCACGGCGCCGAGGGCCACCGCCAACCAGAGCCTGAGTGCGACGATCCTGAACAGAACAAGAGTCGGCATCAAGAATGACACGACAGCCAGAATCAGTAAGTTGGGCAGCGGAAAAGAGATTCATGGTAAGACGAGGAACATGAGAAACACTAGGAACCGAAAAAGACGGAGTGGAAAGGATGCCACGACTAGCAACAGGAAGAGGTGTGCCATCGGCAGTGAGAACATTAAGAGGAAAATCAAGAGGTCGAAGAGAAGATAAAGCAGAGGAATCAGAAGACATATGAAAAGAAGCTCCAGAATCCAGAACCCACGAGGATGTACCTGACTGAGTATGCTCCGGCGGGGGCGGAGTTGTGGTGGCAGTCACAGCGGCAACAGAACCCGTCGAGGAAGAGCCGGAGGAAGCCAGGAGGCGCTTGAGCCGCACAATGTCCTGATCAGTGAGTGACGGAGTCGAGGAAGGTGCATGAGTCCCACTGGAAGATCGCCTCTGGTCTCGCTGTTTCTGGCAACACTCAGACTCTGGGTGACCTGGCCTGGAGCAGTAGCCACAGAAGGTGTCACGGCGCGACCGGCCCTTCTCAGCATAAGGAGGGCGACCCACCCCCCTTGAAGGTGTGGGCAGGAGCGGTGGAGTGGTGAGGCGAGCAGACGACACAGGAGCTCGGGCAGCAAGAACAGTGGGAACCACAAGCAGACCAGCAGAACGGAGGCGTGTCTCCTCAGCACGAAGCTCTGCAAGCACCTCCGAAATAGGAACACGACCACGAGCAAGTAGGTGGGCACGCTGAGGCTCAAACTCTGGACGAAGGCGAGATAAGAACTCATGGAGGCGATGAAACTCCAAGTCCGACCGCACAGTCTGGCAACAACGGCAAGTACCACAAACAACCGTCCGAAGAGAGTCAAGCTGGCGCCAGATGGCAGAGCTCTGTGAGTAGAACTCATCGACAGAAGAGTCACCCTGCTGAAGAGCGTGCTCCTGACGCACCACAGATAAGTAGAGAGCATCACCAGATGGCTGATATCGCTGACAAAGATAGGACCACATCGCAGCAACAGGACCGAGACCCATGAACTCAGACGCAAACTGAGGTAAGACACTCGCAGTGAGAACAGCAGCAGCTCGAGCATCATCGTTGCACCACTGAGTGTAAGCAGACAGATCATCTCGGTAAACAGCAAGAGCATCTGAGTAGGCAGATACCTGCTGATCATAAGCATCAACCGCAGCATCGTCAAGGGCCTTGGCTGTATCCCGATCAGCCTGAGAAGCATCAGCAGCAAGAACAGGCGGCACCGGCGGGGTAGGAGCCACAGGTGCAACAGGGCAAGGCGGACAGGGAACCTCGCCAGAGAGAACGCCCCACAGGAGAAGACCGCGCATGTGGATGCGCATGAAACCCACAAACTCAGCATAGTTGGTGCCATCGAAGATCACCGAGCACCGAGGAACAGCCACATAGCCCGACGAAGACATGACGCCTGAGTGCGCGGTAGTACCGCACTTCTCAGCGGTAGTACCGCTTCAGACGGTAGTACCGCTCTTGTGCAGCGGTAGTACCGTGCTGCGCAGGGCGGTAGTACCGCTATGCTAAGCGGTAGTACCGCTTGTGCGGTACTTCCGCGGTCCAGTGCCGTGGGCACTTCCGCTTATTTTTAGTCTTCGGGTATGCCTGGCCTTCAAGCGGAAGTAGAGCAGCAGTAACGGGCGGTAGTACCGCTTCGGGCGGTAGTACCGCGCTTGCCAGCGGTAGTACCGCTTGCGCGGTACTCGCTGCGGGCGGCGGCGGCCGGGCCGAGCCTGGCAGTGGGCGGGACGGGGCGGCCGGATCCGCGACGGGGGCGACCGGATCCGCGACGAGGAGGGCCGGGCGGAGCAAGGGGCGCGGCAGGAGGCGGCGGCCGCCGGGTGGCTCGCGGAGGAGGCCGGCAGCACGCGGGGGCGGGCGAAGCCGGACGGCGCGCGGAGGCGGGTTCCGGTGGCGCGGCAGAGGCGGCGAGCCCAGGGGGCAGCCAGACGAGGGGAGGGCGGCCGGAGCAGCTAGCTCGCAGCTAGCAGCGGCGGCGGCGGTGGAGGAGGAGAGCACGGAGCTGCGGCGTGCGGGGTGGGAGAGAACCTAAGCATCTGATACCATGTTAGGAATGAGCAACTAGTATTCACTGTGGGCCAAAGGCCAGTACATATACATGTGAGGTATTACAAGCGGTAGTACCGCACTCAGAGCGGTAGTACCGCCTCGGGCGGTAGTACCGCAGAGAACACACCAAACACACATCTAACAGCTTGAACCTGAGCAAGGGCATGGTAGCATGGTCATTCTAATTTTTTACTTAAGGTGGTTACAATTTCCTACTTTTTTGCTGAAAGAGAGCGAATTCAGTCATGAACTATAGCAGCGTTTCTGTTTACTGAATTTTGTTTTGTAGTTTTTCCATATACATCACTCATTCTGTTGAATGTTTATTCAAATGTGCCTTATGTTTTTCTTTTCAGGTTTCTCAATACTAACAGATGTTGATCTCGAATCAGTTAGGAGATTGAAGGTGGTAACTTGCTGAACTCTCATTTTGGGGAAAATCTGGAGATGTCTTGGTATGGAGTTTTGTGATCAACTTGCTCCAGCATAGATAGTCTTTGTAGACTAACTGTTTGTCAGTAACTATTCTATACACACACACACACGTGTGTGTGTGTGTGTGCGCGCGCGCGCGTGTGTCTGTGTGTGTGTGTGTGTGACTGATGAAGTTAATTCCTTGGTGAAAGTCTGAACATCATCATGATGTTGACCAAGAGGCGGACATTTTGGAAGGTACAGGCTGGGAGCAATATGAGTTTTCAGGTTGCAGGAACGCCACTATACTTTCTTTTGGTTTTGATTTTGAGATATGTATGTGCTCATAGTCATAGGTCACAACCCATAAAGTTACTTCCTTTTGGTTTGATTGGTGATACTAGCACAAAGACGTGAATCCATCTCCTTTCCTGAGAACCTCTCCTTTCTCCTTTTATTAGTTGGTTGTAATAGCAAATCATCTATAATCATTTTGTTTAACTACAATCTGATGCAAAAGAGTTCTGTTTAGTTCTCATAGTTTATCCATTATATGTTTGCTTTACTACCATACTAGAACGTGCAGCTATCATAATGAATCTCTAAGCAAGAAGCAATTCAGACGGCAACACATGATTTGGAAGAACAAAATTCAGTCGTAGAACAGGTAGACCAACAAACTCTACATCCTAGCACCACAAGGCACATGAACATTCACAACAAGCACGGACAGCAGAGACAACATGTAATGTAAAAAGTAAAGGAGAAGAACACACCGCATCAACTAGAAGTACTCAGGGAAGATAGCCACCGAGCGAAGCCCAACAAGCGCGGTCCTGAACCGTATCATGTCGCTGAAGCTGGGTGCCACGTCATAGATACGCTTCAAAGAGACAACAACGAGCCTGCTCCATCGGCATGTATAGGAACCAGTCACTGTCAGCACCGCACACAAGCGGCGGCGGGGCTCCTCCAGTGGAAGCGATGAACGGAGATGCACTCCTCATCCGACTGCAGCACCACTCACAGCGACGTACCTCCTTCAATGACAGCAACGACGGCGCGCCGTATCCAAGATCCAACAAGCCCCCAAAATGCTTCTACTGGCCTCTCCAAGCCGTCCCCAAATCACCTCTCCCTCTATACAGAGCCGCCACGATGTGCACGCTTGGGCCGCCGACCCCCGCTGCAGAGCCAGCAAACAAAATCCCTCCCCAACAGACCCCTTCCCCTCCGTGTAGACAACAATGTGCAGGCAATGGAGCGGCACGTGCTGGCGCCATCCTCCTAGCTGCCATGTCGCCTTGACCAGGAGAAACATCTACCGCTCGCTTCACACTGACTGACAGCCAGGACCCATTACACCCACAGCTGAAAGAAAGGACCAAGAAAATGGGCCAGCTCATGTTTAGAAATTAAATAAAATGGGCCAGCTCATCTGGGAGGAACAAGTGTTTCTCAAAGAAAAAACTTCGAAGGAATGAGTCAAAATTGATGTCGGAAATCTAATTCGCTGTCTGAATCGTTCCCAATTTTTTAAACCTAGAGAACTTAGTGATTTAGGTGATGACTACCTTAAAATAGACATGTGTCTAAGTGACATAGAAATAGTCTTTTTTCTAAATACATACACAAACAAATTGATACAAGTGTTATCTTAAAAACAGGCCCCCTTAACCGGTATGTATGTTTTTTGTACATGGGGATCTAAATTCTTAAAATGGATGTTTTCAGCGCAACATGATTTTCAATGGGACTTTGTGCTGCCAAATTTAAATGTGTTTTTTTAGAGAATAAATTTAAATGTGTTTGTGCATCTCATTATAGACAACAAGTCACCATTCTTTTCTTATTAAAGGGCCGTTAAATTTGTTAGCAGCGCACAACTAAATCATGGATTTTCTTTTTAATGCGCACATGGATTCAACGGGTCTCTGCGCCATTTGGCGCAACGGGTCCACGGCTGTTTCAATCCCATGTTTGAAAATGTGATTGCTTACAAATTGCGCATGCTCTATATATTTGTAGAAAGAAGTCCTCCTTAATCTTTGACTAAAAGGGTTTATGTTGGAGTCCTAAGTATTTGCTTACAACTAAAATTACTAACACATTCATGGGGGTCAGGTCCATCACATACATGCCGGTGGACGCGAGTGTGATTATCCACCGGTTGAACCATATCATTTCCCTAATTTGTTACCATATATGCTTGCCCATAACTAAATTAACTAAATCATGTATTTTATTTTCAATGTGTACATGGATTTAACGTGCCTCTGCACCATTTTTTTTTCAAACTCGGATTTCACAGCATGATAAACATTTTTTTAGTATATCATGATTTAACCGATATGCTTTCTACTGCCAATATTGAATCAATGAAACTATTTTCATCGACAACATGGCTTTAGCGGGTCTCTGCGCCATTTGGCGCAACGGGTCAACTAGTTGTATGGTACAATATAGAGCAGCCCTGGCGAGTCAAGTTTTAGCTCCTTTCTCTGAACTTCATCTCCTAGCTTCCAGTAATCCAAGGCTTGAAATGTCAAATGATATTTTTCAGATAAGTTAAGAAGATCATAGGGCCAAGTAATGAGCATCTGAACATCGAGACTACCTCCCAGATATTATTGTCACCGTACTCTCCTAGAGGGTCAAGGTTTATCCGGACAGTAGGATCCATGATACGGAAAAGGGCATGCATGAGAGTTGATTTACCAGTGCCTGTTGTACCGACAATACCCGTCTTCATGCCTTGGAGTATATATCACCTCATCATTATTAAAAATTTAAGGATATGTGCTACTTAGAACGATTTTTTGATCTGGCAAAGCACTGAATCAAGCAATTCATTTGCCCATGAGTCTAGATTTCTGACAATTTACTGACAAGGGCAAAAAAAAGTGCAACTTCTATAGAACATGCCAACACCGAGAAGTAAATATGAACAGAAGTGGGCAGGAGGGAACAGGGATGATGGTAATTACATTGAGGTTATGGAGCTGAATTTCTCCCTCTGACAGCCCGCTATACGACAACCAATCTTCAGACATTGAAAGAGGGGCCTATGTTTCTGTTATTTTTTAATTCACCATGACCATTTTGCGCACACCCAGATGTAATCAACATGACATCATCTGTATTTATCAACCTCCGAGATGGATTTTTTTTTGGTGAACTAAGCTGGTAATTGTGAACCATCTCTTAAGCTTGCCTGCTGAAGTAAGCCACTGTTTTCATGTTCCGAGAGGTCAAATTTTCATGCTGGTTCTAGTGATATTTTTAGCCTGAAATTATTTGTTAACATATAGATATAGTCATACTGATTGTGCAAGAGCTAAATATCTCAAGAATTCTTCACTGAAAATGATATGTGTATCATACTCGTGTATTCAGTGATAGCCTAGTGTTCCAGTTTTGGTCTCTGAACTATATGTGCAAGGTCAAAGCTAGAGCCATAGAGGAAAACGAAAAGGGATCAATGTAATGAGTTTGAGTGGTAAGGGCAACATTCTGGTACATCAAATTCACTACGCTGATACAACCACAAAGTACAGAACTTGCATATACTGACTTATTAAGCTCTACAGTGTGGTCACAAGAGAGCTGAAGCAATCTGTACACAAAATTCCTTACCTATGGAGGAGCACGTCTGGTTGTGGTGGTGGTCTGACTTGAGGCCAGAGGAGAGGAGGTCGGCGCAGCAATCCCCTGCTTGGTGGTGGTGGTCGTTGAGAACAGCCAGATCATTGTCCTCCTGTGGCCGGCAACGAGCACATCTGACCATGGGTGAAGGAGGCCGTCGACTGAGAGGAACAGATTGACAACGACCTAGCCCCTGCGAGCCATGGCCTCAATGGAGACACATCAGTAGCGCGAGCTGTGGTGGCCGGTGATCACCGGCGACGGCCGAGGGGGGTTGTGCGTCCGGGATTCGTGGTGATGGCAGGGAGCCGTGGCGGCTGAGCGGATCCACCACCGGGTTTGGGGAACCACCGGGTCACGGGAGATGAAGTGTTTGGGCGCTGGAAGGCATGCAGAGGGGATAGGACGGCGGCTCGGCGGCGCGTGGAGGTGATGGGCGACGGGGGCGGCGGTGCGATGGGGCAGAGGGCGGCGGCGCGTGCGGGGGTTGGGGACGATGGGTGCGGTGGGGGTGTGTTTTCTTTTTCTTCTTTTTTCTTTTTAACAGAGTAAGGGAGACGGTCAAACAGTTTTTTACTTAGGGGTGGCAGTGGGAGTAATTTTCTTTAACTTTAGGGGTAATTTAGATGACGGTGAGCGGGCAGAAGCACTCCGTGCTTTATTATTAATATATTATTATTATTATTATTATTATTATTATTATTATTATTATTATTATTATTATATTATATTATATTATTATTATTATTAGGTAGAGAGGTATATATATATATATATATATATATATATATATATATATATATATATATATATATATATATATATATAGTCTATTCTGCTAATATTGGGAAAATTTTGTTTTTGCCACTCTAGATTTTGCCAATTTTCCTTATGCCACACTAAATTTTGACATTTCACTTTTGCCACTCTTAGCTTTTGACAATTATCACAATTGCCATTCCGTGGCAAAAGCAAAATAATTTTATTTCAGTTTTCCGCTAATATTAGCAGAATAGTTATTCTGCATACACTTTCGAACTGCACGTTCAACGTAAGTGCACGGCATTGTTGAAGTAAGAGTACTGCAGTTCTGAGACGAGTTAACTTCTCGTCGTAAAAAACTGCACGCGACTTTTTCGGTACTGTTTTCGCTCCAGTTTTTAAACCATTTGTCGGAACGAGGCGTGTAATATACCTTTGGGAAGCTATGGATTAGGCGCAACTTCGCCATGTTGAAATTTTTTCGAGATTCCTCACGGTTTAAGAGCAGTTTCAAAAATTGTGCGCGCACGACGAGTGGCAGGGAGCGTATTTTCACGATTTTTTCTAAACCGCTCGTCGGAATGAAGCAAATGATACACCATTGGAAAGATATCATCGAGGCGCAACTTTTTCATATATACTACTTTCTCTAATTCGTTACCGTTTAAGAGCAGTTTCAAATTTACTAAATCGCGGAAATATGTGTGTCCGGATATAGACACACATATCCGAGCTATTCTGTTATGCGTAACAGAATATTATTCCGTTACTATTGTTGAACGGACGAATTCGAGCGGTTGAACTGATGCTTTCGTTTTCGTCGAACTGATCGTCTTCGTTTAGTTCAAAAAATATTGGCAAATTTTTTCGTCGGAACGGGGTGTGTAATATATTGTTGAAAAGCTCTTGATAGCTAGATTAGAAGTCATATAGGACTTTTTTGCAAAATCCTCATGGTTTAAGAGCAGTTTTGAAAAAAAACATTTTTTTTAAATTCGAAAACGTGAATCGTATTTTGGAGTTCATTTTCAAACGATTTTTCGGAATTGAGCAAATGAGATGGCGTTGGAAAGCTGGTGAAAATCCGCTTCTTTCATGTATAGAATGTTTTTTCAAATTCTATATTATTTAAATGTAATTTGAATAACGGTGAAATTCTGGGCGAAACGTATTTTCGCGATTTTTTGCAAACGGTTTATCAAATTGACGAAAACGATACGGCGTTGGAAAGCTATGGAAAATGCGCAACTTTTGCGTATAGAAAGTTTTTTCTAATTCCTTACGGTTTAAATTCAAATTTGAATACGATGAAAGTTGGTTTCGAACGCAATTTTTTTAAAATTTTTTGTCGAAATGGGGCAAATATTATACTGTTGGAAAGCTATCAAAAATGTGAAACTTAGTCATGTTGAACGTTTTCTCAAATTCACAACCATTTAAGAGTAATTTTGAATACGGTGAGACTCATCGTGCTGTTTTTCCGTCCGAAAAACAGAGTACTCGTACTGATCTATGTGTGTGTTTGTACTGAGGTATTTTTCATAGAGTAATTTTGAGTACGGTGAGACCGGTCATGCTATTTTTTACGTACCGAAAACAGAGTACTCGAACTGATCTCCGTGTGGATTGTACTGAGCGTGTTTTCACATACTGGACTTTACTCTTTTTTTTCTGTACGGTTTTCTCATAACTTTTCAACGGTTTACGGTATCATCATCCCCAAACTTGCATAATTTATATCATTGAACTGTACGCCAACTTCAGATTTCTGTATAGTACGCCAACGCCATTTTATTGTGTATCGTCATTCTAGTGTTCAAGATCCTAGAAAGCCGAGGCGGCCACGGCCTTGTCAATCCAAACAGTGAATGCATATCTTTTATGTTATGAAAAGCAAGTGGTATCATCCAACACACAACAATATTTCTGTAGTCTACCATCCATTGTACTGCCATTAGTACTGCACACAAACAGAGTGTGGGGTATTGCACACAAACAACAAATTATAAAGCAAATTATCTGTACATGGTAAAGATAATAAAGCAAATTATAAGAGCCGTAGTGCCATTTGTACTGCACACAAACAGAGTGTGAGGTACCAAAGAACATCAGGCATGAGGATTTGGAAGAAATGCCAGAGGTACACACAGCCGTGAGACTTTGTGCATTTTTTATATATCTTTCTCTGCATAAAACAATGATTTTCTCTCATAGAGATTAACACAAACATCTTGTGTGCTAGAAAGAAAATGGCAACGAAAGTGAGTGAATTCAGAAGAGACAAGGCCCGTTGTAGATCATACCCAAAAAAAGGAGCAGATGATGCATGAAGTCAGACATCCACTACCCATAACCCAAAATACTCACACGGATCTACTAATTTCAAAAAAATTGCACCACACCGTGGAGCTTTTGCTTCTGCCCGAGCATTTCAGAAAAAAGCAGGTGGCCTTTTGTTGCTGTAGCACACACACACATTACAGATAGAGAGCTCGTTAGGCAGAGAGAAGGAGCCTGCGTGAACTAGAACTGCAGGGGAACCTTGAGCGACGAATAAGGTTGTGGTTCTGCCATCAGGCAGCTGCCCTACTGAGTCCTGCATTTGTTGTCTACTTGTAGAAGGATCGGCATGCCGGGCACTGAGTAACAAGAATTTGAACTCCCCCTAGATCCCGGAGGAGTAAACCTGAAGCACAAAAAGAACAGTAGCAGATGCATCTAACTTCCTACTTCCGAACTCATTTTTGTTTTTTCCCACGTTTCATTTGAACTAGCTACGGTTCATTTTTTGAACTTACCTGATAGTAATACATGAACTCCTGCACTCAATACAAGTATCATGCCGACAATTTGTAAACAAAAAAAAGATGTAGGTTAAAACAAAAGCTGAAATAGCAGACAAACTCAAAGTAGATAGCATCAACGATCTTCTAACTCAAGCACCATAGATTCCCAATTTAATACCACTACAAAGTACTTCAATAATTCTGTCAAAAATAAGTAAAGAACCTGCACATCAATCCATCACAGGATCATCCATTTTACATTCCATCCCCAAATATGCATGGCAAGTTTCAGAGTTGGAAGTACTCTAAATTGAGCCATCTGAAAACACTAACTGATACATATATGCAGGAACGAAACTAGCTCTAGATGAGTAAGGACAGAGTATCAGGAAAATTCATCAAATTCATACCAAAAATGCTGAAGACGGGAGAAAGTTGAGCTGGATCAGGGGGCGAAGCATGGGTGGCCTGCGCGCGGCTCTTTGAGTGACCGGCGTCGGAGCAAGAAGTTGGACTGATGAGCGGGAGGGGAGGCTGGGCTGGCTGTTGCCCCGTATGCCGACAATAAGAACTGAACCAAACTGTATAAGTTTTCAAGTGCATCTTGGTGTGAGTCAGTATGGTCATTCTCTATTTTAGAAACACAAAAACATGAGTATAAGTTTTTGGGCATACCATTCCAGCAAAAAATGGTGCTACGTAGACAGTAGTACAGGCTCATCAGAAGACTAGTTTCCCATGTTTAATATGTGAAAAGGCACCCCCTTAATAAGGATACAAGCGTTAGTACTTGCAGTAGCATAGCCGGCCATTACTTCTATGTTTTTCCAGATACAATTGGCTAATATTATAACTGAATATGATGTAGGATTACGAGAAATAAATGACTTTAGCCCAATTAGTAGAGGTGCAGATCACCAGCTTGGATCTAGGAGAGACATTTTTCCCTAATGAACTTCTGCTCCCTCTCCCTTGCCTTAACCCAAAACTGACGAATAAAAAAGAGACAACCTGAAGTGCAGAGTACTCTGAAACTCTGAACTTTTCTGGAGCTTATTGTTGAACTGAAGCATGCTTCGGAGCAAGATGAGATCGAGCTTGCGAGGAAGCTGAGCAACATTCGATTGGAGATGCAAGAGCACTGTACATCAATTGGAGATGTCACTGAACACTGGGACATTTGTACCATAAGAACTGAATATAATGCCAATCTTGAACTTGCAGGTTCCATACGCAAGCTAGCGGGAAGGGAAGAAGATTATAAAGATGAAGAAGACGGTTAGTATGGATCGGGTGTGGGCTGGCGGCTCCGGCGAAGTGGAACTGCACGGCGGCGGTGGTAGGACTGGGCAAAGGGGGGGGGACAACTTGATTCCGGGGGACGCCGGGTAATGAGGAACGGCCAGTTAGAGGAAGGTGACAG
The DNA here is from genome assembly GCA_039707655.1 of Elymus sibiricus. Classification (NCBI taxonomy): domain Eukaryota; kingdom Viridiplantae; phylum Streptophyta; class Magnoliopsida; order Poales; family Poaceae; genus Elymus; species Elymus sibiricus. Next base: position 201,937,137 of record CM077670.1, read on the forward strand.
CGCAGGGTGGCGTGGGCGTCCCTCAGGCCGGCGGTGGCAGGGAGGAAGGTGGGCTCAGGGAAGTCATCGGTGGGGGGAATGGGCGTCGCGTCGGTTCGGTGCGGACTGCACTCGTCCGTGGGGTGCGGCCGGCGCGCGTCAGCGAAGGCGGGGCGGCGCTCGTCGGCGGGAAGGCGGGGCGGCACGCGTCGGCGGGAAGGCGGGGTGCGTGCGTCGGCGGGGATGACGGGGCGGCGCGCGTCGGCGGGGAGGGCGGGACGGCGCGCGTCGGCGGGGAGGGCGGGACGGCGCGCGTCAGCGGGGAGAGCGGGGCGGCGCGCGGTGATAGGGGCGATGGCGGCGCGAGGTCAGGGGTTGGCGTGAGAGGTGTGGCCGTGTGGTGAGTGGGTGTGAGGCCCAGTTTTTTTCCTTTTCTCGATCGGTGGCTATCTGTTCGTGCTGGTTGGGCCTTCGGGAAAACGGATCGGGCCTATACAGGGGCGCGAAAGTAACAGAATATTATTCTGTTTCTAGTAATAGAATAGCTATATATATATATATATATATATATAGGGTCGCGCTATTCGTCACATTGGGTGAGGAATTAATTCCCCTGGCCAAACTACATGGTACAGATAAGAAACAAAAGAAAATAAAGGTCGGGAGGTAAATTTACCCCACGCATGGCCCTGCCGAAACGAACGACCGTAAGACTTGCGAGGTAAATTTACCTCAAGCGTCTCTACTACTAAAACAATCGGGAGAAAACCCAGTCTATGGATCCCGCAAAAAAAAAAACACTCCATGGATCGTGGGACGGTGGGAGGGCTCTGCCATTTTCCAAACCATTCTGCCAGACAGCCAGGTGAACGCCGCTGCCCCCGACCTGCTCTGGACGCAGCCATGACGATTCCCCTTCTCTGGAGGACAGCGGAGCAGGTCACTACCCTGCGGCAGCGAACTGGCTCCGGTGGCTTTGCATAAGGAGAATAGGTCGTCCCGCTGGCGGGATCCGATGGCGATCCAATTCAGCGGAAGTGGCGGTGCCATGTCCGACCTCGACCTCAGCACCAGTGCATCGCTCGGTCGCGTCGACGCGCTCCGCGAGCTCAAGGACTGTGTTTCTCTCCTCTCCCAACTTCATCTGGCAGATGATCCAGAGATCTCACCGGCCGCCGTTGAGTCATCATGGTCTAGGTATCATCGACCTCCTCTCCAAGTTTGTTCACTCCTAATTCATGCGCCCATGAGCTCAAGCTCCGCCCCTTTCCTCTCTCGAACGTGGCCGCCTACATCCCCCCTGCTGACTTTCCTACCTATTTTTTATGGACTGAAATTTGTTTGTGTCGTCAAGAGTGCGTCAGAATTTTTGTGTTATGAGTTTGGCTTCTAAACGGGGGTGGTAAGTTGTGACGGGGCAATTACTTTCAAGAAATCACTCATGCCTGTTGTGATGAGAGCAGAACGAAATTACCATGTTATGTGAATTTAAAATGCTTATGCTATGGTCTCATAATATCAGATTTTATCCTGCAGCATCTGCCAGAACGGTAGCATGGTTGCGACCTCAGCATTTAACAACTTGCAGTTTTTCTTTAGCTTGTAGATTGGGTACTGGCTAGATGTTAATTTTATTGGCTAAGTTCTTCTTTTGTTTACTGATCCTCAGGGAGATACCAATATCCAATTCCAAAGAAAGGTATTTGTCTCCAATTAGTGTTGTTTCTTGCAGTTGTTTCCTTAAACTGAAGCACGGCTCATTCTTTAGTGCAATATTTTTGTTGTAGGGATCCTGGTGAGGCCTCACCGTACAAGTAAGCTCTACCTACTGTCATCAATGACGATGAACTCCATCAAAAGATACTATTTTTTCCTCTGCAGAATTCCGTTTTGTGAATCGACTTTACTTGTATAGCCTGATTACCTTACAAAACTCATTGAATTTTCCTTGCTATTTGTTGCAAAGGTATGGGAGAAAGATTTTGTTCTAGAATATAGCTTTGTACCACAATACATGATGAGCAAACCTCGCTGCAAATACGCTTGAATTGTTCAGAAAAATTCTTGTTCTGTTATTCAGAGTCCTACCTGCAGCTAGTAGCTCCTCCAAACATTATTATAATGTTAGTACTGACTACTGAATGTAGATTCTGGAGGTGCTGCTAAAATTTCCTACTAGAGATTAAAGAAATTATTTTTGTGATTTCTGTCTGTTTAGAATGCATATTGTGACTTTCCTATCATCTAGGTATGGATTTAAAATGCATATTGTGACTTTCCTGTCATCTTTGCATTCCTTCCCCTGTTCTAAAAACTTCGGTTCCTTTTGTTCTGTAATATGAACTTCGTCTGGTACATTTAGCTGCTGGAGCTGTGCTTGTACTTTGGTATACTCGTTTCTCAAATTGTTGCATCTAGTTTGTGTTGCGGCTGTTTGCACAGGACCCCTGTGTGGCTGGCTCCACCTTCGCTTTTTGAGGGTGTTGGCCTTTTTAATGTTTTGGGTTTGTCTTGTAAAACACCGGCGGTTTCTTTAATGGAAATCAATGAGGCGTGTTCGTTGTTGTTCTTAAAAGGTCTGGATTTAAAGTAGATATACCTCATGTTGGAGTTGAAGTAAATACTTCACGTACTTCTTGTAGAGTTTCCTATCAATTTTGAGCTGCTTTTGTGCCACCATTGATTTTCACATAAAAATTAGGATATTAGGCCATTAGTTTTCAGGTACAAATTATATCACCAAAGGCATCCCCAGGATGATAAGCTTCTCGTCCTCAACAAATGTATTGATGAATTTCCACTATTAGTAATGCAAATTAGCGGCTGCTTCGATTTTCTTGTTTCCTTTTGCAATCTGTAAGACACTCAGAAGACAGTTGTACATTTGCTCACCTGCATCTAATCCATAGATTGTTTGGGCAATACAGAACAGAAGATCTTGTAGTTTCTGTACAGGTTTGGATAGAAATTCATCAATACATTTGTTGAGGACTAAAATCTTATCGATCTATTGCATGGATGCTAAATTTTGTAGTTCAGAAACAGCCAACTCTCTCCCTGCAAAAGAAAATGAAGCAACTCTCATATGAACATGTACTTAGATCTTCCGGCTCTGTTATGCATGCATCTAACTAGAAGCTTCATTTAGTTGCCAGGCTATTGTCTTCAGTTTGAGATTCATGATGATACTACTTGTTCTATACAAATAAAAGAAATCAATGTATATGGGTATTTGCAGTTTCTACAAATATTTCTTGTCTTGTCAACCTGAAGATTTGGTACTTAGTATAGTCCCTATTTATGTGTTTTCTGGATGGTTTGTTGTGCTTGCTCAGAATACTATTTTCTGTTCAGAATGTTATCACTAAAGGAAATTTTAATGGAAGCCCCACAGTTTCATTTCTTACTCGTTATCTATGTGTTGATTTCTTGTTCGAAACTGTTGGGCGTTCATATTATCAAAGCTTTAGATGTCCGACCCATCAGCTATGTGCTATAGTGCTTTCGTACCTGTTATTTAACTTGAGATGAGATATGCATCCTTTCATTGTAGGTTGTAACTGAATCAAGTAATTCAATATGAACTAATAGAGTGCAGGGGGTTCTACAAATAGAGCAGCATCAAGGACTGCGCTTCGAGGAAGCATGTGGTGCGATGTCGTGACAACGCCGGGATGCTGATGGAACCTACGAGGATGAGCACAGCCACAACCACGTGTAGCCGCTCGACCTGTCGATGCTTGCCACAAGTTCAGAAGCCTGGCTAAAGCTGCCAATGCCAATAGAAGACCTCTGTTTTTTTACGCCACGGATCGAACATGTCGTTCAGCATGTCTTTGTTATTTTAGTCCAACAAAAGATATGAATGCAAGTGAATTTTGTAACAGGAAGGCAAAGATTTCACCGCGTGATGTATAGTGAATACCTGATTGGGGTGCAATGCATTTACCTTTTGAATTATTCCGTCGATAAAACCGCTCCATGTGAGTGCTTGCCAAATGTCCTTGTAGAAGTACTACTGGAAGGTTGTTCTTCTATTTTGTGTATATTTTCAGCAGATTGTGATAGGCATGTCAACTAGTGTTGATTGAGTGTATCTTATAAAAATCATATTGATTTCTTTGTTTTGGATTCGTACTCTCCATTTTCCTCTGGTGTTTGTACAACAGTTGTTTACCAGATCATGAAGGCGTGTGTTCAACTCATTAGCTCTATACCACACAGAAAAAGATTCCTAAGCATTGTTGTGATGACATAAAAATTTCTGGAATTGTGCATTCCACCACATAAGAACTACTCGAAAAGCACTTGGATTTCATGACATAACTAGACTGGTTTACAATGAACAAAGGCGACGTGAGCTCATCACACATATATCATAAAGCGATAAATTCAATATGATGCTTGACAAAGTAGAATCAAAACAAATCTATATCTATAGACAAAACTATCTTTTTGTAGTAGAACAGCCTCCCGCCAATCTTGAGAAGGGCACTGGTTTGTCCAAAATGCAGACATTTGTATTTCCAATTACAGGTTGCAGAATCCCCATCAGCATGACCCTACAATTTCTGCGAAGATGTATTTCCAGTTAGCCTTCTCAACATCCTCGTCTGCATGACCCTGTAGTTTCAGCAACGATTCAATAACTGAAAAAGCTCCAGAGCTTGGAAACCTGTTACATGTACACAGACCATTGCAGCTCCATCTGTCATGTTTCTGTCCTGATGCATTGCAAAATTTAAGAAAGGAAAACTGTAAGCTGAAAAGAGGAACAATAGTTTGAAAGGTACTCTCCATATTCCATCAACGACATATTACAAGGAACTAAATGAACACTTGTCTATGGCAGTGGTAGAGAAGCCCCAAGGAAGAAGAAATTAATCATATTTGAATACATAGCTCTACAAGATAGAAAGAATGGGTTAAAGATGAGCAAAACAGACACTTCACAGTATATAAGAATACGAAGCAAAAAACCAAGAGAAAATTATACTTGTTGGAAAAATAGGAGTCTTGTTTCAGTAATAGATGGTTGATGTATGTCTTACCGCACCACCCGGAATCCCTGATCTAAAGTACAAATTGGACAAATAGGAGTCTTGTTTCAGTAATAGATGGTTGACGTATGTCTTACCGCACCACCTGCATCTTCAGTTGCTTGTTCAGCAGGCAGATCATTTTGTAGATTGCAATTCGTGCTCTACACACTTATTTCAGGAGCTATGCATTTTTTGGATAATGTTGAACAAATATAATGTAATGTCGGGCTTTTATATTGTTCAACAAGAATAGAAGGTAAAATCGTTTTATTATAAGGGCTAAGATTTTCCACACGGAAGTGAACCTGCACCACAGGCCATAGCTAGGTGGCGCTTAATTGCAGTAGCAACTTTTACTATCGGTGAAGTTGTACAATGCTCACACAGCTGCCTGCGATGAGGCCTCTAACATTGATGGCACAATGCACAAAGTCGGGTGTAAATACATATGTGGTAAACAAATATAGAAGAACAAAGGAGTATACCAGGACTGCAGCGAACAACAAAACCAAGAAACTAAAGCCTGCATGAGAACACCACGTTAACATTTTAAAATCAGAAACAACTCAAACCCATTGAAGTATGAAAAAATCTGGGACATCTCTTCACCAGAATAAAATTAGCGTACTACAAACCTGTTCGCCATTTGGACTAGTGTTTAGCAACATTGAGTATGGATTTTGAAATTCGAAAATGGATCCTAATTTTAAATTTTAAAGCAAGATATGAACAGTACCTAAAGAGAAAATAAAAAAAAGGACAGTTTATCATTTTGTGAATCAAATGAGAGTTGATGCATTCGTTCTTCACTAGATGGTGAAGCTTTAGTAATATGGATGCCGAGGAGTTTCAAACAAGAAATGAAAACATAGATAATTGGAGTAACAAACCAAATTGCCGGGGTTTCCATGAAAATTCCTTTAGTCGCAACATTCCATAAAGAAAATGGTATTCTGAGCCCAGTCAGAAAATAAGGCAATAAGGAGTATACCAAGCACCCAAATTCCATCTTGAAAAGAAAAGTAATCCTCAAGGTAAAAACCGCAAATACTCATATACACATATATTTCTTTGTATAGAACAAGTAGTATAATCATGAGATCACAATGAAGACAAAATCTTTCAGTTGTCATTAAACAATCTGAGAGGTATAGGCACATGAAAAAGAAGTACAATTTCTTCAAGCTCCTCAACCTCCAAAATGTTCTAAGTGCACGTTCATATGGGAGGTAACTATTTCATTTTCATTTGCAGGGAGAGAGTTATCTATATCAAAACAACAAAGTTCGGCATTAAATTAATGACAAGCTTCTAGTCTGCGAATGAATCGATAATCTTCGACTGTATAATCAACATGATAATAAAGGAGGAAGCATGATCTACTTTAAACTATCACTTCTAATAGAATCTTACGATGGTATATGATGATGTTAACACACTCTTTGGTACCATTTGCAGGGCATTTTTTTTAAACATGTGGATTCAATGATGATGCAAGGGGTGCCACAATGATGATATACACTAGAAACATGCAAAACAAAAAGCATTCTTAACAATGATTGGCGATCCGCACAATGATGTTATCCACAACTCCACTGCTGGTTAACTGCTGCTACCTGAGAATGCTGACAGAAAAGAGATTTCTGAAATCCAGCAGACCAGCAGTAATTTTTACACCATCTAATTGGTCTAGCATATCCTCCTTTTCAAAAAAAAAAATGGATCTAGCATAGCCTTCCTTTGGCATTATAACAGAGGAAACCACCCGAATAAACTGAAGAAACCTAACAACGATTAGATAGTCAGTACAATATTTTTGCATCGTTCACCTAGTCAAGACTTACAATGGGACTTCAGTTCAAATAGCAGGATATAAATTTGGGGTTTGGACAAAATAAGTACAATTTCGGGGCATCAAGCCCACCGAAACACGAGTCATTGAAGCAATTTGTATTGAACTCACCAGCGCATACCGGAGCAAGCAGTACTGGCCGGAGGAGAGCACGAAGCAATCATGGTTGAACCAAATGCCAACATCGCCTGAACCGTGGCCGTGACCAGCCGAACAACCGGGAGGCAAGATTCTACTACCTGCACGTCTACTACGAACCAGATTGGGAATTGAAGCAACTGAAAATTATTGAAGCAGAGCAAGCAAAGATGGCTGCATACCCACATAACCCACGTGACTAGATGAATGATTAGTGTTAGAGCTCGAGGACGCTGGTTGTGGTGGCCTCCCGCTTGCCGGTCAAGTCCTTAGCCACTGGGGCCCCTTCAACTCCACCACCGGGAGAACCCAGATCCACCGGCTAGTAGTCAAATCGGGACTTTGAGGAGCAAGCAGACCGGGAGCACCAAGATGCACACATATCAATTTGGGAAGAACATGACAAAGGGAAACGTAAGTGGAAGCTAATTGGAATTTTGGATCGGAAATCACTAAAATTGGGGTTACTCACCTCCTCCCGTGCACTCACGCCCAACCAAACTTCAATCCAAAACAGCGGCAATGTCATTATGTAGTAGCCCAAGCACGGCCGCCCAATGCAGCGCTGCCGCGATCACCTGCCACATCTCCAATGGGGTCACCAGCCACAGCTCAGTGCACAGCGCGGCCCAAGACCTATGCAGACGCCGCACACCACGCCACCCCAATTGCCCAGCGACCACCCAAGGCCGAGACCACGCCGGCCGAGCAGCACGCCGCCCCGCCACCACGCCGCCGTTCGCCGTCAATACTATCGAAACCGTATATGCAGCAAATTAGGAAAAGATGGGGAGGTGGGCAAATGACGAGGAGGTTTTTTTTTCTAAAACTTAGGAGGTTTTTTTGTGAGAAAAAAAGACAAGGAGGAGGGCATGCATCGAGTCAAATCATCGAAGGTAAAAAAAACGTCTAACCCGTTGTAATCTTACGGCGAGGGGATGGTAGGCTTTGGCCCCGATCAAATGAACCGTGGCTTGGTTGGACCCAAGAAAGATGCAGCTCGGTCGTTCGACCAGGGTGAAGAATTTCTTATTCTTCACCCTGGGTCATTAATATATATATATATATATATATATATATATATATATATATATATATATATATATAATATCTGAACCCCATATTTATGTGTATATATTCCCCTTGATTTTTCTTATGTATAAAGTTGTGATATAAAAGATTTTTATATTTCTTTACAGAGGGGGTATCTCTCTATCAAAAAAATATTTATGTGTAACTAGTTACTCTTGTCATTCTACTTCATTTTGCTGATATCTGCCAGCAACCAGGTCCACGTGCCATGCACCAAATTAAAGTGCATAACTACACGGTAGACTCACCCCAGTCGTAGCGCCACAGTAATGCCCAATGAGCCGTCAAATCACAAAACCCCACCTTTCCAGCAATAGCCGTAAGCTGGACGGACGAAGCATCAATATTTCACTCGACCTGAATCCCCTTCTCCCTCGTCTGCTTGTTCAGAGAAAACCACCTCTCGGTGATTGCTTAGGGTTTTCTCATGGAGAACCAGGTACGAATTCCATCCCTGATAAATCCTAGTCCCTTTGTCGCCGGTAATCCTAGGATGGCAACCGCCACCGTTGATGCATTTTTCTTCATACTGAATCTAGTGTGTTTCATTTGCAGTGCCCAAAGTGCGAGGACCCTAAAGGTTTCTACGCCCTTGGTGAGACACCAGACTTGTTCCTTCTCATATTAACACAGAATTTCAAAAAGCGCATGGTATGTTTCTAGAATCCTCTTTTCTATCCGGGAGGGTTGGGGTTTTTGAACATGCTGTCGACTAATTTGGAAATTTGGATTGCTATATTTGGATAAAAGGTACTAGTACCATGCTCAACACTGACATGACAGAGGAAATTATTTCTAGATTTGGATAGCGAATAAATTGTGTTCTGATATTATTTTTCCTGCAGTGCATCCCTTGCTCTGCCAGAACACATGTACTCAAGAAGGTCGGCCTTGCCATAGCTGAATACACCAGTATAATGGTCACATTGGAGACATGCCATGGATATAAGTTCACAGTTGGGTTCATTAACCAAGAAGATCGCTCCTTTTTTTATGGCCAAACTTGGATAAACTTTGTCAAGTGTTACGGACTAAAAGTTGGCACACCAATGTTCATGGAAATAGCAGAACCTGGTCTTATCTTCCCTGTGACCTTCCACCCCGACGTCGTTCCACTGGTTCATCCATGTTAGTTTTGTATCTAGTTCTTGCATGTTGCCTCTTTTACTTTGTAATCCACCTATTCTGTATAACTGAACACAATTTGACTTTAGAAATAGCAACAATTGTGATTCCCTTCTCTCACAATGATGCTACTTCTAACTAATATATCTTATAATTGGTGACACGCGTAGGTTATTACAAAGTGCAGGACACTACTCGTCTGTTATTTGATAAGAACTCGACGGTTACTGATGGCACCGAAGTCGACTGGGACGACATCCACCAATTCCTACACTTTATTGATCGTCTTGAGGACCTTGTGGGGCATTTCAATGGTGGAAGGCCACGTGGGATATGTGTGCCACTGGTGCACACGTTGAACAGTTCCAACTGTGTCAAGAAACTGATGGTACAAGCCGTTTTCTGTTATATATGTTGTTCATAAACTCTTGCTTATACACAGTTTTACAGCTGTGTTCTTCTTCTTGAAACAGAGACTGTCCAGTTTTATTGTTCCTATACAGATGCCTGGCCATGGTCGAGTCAGACTTGCGCTTGGTCACAACATGATGTTTATGTCGACCTACTCCATTTCCCTTAGAGGTGAAAAGATACTTATTCATGGGTAGTCTCAAATCATGAAGGCCCGTCGATCTTGGAGAATAGGACAGAAGGTTATGTTCATGCTTTTCCATGGCTCTGAAACGAATATCCTGTTTATTGACCACATTGCGAGATGAAGCCGCTTTCAGAAAGTTGTGGATGCGCGGGGTGGTGCCTGGGCCTTGTCCTGGGGCTTGGTGGCCTCACCCTTCGTTAACTATAGGCAAAGTAGCACTGCTCGAGGCGTGCCTTGTACGGTTGAACCTGTATAAATACTCATACTGCTTTCACCTTTGGTTGTTAAGTGCTCCTGCTGCTTTCAGTTAATGTTGTTAAGTACTCCTGCTGCTTGTACAGTCTGTCGTGTTTCTTCAGTCTCTTCTTCCTCCAGACGCCAAAACCAAACCAGCGCCGGCGGGGCCGCCTGCTCCCGCCTCCCACGGCTGGCTGCGCCTCCGCGCACGCATCGCCGCCCCACCGTCTACTCCTAAATCGTTAGCGACGACGTATGCCCCACCCCGCACCCGAACTAGTCAACCCTCGTACTCCCCTTCGCCCGCGACTTCACTGCCGCATCTTCCCCGGCTCCTGTTCGTTCCCGTCCGAGGCCTCGCTGTCGTCCTCCACGCGCCTGTTGGGGAACGTTGCATGGGAAACAAAAATTTTCCTACGCACACATAAGATCTATCCATGGTGATGAGCATCTACGAGAGGGAGAGTGAATCTACATACCCTTGTAGATCGCTAAGCGGAAGCGTTAATAAACGCGGTTGATGTAGTCGAACGTCTTCGCGATCCAAATCGCCGAGCGTCCCGCGATCCAATCACGATCCTTCCGATCTAGTGCCGAACGGACGGCACCTCCGCGTTCAACACACGTACGGCTTGATGACGCCTTCACCTCCTCGATCCAGCGAGCGATGGTGAAGTAGTGGTTGAGTTCCAGCAGCACGACGGCGTGGTGATGGTGGTGAGGAACAATCTCTGCAGGGCTTCGCCAAGCACTACGGAGATTATGACGGAGGAACTAGAGGGCTAGGGTTGCCGGCACACGGCTTGGGAAATCCTGATGTATCCCGTGTGCTAGCCCTGCCCCTCTATTTATATGTTGAGCCTTGGGGTCTAAACTTGGAGTAAAAGCCTCCTCCGGGTCGGTTTTGCCCGCACAAGGTCGGTTTGGCCCGCAGGAAAGGAGTCCAATTCGGACCCTGCCGAATCGTGCACAGCCGCTCACAAGCGGTAGTACCGCTTCACACAAGCGGTAATACCGCTTGGGCGGTAGTACCGCTTCACACAAGCGGTAGTACCGCTCGGGCGGTAGTACCGCTTCACCAAGCGGTAGTACCGCTTACGCGGCAGCAAAACTACTTTTGCACTTTCCAATACCTTGTGGGCTTTATCCCTTTGGCTCATATAAAGTGTTGCTGCACCCGAACACTTCGGTAAACATCCGGAACCCCTTCCGGTGAACTCCGGAACCCTTCCAGAGATCAAAACACTATTATCACATATATCAATCTTTACCTCCGGACTATTCCGGAGATCCTCGTCATGTCCGGGATCTTATCCGGGACCCCGAACAACTTTCGGTCACCAACATAATAACTCAATTATACTAATCGTCACCAAACGTTAAGTGTGTAGACCCTGCGGGTTCGAGAACTATGTAGACATGACCGAGACACCTCTACGGCCAATAACCAATAGCGGGACCTGGATGCCCATATTGGCTCCTACATATTCTACGAAGATCTTTATCGGTCGAACCTCTATGTCAAGGATTCAGTTAATCCCGTATGCTGTTCCCTTTGTTCTTCGGTATGTTACTTGCCCGAGATTCGATCGTCGGTATCACTATACCTAGTTCAATCTCGTTACCGGCAAGTCTCTTTACTCGTTCCGTAATACAAGATCCTGTGGCTAACTCTTTAGTCACTTTGCTTGCAAGGCTCAATGTGATGTTGTATTACCGAGTGGGCCCTGAGATACCTCTCCGTCATACGGAGTAACAAATCCCAGTCTTGATCCATGCCAACCCAACAGACACCCTCGGAGATACCTGTAGAGCACCTTTATAGTCACCCAGTTACGTTGCGACGTTTGATACACACAAGGTATTCCTCCGGTGTTAGTGAGTTGCATGATCTCATGGTCAAAGGAACAGATACTTGACATGCAGAAAACAATAGCAATAAACTGACACGATCAAATGCTACGCTTACAGTTTGGGTCTTGTCCATCACATCATTCTCCTAATGATGTGATCCCGTTATCAAATGACATCTCATGTCCATGGCTAGGAAACCTTAACCATCTTTGATCAACAAGCTAGTCAACTAGAGGCTTACTAGGGACACAGTGTTGTCTATGTACCCACACATGTATTTGAGTTTCCAATCAATACAATTATAGCATGGATAATAAACGATTATCATTAACAAGGAAATATAATAATAACCAATTTATTATTGCCTCTAGGGCATATTTCCAACAGTCTCCCACTTGCACTAGAGTCAATAATCTAGTTCACATCACTATGTGATTTACATTGTAATGAATCGAACACCCATGCAGTTCTGGTGTTGTTCATGTTTAGCCCTTGGAAGAGGTTTAGTCATCGGATCTGCAACATTTAGATCCGTGTGTACTTTGCAAATATTTATGTCGTCCTCCTTGATGTAATCGCGGATGGAATTGAAACGTCGCTTTATGTGTCTGGTCCTCTTGTGAAATCTTGGTTCCTTGGCTAGAGCAATGGCACCAGTATTATCACAAAACAGAGTCATTGGGTTAAGTGTACTAGGCACTACTCCAAGATCTGTCATGAACTCCTTCATCCAGACACCTTCCTTCGCCGCCTCCGAGGCTGCGATGTACTCCGCTTCGCATGTAGAATCAGCTACCACGCTTTGCTTGGAACTGCACCAGCTAACCGCACCCCCATTAAGAATAAATACGTATCCGGTTTGCGACTTAGAGTCATCCGGATCAGTGTCAAAGCTTGCATCGACGTAACCCTTTACGACGAGCTCTTGATCACCTCCATAAACGAGAAACATGTCCTTAGTCCTTTTCAGGTACTTCAGGATATTCTTGACCGCCGTCCAGTGTTCCATTCCTGGATCACTTTGAAACCTTCCGACCATACTTATGGCAAGGCTGACATCGGGTCTTGTGCACAGCATTGCATACATGATAGAGCCTATGGCTGAAGCATAGGGGATGACACTCATCTTTTCTCTATCTTCTGCAGTCACTGGGCATTGAGTCTTACTCAACTTCACACCTTGCAAAACAGGCAAGAACCCCTTCTTGGACTGATCCATTTTGAACTTCTTCAAAATCTTATCAAGGTATGTGCTTTGTGAAAGTCCTATTAAGCGTCTCGATCTATCTCTATAGATCTTGATGCCTAATATGAAAGCAGCTTCTCCTAGGTCCTTCATTGAAAAACTCTTGTTCAAATATTCCTTTACGCTTTCCAGCATTTCTATATTGTTTCCAATCAGCAATATGTCATCCACATATAATATTAGAAACGCTATAGAGCTTCCACTCACTTTCTTGTAAATACAAGCTTCTCCGTAAACTTGTATAAACTCGAACGCTTTGATCACCTCATCAAAACGAAGATTCCAACTCCGAGATGCTTGCACCAGTCCATAAATGGATCGCTGGAGTTTGCAAACTTTGTCAGCATTCTCTGGATCGACAAAACCTTCTGGTTGCATCATATACAACTCTTCCTTAAGGAAACCGTTAAGGAACGCTGTTTTGACATCCATCTGCCAAATTTCATAATCGAAAAAGGCAGCTATTGCTAACATGATTCTGACGGATTTAAGCATCGCTACGGGTGAGAAGGTCTCATCGTAGTCAACTCCTTGAACTTGTGAAAAACCCTTTGCCACAAGTCGAGCTTTATAGACGGTGATATTACCGTCCGCGTCCGTCTTCCTCTTAAAGATCCATTTGTTCTGAATGGCCTTACGCCCTTCAGGTAATACTTCCAAAGTCCATACTTTGTTTTCATACATGGATCCCATCTCGGATTTCATGGCCTCTAACCACTTCTCGGAATCCGGGCTCATCATCGCTTCTCCATAGCTCGTAGGTTCATCGTTGTCTAACAACATGACTTCTAAGACAGGGTTGCCGTACCACTCAGGAGCAGTACGCGTCCTTGTCGACCTACGAGGTTCGATAGCAACTTGATCCAAAGCTTCATGATCATCATCATTAACTTCCTCTTCAGCTAATGTAGGCTCCACAGAAACAACTTTCTGCGCTGCGCTACTCTCAGGTTGAAGTAAAGGTTCAACAACCTCATCAAGTTCTATCTTCCTCCCACTCAATTCTTTCGAGAGAAACTCTTTCTCAAGAAATGTTCCGTTTTTAGCGACAAACACTTTGCCCTCGGATCTGAGGTAGAAGGTATACCCAATTGTCTCTTTTGGGTATCCTATGAAGACGCATTTCTCCGCTTTGGGTTCCAGCTTTTCAGGCTGAAGCTTTTTGACATAAGCATCACATCCCCAAACTTTAAGAAACGACAGTTTTGGCTTCTTGTCAAACCAAAGTTCATATGGCGTCGTCTCAACGGATTTCGATGGTGCCCTATTTAAAGTGAATGCAGCTGTCTCTAATGCATAACCCCAAAACGATAGTGGCAAATCGGCAAGAGACATCATAGATCGCACCATATCCAATAAAGTTCGATTACGACGTTCGGACACACCATTACGCTGTGGTGTTCCAGGCGGTGTCAATTGTGAAACAATTCCACACTGTCTTAAGTGACTGCCAAACTCATAACTCAGATATTCTCCTCCTCGATCAGATCGTAGGAATTTAATCTTCTTGTTACGATGATTCTCAACTTCACTCTGAAATTGTTTGAACTTTTCAAATGTTTCAGACTTGTGTTTCATTAAGTAAATATACCCATATCTACTTAAGTCATCAGTGAAGGTGAGAAAGTAACGATAACCACCGCGCGCCTCAATACTCATCGGACCGCACACATCAGTATGTATGATTTCCAATAAGTCACTTGCCCGTTCCATTGTTCCAGAGAACGGCGTTTTAGTCATCTTGCCCATGAGGCATGGCTCACATGTGTCAAGTGATTCAAAATCAAGTGACTCCAAAAGTCCATCAGCATGGAGCTTCCTCATGCGTTTTACGCCAATATGACCTAAACGGCAGTGCCACAAGAAAGTGGTATTATCATTATCAATTCTACATCTTTTGGCATCAATGTTATGAACATGTGTATCATTACTATCGAGATTCAATAAGAATAAACCCCTCACATCGGGTGCATGACCATAAAAGATATTACTCATATAAATAGAACAACCATTATTCTCTGATTTAAATGAGTAACCGTCTCGCAATAAACAAGATCCAGATATAATGTTCATGCTTAACGCAGGCACCAAATAACACTTATTTAGGTTCATCACTAATCCCGATGGTAATCGAAGAGCGAGCGTGCCGACGGCGATCACATCAACCTTGGAACCATTTCCCACGCGCATCGTCACTTCGTCCTTTGCCAGCCTCCGTCTATTCCGCAGTTCCTGTTTTGAGTTGCAAATATGAGCAACCGCACCGGTATCAAATACCCAGGCACTACAACGAGAGTTGGTAAGGTACACATCAATAACATGTATATCATATATACCTTGTTTGTTGTTGGCCGCCTTCTTGTCAGCCAAATACTTGGGGCAATTCCGCTTCCAGTGTCCAGTTCCCTTGCAATGAAAACACACAGTTTCTGGTTTGGGTCCAGCCTTGGGTTTCTTCACGAGAGGAGCAACTGCTTTGCCACTCTGCTTGGAGTTACCCTTCTTACCCTTGCCATTTTTCTTGAAACTAGTGGTTTTATTGACCATCAACACTTGATGCTCCTTCTGAATTTCAGACTCAGCGGCTTTCAGCATCGCAAACAGCTCGGCGACTGACTTGTTCATCCCGTGCATGTTATAGTTCAACACGAAGCTCTTGTAGCTAGGTGGCAATGATTGAAGAACTCTGTCAGTGATAGCCTCTGGCGGAAGGGGCATCCCTAACTCAGCCAGACGGGTGGAGTACCCAGACATTCTGAGCACGTGATCACTGATAGACCCGTTCTCCTCCATCTTGCAAGCATAGAACTTATCGGAGATCTCATATCTCTCGATCGGGGCATTCTTCTGAAAGATAAACTTCAACTCCTGGAACATCTCATATGCTCCATGACGTTCAAAACGTCTTTGAAGTCCCGGTTCTAAGCCATACAACATTGCACATTGAACTATTGAGTAATCATCAGAACGAGCCTGCCAGGCGTTCACAACGTCTAGAGACTCAACTGGAGCGGGTGGATCACCAAGCGGTGCATCAAGGACATAAGCCTTCTGGGAAGCCGTAAGGATAATCCTTAGATTACGGGCCCAGTCCACAAAGTTACTTCCATCATCTTTCAACTTAGCTTTCTCTAGGAACGCATTAAAATTCAGGGGTGCTACTGCGCGAGCCATGATCTACAACATAAATATAGCAAAGACAACTTAGACTATTGTTCTTAGATAATGAGTTTAGTTAATCATATTTTTAAAAACTCCCACTCAAATCGACATCCCTCCGATCATTCGAGTGTAACATGATCCAAATCCACCAACTCAAGTCCGATCATCACGTGAGTTGAGGTGGTTTCAATGGTGAACATCTTCATGTTGATCATATCTACTATATGACTCATGTTCGACCTTTCGGTCTCTTGTGTTCCGAGGCCATGTCTGTACATGCTAGGCTCGTCAAGTTTAACCCGAGTGTTCCGCACGTGTAACATGGCTTACACCCGTTGTATGCGAACGTAGAGTCTATCACACCCGATCATCACGGCGTGTCTCGAAACGACGAACTTTCGCAACGGTGCACACTTGGGGAGAACACAATTTATCTTGAAATTTAAGTGAGGAATCACCTTATAATGCTACCGTCGTCCTAAGCAAAATAAGATGCATAAAAGGATTAACATCACATGCAAATCATAAGTGACACGATATGGCCATGAACTTGTGCTTTTGATCTCCATCTCCAAAGCACCGGCATGATCTCCATCGTCACCGGCATGACACCATGATCTCCATCATCTTGATCTCCATCAACGTGTCGCCATAAGGTTGTCGCGCTGACTGTTGCTTCCACGACTATAGCTAACGTTTAGCGATAAAGTAAAGCATTACATAGCGCTTAATGATTGACACGCAGGTCATACAATAATTAAAGACAACTCTATGGCTCCTGCCAGTTGCCGTACTCATCGACATGCAAGTCGTGATATTCTATACAAAACATGATCATCTCATACATCACATATAACTCATCATGTAATTGGCCATATCACATCACAACATACCCTGCAAAAACAAGTTAGACGTCCTCTAATTGTTGTTGCAAATTTTACGTGGCTGCTATGGGTATCTAGCAAGAACGATTCTTACCTACGCAAAACCACAACGTGGTGTAGTGATTGCTTTTTGATCTTCTAAAAGAACCCTCTTCATTGAACCGATTCAACTAAAGTGAGAGAGACAGACACCCGCCAGTCACCTTTATGCAACAAGTGCACGCAGCGGTGAAACCAGTCTCGCGTAAGCGTACGCGTAATGTCGGTCCGGGCCGCTTCATCTCACAATACCGCGGAATCAAGTATCAACTAGTAACGGCAAGCAATATGTATACACCCACGCCCACAACTCGTTTGTGTTCTACTCGAGATCTCATCTACGCATAGACCTAGCTCTGATACCACTGTTGGGGAACGTTGCATGGGAAACAAAAATTTTCCTACGCACACATAAGATCTATCCATGGTGATGAGCATCTACGAGAGGGAGAGTGAATCTACATACCCTTGTAGATCGCTAAGCGGAAGCGTTAATAAACGCGGTTGATGTAGTCGAACGTCTTCGCGATCCAAATCGCCGAGCGTCCCGCGATCCAATCACGATCCTTCCGATCTAGTGCCGAACGGACGGCACCTCCGCGTTCAACACACGTACGGCTTGATGACGCCTTCACCTCCTCGATCCAGCGAGCGATGGTGAAGTAGTGGTTGAGTTCCAGCAGCACGACGGCGTGGTGATGGTGGTGAGGAACAATCTCTGCAGGGCTTCGCCAAGCACTACGGAGATTATGACGGAGGAACTAGAGGGCTAGGGTTGCCGGCACACGGCTTGGGAAATCCTGATGTATCCCGTGTGCTAGCCCTGCCCCTCTATTTATATGTTGAGCCTTGGGGTCTAAACTTGGAGTAAAAGCCTCCTCCGGGTCGGTTTTGCCCGCACAAGGTCGGTTTGGCCCGCAGGAAAGGAGTCCAATTCGGACCCTGCCGAATCGTGCACAGCCGCTCACAAGCGGTAGTACCGCTTCACACAAGCGGTAATACCGCTTGGGCGGTAGTACCGCTTCACACAAGCGGTAGTACCGCTCGGGCGGTAGTACCGCTTCACCAAGCGGTAGTACCGCTTACGCGGCAGCAAAACTACTTTTGCACTTTCCAATACCTTGTGGGCTTTATCCCTTTGGCTCATATAAAGTGTTGCTGCACCCGAACACTTCGGTAAACATCCGGAACCCCTTCCGGTGAACTCCGGAACCCTTCCAGAGATCAAAACACTATTATCACATATATCAATCTTTACCTCCGGACTATTCCGGAGATCCTCGTCATGTCCGGGATCTTATCCGGGACCCCGAACAACTTTCGGTCACCAACATAATAACTCAATTATACTAATCGTCACCAAACGTTAAGTGTGTAGACCCTGCGGGTTCGAGAACTATGTAGACATGACCGAGACACCTCTACGGCCAATAACCAATAGCGGGACCTGGATGCCCATATTGGCTCCTACATATTCTACGAAGATCTTTATCGGTCGAACCTCTATGTCAAGGATTCAGTTAATCCCGTATGCTGTTCCCTTTGTTCTTCGGTATGTTACTTGCCCGAGATTCGATCGTCGGTATCACTATACCTAGTTCAATCTCGTTACCGGCAAGTCTCTTTACTCGTTCCGTAATACAAGATCCTGTGGCTAACTCTTTAGTCACTTTGCTTGCAAGGCTCAATGTGATGTTGTATTACCGAGTGGGCCCTGAGATACCTCTCCGTCATACGGAGTAACAAATCCCAGTCTTGATCCATGCCAACCCAACAGACACCCTCGGAGATACCTGTAGAGCACCTTTATAGTCACCCAGTTACGTTGCGACGTTTGATACACACAAGGTATTCCTCCGGTGTTAGTGAGTTGCATGATCTCATGGTCAAAGGAACAGATACTTGACATGCAGAAAACAATAGCAATAAACTGACACGATCAAATGCTACGCTTACAGTTTGGGTCTTGTCCATCACATCATTCTCCTAATGATGTGATCCCGTTATCAAATGACATCTCATGTCCATGGCTAGGAAACCTTAACCATCTTTGATCAACAAGCTAGTCAACTAGAGGCTTACTAGGGACACAGTGTTGTCTATGTACCCACACATGTATTTGAGTTTCCAATCAATACAATTATAGCATGGATAATAAACGATTATCATTAACAAGGAAATATAATAATAACCAATTTATTATTGCCTCTAGGGCATATTTCCAACAGCGCCTTGGTGCGCTCGCCGCGGCGCCGCCGTCTGGTGTTGTCAACATGGTCAACAAACGAGAGGAATCGGGAGAGGACTGTATGTGGAGAGGATGATAGTAGGGACCCACCATGTCCACGGCTGGACGCAAGCAAGTGCCTCATTGTTACAAGCAAAAAAGAAAATGCTTCCTCCTAGTGGTTTGCTAACATCTGGGACCCACGACATTGTCAGCGTATAGTCAATAAACAAGAGAACTGCACAAGACCGGCTGACACCTGGGACCTAGCAGCTCGAGCAGTTTTTTTTTTGTTATTGTTGAGACGGACAAGGGTATCAACTGGGCTATTGCCCGTCTAGCCCAGGCTTCTATTTTACGTTTACCACATGACTAGCCCAGCTATTTTTTGTCTTTGTGAAAATGGCTAGACCCGGTTTTTTTTCTGACCAGGCCGACCCAACCCAGGCCAACTTGTTTTTCTCCGCTCTGCTGGGCTGCAAATCTTCCAAGATGGCTGCAAATCTTAAAAGTAATACAAAATGGGCTGTAAATATAAAAACACACAACAAATTGGCAATTACTTTCAAATTTCTGATTTTTTTCACATTTTCAGATTTCAAATTTCATTGGGTTTTAACCTAATTTAAATATATTTTGAAATTACTTTAAATCTGGCTCGACATTTCGGGATTAAAAATAGTTTGGACCCCACTGAAATATGCGAAATTTCGTTTAAATTTTTAACCCTGGTCCTAGCCAACAAAAAGAAAATGGACTGCAATAAATTGCATAAGAATTTGTAAATGATCTATAAATTATTTTAAAAAATATCAAATGGGCTATATGTTGTCTGCCACAGATTGGGAGGCTGACTTGTGGGCCTATTAAGTTGACGCGTATGCAAGAATTCTTTACTTATTATATATTAGTCAACAAATGATTCTAGCAGAAGTGACCGTTGGATGTCAATCCAACGGCCGTCGTGCTTCTTCAATCTTTGATCTTCTTGCTCCAGCCGCCCAATCCAGCACCGGCGGGACAGCCTGCTCCCGCCTCCCGTGGCCGGCTGTGCTGCCGCGCAGGCCTCACCGCCCCCACCTACTCCCACCGCTGGCCTGGCCATCCCTCTACTCACCCACACCTCCTGTTATTCTCTGGCGACACAGGTCTCACACCGCAGCCGAACCAGTCAACCCTCGTACTCCCCTCAGCGTGGGCATCCACTGCTGTGGCTTCGCCGGCTCTGGGTCGTTCCCTTCCTGGGCCTCGCCGTCGTCCACCGTGTTGGTGCTCTCGGCTCAGCGTGGTCAACGTGGTCAACAAACGACAACCATCGGAAGAGGGATGTACGTGGAGAGGCTGACAGTAGGACCCACATGGTCCATAGCCACACGCAAGCAAGTGCCTCCTTATTACACGAAAAATGATTCCTCCCCCTGACAGCTGGGACCCACCAGCTATATCTTCACACGGTGAGGCTGACAGCTGGACCCACCAGCTACATCTTCGCAAGCAAACTAGTGCCTCCTTATTACGCGCAAAAAAATGATTCCTCCCCCTGATAGCTGGGACCCACCAGCTATATCTTCGCATGGAAGGAAGTGACTCCTTATCCTCCCTGACAGTTGGGACCCACCCGGTCGAAGCGTACGTAGCGTTGTCTGTCTGGTCGCGAACGTGTACGTACATACTTGTCGATCGGTATCTCTGCAAGGATGAACCGTGGCCGAGTAAGTAGCGGCACATGTCGTAGTAGAGCCTCCGACGTAGCAATTCAGGCTATCCCGTCTAAATCGTGTACACGTATGTACATCCACTTGGCAAAAAATACGGCCACGTACGTACATACGGGCGGGGTCTCGAACGCGTACAGCAACGGCGTCGTGTTCATCGGAAGCCAACCGGCTGGGTCGGAACGGAGAAATAGCGTTGTGTTCATCGGGAGGCAACCGACTGGGTCAGAATGCGTCCTGTTCATCGGGAGCCAACCGGCTTGGACAGAGCAGCCGAAACGGGATCCTGTTCATCGACTCGGGGTCCGGCGTACCACAAAACGGAGGAAACGGACTTCTGTTCAACCGCCTATGGTTGAAACGGGGTCCTGTTCATCGGCTGGGGGTGTGGCGTATGCAAAACGGAGGAAACAGACTTCTGTTCAACCGTCTACGGTCGAAACGGGGTCCTGTTCATCGGGAGGGGTCTGGCGTACCGCAAAACAGAGGAAACAGACTTCTGTTCAACCGCCTACGGCCAAAATAGGGTCCTATTGATCGGGAGGGGTCTGGCGTACCGCAAAACGGAGGAAATGGACTTCTCTTCGAGCGCCTACGGTCGAAACGGGGTCCTGTTCATCAAGAGGGGTGTAGCGTACCGCAAAACGGGACTCCACGGGATACTGTTCATCCAACATCGACTTCCTCCAGCCTCCACCAGCTACTGTTTATCCAGCCTCCACGGGGTCCTGTTCGTCCACCCCCAACCGGCTGGGTGTGGCGTACCGCGGCACAGCCTCCTCGGGGTCCTGTTCATCCAGCGGCAACCGCCTACTACCACAGGGTCATGTTCATCCACCCCCCACCGGCTGGGGTGGGGCGTACGAGCAGGCGATAGCAACGGGAACTGTTCATCCACAGCCAACCAACCGGCTAGGTCAACTCACCACGTCTCGCGCAAGGGGCTCGATCGATGCAAGTCTCGACTCGTTCTACGTATCGCGCGCACGGTAGCAACAAGCACTGTTCATCGAGAGGCAACCCAACACGGGCTGGCTACGTCTCGCACGGGGGCTCGATCGGCTTCGGTAAGCAGCGAGAAGGATCAATCGGGGTCAGTTAGGAGCGAAGGGATCGCTCGGGTTCAGTTAGTAGCGAAGGGATCGCTCGGGTTCAGTTAGCAGCGAAGGGATCGATCGGGTTCAGTACGTAGTGCGAGGGATCAATCGCTCGTGTTTAGTACATAGTGCGAGGGCGATCGATCGCTCGGGTTCAGTAAGTGAACGCCTCCATCGCTCGGGTTTAGTTAGCAAACGCCTCGCACACACGTGCGCGTATGAGAGAAACGCGCAAACCACACTGCATCGCTCGGCCCCGACCACCCACCGTAACCGGGAACTCCCCAAAAATTTCCTCGCCCTCACTTCTACCATGATTTGTACGTCATGGACGGCCCAAAGAATGTCCTACAGGCGCGTCTCCGGCCCACCCAGGACGAAAAGCCCATTTTCTGTCATATTTTTTTGTCATAGAAGTAGGAGCCCACCACATCTATGATGATACGTGTTTTGTCACAATTATCGTCATAGAAGTGTCACAACCATGACAGAAAAAGTTTTCGTTCGGGCCATAATGTCACGGATGTGTCTTTTTTTTGTACTGCCGGGAACCCGGTCTTGATTAAGTCTTGACCCTGGGATGACCCTTAGTACTTCTCGATGACCTGCCTGGAGGTCTTCTTCACGGTATTTATTCCCTGTGTCTCGAGTGTCTTGGGGTGGAATCATCTTCTGCCATGTCCTTCCCGGCATGGAGGCAGCAGCTCGTCTGTGCGTAGTCAGGGGTATGAACACCCACTGTTCACTACACTGACAGGGGGCCGGGGTGGTACGATAAACGATGCAGCCCCCGAACCCATCTCACAGAAGGATCTCTCCGACTCTCCTTGAATCTCAACACGGCGGGGTCAATACAAGGTGCTTCATATTACCGTGGATCATGGATAGAAAGTTTGATTTGATTAGGTTGCTAAGGTGTATTTATAATGCCATCGCATCAATGCTTTGTATAACAAGCCAGAGGCTAATAGAAACATTGGTATTGTTGATAGTTTGTTCGTAAAACAAATCTAATGGGCTGAAAGTAAAAAAGGAGAGGTAAAAATCAACGTAGCCTGCTTTCGTTGTCGTGAGTGACGTCTCGTGAGCCCTGTGGTGGCTTGTTTCTAGCCCCTCAGCCCCGCGCCCCTTCTTCGTGCCAGTTAGAGCAGGAGGGATCTGCTGGTGGCTCTTGAGTGGCTGCCGTTGGGCCGACGTTCTTCTGTTTCTTGAACTATTCGGAGGGGACCTCCGTGCACTCCTGCTCGTCCTTTGGGAGGTCGGCCTCCACTTGCTCCAGGTGGGCGACCTCTGCTGCGTGCGTGTTTTTGGTGTCGCTGGAGACGGTCATGACGCCGTTTGGACCGGGCATTTTTAGCTTCATGTAGGCGTAGCAGGGGATGGCCATGAACTTGACGAATATTGGTCGTCCTAGTAAGGCATGGTATCCTCCTTTGAATGGGACCATCAAAAAGCATAGTTTTTCGGCGCGGAAGTTTTCTTTTGTGCCAAAGATGACCTCCAGCATGACCTGGCCGAGCGGTTCGGCCTTCTTCCCTGGAACTATGCCGTGGATGTGTGTTGGCGAAGGTCGTAGTCCGGTTATGGGGAGGCCCATTTTCTGCATCGTTGCGGCATAGATAATGTTGAGGCTGCACTCGTCGTCTATCAGCACATTTGATAACTAGCAACCACCAATGATGGGGTCGACGATGATTGCATTTTTCCCTAGGTTGGGGATATAATCTGGGTGGTCGTTGAGCCCAAAGGAAATGGTGTGATTCGACCAATCCAAGAGTTAGGGGACTCCGGGGACGAGTGCGTAGACCTCTCGTAAGGTTTGCTTTTGAGCCCTCTTTGATTCCAGGCCTCGGAAGATCATGTTCACCGTATGTGCCTCGGCGTTCTCCTTCCGCCGGCCTCTTGCGTTCCTCTGGGAGGTCACTCGTGGGCGGTGGTTGTCCTCGTCGTCCGAGCTGCCTCTGTCCCTAGCGTTCTTTTCCTGGGTGAGCTGCTCGTTGAGGTGGCATTTGTAGGAGATATGCCCTAGAGGCAATAATAAATGTTATTATTTATCCCCATGTTCGTAATTAAGTTTATATTCCGTGCTATAACTGCTATGGTTCTCGAGTCTACAATAACCACGAGGCTCGGAGGAAGACTCATATGCACGTGTGGAAAAATAAACGGTAAAATGTATTCCTAGTCTGGCCTCTAAGACTAGCTCAAGTGTTGCATGATCGTTTTGTTTTCCTGATCATGGGCATGACTATGCCGGCAACTTTGAGGGCACAATGTTAGTAGAACCTTGTGGTTGAATCGACCCGAATTGATGTTATGCTATGAGATACATTCGTCACAAGTTAATGGTCAATAACACAGAGAAAGTTTACGTTTGCATAATTCCTTAGACCATGAGAGTATCGATTTTCTTCATGCTTGATTCATGAACTTTGGGGTTTGTTAAACGTCATCCGTAACTGGGTGGCTATTACGGCGGCTTACGAGTTCATGGGAAAGTATGTCAAGTAATTTGATAGCTCAAGATTGGGATTTGCTCCTCCGACGATGGAGAGATATCTCTGGGCCCTCTCGATGTTATGGTATCCATCATCGTCTGGCCAGACACAATGTGATTTGATCACAGGGATGCCGGAACACGGGAACGAGAAAAGAGAACAAAACCGGTAACGGGGTAACTGGCATAGTGGAGAAGTTGTTGATCCACGGGGATGCCGATAAATCTCACCTCGGGTGTTTGTAACATATCACGAAGCAACAGGAATAGCACACGGCAACTGGAGGTTCACTCGAATATTTATTCGTGTGGGTATAGGGGTCAATATGGGTGTCCACGGCTCCGATGTTGATCATTGATCGGAAAGTGTTCCGGGTCATGTCTATACTTCACCGAACCTATAGGGTCACACGCTTAAGGGTCATCTATCTGCTGAATACTAGACAGGGAGTCTGAGAGAAAGTCACCGGAAAAGTTTCGGAGACAACGGAAACGTTCCGGAGAGAGCACCGGAATAGTTTCGGTAAAACTGAAAAGTTGTTTCAGGGTATACCATTGAGTCAAATTGGTTTCGGCACACGTCTGGAAATTCTTGGAGGGTGCCAGAATTGTTCTGGAAACTTCTGGGATTTTTCCGGGATAAAAACCGGAAATGTTCTGGAGCTGCCGGAACCGGTTTGGTTGCTTTTCGCAGATGAAAATCACTAATCCGGAATTGTTTCGGAACGTGTCCAAAATCATTTTAGTGGGTACTAGAATTATTCTAAGACCCACAGAAATATTTTCGGATTTAACGGTCACGAAAAAATGTTTCTGTGAATAGTGAAAGTGCTTTTTGGGTGGCTTCTTGGAGAAGCCACCTTGAGGGCCTTTTGGTATTTTTCCCTTGGCTTCTTGGAGAAGCCACACTTGGGCTTGGCCTATAAATAGGGGTGGAGGGGGCTGCCTAAAGACTCACTCTTTCTCACATACACATGCCATTGCAATGATCTGGCTTCTTCTCTCCCTCCCCTCGAAATAGTTTCGTAGAGCCGAAAGGCTGTCTGGGTTCCGGTGGGAACTAGTTCTGGACGGCGAAGCCCTGCCGGATAGATGACACCGTATGTGTGCAACCCCGTAGAGAGGTCGTAGGTTCGATCTTTTTGCCCGAGGGGCTGTTCGAGAGTGCCTCCCGAAGGGCTGTCCGAGTGACCGTCCGAGTTTTGAGGGTCCTCCCGAAGGGCTGTCCGCGACACCATCCGAGGGACTGTCCGACCGCCTCCCGGAGGGCTGTCCGAGGGGCAGTCGAGGGAGTACATCCTCGCGGTTGGGAGGTTGTAAATCCTAGCTGCGGGGATCTGCACCAACGATCTACATCGACTCTACTTCCGTTGCGCTATGAGTCGGTAACGATCAGATCAAAACCTTGTATGCAGTCTTCATAGTGGTCCTGGGCTGGTGCGTAGGTCAGAAAATTTTTGTTTTCTGCTGTGTTACCCTACAGTGGCATCATGAGCCGTGCTATGCATAGATGCAGGTTACGATCTAGAATACATAGAGATGTATGGGTGTTGCACAATATAATTTGTAGTAGATGAGTTCTACTGCTGATAATTATTTGTGCGGGTAGCAGATGAAATCTGTTACCCGATGTTCTTGTTGCTTCCCTGGAATTTGCATATTTCTGATCTTGATAACAGCATGGTGGAGTTTCAAAGTTCTGGCAATCCGCGATCCTGATTGATCAACGAAGAGCTAACAGTTCGTTGAATTCCACCATAGTTAGAGAGAAAGATGAAATTTCGCAGACTAAAGGGCAATGCAGATATGATCTGCATGGGGGTCATGCATATGACGAAGTTCAGTATGGGGCTCGAGATTTTATTATCTCGTGTTTCATACACCCCGTAAAGTTAATCTAGCGACTTAAATAATCATACTTGATGATGGACGTTGGTAGCTTCGGTTTGCTTCAAAACCTTAGAAGCCACATAAAACAAATTTGCATAAACCGATTAGAGGCATCTAACTTGGTTTTGCAGGATGACATAAGATGAGCATGTGATGTGGTATAGCGGTTCTCATATTAATTTGATTATGTATGAGATGACTATATGATGTAAAATTAACATGACTTGCGTGTCATGATTCGGCATGATGGCTGGAGCCATATGATTGTCACTTTAATGACCTGCGTGTCAACCTTAAGTAATGCACTTATTTTATTAGCTACAGAGATAGCAATATTATCTGGTGCATCAACAAGGTGGTGGCAAACTTCGCGAAGGTGAACACCGACGCGAATGCCGAAGACGAAGAAATTAAAGACTTCTCCGTCAGAAAGGGCTATACCATATCATGCTTTTTTTTTGAATTGCCTGAGATGTTTATCCCTTATGATGCACCCTTTTGATTGCGTGGTAGTCACTTTTTATTAGGGTGATCTCTCACAAAAATATCAAGTAGTTAGTGTTCTCCCAAGTGTAGCACCGTCACGGCACCTATCTCTTCGGGGTATCACATGGATAAATGGGTACGAACGATTAGCGAAGTGTGAGGCGGGTGAGTTGAGACCTCACAGCAAGATCACTTGGTTGTATTGACGTTCCGGAGGATCGTCCTGAGCTCGGAACACGCCCATCGAAAGATGAACAAGAGTCACATGGAGATGTGATTGGCAAGTTGGCCTACCAATTGCAATTCTCGTCACTTGAGATGGATACATCCTTGGCGTTGAATTGTAATATGGGTCTTGTATCACTCACAAACAATTATGAGAGATATTGATTTGAGTGGGAGCGCATTGTAGAGTTAACTTGTTTAATTCTCAGTGCAATTAATTATGAACTTTGTCTAAGTGAAATTTGCATGATAGTTGTAGATAATGGCTCGCGTTTCCACCTTCCCTATTAAAGTTGAATAGCTGTTAAATATCTGGTTAAAACTTTACGGTTGGTAACGTAATGTGAGGATTGTCCTCAAGAGTGCCGAGAAGGACTTTGTCCTATCGCATGCTTTTGATATTCTCCTGCTAATGCTATGGATAATGTGACTCTCGTCCTTCGATCCAAAAGCTAGAATTCCGTTACGGTCAAGTGCAATATGTTTGCTTCCATGAGACCCGAACTTCAAAAGTTTGGGATAGCTATGTGATATTCATGGAACTGAAAATTAGTTTCAGATACAAACAAAGGCTAGAAGATATGGGATATCCAAAGCAATGTTTGTTTTGCAAATTATTAGTAAAGTGTTTACTATGCATTTGACTGATAAGAGAGGGATCCAGAAGAACGCCTATCATATGATGAAGGTGAATAAAACAACAACTTAAAGAGAAAGGAAATGTCCAAAGGGTGTTAGTGTGACTTACACACCTAGGAAGTCCGGGGCTAACGCAACTCTTAAGTTGGGTGCTTCTTCTGCGAGTAGGAGAAATACTAAAAGTTAAACTGTTAGAAGTATAATGGCAAAAAGAGAGAAGACTAGAATGTCCAGCTCATGTATGAAAGTCATACAAGCTATTGATGTATAGAAGGCTGGTCAAAGAAATAGTTCTTGGGAATTGTGATTAAATTGTTAGTCACTAATTCTTGGGTATTGTGAGTTGATCACAAAGATACATGCTCGATTGCATTCTGCTACGACTCGATGCAAGAACTACTACGGCCTAAAAGACTTGCCGGAGTGAGGTTTAGATATGCGCTGGGAACATAGTAAAAGTTGCTATACTCGGTACATTACCTATGTATTTATTTTCATAATTCATTTTAGAGTTTTTATACACTCTAGCCCATTGCATAAAGTATCTTGCAAGAAGGTTGTTCATAAGAGAACTTTTGATGTTCGGTGTTATGAATAACATAAGGGCCATGCTTCCATCATGGATGGGATGTATGTTATGAATATTGATAATAATATATTACCTCCGTATTTACTTTCATAATTCATTTTAGAGTTTTACACACTCTAGCCCATTGCATAATGTTTGTTGCAAAAGGAATGTTCATAAAAGAACAATTGTTGTTCAGTGTTATGAATAACATAAGGGCCATACTTCCATCATGAATGGGATGTATGTTATGAATATTGATGGTAATATGATACATCCATAACACTGATGCTAAATGTCGCAAGACTAAGAGAATACCACACGTGTGTGGCACTGCATTTGGTCACATTGGAGAAACCCGCATGGAGAAATTCCATAATGATGGATTTTGAAGTAGTTTGATTATGAATTATCTGACACTTGCAACTTTCCTCCAAAAAGTGAAGTGACTGAAATACCGTTCACAGGCCATAAGGAACGAGCAGCGAACTTATGAACGATAAATGTTGTTGCTAGCAGTGGATTTATCTATCTTCAGAAATGACTCAAGTAGATATATGGATATTTACTTGATGAGACGTAAGTCTGGATCTTTTGAAATCATTCAAAAGGTTTTCAATATGAAGTAGAAATTATTGTAACAAGAAAATTATGTTTCTGCAATTTGATTGCGGAAAGGAATGTTTGAGTTACAAGTTTAGCGAGTCTGATGAGTTGTGAAAAGAGTTTCATAACTTACACCTCACGGAGCACCACTGTGAGTGGAATATCCGTGAAGATGTAATCAAACCATTTATGACATGGTAAGATCAAAGATGACA
Organism: Elymus sibiricus; assembly: GCA_039707655.1. Lineage (NCBI taxonomy): Eukaryota > Viridiplantae > Streptophyta > Magnoliopsida > Poales > Poaceae > Elymus > Elymus sibiricus. The sequence goes on from CM077670.1 coordinate 201,966,550, forward strand.
TAAATCAATTTGTCATTATCCCTTTTAAAAGTAATGCTTTAGAGACTGCGGCTTTTACACTGAAAAGAGCACCATCAGATCTGTTGAAATGATGCCTTGGTATGGTAACCCCAACCATGTTATGTCTTTTCTGAACATTTGGAATATGGGGCTTGTGTAAAATATTTACAAACCTATTCCAAATCAGACAAGTGCTACTTTGTAGGTTGTCCCAAATTGTTGGGTATTCCCCCACCACTGTACCGAGGCAAAAGGTTTTGCCACAAAGAACGGTATGCTTTTAAGAAAATGGTTCTTGCAAAAAGGTGAGTGGGAGGACAGTGCGACTCGACGAGATAACAGTATCTTCGTCATCAGATCAAAGGAAAGAAACCTTGGAAGTAATTCCAGAGTTTCCTACTGCGGCTGATACGGAAGCCTCTACATGAGATGTATGGACTTCGGTCGAACTTGCAACTGAACCACGTAGGAAAAACTCGTGCAAACCTCTCAGGTGCGCAAGCGAGATATTGTTGCTAGACAACAGCATACCTACGATACACAAGGAAGCGTTGATGGGCCCTGACTCCAGAATTGGCTAAATGCCAATATAATCCGAGATAGTTTCCATAAATGATTCATGATTATATCTTGATAAACCCTTCGGAAGACTTAGAGTCTAACGAACATTAATGGAACTATAAACTGATGTGGATAAAATGTTTTATCCATAAAGCTCGACTTGTTGCAATAACAAATTCAAGGAGTTGACTATGATGAGATTGTCTCACCGTAGCGATGCTTAAAGTCAGATCGGGTTAAACTAGCAATTAATACATATTTCAATCTTGAGATATGAAACATGGATGCCAAAAGGATTTCCATGAAATGGAAATACAAACTAGGACTTGTATGTGATACAGTCCGAAGTGTTTTGTCAATCCAGAGGATGCTAGTAAGTATGCAAACTTCAGAGTTCTAGCAATGGACAGAAGAGAGCAAAATGGAGTTGGAATCTTCGTTTTTGATGAAATAGTCAAAAGAGTTTGTTTTCATCAATGGATAACGAAGATGCTTGTGGTTTCAAGAAAGTAAGTGGGAGCATAATAATATTTCTAAAAACCTTGTGTGCTTAACACATTGTTGATTGGAAATAATATAAATTTCTTGACACGAATTAGGACTTCATTGAAAATAGTTTTCGATGAAGTGCTTAGGCTAGGTAGCCTCGGTATTAGGCATAATTATCTATGAGATAAAATTGCCTGATAGAGCTAAAGCCAAAAATACATATTGACAAGATGCTAAAACAGTTTAGCATTAAAACGCCAAGGAGTGATTCTTGCCGAAGTCACATGGAAAGGGTTTTTGCAAGACTCGGTGTCCCAAAACACTGATGAGCAAAATACATGATGGAGATTCCACACACTCTTATGTTTGGATTAATCATGTATTCCATGGTATGTAAAACAACCAGATATGTCCGATACTCCCAAAGCTGTTGCGAGTATAGATACCAAAGTGATCAAAGTACTGATCATGCGACAACAGTGAAAAATGTCATTAAGTACTAAAGTAGCACTGATGACATGTTTTCTCGCAAGCAGAGATTATGAAGTGCTCGTTGTAAGTAATTACATCGATACAGTCTTCAATGCTCCATGCGATTTTCGATTTAAGTTAAGGGTTTTTGTGTAATACACGATATGGTGGCACAGTAGTTGGAAATTGTTCCAAACAAGTTACTGTGGCGATTTCTATAACAAAGGCTAAGTATGTTGACGCTTTAGAAGCGACAAAGAAGATATTGAATCATATAGTTCATTCATGAACTTAGTATGGTTCCAAGAAGGCTTTGGTCAATGGGACACTATTGCAGATAGTTGCTCCATAGCTCAGTCTGAGGAATCAAGGTTTGACCTGTGATTCACATATATACAAAGCCAAGTCCACACAAAATATGATTTTTGTGAAAGCATGAAAACGCGAGGAGATGCAAAGATACACACGGAACTGAAGTTGTCAGATCCGTTGGACATTTAGGCTATACCACAAGTGAAGCATATTTTACACCGGTATGCCATAGGTGTAAAGTGTTTTTAGCATTGACTAGATTATTGACTCTAGTGCAAGTGGGAGTCTGTAGGAGATATGCCCTAGAGGCAATAATAAATGTTATTATTTATCCCCATGTTCGTAATTAAGTTTATATTCCGTGCTATAACTGCTACGGCTCTCGAGTCTACAATAACCACGAGGCTCGAAGGAAGACTCATATGCATGTGTGGAAAAATAAACGGTAAAATGTATTCCTAGTCTGGCCTCTAAGACTAGCTCAAGTGTTGCATGATGGTTCTGTTTTCCTGATCATGGGCATGACTATGCCGGCAACTTTGAGGGCACAATGTTAGTAGAACCTTGTGGTTGAATCGACCCGAATTGATGTTATGCTATGAGATACATTCGTCACAAGTTAATGGTCAATAACACAGAGAAAGTTTACATTTGCATAATTCCTTAGACCATGAGAGTATCGATTTTCTTCATGCTTGATTCATGAACTTTGGGGTTTGTTAAACGTCATCCGTAACTGGGTGGCTATTACGGCGGCTTACGGGTTCATGGGAAAGTATGTCAAGTAACTTGATAGCTCAAGATTGGGATTTGCTCCTCCGACGATGGAGAGATATCTCTGGGCCCTCTCGGTGTTACGGTATCCATCATCGTCTGGCCAGACACAATGTGATTTGATCACAGGGATGCCGGAACACGGGAACGAGAAAAGAGAACAAAACCGGTAACGGGGTAACTGGCATAGTAGACAAGTTTTTGATCCACGGGGATGCCGATAAATCTCACCTTGGGTGTTATTAACATATCGCGAAGCAACAGGAATAGCACACGGCAACTGGAGGTTCACTCGAATATTTATTCGTGTGGGTATAGGGGTCAATATGGGTGTCCACGGCTCCGATGTTGATCATTGATCGGAAAGTGTTCCGGGTCATGTCTATACTTCACCGAACCTATAGGGTCACGCTTAAGGGTCATCTATCTGTTGAATACTAGACAGGGAGTCTGAGAGAAAGTCACCGGAAAAGTTTTGGAGACAACGGAAACGTTCCGGAGAGAGCACCGAAATAGTTTCGATAAAACTAAAAAGTTGTTTCAGGGTATACCATTGAGTCAAATTGGTTTCGGCACATGTCTGGAAATTCTTGGAGGGTGCCAGAATTGTTCTGGAAACTTCTGGGATTTTTCCGAGATAAAAACCGGAAATGTTCCGGAGCTGCCGGAACCGGTTTGGTTGCTTTTCGCAGATGAAAATCACTAATCCGGAATTGTTTCGGAACGTGTCCAAAATCATTTTAGTGGGTACTGGAATTATTCTAAGACCCACAGAAATATTTTTGGATTTAACGGTCGCGGAAAAATATTTCCGTGAATAGTGAAAGTGCTTTTTGGGTGGCTTCTTGGAGAAGCCACCTTGAGGGCCTTTTGATATTTTTCCCTTGGCTTCTTGGAGAAGCCACCCTTGGACTTGACCTATAAATAGGGGTGGAGGGGGCTGCCTAAAGACTCACTCTTTCTAACATACACATGCCATTGCAATGATCTGGCTTCTTCTCTCCCTCCCCGCGAAATAGTTTCGTAGAGCCGAAAGGCTGTCTGGGTTCCGGTGGGAACTAGTTCTCGATGGCGAAGCCCTGCCGGATAGATGACACCGTATGTGTGCAACCCCGTAGAGAGGTCGTAGGTTCGATCTTTTTGCCCGAGGGGCTATTCGAGAGTGCCTCGCGAAGGGCTGTCCGAGTGACCGTCCGAGTTTTGAGGGTCCTCCCGAAGGGCTGTCCGCAACACCGTCCGAGGGACTGTCCGACCGCCTCCCGGAGGGCTGTCCGAGGGGCAGTCGAGGGAGTACATCCTCGCGGTTGGGAGGTTGTAAATCCTAGCTGTGGGGATCTGCACCAACGATCTACATCGACTCTACTTCCGCTACGCTATGAGTCGGTAACGATCAGATCAAAACCTTGTATGCAGTCTTCATAGTGGTCCTGGGCTGGTGCGTAGGTCGGAAAAAATTTGTTTTCTGCTGCGTTACCCTACAACATTCGCGCGTCGAGTGCAGTGCCTTGTAGGCCCCGTGGCTGTGGTACCTATATGGGTCGCTCATGATCGCCTCATAGGAGCGGGGCGCGTGCCTTGATCTACCCCCGTACTTGCTCCTTTTGTCGTTTCTTTCAGTGGCCTCCTGTGTGGCGGCCACCATCTGTGGCCTCTCCTTCCGCTTGCGGTTGTGTCCATGGTTGTGGCCACGGGTGAGGCGGCCTCCACTACCGCGCGTGTCTGCTAGCCCCGCTGGTCGTTCATGGCGGCGACCTGCGCGGGCGGTTATGATTGATCTTGTGATAGTAGATATGCCTGAAGATCCTATTGCTCCTATAATTCTCGATAGATCTTTTCTAAGGACTATCAAAGCTGGGATAAATGTGTTTGAGGGAATGTTAGATTTGACTTACCCGCTAAAGATCCTTTTGTGAGACATTTCCCCAGGAAAAAGAAAATGAAGACCTATACAGGAGAAGGCATCGTTGTGAATGCCAGAAGCTATGGTCTCGGTGTGTTTGCACCACCTTGATCATCACTACAGTCGAGCTAACCGACCAAAAACAAGCGCTTCATGGGAGGCAACCCACGCGAATAAAGTAGACAAGTAATTTTTTATTTTTTTAATAAAAGAGTGATTGAAGTTCTAGATAAAGAAGTGAGTTTGAAAGAGTTGTTCTAATGAAGGCTATGCTATGTGCAAATTAAATTTTATGTTGTATTGACGTTTGGATGCCTGGAAATATGCCTATGTATTGTGTCGGAACTAACCCCACAGGAAAACAAAGAAAAAGAGAAGTTTCAGAAGAAACAGATCAAAAGACGGCCTTTCAAACGACCACAGTGGTCGTTCGGGCGGTCGCATGACATCCTGGCGGTTCCAGCAGAAAACATCGAGAGGAAACAGAGTGATCGACGACGTTTCATATGAGCGTGTGCGCTCGTCTGGGCGGTCGTTTGAAAACTTTACAGAAACGAGAAAGAAGTCTAGAGCATTTGACAACATTCCATAGGGGCGCACACGCCTGTTCGAGCGGTCATATGACATCCTCGACCAGAAGAAGAGAATAACCAGAGCGTTCGACGGCGTTCCATACGGGTGCCGTCGCCCTTCAGTGGTCGTATGAGGTATGCACAGACATAGGTAAGCTATCAGGGTGAACGACGGCCTTTCATACGAGCGCTTGCGCTCGTATGGACCCCTGGCGGCCACATTAAGCCCGAGGAAGGAGGTAAATCACCCCCATCTGTCTCCTTTCTTCTTCTTCCTCCAAACCTCTCCAAACCCTAGCAAAACTTCGACTGATCTCTCTACTCACTCAATTTCGGTTCAGATCCTTCCGTGTGATCGATCTATGGTATGTTTCTCCTCCTATCCCCAATTTATTTTTCACGAATCCATGTTCTACATGCCTAGCATTGCCATGTCTAGGAGATGCATATTTTTGATCCAAATATGAGTTTGGCTTGGATTCTTTGATGTTTTTACAGGAGTATGATGTTGTTACTGCCATAGGATCAATGCTGTTTAATTGTATTGAACTAAAAAATTGTTTTGTAGATGTCTACAAGGAGATCCACTCACGTACGCGGTGCTTCGAGTTTTTCCACTGTACCACCACAACAAGTTCTCACTCAGGGGATCGTCTTCACCGATCGTGAAGCAAGAAAGAAATGTCGGACGCTTAGTACAAGGAAGATCAAAGCAACCAAGTGGGCTTGCGAGTCAACACTCGCTAAGCTAGGTATTACTAATGATTTCAATTTGCTTTGTGATAATGTCGGGTTGCATCATTTTGTTTATCAGGGATGTGAGACATATGAATGCATGACACTTGAGTTTCTTAGTACTCTCTCACATAATGTTGGGCTCATGCCAAATGCATATGAGGAAGAGCGGATCACTTTCCGTCTCTTGGACCAGGACTTCAACATCACTCTCGATGAGTGGTGTGCTTGGTTTGGCTTCCCCAACAACCATGATGACATTCGTTATGTTTATGAGTTTACTGACCCGCACCCGAGGCAATCCTTTTATCAGATGAGTGTCCATGGCTCAAGGCAAAGAGCCAATTGCATTGAAAGTCCTGCTATGCATTATTTCTATTATGTTATCACTAACTCGTTGCAGGCACGAGGAGAAGTTTCTAAGGTGAATGATGAGAGTATGCTAGTTCTCGGGAAAGCAGCAAACCTTGATGTCGGTTATTTGCCCAACCTAGGGGCAATACTTTTGCTACACCTCGCGCATCAAGCAAATCATGCACAAGGAGATATCGTGTCTGGAGGAGTGATCACCATGTTGGCCAACTCCCTTGGTCTCAACTCTAATCACCTTCGCCCCATTGTCGGTAACAACCTTGTTAATATTTGTGTTCTTACTAGCGCTGGAATGGTAGTAGTTAGCGGTGGTCATCATTGCATCAAAATTCCTAGAGTGGCATACTTGTTGCCCACTCCTATGCCTAACCGTTTCTCCATAGAACATGGACAATTGCATTATGTTGCATAGGAAGGAGATGCAACTTTTGACCAAGAAGGCCCAGAACCTTAACAAGTAGATGAAGAAGAACTCGCCACCGACGAAGAAGAGGAGCAACCCCAAGAGCAGCCACAACAAGAAGCCTACACCACCTATGCGGACCTCTGCAGCCTCCAGGGCTCTATTGATGATATGAACAACCTCACTACGCCCCTTCGAGGCACGTCTGCCTACATGAACATGAACTTCTCCAACTGGAGCCAAGGGTGGGCTCCTGACCAACCACCACAATGATTCCGCCGGTTTGAGCTTGCAAAAGCTTAAGCTTGGGGGAGGTCATCTCCATGTCTACATCAAGATGTGGCGGTATTATTTGAATAAATTGTAATGAGGTTGTACTTAAGCTCGTGGAGCTTCAAAACACTCGTGTTGGTTTGTTCCAACACTTTGCTTTTTATTTGCTTTCGTTTTGCTTTGCCTTTGTCATTTTTTGTTTGCAAGTTAGTTTTCGAAAACCCAAAAACCAAAAAAATAGAATAAGCTTTGCTTTGCTCTTGTTCTTTTTACCCCTCGGAGTTCGTTTGCATTTTGTTTTCAGAGGAGTTGATCTACGCCAGACAAAAAGGAATGCAAGAATGAGGAAGAGATGTGTGTGAATTCACAACCGTGAAGGTATGTCCTACGACTCCCGTCTTTTGCACTTGAAATACTTAGAATAGATGTAGTAGTAGTATTTGTGATATGTGCAATGGGAGTAAGTCTTGATAATTAAGACAAAGGTTTTGTTCTAGTTGCTGAAATGATTTTGTAGCCTTTGTTTTGTTCAGATAACCAAGACTTGCCATGTGACTGTTTTTAAATGAAAAGATCTTAACTAAGAATAACCATGCACAAGAGAAAGTCTTCAAAGACTTGGGTGTTGAGAAAATTGTAGAGAAGATGATGTTTGAAATGCTCAACCCCATATTGTTAATTTTAATAGACTTCATAGCACTTGTGGATTAAATTGTCTAGAGGAACTTAGTTGAAGGATGAACGAGATTATGCCAAAAATATGTGTTGTATCTCTTACATGGTGCTTCAGCTTCTCGCTGGTGTCATGGCCCTGCTACTATATGCACATGTACGTATGTAAATGTGGCTTCGTCACCTTTCTTGATGATATGCTGAGGACTCCGCTAGCCAATGAACGATCCACCAAGAGCGACAGCTCGGATTTCGGCTATGAGTTTGTTACCGTACGTAGTGGCAACACTACAAACGCATATTATTCGGCTTTCTCTTGAATGGGTGTGTATGTGGTAAATAGAGGGGACTGATCAAAAGAGCTCGAAAGAGACAAATATCAAAGGTCCATAGTTCCCAAACATTAAGCCACAACAAAACTCTATGCATGATCACTTATTTGGCATAATCCCTTCACGTGACAACCAAAGTTCCAGCAAACAATGATTGAAATGAAGTGCTTGAGAGCCTTGAGGATGAGATGATTGTGGGCATGTTTATGAGCACTCTAGCACCTTTCACTCCCTAACTTGTGTTTTTATGGCTCTATCAAAGAAAAAACTCTTCCGTGCATTTCCGGCAAGCAAGTGTTGTCTAGAATAAAATAAATAGAATAGAGTGTTGCAAAGTTGTTTTATCTAGTAGATCAAAAACTTGATGTTGATTATCTTTGCTTCACTAACACTTGCGCAATAACCATGCCACCGCTACAGCTATACTAAGTTTTCAGGTCAAGAAGCGGAGGGCTATCTAGGCGTACCGATCGTAAGTGAACCAAAACCTTCTCGTTATTTCGGTTTAAACAACTGAGTTCCTTATGATTCGGATTTCTCTCTATGTTGCTCGAGGACGATCAAGTTTAAGATTGGGGGAGTTGATGAGTGATATTTTTACACTCATTCACCCTTAGTTTAAATTGAGATATTTCATTTTAATAGAGATATTCGCTCCGATATTGCTACTAATGACTAATGAATGCAAAGGATTACACAAATCCTCTCTTTGATGTGTTTCCACGGGAAATGGGCTAAAAAGGCAAGAAATCACATGGGGATGAGGAAAGGAATGGAAATAAAGAAAGAAGCAATCACCAGGAGGCGTGCCAGACGAAACAACACAAAAGATAGCATTCCAGCGCCCATATGAGTGCCCGTATGGCGTGAATTCCGAGGCAGCTCGTCTATCTGAACAACTTTTATAAAGGGGACCCCATCGAAATGTCAACAGAGGAGCGTCAAGCGAAGCCAGAACAGAACCATTGGCACCCCCCTTCACAAACCCTAGCCGCCGCCATTTCCATCTCCATAGCCACCATCACCACCATAGTCCATCTTCCTCTAGTTCATACTTGTAATCGTGCATCGCACAAGGCATCCATTATAAGACATATTTGCAATCAATCAATCTTCAAGATGTGTTCTTCAATGATTTCTTCTTGCGATCTGATCTCCATGTGTGAGTAGTTCGGTAAGGTATGGGTTGAGGCATAGGCCTTGCAACCCTCTGTATTTGTTGTGGGGATCAATGGAAGTACTTTGAATTAATGTCTCGTATTTGTGAAATAAAATTGTTTCGTAGATGTCTCTTGTCTTGTCCGCAATCTTCATCCCTGTAGGTACCCAGGATCATGGAGATTGAGCCACGGTGAGGCTAAGGGCAGGGAGAACGTGAAGTGTCATTCTGAACACCAGTGACAGAAGGGTTCAGTACGGTGACACGGATCCAATCCTTAGGGATTCATGAGGTGTAGTCATTAAACGCCCAAAGCTCTTGTCTAATTATTTTAATCTTAATTATCGAGGCAACCCCGTGCAACGGATAGGCCTACGGTAGGCTAACTGATTCTTGATGCAGGACTCGTGCCGGTCAAGATGTTATTTGGACACATCCCCCACTTCGGTTCGTAACAAGCACATCTCGATGGGTGACTTCCAGCGCACAAATTAAGATCATATCTGGTCCCAACATGAATACATGGTTGTAAGCATTAAGACCTCGTACCTCTTTTTATTACAGTGTTTGAATCATCATTTGCTTGATTGATCCGGTCAAAAGCTGGAATTGATCCTTTAACAAAAGCTTGCTAGAGACCATCGCTTCAAGGGAATCTTCCTCTCGTGGGTTCGATAACCCAGGGTCACCTCTGGGGAAATAGGTGCGGGATACTCTTCCGTTCCATTACCGGATCACTAAAAGGAGGTATCATTAGCCATCCCCGGTACAGGACCCCGTCAGCACGCACATAAAAACATGACATACAAATCCCAGTTCTCTCCTTCATGGTTGATATGCGAAAGCAATCTTCACATTGTCCATTTAACTTCCATTTTATGTTTCAAATAGTTCACTTAGCTTCCAGGCTGCAGTTGGTCTTTGCGCCAATGTCCCAGTGGGTCATCTATCAATAACAAATCTCTAAAGAAAGCCATGGGAAATGATCATTTTCAAGGCAAATAGAAACACAATATGAACATAATCATTTGCAGAAAGTTGACAAAAAATCCTTCAAATAGTTCGTTTAACTTCCGGGTTGTGGTTGTTCTTTGCAACAATTGGCGCAACGGGTCATCTATTTAAGAGATAAGAAAGCCATGAACTCATCCATCCAAAAGCAGGATCTCGACCTACATGATGGTATGCCACTTAAGCGTGCCGGGTGAAAAAAGACTGAACGAAAACAAAACAACCTACACACGAGCCTATTGCATGTGGTTATGTCCTTTGCAAGTGTTATAGTGGACAACACGACCAACTATTTCTTCTTCCTCCCTCCGAGGGCGTACCCCATTGGAGCGAGGAGTGTCACAAGATGCGTGAGCGTAGCGTGCCACAAGACTGGCAATACAATGGCGCGAGAGAATGGTCTCCTCGCACCGACCCCCTAACCGGCCAGCGATGACACACCAAGGTGGCCAGCAAAATGAACCTGGAAAGTAACAACCCTCTATCGATCTGGGAATAGCGCAGGAAGAGTGCCCGGGATTGCCCATAGCGGCACCTTGAGCAACCCAGTGGACGACCACGCTGCGCAGCCGCCCACCCCAATGAATACCGGTATGCGCACTCCGGATGGCTGGTCAACTCCACGGCCCAGTCTTTCAGTACTGAGGTCTGCCCGATCTTTCAGCACTGGGGTCTGCCCGGATGTCGTATTCTGGGGTGTCTGCACGGGGTTGACCGTCCCAACCAGACGAATGACGCCTTTTCTTATGTCCGCCGGGCCATTCAACGTTGCAGACCGACTAATTTCAATTGTATTGGTTGCTTCTCTTCTCGGCTGAAGTTGCCACAAATCGCTAAAGAATGCTATGGCCAATATAATTGTCAAGCTAAATAGTGCTAAAGCTGCCAGACAAGTTGTTTGACCTGTTCGATCGAGCACATAGAAATTGCCTCTGGAGGAAAGTGATCGATCGAGATGCACACATCCACTCGCTTGTTGCCTGGCACCTTGTCTGCAGACCAAAAAAGAAAGGTGGGCTGGGAGTTTTAAACCTCAAAATCCAAAATCAGGCGTTGCTGCTGAAGTACATCCACAAGTTTATCCATAAGGTTGACGTGCCATGGGTCGTGCTGGTTTGGTACAAGTACTATGATGACACACCACCCCATGCAAAGCCTAGATGTGGGTCCTTTTGGTGGCACGACATCTTCTCTCTAATGGATATTTACAGAGGTGTTACAAGCTGTATCCCAGGGGCTAGTGACACGGTTCTCCTATGGAAAGATCTTTGGGACCCAAATGGTGTGCTTCAAGATTCATATCGCCGATTGTTCTCTTATGCCAAAGAGGAGGACATATCTTTAGCACACTATATGGCTAATCCCTTGCCTGAACAAAATTTCTTGCTGCCTCTTTTGGCTCAGGCTAGAGAAGAACTTGATCAGCTGAACGAAAAACTCAGCCACATATCTCTAGACCCCCTTGTACCAGACGATTGGGTGTTGTGCTGGGGTGATGTTAATTTCAAGCCATGCAAATTTTACAAGTTCTGCTTCAGAGAGCTCGACCCACCTGCGCACATACCGGCGATCTGGAAATCAAATTGTATGATGAAACACAAAGTCTTTATATGGTTGATGTTCATGGATAGGGTGAACACAAGAGATCTCCTATGTAGGAAGCATTTCAATATTGGAAATGATCATTCTTGTATGCTATGCAACTCCGTCCCTCTAGAAACCAACATACATCTGTTCTTTGAATGCGAGTTCAACACTGCTTGCTAGAATGTTTTAAATATACAGTGGGACACAACTCTGGAGATGCAGGAGATGCTGGGGGTGACTACCAGAAATTGCAATCAAGACATGTTCAAGGAAATGATGATGCTGGGTGCTTGGAACATTTGGAAACAGAGAAATGCATGCTATTTTGACAAAATTGCACCTACCTTGCAAAGTTGGAAAAGAGGTGTTATTTCAGACATGGAAATCTTAAAATTCAGGGTCAAAGCTGATAGAGCTGCTTTACTTGATTCTCTCATCAACTCTCTCCTCAGCTAGCACTTGGTCTGTTCTGTATATTTTGTTAGCTTTAGTCTTGGCCCTGTTTTTTCTGTAACCTAAAACTTTTACTCACCTCTCCCCCTTCTCCTCGTGTGGAGACATGTAAATACTTTGTACATATTTTCCTTTAATTTAATATAACAGTGGGAGCCTCTCCTGCTATTTTGATTGTTCAAAAAAATAGAAATGCAGTATGAACGTAATTATTTGCAGACAGTTGAGGGAAAAAATCCTTCAAATAGTTCGCTTAACTTTTGGGTTGCAGTTGGTCTCTACGCCAATTGGTGTAACAGGTCATCTAGTTAATCAGACCATAACTACTAACCGGTGACACACAACATACTAGCAATACACGCGCGCGCGCACACACACACACACACACACACACAAGACCAACACTAACTACTAACAGGATGTATACACGAACCGGTGACACACACTAATCAAACCCTAACTGATGGTGTCCTGGACTAGGGGGTACTCACCACGTCATCTCCTGACCAGTGGGTCGGGCCGAAGACCCCCGTGGCGATTCACTAATGGGCCACTTCAGGCAGCCCATGACATATACGAGGAAGATTCCACAAGACTTGATGATCAAGACAAGGACTCCTCTCCACCGATGTATCCGACTAGGACTCTTGTTATCCTAGGCCTCCGGTACATTATATGAGCCGAGGCCAGGCTAGTCAATAGAGATTCATGATATTCGCATTCATCATACCCCTAGGTTTAGACCACAACTTACGATCTCGAGGTAGATCAACTATGTACCTTGATACATCAATATAAACAAGAGCAGAACATTTAGATACATTATAACTGCACACTTTTCCTGTCCTCTCAGACTATTAGCATTTGTATCCGTTAGATTGTCACTTTTAGGCTTCCTTGGCCGTCCGATTGACTCTCAATCGCACCTAAATCGCGCGTAAAACGCTTGTTCCCAGCCTAGCAGTGCTAACCTTCTCGGGCCGCTGCTCCGGTGGTTTTTTTGGCCCTGTGAGATTCAATTGGGCCTACTGGGCCAGTATTAGGCTCCAGTGCAACAGAAAAGCGGAAAACCCTAAACAAACTGGACGCACGCGACTCTGGTTTCCTTCGCTCGCGGCCTCGCTTGGCGGCGCCTCTCCATGGTTGGCCGACCTGGGTGCCGATGCCGACCGATGTGGGGCTTGGACTGCAATGGCGACTGGCTGGGTTTGCACCGACGCGAGGGACAATGCCTGCTCGGTCCGTTCGATTGCACGGACATGACCGACAGCGCCTCGACCGATCGGTTGCACGGACGTGAGCAGCGCGGCGGGATGGGGTGTGGCGGCGAACAACCATGAAGTTGAATCGCCAAGGATGATTGATTGAAAGATTAATCTGCCATTAATGCCAATCGATGCTTCGGGAGTTCAGTTACAGTGGCGATTCATGTTTTCCATTCAATTCATGCGAGCCCATATAATCCCAACCTTGCCGCTGCTCCTTCCCCACACTGCTCACTTTTGCAAACCATTCTCCAACACGGCGGCGATCGGTGATGCTTTGGTCTCCAGCCGTTCCAATTCTACTTGTTTGATGGCTTGATGCATCTCCTCTTCACCCAATTCTTTCTCTATTTTTAGTGATATTGTTCTTTGTTCTAAAAAAACGCAGGTTCCACACGTTGACAGAGGCAGCCTCCTTTTGTTGGGTTAGAGATGCGCTGGTTCCAATTTCCAATTGTTGTCTACATATATATACTGATTTGTTCTTTGTCTAATTTCCCATGCTCGAGCTCTCCCGCTGTGCTTGATATGAAATTACGTGGACGATGAGCATGCAAGAATTTCTAAGAAAGTCAGAGCAGCGCTGTCCTCATATGCACTGGAGAACAGAGTAAGTTAATCTTGAGATTTGTATATTTTGTTCTTTAATTTACTTCTAATTATCACCCTGACATGTTACAGCCACTGATGCCTCTGCCCACTTATAGGAACTGTGGATCTTCATGTTATTTAAGGCGTCAACCATAATGTGCCTGACCCTGTGTACTGCACCTATGCTGACAAACCCATTTTCATATTCAATCACATTCATGTTAATTTTCTTGTAAGTCCAAGAAATGTAAATCCAAAACTCTTCTGTATATACTCATGAGATGCAAATCCCGTAGATCAACATGTGAAGAAACACTAACAACACAATCGAGTTGACATGAGCAGCGCAGGCTTTGGATTTTTGATAAGAATTTTTTCTAAGGCAACTCCAGGACCAACATAACTGATGGTATAGTGAAATACATCTACTAATCAAACTACCTATTACATGTCTCGGTTCATGCATGCTAACCACCAGCAAGCTGGAAGAAGATTCCCTGCTTCGTAATTTCCTGGTCGCTCGCTCAGCCTTGGTTGCTGTTGGCAATTGGTTATCTTGTCAGCATTTCACAATTAGGGTGATGCATTCCCGTACTTCTCTTATCTTGGTTCTTATTCCCGTACTATTTTATTCAACTAGATAGATGTGTTTCTTGCCTCTGTTATGAATCTCTCTAATTCTTGGGTGTAAGAGGGTATGCATATGTTTTTGATATTTTATATCTATTGAAATATTCATTGGAGAAAATTGACACAAACTTAGAAATTTAGTTTAGTTAGATTTTTTCAAGTTTAGTTAAAAAAAAATTTAAATAGAAGTGTTCATATCCTCACATCTCATTTTTCTAGGCTGCAAAAATTGAAATTTACAGGGTAGTTGCGGTGCAGCCAACCAAAGGAATGGATGTTGCCAGCGGCCACAAGGAAACTCAATTATGTCATTTTTGTTGGCATAATTTGGTTGGTGTGGCCAGTGAACCATGGGAGACTTTGAGTACTCAGAAGCACCTAACCAAATTCGAGATTCACAAATAAGGGAAGATTTCGTTGGAACACTATGTACGTATATTGTTAAATGTTTATTTCATATTTGTGTTGATGCTTATTATCAGTCTTGACGATACTGATTACCTATATTTACTAAGTGCACTGTTTTATTGTCATACCAAAACCTATTTGTACATATGATATTTCTCTCGACTACCGACTAATAGACTCTTGTGTTTGTTAAAAATTTAATATGTTTCATGCATTCATATTTATTGTACAAATAGACGGGTGCGGCAACGCGCGCCAACAATGATCTATAGGGTTTTACCTCCTTAGAGAGGGCCCGAACCTGGGTAAATTATCATGTCCCTTGTCTCCTGTTACCCATCAATCCGATCTCACAGCTCAGGCCTCCCTACCTGAGATATGCTAGTTTTGACACCGACATTGGTGCTTTCATTGAGAGCCTTGCTGTGCGATCGAAGAAAAGATCGATGGAGGTTTCGTTTAACGAACAAAACTTTCATGGCGTAATCTATACGCCTGAATCTCCAGTTAGCGGATCTCACCTCCTCCATCGAGAGTTGAGGTATGATAAGCTTTCATCAACATCAACTCCGATCTCTATCAAGATCATGGGAGAATCATCCATGGAGCTCGGGGGCTCAACGTCAACATTGCCCTCGGGTGACCGTGCAGTTTTTCTAGACAGCGGATTCGTGTTCGCCGTCCCCGCTCCCTCGTGCGTCGTTTTGATGATTGCTTCGGAGGGATTGTGAGGGATTGAGTCTAGAACAACCCTGTAAAATTTCAGCGCATTCCGATGGAGGAATCTCCGGCAATCTCTGATATACCGGAGCCCTGTCGAGTCTGGACGGGAATCTGGACGAGTTTGGGGTGAGGAGTACAGCGTCCAGCTCGGACATCCTTTGGAAGATCCAACCATTCATCTGCTGCAGAATTCCTATATCGACCACCCCTCAAAATTTCATCTCGATCCGACCGTTCAAATTCCGGGACGAGTCCGAGGAGTGCATCAATTTTTGGATCTATTTTCTACGCGAAAACGGATCCGACCCGAGTTCATCTTTCTTCGTGAACGGGATATTGGACATCCTTTTTGGAGGAATTTTTTTCTTAGGGTATTGTGTGTTGTTCTCAAACACGTGCCCACAAATTTTAAAGTCTTTTCCGAGGTAATCTTCACCGTCGTTTTGGTGTCAAACCAGCCTAACAACGTTGCTCCACGGCTGCCGACCTGTGCTAGACAGATCATCGCTTCGTCGAGCTGAGGTCAACCTCATCGGATCATCACCTCGGCGTGCCGACCAAAAGTTCGGCATCGCGAAGGCTAAATCATCACCAACATAATTGCCCCCCACAGATTACACGGGGCGGGCACACTGTCATCGCCGCGCGGTTACTTCATCAAGCTGGCATCGACCGCGTCACAAATTTTGACCT
The DNA here is from genome assembly GCA_039707655.1 of Elymus sibiricus. Classification (NCBI taxonomy): domain Eukaryota; kingdom Viridiplantae; phylum Streptophyta; class Magnoliopsida; order Poales; family Poaceae; genus Elymus; species Elymus sibiricus. The sequence continues at coordinate 201,982,936 of CM077670.1, forward strand.
GCGTCGGCATCGCTGTGCCGCCTCTTCTTTAACCAACATCCAACACGCCGACCTGCTTCGACTCGTCGGCTGACATGGAGGCTTCGACACTTCGGCTGGACCGGGGGCTTCACCATCTCTTCATCAAACTACTCCGGGGACTTCGGCATCACCAGCCGACCAGCTTTGACTGGACCAGGGGCTTCGCCTCGCCACATTGACCGTGCTGCGTCACCACTTCATCAAGCCGAACTCTTCGCTTGGGCACCTCGGGACCGGTTTGGAGGCTGGGACCTCGACCCGCTGCAAGCTAGGCCCATGTCATCAACGCCGAGCACATTGACCAGCTAAGTCGCTTTCATGCTCAAATTTTTAAAAAATTTAATTTTTGTTCGATTCGACCAAGCTTTATATTTGTGTTCGGTTCGACCATGCTCAAAAATGTTGTTTGTTAAAAACAACTCCCTTTACCCATGTTAACTGGGGGCTCTTAAATTTATATGAGCCGTTTTATAATAAATGTGTTTTCTTCTTGGTCGTTGCAAAGTCTTTTTCTACTACTCCTTTTTCCAACGTGAGTGTGTGGTCAATAGCCCAATAGCCTGGTTTCTCTTTAAAGTCGCTCGAGTTTAGTTTGCTAAACTGGCCTGAGAAGCACTCCGCCTTCGAGATAGGAGGTTGAAGCCGAAGGCTGACCCGCTTGAAGTCTGGAGATCGGATGTATCATGTTAAAGCACGACGGAAGCACAAATTAATTTTAAGACCAATTTCGGATTGACACCAAAAAACTTGATTTAATTAAGACGTCAAGTTTGTACATAAGTTTTTTGGTTTTCCGAGCTTATGAAACTTTTAACCTCTTTTATGTTTTTCTTTCAGGAGGCAGGACATCCTTTTTTTGAGGTGTGTTTGCATGATGGTTCCGCTCGGCAATTCATGCCAGACACCTTTAAAGCATCGGCAATGTTAAACGATGGGCCTTTCATAACATTGGCCGAAGTGTTAATGGCTTGACCTCAGCGGACGCCAAACACTAAACGGGGGCTAGTAACTTGCCTTCCCACTTAAAGCTCCTATGACTAAGTGAAAGTTATAAAGCCTGAATATCTGATTGCCTCGTTTCCACTAACACAACCGCCTCCGGGCACCGAGACGTCGGCTAAGGGTTGTCTTGTTAGTACGGAAACACCCTGCGTAGCATCTACAAAGGAGTGGAAGCCGATGATGGGCCACTTTTAGATTATAAACAGTCGCAACGGAGTCAAAATAAACCATACCGAGGGCTCTTTGAGGCACCTCGACACGGTTACATCGGAACTCCCGGAGAGCCCAACATATCATCAGCGTTTGTATTCAATATACAAGCGCTGCCTTCCGTAATCATCGTTATAAAGCCATAAATATGCATCAATTTGACTTAAGATTTTGGCCAAGCTGGGTTGCCTGGCTCCTGTGCTTAACCCCTACATTCCCGATTGTTCGTCTAGGGGGTCAAGGGAGCACCTCTGTGATTGTTACTACCGGATCATCCGGGTTCGTACCTCAGACGGGTGACGCCAAAAGCTAGCTGTCTTAAGAATATAATTGGTCGGCAACGACGGAAGTGAAAATTTAGGTTCATTGAAGACCACAGAGTTCAGGAACTTTCCCCAAACTAAATCCTCAGTGTTTTCCTCCCACATTGATCGGAGGAGAGGTTTCATGATCATGGTCAACATGATAGCCTGGAAAAAGGAACTATTTTTCCCAGAAGATGTTTCTTACGTTAAAAAGTAATATAACATATCTCTCCACGTACCTTTGTTTATAAAACCATATGGCCGGATTGCCTCATTTTCCATAAATCTTTGCCCTCATAAAGGCTTTATAAAGTAGGAAAACACTCCTCGGCTACTAGCCGAGGAGGTTGAAGCCGATGGTCGGTCAACAAAGTTTGTACAATGCGGATCCGAGCGTTGATGATGTAAAGTACTTGGATACATATAATCATTACACATAAATTGTGATAAAAGTCAATTTACTCCAGCCCATCTATTAAAGAGTCAAGGGCACAGTCTCACTGAGACAACCGAGCAACTGACATGACACTCTCATAATTTCCGTTGGCTTTGATTGAGCCCCTTGGGGCTGACCTTAGCAAGCTTGGCTTTCGCTAGCCCCAGCTACTTTAAGAGATTTTTATTATTTTGCTGAGGAGTCTGTGTCAAACGTAACAAAAAACTTGATATCAAACAAATGTTGATCCTTAATTCGGCCACCCGTGCCCAAATTAAGGCTCGGGGGCTACTGGGCTTCGCGCTTCTCAATTAAAAGCCATTAAAGAGGTACATCGATCCCCTGATCTGGTGTCCCCATCCGACCAGTGGCTCGGGGGCTACTGCATTGACGATTCAATGCAGCAAATTTAAGTGCAAAATAGTTTTCGAGGAGATTACGATCCTCAGGTTGGTCGGCCGCACCCAACTTGAGTCTCGGGAACTATGCACACCGTGTTTCTGTTCTTAAGTATGCTGCCGAGCTAGGAATTGATCCTCAGGCCAATTTCGCGAATCGACCTGAGTCTCAGAGGCTACTGGGATCAGCGGTTTTATGTTATCCTTCAGGTGCATCCTGGATTTTTAGGCCGGCACACACCCTGAGGGCTACTGGTTATACATCTCGGCAGAGAATAAGTTGCATCAATCGAAATAAAATCCCCAAAAATTAGCCGAAGGCCGAGGTGGTGCACCACCTCGGAAGCATTCCGGCATAAAGCTCGGATGCGAATGACTGGCTCCATAGAGAGCGTTTACGTCATTAAGCTCGGCTGAACTCCTTCAATTTTTTCAAGCCCGAGGTAATCTATGACACCTCGGATGTAGACCGGCGTTGGAGCTCGGCTTCAAAAATATACCTCGGATGAAGTCCCGTGTTGGAGCTCGGTTGTAGAGGGACACCGCCGCATGGGAAAAACTTTGAACCCGAGATATGGCGTAAAAACAATAAGGCATTGATAAAGGCCGAGAACTTAAAGGGGCTCCTCGGATGCCCAACGTGTGAACTCTTCGGATACACCTCAGCGATCCTCGAGATCAAAGATGAGAAAGATTTGTTGAACCAGTTTTCAAGACCGACTATCGAAGACGAAGAACAATTCGGAAGAACTGAGGAGCGTCCCCAACTTCAAGGGGGCTACTGACGGTGTCCTGGACTAGGGGGTACTCATCACGTCATCTCCCGACCAGTGGGTTGGCCCGAGGACCCCCGTGGCGGTTCACTAATGGGCCACTTCGGGCAGCCCATGACATATACGAGGAAGATTCCACAAGACTTGGTGATCAAGACAAGGACTCCTCTCCACCGACGTATCTGATACGTCTCCAACGTATCTATAATTTTTGATTGTTCCATGCTGTTATAATATCAATCTTGGATGTTTTTATAATCATTTACAGCAATCATATATCATTTTTGGAGACTAACCTATTAACTTAGTGCCCAGTGCCAGTTGATGTTTTCTGCCCTGTTTTTGTTTTACAGAAAATCAAAACCAAACGAAGTCCAAATGCCATAAAACTTTTTGGAGATTTTTTATTGGACAAGATAAACACTAGAAGCTTCGGGAGAGGGCCAGAAGATGAAGTAGTGGGCCACGAGGCACCAGGGCACGCTCCAGGGGTGGCGGCGCGCCCTGGTACCTCGTGGGGCCCACCCAACTCCGTTTGACCTAATTCCAGCACTATAAATTCAGAAAAAATCAGAAACCCTCAGGGGAGTCCACGAAATACTTTTTCCGCCGCCGCAAGTTTCTGTTCCAGAGAGATCCCATCTGGAGGCTTTCTCCGGTACTCCGCCGGAGGGGGAATCGATCACGGAGGGGTTCTACATCAACCTTGCTACCGTTCCGATGATGCGTGAGTAGTTTACCACAGACCTTCGGGTCCATAGGCAGTAGCTAGATGGCTTCTTCTCTCTTTTTGATCTTCAATACAATGTTCTCCTCGATGTTCTTGGAGTTCTATCCGATGTAATCACTTTTTGCGGTGTGTTTGTTGGGATCCGATGAATTGTGAGTTTATGATCAGATTATCCATGAAATTATTTGAGTCTTTGCTGCACTCTTTTATGCATGATTATTATAGCCTCGTATTTCTTCTTCGATCTATTGATTTGGTTTGGCCAACTAGATTGATTTATCTTGCCATGGGAAGAGGTGCTTTGTAGTGGGTTCGATCTTGTGGTGCTCAATCCCAGTGACAGAAAGGGACATGACACGTATGTATCGTTGCTACTAAGGGTAAAAAGATGGGGTTTATTCATAAGTGAGTTTATCTTGTCTACATCATGTCATCGTTCTTAAGGCATTACTCCGTTCTTATGGACTTAATACACTAGATGCATGCTGGATAGCGGTCGATGTGTGGAGTAATAGTAGTAGATGCAGGCAGGAGTCGGTCTACTAATCTTGGACGTGATGCCTATATACATGATCATTGCCTTGGATATCGTCATGATTATTTGCTTTTCTATCAATTGCCCAACAGTAATTTGTCTACCCACCGTATGCTATTTTCTCGAGAGAAGCCTCTAGTGAAACCTATGGCCCCCGGGTCTATCTAAATCATATTACTTAAACCCTAAAAATATTGCTGCCATTTTCTTTTATTTATTTTATTTTGTATTTTCGTTTCAATCTATCTATCTATCACATACAATTTAATCTTGTAATTTACCGCCGAGAGATTGACAACCTCTCGTTTGCGTTGGGTGCAAGGATTTGTTGTTTGTGTGCAGGTGCTGCTAACGAGGTGTTGTGTGATTCTCCTACTGGTTCGATAACCTTGGTTTCATAACTGAGGGAAATACTTATCTCTACTGTGCTGCATCATCCCTTCCTCTTCGGGGAAATACCAACGCAAGCTACAAGTTGCAGGAAGAATTTCTGGCGCCGTTGCCGGGGAGACATCATCAACATCTATCAAGTACCTTTGCATAAACTCTCATATCCTTGCATTTACTTTATTTGCCATTTACCTCTCGTTTTCATCTCCCCACTTCTAAAATGTTTTTACAAAAATACAAAAATATTTTCCGTTTGCCTTTTTACTCGTTTGCTATCTTTGCTTGTGTGCCACGTGCCTTCTATTTGCTTGCATCTTTGCTTGCTAAAAATCTATTGATATGGATCCTCATCCACTTGCTAATCTTTTCAAAAGACCCAATTATGATGAACCAATTGCTGGTGAGTTGAGTGCACTTGATTTCCTCTATAAAGTTTTGCTTGAAAATCATGAATCTGAAAATTGTGATGAAGTGCTGAAAGAAGAAATTTTTAAAGTGATTCATGATAGCTCCTTGATTGAAAAGCATGATTGCAATAATGTTACTATAAATTCTATTAATGTCAATTGTGTTAATAAAATGTAAAACTACAAGCTTGGGGATGATGATTTTGTTATGTCCACTACTTATTGCAATGATCATGATTGGGGTGATAATGCTTCTTATGATTTATTTAAGCCTCATGACGAATATGCTATTGATAATAATGTTTGTAATAATATTGAAAGTGGGTTTGGAGAGGTCATGACTTTAGTTGATGTTAATCCCACTATTTTGGAAGACTATAAGAATTTTATGCATGTGGATCATGGAGAGAAAATTTTATATGATAGATATATTGTTGAATTTGATTATGACCCTACTTATAATTATTATGAGAGAGGAAAATATGGCTGTAGAAATTTTCATGTTACTAAATTACCTCTCGTTATGTTGAGATTGTCAATGTTTTATTCCTCTCCTTTGCATATGCTAGATATTTCTCGTCTTGATAATTTGTTTGCATATAAAATGCCTATGCATAGGAAGTATGTTAGACTTAAAAAATTCTGTTATTGTGTGTTTTCACATTTATGCTACTGGTATGAATGTGTTTTTGTGTTTTTAATTAGTGTTTGTGCCAAGTAAAGCCTTTAGGATGATTTGGAAGATAGTATAATTGATGCTGTTTGAAAACAGAAAGTTTTGCGTCCAGTGCTGGAATTTTGGTTTTTCTCTGGAATGTCAGAACCTTCTGAATTTTTTACACAATATTGATATATGAATTTCCCACGTCGTCCTATTTTTTCAGAATTTTTGGAGTTACAGAAGTATGACCATAATTCAGATTTCTACAGACTGTTCTGTTTTTGACAGATTCTGTTTTTGATGCACTACTTGCTTGTTTTGATGAATCTATGGATTGTATCGGGGGGTATAAGCCATGGTGAAGTTAGAGTACAGTAGGTATAACACAAAAATAAAATATGAATGGGTTTGCAACAGTACTTATAGTAGTGATTTATTTTGTTATACTAACGGATCTCACGAAGGTTTTGTTGAGTTTTGTGTGATTGAAGTTTTCAAGTTTTGGGTGAGATCACGATGGATGAAGGAATAAGGAGTAGGAAAAGGCTAAGCTTGGGGATGCCCGAGGCACCCCAAGGTAATATTCTAGGAAGACTCAAGCGTCTAAGCTTGGGGATGCCCCGGAAGGCATCCCCTCTTTCTTCTACCAACCATCGGTAATTTTACTTGGAGCTATATTTTTATTCGTCACATGATATGAGTTTTGCTTGGAGCGTATTGTATTATATGAGTCTTTGCTTTGTTTGCTTTTTAGTTTGTCACAATCATATTTGCTGAACACACCTATCTTGAGAGAGCCACACGTTTATCATCATTTGTTAGAATACTCTATGTGCTTCACTTAAATTTTTTGAGCTAGGCAGTTGCTCTAGTGCTTCACTTAAATCTTTTTGAGCACGGTGGTGGCTATATTTTGAAGAAATACACTCTCATGCTTCACTTATATTATTTTGAGAGTTGATTAAAATTTTGAAGAAATTAATTCTCATGACTGTTTTCGTTTTTTGGTTGGTTGCTTCTCAATCTTTTGCTAGCCTTCATTTGTACTAAGCAGAAATACTGCTTGTGCATCCAAACTCCTTAAACCCAAGTGTAGGATCGAAAGTATGTCTAGAGGGGGGGTGATTAGACTACTTGACCAAATAAAACCTAACCTTTTCCCAGATTTTAATTGTGGGCAGATTTTAGCAATAGTACATGTCAAGCATCACCCTACACATGCAATTCTAAGAGTATAGCAGCGGAAAGTAGATAATTGCATATGTAAGTAAAGGAGGGGATCGGAGATTTCAAACGCAATGAAGACACGGTGGTTTTTGGCGTGGTTCCGATAGGTGGTGCTATCGTACGTCCACGTTGATGTAGACTTCAACCCACGAAGGGTAACGGCTGCGCGAGTCCACGGAGGGCTCCACCCACGAAGGGTCCACGAAGAAGCAACCTTGTCTATTCCACCATGGCTTACGTCCACGAAGGACTAGCCTCACTCGGGGTAGATCTTCATGAAGTAGGCGATCTCCTTGCCCTTACAAACTGCTTGGTTCAACTCCACATCATGTTGGAGGCTCCCAAGTGACACCTAACCAATCTAGGAGACACCACTCTCCAAAAGGTAATAGACGGTGTGTTGTTGATGAACTCCTTGCTCTTGTGCTTCAAATGATAGTCTTCCCAGCACTCAAACAACTCCTCACAGATTTGGCTATGGTGGAAGAAGGATTTGAGTGGAAAGCAACTTGGGAAAGGCTAGAGATCAAGGTTCAAATGGTAGGAATGGAATATCTTGATCTCAACACATGAGTAGGTGGTTCTCTCTCAGAAAATGTATGGTGGAAGTGTAGGCATGTTCTGATGGCTCTCCTTACTGAGAAGGAGGTGGTGGAGGGGTATATATAGCCTCCACACAAAATCCAACCGTTACACACTTTTGACTCAACTCGGTGGCACCGAAACAATAATCTCGGTAGCACCGAACTGTGTAAAAGATATGAACTTTAGGAATCTCGGTGGGACCGATACGAACAACTCGGATGGACGGAAGTGCATTGTCTAGGGCAATCCTTATCTCGGTGGCACCGATTGCATCAACTCGGTAGGACCGAAGTGAAGCAATAAGGCAACAGAGAGTTGGCAAGCCATCTCGGTGAGACCGATTTGCAAAACTCGGTGGGACCGAAGTAAGTGCAAACGATTGCAGAGGGTTGGCAAGGCCATCTCGGTGGGACCGAGATCCATTTCGGTGGATCCGATTTGTTAGGGTTTTGGCAGTGGCTAAGTCTTGGTGAACTTGGTGGGGCCGGATAGAGAAATTTCGGTGGGGCCGAGTTGGAATGTGGGTTTTGGACATCTTTGGGGTAGAGAGAGTGGTTGAGGGTTTAGGAGTACTGTCACTAAGCACTTGAGCAAAAACACCATTAAGCAACACCTCATCCCCTTTTAATAGTATTGGCTTTCCTATGGACTCAATGTGATCTTGGATCACTAAACCAAAAATGTAGAGTCTTGAGCTTTTGCCAATCCTTGTCCTTAGCATTTTGAGGGGTCCACATCTCTAGTCCATGCCATGCCAATCATTGAACATCCTGAAATCTTTAACTTGAATGGACATTAGTTCAATGAGATATATGTTGTTATGAATTACCAAAACCACCAAGGGAGCAAATGTGCTTTCAATCTCCCCATTTTTGGTAATTGATGAGAACATATAGATGAAAGCTTCGACAAATGATTAAATGAATGAAATACATCGTCGCTTTGAGAAGTATGTGATAAGCAAGAGCTCCCCCTAAATTTGTGCATTATTTAAAAATTTGCATTTGAATGCAAATGCACAATCGATTAGGCTCATTGGTCACTCTTCCATGTCACATACATCTTGGTGGAGCGCGCAAAATGATATGATTGAAATAGTAAGCACGCATCACCAACATAAGTAATTGATCATACAAGATAACGATAAGGATGAGCATTGATCATCATAATAAGCATAGTGTGACCAATCACAAGCATAAATGATAGAGTATCTCACAGACACTGTAGCAAGCACACACATAACAGAGTAGCATCAAACAAGCAGTAGCAAAAGAACTCGAGCAAATCAAAACAAAGCACTCTCTCTCGAAGCCTATGATCTATACAGATTCTCCCCCTTTGGCAACAAGTACCAAAAAGTTCGAATAGGTATAGGACTAGTCGGCACTCTAAGCACGGTCCTCCGAAGCTCCTGAAGGTGATCTCCTGCTGGCGGCTCTGGTGTGCGTAGACGGCGTTGAGATAAGAGCGTCCGCGAAGACTTCTGCGGATGTTTGCTGGGCTGGTGGAGTGGAGACCTGAGGTGGCACTGTGGCAGTAGCAGCTGGTGTAGATACTGTGGTCCGTGGATCCACAACTGGTATTGCAGCAGACCTGGCTGCCCTAGGCACTGTCTGAAATCGCTCTGTGGTTGGTCTGTCATCTCCACTGTCATCTGATGGGGCTGTCCTGACAGCATCAACATCATTCTGCAGCTGCTCTACTGTAGTCTGAATCTCTGTTACCTTGACATCTAGATCATGAAATTTAGTCTCAATAATCCGCTCAAAACTAGCCTGAGTCTGGGTGAGGTTGGCCAAACTTCGCTCAATCCTCAGAGTGGCTTCAAGCAGATATGTCATTTGGTCCTTGGGTGTCTTGAGATTGGCAATTTGAGCATTTGGAGCAGATGCTTCCTGAGCTGCTTTTGCTTCTTTGGCTTTGCGGATCTTCTCTTGGGCTTGTGCTGAAGTAGGATGCGAAGGATCCATCACAATCACATTGTCCTCAAACTCTGGACGGAGTGGCAAGTGCTCTCGATCAAGAAGGTATGTGTTGGTTCCAACCTTGGAATTGATCAATAGCTGAATGTGTGGAGCATATCCGCACGATCTCTTCTGATCAGCTGCAGTCCTCTTGATAATTTCCACTATCAGGCTCATCACCTTGAATTTCTGAGGTGTATCAAACAAATGCAGCAAATTGATGGAGTGGCCATGAATCATTTTGTCATCTCCTAACTTGGGTAGCAGAGTGTACCGCAATATGGTGTTCGTGGTGGCCAGTCCTGGGAGCAGATGCTTCACTGATCCAAGTTTATGAGTTTCAAGGTCTTTCTCGGGAATTGCAGTGTACATGTTCTTCATGGTGTTGTGATCCATCTTGAGCTTGGCATAGATATCTATGTCATCATCCTCTTCCTTGGGGGCACAAAGAAGACTTGCCCACTCAGATATGGTTGATTGGTACCTGATACCCTCTGTTATCCACACTATTCTGCCATCTGGATAGAAGTGAGCTGTAGAATAGAATTGCATGACCATTTCGTCATTCCACTTGGTCAACTTCTGTCCGACAAAGTCATCAACACCTGCAATCCTGAAGCTTTCATGGACATGGGGAAAATAATCCTCGTTCTCATCGATGTATTCCCAATCCACCCATTTCATGTCGCTAACAATGGGCTTCTTGTCAAGCAATACTGTTTCATAGAAATCTTGTTGTTCATGAGTGTGAAAGCGATAATCACATGATGTCTTCCTCCTTATAGCATAAGGATCTGACTGTCTCCACTGACGCAGTCCTTTATCCTTCCTCATCATCATGTTCTTCGCAACTGGTGTGCATTGTCATGGTCTGGAATCTTAGGCTTCAATTTTCTGAGCACTAGAGGCTCTTCATCAACGTTTGACTCAGGCACTGGGGCCTTGTTCTTCTCAGCAGCTGATATATTCCTGGTTGATCTCTTTGGTGCTGACACCTTAGGCTTGGACTTGGGGGCAGCAGTCTTGATTGCATCAGACATTAGCTTTTGAGCTTTTGCAGGGGGTGCAGTGGCTGCTGGTTCCTCCTCCTCTTCTTCCTCATCAATCATCATGGAGGGTCTGCCAATCACTCGGGAATGAGTTTTTCTTACTCTCTTCTTCTTAGCTCCTGCAGCTGCCTCTGTGTCACTAGGCTCTTCAAGAGTGAATTGCATAGTCAGCTTAGGAACTTTCCTCACAGCAGTCCTCTCTTTGGTAGAAGTAGGCTTGGTGTTGTACTCCTTAGCAAGCACTACTCTCTTTTTCTTAGTTGCAGCTTCACTTGCAACAAAATCTTCATCTTCACTGTCAGAGGTTTTCTTCTTTCTTGTTCTGGTAGCTGCCTTTGGAAGATCTGGAGAGCTCCTCTCTCCCTCATAGAAACTCTCATCAGGGCTTGACCCTTCACTCATTTCTGCCTGCTGCTCTGACATGTTCTGACTGTCACTGCCACTTGACATCTTGCTGAGCTGTCCCTGTGAATAGATGGGTATGGGCAGAGTAGATGAGTCAACACAAAAAGCAGAAGTTTTTCATAAAATTTGAGTTTAACTTTTAGTTTCAAGTTTTCATAGGATGCATTTCGGATGGATCGAGTTGATCATCTCGGTGATACCGAAGCACACTACAGAAACCTTACACACCACTTCGGTCAGACCGATATGGGTTTCGGTGGCTCCGAGATGCTGGGGTTTCACTGAGATTTACTTTCGGTCTCACCGATACGCACAACTCGGTGGCACCGAGATGTACTAGTGCTATGGCCAGAGGCCAAATCGGTAGGACCAAAAATTTCGAATCGGTCGGTCCGAGATGCATTCGGCGGAAACTTAAACCTAGAAATTTTACTCGCATCTAATCTACGGAATTTGTAGTGTAACAGGAGTTCTCAATCCGTGGCATGAATTCAGGCAGTCCAATCGTGCATTGAATCAGAAAAAGGAAGCACGAAAGGGATCGAATCTCACCCTAACTCGGTGGAGATCCTCTACGGCGGCAATGGCGGGGCAGATTGCCGTTGACGCCGACGGAATCCGGCGGCGAGAGCGCGCTGGAGACGACTATACACGTACGCTGTCGGTGGCGCCGAGTTGAACAACTCGATGGCACCGATATGTGTAACTGCTCGCAGTTTAGCACATCGGTGGCTCCGAAATGGTTGAACTCGGTAGCACCGAGATGGAAAATCTAGATCAATCTAAGTGATTTCAGTTGGACCGAGTTTGAGTGAATTGGTTCGGCCGAAATCATTTAGAAGGTTTTGGAGGTTCAGCCCTTTCAGATCGGTGGCTCCGAGTGCTCCTCACCCGGAGGGTCCGACAATGACTTGTTCAATTTTTGTGATGCAGCAAGAATAGAATTTGAGACAAGAAAGCATAGATAGCTAGAGAAGGTACTTAGGCATTCTTGTACATCCACTTGGCCAGAAAAACTAAGACAATCAAAACAACAAATGGATGTCCTCGAATGATGAAAACATGCAAACCAACATGCTCACACAATAAGATAGCAAATGAAATATGTGTCAAACATGCACAACCAATTCTAGCATCTATCAAGCAATGGCGATGACTAGGTCATCTATATATGAGTATATTGACTTAGGAGCCAAATGAGAACATTTGATCATGGGTCATACTCATCGTTTAAGCACAAGTGGGGTTACCACTTTTACATAAAGCATTGATGTGTTCACACCATTAGAGTTGCTTTAGCTCAATTGTTTAGAGCAAAGCTCCCCCTAGATGTGATATCCCCCCTAAGAGGGATGAACTAACCTTGGGTTTTGTCGATGATGACTTCATGTAGATGTTGAAGATGTGGATGCTCAATGTTGATGTAGACCATCAAGAGTTGGGAGCAATCCTTTGGAGTTTTGTGCTTTCAATACCTACATGGGTTAGTCCCACACAAGGAACATACAAGGATATCCATAGACATAGAGTGAAATACACATATATGATGTCCATGAATGCATTGAATACCTTGTCCCTTGCCTTACCAACAAGAGGGTTTGTGACTCCATGAACTAGTGCAAAATGTGGAAGTTGGTTGCACAAGTTCTTGCCATAAAGAATATGAGTGAAGTTTGTTGGCGGAGTCACCCTCAAGAACTCTCTAGTTCTTCTTCTTTCGGACCCACATCACCTTGATGGAAATCCTTGGAGTTGTAGTAGCACTTGATGAAGTAGAACTTGAAGAAGTCTTGGGAACCCATGATGGAAATATGCCCTAGAGGCAATAATAAAGTTTTTATTATTTTATATTTCCTTGTTCATGATAAAGGTTTATTATTCATGCTAGAATTGTATTGACCGGAAACTTAAATACATGTGTGAATACATAAACAAATACCATGTCCCTAGTGAGCCTCTACTAGACTAGCTCGTTGATCAAAGATGGTTAAGGTTTCCTAACCATAGACATGAGTTGTCATTTGATAACGGGATCACATCATTAGGAGAATGATGTGATGGACAAGACCCATCTGTTAGCTTAGCATATGATCGTTCTGTTTATTGCTACTGCTTTCTTGAATGTCAAATACATGTTCCTCCGACCATGAGATCACGCAACTCCCGGATACCGGAGGAATACCTTGTGTGCTATCAAACGTCACAACGTAACTAGGTGATCATAAAGATGCTCTACAGGTATCTCCGAAGGTGTCTGTTGAGTTGGCATGGATCGAGACTGGGATTTGTCACTCCGTGTTTCGGAGAGGTATCTCTGGGCCCTCTCGGTAATGCACATCATAAGAAGCTTGCAAGCAAAGTGACTAAGGAGTTAGTTACAGGATGATGTATTACGGAACGAGTAAAGAGACTTGCCGGTAACGAGATTGAACTAGGTATGGAGATACCGACGATCGAATCTCGGGCAAGTAACATACCGACGGACAAAGGGAATTACGTATGTTGTCATTGCGGTTCGACCGATAAGATCTTCGTGGAATATGTAGGAACCAATATGGGCATCCAGGTTCTGCTATTGATTATTGACCGGAGAGGCGTCTCGGTCATGTCTACATCATTCCCGAACCCGTAGGGTCCGCACGCTTAACGTTCGTTGACGATATAGTGTTATATGAGTTATGTGAATTGGTAACCGAAAGTTGTTCGGAGTCCCGGATGAGATCCCGGACGTCACGAGGAGTCTCGGAATGGTCGAGAGGTAAAGATTTATATATGGGAAGTCATATTTTGGGTTCCGAAAAAAGGTGCAGTTTTTCGGTATTGTACCAGGAAGCTTCCAGAAGGTTCCAGAGGATTCCGGAGGGGTCCGGAAGTCCACAAGTGGGTCCACCACGTCGCAAGGGCTGGCATGGGCTAAGGGGAGGTGCCCTGGCCTTATTGGGTCAGGCGCACAAAGTCCTCAAAAGCCCACGCAGCTAGGGAAGAAAAAAAAGGAGAGTCCTAGTAGGAATAGGGTTGGACTTTGGAGTCCACCTATGATGTGTCTAGCATGGAAAATTTTGGGAATTCTCGGTCGTTTTCGTTGACAGGAAAAGCATGCCTCTCAAAATGTTTTTTTATCTCTTTAATTTCAGCTTTGAGCTCTGGCACATTTGACAAATCTCTGCTTCCCTCTGCGAAGGGCCTATCTATTTACTTTTATGCAATTTTTATTTTTATTTGAGTCTCCATCTTCTCTTACAAAAGCACCAACTAGAGAGCACTATTGTCATACTTGTGCATTGGATGTAGCTAATATTTGAGTGAGTTTCATGAATGGATCAATGATTGAGCATAATGGGCTAGGGATAACTTTCTTTAGCGTTGATATTTTGAAAGACATGGTTGCTTGTTAGCATGCTTGAGTATTTATATCTTCATGTCAAATTATAGACTATTGCTTTGAATCATTCAAGTCCAATGTCCATGCTACAAAAGAAAATAATATGTGATGAATATGTTAGGCAGCATTCCACATCAAAAATTCTGTTTTTATCATTTACCTACTCGAGGACGAGCAGGAATTAAGCTTGGGGATGCTGATACGTCTCCAACGTATCTATAATTTTTGATTATTCCATGCTATTATAATATCAATCTTGGATGTTTTTATAATCATTTACATCAATTATATATCATTTTTTGAGACTAACCTATTAACTTAGTGCCCAGTGCCAGTTGCTGTTTTCTGCCCTGTTTTTGTTTTACAGAATATCAATACCAAACGAAGTCCAAATGCCATGAAACTTTTTGGAGATTTTTTATTGGACAAGATAACCACTGGAAGCTTCGGGAGAGGGCCAGAAGATGAAGGAGTGGGCCACGAGGCACCAGGGCACGCCCCAGGGGGGGTGGCGCGCCCTGGTACCTCGTGGGGCCCACCCAGCTCTGTTTGACCTAATTCCAGCACTATAAATTCAGAAAAAATCAGAAACCCTCAGGGGAGTCCACGAAATATTTTTTCCGCCGCCGCAAGTTTCTGTTCCAGAGAGATCCCATCTGGAGGCTTTCTCCGGTACTCCGCCGGAGGGGGAATCGATCACGGAGGGGTTCTACATCAACCTTGCTGCCCTTCCGATGATGCGTGAGTAGTTTACCACAGACCTTCGGGTCCATAGGCAGTAGCTAGATGGCTTCTTCTCTCTTTTTGATCTTCAATACAATGTTCTCCTCGATGTTCTTGGAGTTCTATCCGATGTAATCACTTTTTGCGGTGTGTTTGTTGGGATCCGATGAATTGTGAGTTTATGATCAGATTATCCATGAAATTATTTGAGTCTTTGCTGCACTCTTTTATGCATGATTATTATAGCCTCGTATTTCTTCTCCGATCTATTGATTTGGTTTGGCCAACTAGATTGATTTATCTTGCCATGGGAAGAGGTGCTTTGTAGTGGGTTCGATCTTGCGGTGCTCAATCCCAGTGACAGAAAGGGACATGACACATATGTATCGTTGCTACTAAGGGTAAAAAGATGGGGTTTATTCATAAGTTAGTTTATCTTGTCTACATCATGTCATCGTTCTTAAGGCATTACTCCGTTCTTATGGACTTAATACACTAGATGCATGCTGGATAGCGGTCGATGTGTGGAGTAATAGTAGTAGATGCAGGCAGGAGTCGGTCTACTAATCTTGGACGTGATGCCTATATACATGATCATTGCCTTGGATATCGTCATGATTATTTGCTTTTCTATCAATTGCCCAACAGTAATTTGTCTACCCACCGTATGTTATTTTCTCTAGAGAAGCCTCTAGTGAAACCTATGGCCCCCGGGTCTATCTAAATCGTATTACTAAAACCCTAAAAATATTGCTACCATTTTCTTTTATTTATTTTATTTTGTATTTTCGTTTCAATCTATCTATCTATCACATACAATTTAATCTTGTAATTTACCGCCGAGAGATTGACAACCTCTCGTTTGCGTTGGGTGCAAGGATTTGTTGTTTGTGTGCAGGTGCTGCTAATGAGGTGTTGGGTGATTCTCCTACTGGTTCGATAACCTTGGTTTCATAACTGAGGGAAATACTTATCTCTACTGTGTTGCATCATCCCTTCCTCTTCGGAGAAATACCAACGCAAGCTACAAGTAGCAGGAAGAATTTCTGGCGCCGTTGCCGGGGAGACATCATCAACATCTATCAAGTACCTTTGCATAAACTCTCATCTCCTTGCATTTACTTTATTTGCCATTTACCTCTCGTTTTCATCTCCCCCACTTCTAAAACGTTTTTACAAAAATACAAAAATATTTTCCGTTTGCCTTTTTTACTCGTTTGCTATCTTTGCTTGTGTGCCATGTGCCTTCTATTTGCTTGCATCTTTGCTTGCTAAAAATCTATTGATATGGATCCTCATCCACTTGCTAATCTTTTCAAAAGACCCAATTATGATGAACCAATTGCTAGTGAGTTGAGTGCACTTGATTTCCTCTATAAAGTTTTGCTTGAAAATCATGAATCTGAAAATTGTAATGAAGTGCTGAAAGAAGAAATTTATAAAGTGATTCATGATAGCTCCTTGATTGAAAAGCATGATTGCAATAATGTTACTATAAATTCTAGTAATGTCAATTGTGTTAATAAAATGCAAAACTACAAGTTTGGGGATGATGATTTTGTTATGTCCACTACTTATTGCAATGATCATGATTGGGGTGATAATGCTTCTTATGATTCATTTAAGCCTCATGATGAATATGCTATTGATAATAATGTTTGTAATAATATTGAAAGTGGGTTTGGAGAGGTCATGCCTTTAGTTGATGTTTATCCCACTATTTTGGAAGACTATAAGAATTTTATGCATGTGGATCATGGAGAGAAAATTTTATATGATAGCTATATTGTTGAATTTGATTATGATTCTACTTATAATTATTATGAGAGAGGAAAATATGGCTGTAGAAATTTTCATGTTACTAAATTTCCTCTCGTTATGTTGAGATTGTCAATGTTTTATTCCTCTCCTTTGCATATGCTAGATATTTCTCGTCTTGATAATTTGTTTGCATATAAAATGCCTATGCATAGGAAGTATGTTAGACTTAAATGTGTTTCTCACATGTATTATGATGCTCTCTTTGTGTTTCAACTTTTATCTTTCATGTGAGCATCATTTAAATCTAAGCCTATCTTAATGGCTATAAAGAAAGAGCTTGTTGGGAGGCAACCCAATGAATACAATAAAAAAAATTCTGTTATTGTGTATTTTCACATTTATGCTACTGGTATGAATGTGTTTTTGTGTTTTTAATTAGTGTTTGTGCCAAGTAAAGCCTTTAGGATGATTTGGAAGATATTATAATTGATGCTGTTTGAAAACAGAAAGTTTTGCGTCCAGTGCTGGAATTTTGGTTTTTCTCTGGAATGTCAGAACCATCTGAATTTTTTACACAATATTGATATATGAATTTCCCACGTCGTCCTAATTTTCAGAATTTTTGGAGTTAACGAAGTATGACCATAATTCAGATTTCTACAGACTGTTCTGTTTTTGACAGATTCTGTTTTTGATGCACTACTTGCTTGTTTTGATGAATATATGGATTGTATCGGGGGGTATAAGCCATGGTGAAGTTAGAGTATAGTAGGTATAACACAAAAATAAAATATGAATGGGTTTGCAACAGTACTTATAGTAGTGATTTATTTTGTTATACTAACGGATCTCACGAAGGTTTTGTTGAGTTTTGTGTGATTGAAGTTTTCAAGTTTTTGGTGAGATCACGATGGATGAAGGAATAAGGAGTAGCATAAGCCTAAGCTTGGGGATGCCCGAGGCACCCCAAGGTAATATTCTAGGAAGACTCAAGCGTCTAAGCTTGGGGATGCCCCGGAAGGCATCCCCTCTTTCTTCTACCAACCATCGGTAATTTTACTTGGAGCTATATTTTTATTCGTCACATGATATGAGTTTTGCTTTGAGCGTATTGTATTATATGAGTCTTTGCTTTGTTTGCTTTTTAGTTTGTCACAATCATCTTTGCTGAACACACCTATCTTGAGAGAGCCACACGTTTATCATCATTTGTTAGAATACTCTATGTGCTTCACTTAAATTTTTTGAGCTAGGCAGTTACTCTAGTGCTTCACTTAAATCTTTTTGAGCACAGTGGTTGCTATATTTTGAAGAAATACACTCTCATGCTTCACTTATATTATTTTGAGAGTTGATTAAAATTTTGAAGAAATGAATTCTCATGCTTCACTTATATTATTTTGAGAATTGACAAGACTAAAATTTTGAAGAAATGAATTCTCATGCTTCACTTATATTATTTTGAGAATTGATAAGATTGAAATTTTGAAGAAATATTTGCACTCTCATGCTTCACTTAAATCGTTTTGAGAGATGATAATAGTAACGGTAATTTGCACAAGATATGAAATTGGTCCCAAAGTGATGAATATTCAAGAGGGATATAAATAAAAACTTTCATACAGATCATTGGATATGATAAGTGTGATTCCTTGCAATAGTTTTGCGATATGGAAATGATAATATGTGAGCCATGTTGGTGAGTAATTGTGATTTAGTAAGAATATTAGTGTTAAGGTTTGTGATTCCCTATGCATGCACGTTGAGTCAATAGTTATGCAAAGAAATTATATCCTACTTATGGTACATTATTCGGTGTTAGTTGTGTTCAATGCATGTTTATGACTGTTTTAGTTTTTTGGTTGATTGCTTCTCAATCTTTTGCTAGCCTTCATTTGTACTAAGCGGAAATACTGCTTGTGCATCCAAACTCCTTAAACCCAAGTTGTGCCAAATGAGTCCACTATATCTACCTATATGCGGTATTTCAATGCCGTTCCAAGTAAATTTGCGTGTGCCAACTCTAATTTTCAAAATAATTTTTCTGTTTTGTGTGCCTGTACCGCTCATGAAGCGGCAGGGGGTGGCCATTATTTTCCATGCTAGGTGTGTTATTCTCACGATGAGTGCTTATTCACTTGTCATTGCACGAGAGAATGGTTGGTAATAGGGATGCCCAGTCCCACAATAAAATCAAATTAATAACAACGATATTCCTTGGAAAGTGTTGGTATGGAGGGCACCCGTGGATACGGCTAGCCATGGATTGTGAAAGAATGGTGGAAAGAAAATGAACTTTACTTTCTGTTTGGGAACCACCTATGATGTGTCTAGCATGGAAAATATTGGGAATTCTCGGTCGTTTTCGTTGACAGGAAAAGCATGCCTCTCAAAATGTTTTTTTATCTCTTTAATTTCAACTTTGAGCTCTGGCACATTTGACAAATCTCTGCTTCCCTCTGCGAAGGGCCTATCTATTTACTTTTATGCAATTTTTATTTTTATTTGAGTCTCCATCTTCTCTTACAAAAGCACCAACTAGAGAGCACTATTGTCATACTTGTGCATTGGATGTAGCTAATATTTGAGTGAGTTTCATGAATGGATCAATGATTGAGCATAATGGGCTAGGGATAACTTTCTTTAGCGTTGATATTTTGAAAGACATGGTTGCTTGTTAGCATGCTTGAGTATTTATATCTTCATGTCAAATTATAGACTATTGCTTCGAATCATTCAAGTCCAATGTCCATGCTACAAAAGAAAAGAATATGTGATGAATATGTTAGGCATCATTCCACATCAAAAATTCTGTTTTTATCATTTACCTACTCGAGGACGAGCAGGAATTAAGCTTGGGGATGCTGATACGTCTCCAACGTATCTATAATTTTTGATTGTTCCATGCTATTATAATATCAATCTTGGATGTTTTTATAATCATTTACAACAATTATATACCATTTTTGGAGACTAACCTATTAACTTAGTGCCCAGTGCCAGTTGCTGTTTTCTGCCCTGTTTTTGTTTTACAGAAAATCAATACCAAACGAAGTCCAAATGCCATGAAACTTTTTGGAGATTTTTTATTGGACAAGATAAACACTGGAAGCTTCGGGAGAGGGCCAGAAGATGAAGGAGTGGGCCACGAGGCACCAGGGTGCGCCCCAGGGGGGGTGGCGCGCCCTGGTACCTCGTGGGGCCCACCTAGCTCTGTTTGACCTAATTCCAGCACTATAAATTCAGAAAAAATCAGAAACCCTCAGGGGAGTCCACGAAATACTTTTTCCACCGCCGCAAGTTTCTGTTCCAGAGAGATCCCATCTGGAGGCTTTCTCCGGTACTCCGCCGGAGGGGGAATCGATCACGGAGGGGTTCTACATCAACCTTGCTGCCCTTCCGATGATGCGTGAGTAGTTTACCACAGACCTTCGGGTCCATAGGCAGTAGCTAGATGGCTTCTTCTCTCTTTTTGATCTTCAATACAATGTTCTCCTCGATGTTCTTGGAGTTCTATCCGATGTAATCACTTTTTGCGGTGTGTTTGTTGGGATCCGATGAATTGTGAGTTTATGATCAGATTATCCATAAAATTATTTGAGTCTTTGCTGCACTCTTTTATGCATGATTATTATATCCTCGTATTTCTTCTCCGATCTATTGATTTGGTTTGGCCAACTAGATTGATTTATCTTGCCATGGGAAGAGGTGCTTTGTAGTGGGTTCGATCTTGCGGTGCTCAATCCTAGTGACAGAAAGGGACATGATACGTATGTATCGTTGCTACTAAGGGTAAAAAGATGGGGTTTATTCATAAGTGAGTTTATCTTGTCTACATCATGTCATCGTTCGTAAGGCATTACTCCGTTCTTATGGACTTAATACACTAGATGCATGCTGGATAGCGGTCGATGTGTGGAGTAATAGTAGTAGATGCAGGCAGGAGTCGGTCTACTAATCTTGGACGTGATGCCTATATACATGATCATTGCCTTGGATATCGTCATGATTATTTGCTTTTCTATCAATTGCCCAACAGTAATTTGTCTACCCACCGTATGCTATTTTCTCAAGAGAAGCCTCTAGTGAAACCTATGGCCCCCAGGTCTATCTAAATCATATTACTAAAACCCTAAAAATATTGCTGCCATTTTCTTTTATTTATTTTATTTTGTATTTTCGTTTCAATCTATCTATCTATCACATACAATTTAATCTTGTAATTTACCACCGAGAGATTGACAACCTCTCGTTTGCGTTGGGTGCAAGGATTTGTTGTTTGTGTGCAGGTGCTGCTAACGAGGTGTTGTGTGATTCTCCTACTGGTTCGATAACCTTGGTTTCATAACTGAGGGAAATACTTATCTCTACTGTGCTGCATCATCCCTTCCTCTTCGGGGAAATACCAACACAAGCTACAAGTAGCAGTATCCGACTAGGACTCTTGTTATCCTAGGCCTCCGGTACATTATATAAGCCGAGGCCAGGCTAGTCGATAGAGATTCATGATATTCGCATTCATCATACCCCTAGGTTTAGACCACAATTTACGATATCTCGAGGTAGATCAACTCTGTACCTTGATACATCCACAATATAAACAAGAGCAGGACGTAGGGTTTTACCTCGTTAGAGAGGGCCCGAACCTGGGTAAATCATCGTGTCCCTTGTCTCCTGTTACCCATCGATCCGATTTCACAGCTCGGGTCCCCCTACCCGAGATCTGTTGGTTTTGACACCGACACTAACTACTAACTATATAGACTAAACCCTAATTAACAGATACTACCAAAGAGTTAATGGTATGCCCTTTGCGTGCGTTGCCGGCTTCGATTTGCTGTCTTCTATGCTCGACGAATGCTGGACAATGGAGCTTGCCCCGACGACCTCCGCGCAACCACCACCGCCTCCCCGTAGTCTGCGGCAAAGAGGGCTGACCCCAACTCCTCCCAGCCAAGCTCCTCCTCCTCCACCCCAGATCCTCCTAGCGAGCTCCTCCTCCTCCTCCACCGCAGCTCCCCCAACCGAGCTCCTCCTTTGCTCCCACCCGACCTCCTCCCCCACTCCCCCACCGTCTACCCCATGGACAGATCGAAGCCTTGGCCACCGGGAATAGGTCTCCTCTGGTGGATCTGGTCGGTGGCAGTGTCTAGGACAAGAAACGGAGGTGGATCGGGCGAAATGGCGAACAGGGAGAGAGAGAGAGAGAGTGTGTGTGTGTGTGTGTGTGTGAGAGAGAGAGAGAGAGAGAGAGAGAGAGAGAATGAGCAGATCGGGAGGAAGAAGACGGTTGCGACGCCCTTATCCCGAACTCTTCATCTGGGTGTTGGAGGAAGACAACCTCTTCGGTCTTCACGCGGCCGAAGATAATCTTTTCGACCCACTGGTCACCAAAGATGACTCTTCGGCCTAGACCGGCCTGTCTTCGACCCACACAAGTCCAAAAAACCAACTTCGGCCTTATGATGGACGAAGAGAGCCTCTTCAGCTGCTGAAGGAACGAAGACCTACTATGCGGTCTAACGAGGCCCGCGGGGTAATAGAAACGAAATTTATGAATTAGGTCATACATTATCGGAACTTGTTATACTTCTTTTTTCACAATTTGCGTGCCCCACCCCGCCGGGGCCAAGCAGGCCAGGTTTGGCCCCAACTCTCCTCAGGCCGAGGACCGTGCGCAATGCGAGTGGTTGGGAGCCGGTGGTAGCTCCCAGCCCGCCCGAGCTCGATCCCCAGCGGGGACGAATTTCCGGGTGTCTCACTGCGCTACACTGTTCACTAAGAACACTGTAGCGACACTGTTCCTGTTCATAGGAACAGTGTAATAAATTTCGCAGGTACCTCTCGACGTCTACGAGCCACAGGCGAGGACAACGTGCCCGTTGTTTCCGGAGTCCTGGACTTCGGAAGTCTCACTAGATGTATTAGAGATATATGTTGTAGATCTGGTTAGGTGCACGGTCGAGGCGTGAGTTGTGGTGTGCGTGCGTGTGGTGTGCGTGACTGTGTATCCGAACAGATGCCACAGCTTGTATACTTAGGAGAGGTTCAAAAAAAAAAAAAAAAACTCTCCTCAGGCCGCATTTCATTTCAAAAGAAAGAAAACAACTCTCCTCAGGCCGAAATTTCAAATCCGCTCTTCTCTGCCCCAACCATTGCAGTGGCCGACCCGCCCGTCCATCCGCTCATGGAGAAGATCTCCGTCGCCATCCGCTTCCGCCCGCCCAAGCCTTCGGTCGACGCCGACGCCGACTCGTCCTCCTTCTCGGGCGGCGGCGCTGTCGGGAACCGCGAGTGGCGCATCGACGACTCCCGAATCTCCCTCCTCCACCGCGCCGTCCCCGTCCCCGGCACCTCCTTCGTCTTCGGTACCAGGATCCTTCCTCTATCTCACTCTCCTCCCACCTTCTGTCCCTCCATTTCTAACTCGCGCGCGCTCTCCTTTTTTGCTGGTCGGTTCCTTGCCCACGCGAAGACCACGTGTTCAACGAGACGGTGACCAACGCGCGGATCTACGGCCTGCTCGTCCGCTCCCTCATCCGTGCTGCCGTAGATGGCTTCAACGGCACCGCCTTCGCCTACGGCCAGACCAGCAGTGGCAAGACGTTTACCATGAACGGCTCCGGTGCCGACCCTGGGATCATCCCGCTCGCTGTTCGCGACATCTTTGACACGGCGGCCGAGGTAATTGCTTACTCGACGAGATCAATTTCCTTTTTGAGCGCCAGTTGTCGGAATTCCCCACCTATGTATGTCACCATCATGGAAAAACACTCAAGTACCAAGACCGGTTGTGCTACAAGTACATGTCAAGGTTTAGTACATGAGGTGGAATAGGCTTTAGTAGAAAAAATTCACAAAGGTGACCGCACCTTACCAGGTGTTGCGACTTCCGAGGCAAGCCACTTGGGCACAAGATTTTTATTTGGTCGAGTCCTCAGTTTGATTCTTGTTTTGGGACAGGCCGCAGACAGGGAGTTCCTGATCAGGGTCTCGTACATGGAGATTTATAATGAGGAGATCAATGACCTCCTGACACTCAGGAGCGAGAAGCTGCCAATTCATGAGAGCCTTGAGGTAAATGCTAGGAATGGTTATAGTAACTTTCTTCTACTTGCTGTTACACTGTGTAAGGATTTGTCTTGTTTCTACAGCGTGGTGTGTATGTGTCCGGTCTGCGGGAAGAAATTGTTAACAATGCTGAACAAGTGCTACAACTCCTTGAGCTTGGAGAAGGTTCCATTTCTGTCCATTTATCGTCGTACTTGTTCAAATGTATATTTTCATTTTCACCAATTCATAAGCTTCCATTTTTCTCAGCAAATAGACATTTCGGAGAAACAAACATGAATGTCCGGAGCAGCCGATCCCATACTATTTTTCGGATGGTACATTGAAAGCCACAAGTGATTGTAGCTGGTTTCAGTCCATTTACATAGAATGGGCATGGTAACAAAATACTCAATCGTGTTGTTCTGCTGGTTTCAGGTAATTGAAAGCAGTGCTAAGCACCAGATGGACTCTGGAGATGCAATCCGTGTGTCTATTTTGGTATCTGCTTTTGACTCCCCCGCTTACAAAATAAAGTAAATGTGTCAAGAAAAAGAATGCTTTGATTGACACTGCTTTTTTACATGTAGAACTTGGTCGATTTAGCTGGGTCAGAAAGAATCGCCAAGACAGGAGCTGATGGTGTGCGGCTTAAGGAAGGGAAGCATATTAATAAGAGCTTGATGATTCTTGGTAATGTCATCAATAAGTTGAGTGAGAATGGAAAGCAAAGGTATTTCTATGGAGCATTACCCTGACTTAATAATCGGTAACTTTCTCTAACTAAACTGTACCAAGCTTTGACATATAGCGCGAGATGACAGTAATCTAACAAAAGTATAGGTGCATGCGATAGCTCTGATTATTATATATTAGTTGTCCTAAGTTCCCAACAATCATAAACAGCTTGCAGTGCTATTCATTTAGTTTAGAACATGGATAACAAATTGCAAGCACCAATTTTAATGGAAAATTAAACATGGGTTTTATTTATACTTTATCACCATTTATCCTATTACTAGGTTATAATAGCTAATCTATTATCCAAGAATGTGGCACCCAGAAGTTATTTGAGCTTCCCTTTCCATCCTTTCAAGTGTTCCAAGTCATGGTAATGTACCAAATGAAAAGAAAGACACTTACTCGAGCGAAAGAAATATCTGAGTCTACAACCAAATTATTTTATTTTATTCAATCATTGAATCACCCTGTTATTGTCTATTTGGCTAATTTGATAGGTCCAATGATTATGGCACCACAAATGTTGTAGTCTTGACCTATAAAATCATGGGCTCATCCCTAATAAAAAGGTTACCTTATGCAAGGGAAGAAAAATCTATTGCAAACTCCTTGGGCCTACTTATTGAATTATGTGAAAAGCATGGTTTTCGAGTCGCGACTCATCCGAGTCGCTCTGGGGTAGCGACTCGGAAAAAGTCGAGCCTGCAGTTGCGACTAGTCGCGACTCGAGTCGACACTAAGTTGAGTCGACATTTTTTTGCGACTCATCGACTAGTCGCGCGAGGATTGGTTGATGCACTAAAGTGGTTAATTATTTTGATGCAGGGGGCACATCCCTTATCGTGATAGTAAGTTGACTCGCATCCTCCAGTCTGCACTTGGAGGCAACGCAAAGACATCAATCGTTTGCACGGCTGCACCTGAAGAGGTGTGTTATGTTTACATTTGATACATCCAAGTAAATTATATGGTTTTAAACCCTCATGCACTTACCACCATTGCTATCACATCTTCTAAAAAATTAACTACAGATTCATATTGAGGAAACTAGAGGAACGCTTCAATTTGCAAGTAGAGCAAAATGTGTCAGCAATTGTGCTCAAGTAAATGAGGTGAGTATTGAAACTTTTATATTGCAACAGATGAGTTTTAATTTCAGATGTTAGTACCTCTCACATTAATTTTGGAAGCAGAAATATGAAATAGTGCATCTGAAACTATGTGTTTTTATCTTATTCTGTTGTATTTACTGTTGTGGGAAACTGGGAATAAATAATCATACCCAGAGGACCCACCTAATACTGCATGGACGGCCAATGAAAGTCTGAGGTGGTCAACGAAATGTCCAAGGCGGTCAACAGAGTCCAAGACAGTAAACAAGGTCTAAGGGAGTCAACAAAAACCCAAGCAAATTGTCATGGTCAACAAGTCAAAGGAGAAGAGGAAATTAAAAGATAAAGTCAACACAGAAGGCAATCAGCAAAGGAGCCCAACTCTAGAAGAGGCCCAACGGCCCAAGTAGCCAATGCCCATTATGGTGGAGTGATGAGTGTTGTGAATATTTGAGCAATTTTCCATTAAGTTTAATCCAGAAAGATGGTAGATAAAACATGATAACCATTATAGAGATGATAATCGAATCAAGTAGCAAAGTGATGTAAGTAGTCATGCAATTGGGTACATAACAGACGAACATCCTATCTACACCAATAGATAAAAGACGTAAACCGGACGCAAACCCTAACAAAAGAGAGAAGAAGACGTACGGTGTGGTGGAAGAAGATGTAGGTGCGCTGGTCGTCATGTCGCCGAGGAGGTGGTCAATGTAGGAAAAGAAGTCATCGTCCGAGAAGTCGTCATTGTAAGCCACAATGGAGGAAGATCCAGCAGTCGCGCTAGAGCGCTCCCCAAAAACCTGATTGCCTCTCTCCCGTACAGGATCGCAAGAGGTAGGGCTTCGGAGGCCTGCTGTCTCACGTCTCGGTGCAGGCGGAGAAGTGAGATGGAAAAGCAGTAGGTGGCACAAGGTTTTGGACGAGGCGAGGGAGTTGTGTATTCTGTTTGGTGGAAGAAGAGCGACCTCTTATATAAGCCCCAAATTGATCCACTAGGGAGAGGAAGAGAAACGGTCCACGCGGCTGTTGAGATTCGTCTCCCACTGGAGGCAAAAAGTTTCAACTTCTTTTTCTTGCGTGACAAAAATTAAGGCAACTAGCACACGTTGCATAGATCCTAGTGCGGCTCGGCTCGATCACGAAACACGATCGCGTGCGAGGTGAGGCATGGCGTGGCGAGGCGGGCGGCGGAGGCGGAGCGCGCGTGTATGTGCTCTATTCTCAAGCTCTTAGTGGTGCGTGGAACAACTCACCTTATAAGTTGGTCTCCCACACCCTTCACTTGCGTGGTGGGACTAAACTTTCCACACCCCTTGTCATGCATGAATGGGTCATATGGGCCTCTGGGATTTTCCTAGGAATTATTGGATAAAATAAATGTGCTAAAGCCCAATAATTCCAACTATCCCCCACCAGACCCCAGAGGCACATAAAATTTGCCTATGGTTCCAAACCATTGTTTCTATATCGGTATTTAGTTGGAAACTGTTAAGTTGAACTTCCACCTAGAACTCCACACTACACTCATTCACAACTTGAACAATGGACTATACCTTGAACTGCAAGTTTTGTGCAAAAAAGTTTTACGTAAAGCCTTGACCGATACTGGACCGCTGAAAAGCTTTCCCGCGGGTAGGAGCGTATATGTCATACTCCAGGGACCTTTTCATGAGTTTACTAGAGAGCACCCAACTCTCATAGAGTGCAAGTTTAACAGTCTAACTCATATAGGTGTGTCCTTTCAAGATGTTCTGTAGGACAACATCTTTGCCTACCCAAGCCACTCAAAACACATTAAGATAAATATCAACCTACCTTACAGATTAGGAGGGAATTACATCATAACGGAGTGGATCTTTACAAATTAAATATTCTCCTCTCAATTACCCAATAGTCTTGCCAATTCTAATTAACGGGATCTCAAATCACATAGAATGGGTTACCACCATGGGTAACTTATGTTGCGAGTCTCAATCCCATCTCCCTTGATGCATTGTCTATCACATTTCGTGATAAACCCTTTGTGAAGGGATCATCCAGATTCTTCGATGTGTTTATATAGTCCAATGCTATAACTCCGGAGTTTCTCTTAAATCTGATAGATTTCAGTCTCCTTCTCACATGTCTTGATGACTTCTTATTATCCTTAGAACTGTTTACCTTGATGATCACTGTTTGATTATCACAGTTCAATAGGATAGCCGATATTGTTTTCTCAACTACCGACAAGTCCATCAAAAGCTTAGGAAGCCACTCTGCTTCAATCGTGGTTGTGTCTAATGCTACGAGTTCTGCTTTCATTGTTGACCTTGTTAAGATGGTCTGCTTGCAAGACTTCCATGAAACAACACCACTGCCAAGTGTAAACACATAACCACTTGTGGCTTTAAGCTCATCAGGATCATATATCCAATTTGCATCATTATACCCCTCCAGTACCCTTGGGTACCCGATATAGTGATGATGAGGCACAAAATAGCGAGATGATAAATTGCGCGAGTCGCTGTCTGATCTTTCATGGTACTAGCAGCAGCAATAAGAAATTCCGATCTAGCAAAGATGCAAGAATGTAAAATCAAAAACTTGCGTCGAGTAGATTAGATCGACTCCACGCGCAGCTGCAACAAAATCCCCATGGATCAGCAACGAAGACGATATTTGGTGTCCGGACATGGGACACTTTTGTAATTTTACTGAACTAACGATCAAACCAATCTGACTTAGATCGGTCGCTAGCCTTTTATATAGGCATCCACATTCGATCGGAACCGATTCACAGGCAAATATAGTTGGTACGAACTCTCTCTCTCTCTCTCCTATTCAAACTAAGCTAGATTTACCTAATTAAATACCCAGCCACCTTGATCACCTAGGAAACTATTTGACAACGTCACTAGTATACTAGACAAAAAGAAATAGACTTGACTCCCGTAACATGATACACTATGTTCACAGCAGGTTGCCAAACCGAATCAAAATTGACTGGTATAACACATGTAGTTCTGAAGGTTGGCTTAACTTCATCTTTCTTCAGTTCAGTTAGTGGAATCTCAAAGCTAAAAGAGCCAACTTGTAACACATTCTGAAGATTATCTCTTGCACTAACGGCCACATCAAGTGAAGTCCATAACTCGTAGTACCTTTCAGATGGCGCATTATCCTTTGTTGAGCATGCTAATGAACATCTCCCAGATTAGAAACAAATCGGCTTAGTCTGCTCACAACAAACGAGATGTCAGGCCTCATAGCGCTAGCTAGATACATAAGCGAGCCGATGATTTGGGAATATCTCAATTGATCCTTTGTTTCTCCTTCATTTTTTCGAATCAACACACTTGGATCATAACGTGTTCCAGAAGGTTTACAATCTGAATATCCAAAGAGACCTAGAACCTTCTCCACATAGTGGGACTGTAACAAAGTGATCCCACCATCATCACCTCTCAAAAGCTTGATGTTCAATATAACATCAACTACTCCAGATCTTTCATCTCAAAGTTATGTGATAGAAAATCTTTCACTTCCTCAATGACCTTGAGATTTGTCCCAAATATAAGTATGTCATCAACATACAAACACAACATAACTCCCTCGCCCCCACCATGGCGATAGTACACACATATGTTGGCTTCATTTGCACCAAGGTCTTTCAAACTTTTCGTGCCATTGCTTAGGTGCTTGTTTCAAGCCATACAAAGATTTTGCCAACTTACACACCTTTCCTTCATAACCATCTACTACAAATCATTAGGCTGTTCCATGTAAATTTCCTCTTCCAACAATCCATTTAGGAAAACTGTCTTGTCCATTTGATGAACGAGAAGATTGTGTGACGCAGCCAATGAGAGTAGTACTCGAATGGTGATCAATTTGGCCACATGCGCATAAGTATCAAAGAAATCTTCACCTTCTTTTTTGGTATAACCCTTGGCTATAAGTCGTGCCTTGTACTTTTCAATTGTACCATCAGGCCTAAGCTTTTTCTTAAGCACCCACTTACATCCTACAGGTTTACACCCATAAGGACGATCAGTGACCTCCCGTGTCCCGTTAGCCATGACGGAATCCATCTCGCTACATACAACTTCTTTTCAGTATTCAACATCAAGAGATGCATAAGCTTTTGAAATAGAAGTGGGAGTATCATTCATGAGGTACACAATGAAATCTTCACCCAATGACTTTGCGGTCCTTTGTCTCTTGCTCTTTCTAGGAGCTTCATTGTCATCCTCCTAAGGGATCTCAGTGTGTTTCCGCTTAGAATGTTCCAATGGAACAAAAGGTTTAGGAGTTGCCTCTGACCTCTGACTAGATGAGCGACACATATCTTTCATAGGAAAATATCCTCAAAGAAGCCCGCATCATTCGACCCCATAATTGTACCAACATTCATGTTAGGGAACCTCAGATTTGACCACTAGAAATATGTAGCCAATGCTATGGAAAGCATAACCCAGAAAAACAAAATTAATGGTTTTGGTCCAAGTTTACGCTTGGGAATTGGCACGTTGATTTTCGCCAAGCAACCCCAAGTTCGTAAATAAGAGAGTTCAAACCTTTTCCTTTCCCATTCCTCTAATGGGGTAATCTCTTTCTTCATCGTGGGAACTCTGTTTAGGACATGACTTGCAGTCATCAAAGCCTCCCCCCACCATTCATTGGAAAATCCCGCTGTGTCTAACATGGCGTTAACCAAATCAGTTAGTGTGGTTTTTTCGTTCGGCAACCCCGTTTGACTGGGGCGAGTAGGGAGTCCTCTCATGGATTATACCATGTTCCTCACATAATAAATTGAACTCGTTGAAAAAATACTCTCCACCACGATCACTAAGCCTCTTGATCTTTCGATCAAGTTGATTCTCTGCTTCGGCTTTATAGATTTTAAAGTAGTGCAAAGCCTCATCTTTTGTTTTCAACAGATGTATCATGCAATATCTAGTTGAGTCATTGATCAAAGTCATGAAATATCTTTTTCCACCCTTTGTCAACACACCATTGATCTCACGAAGATATGAATATATGAGTTCTAATGGTGCCAAATATCTCGACTCAACTGTCGTATGAGACTTGCGAGGTTGCTTTGCTTGCACACACACTTAGAACCTTCGACAATTGTGATTTTCGGGATTAAACTCAAATTTGCTGGCCGTGTCATGCAACCAAAAGAACTGGCCCTTAGTATGGCAAAGTCGTGAATGCCAAACATTCGATTGAGTTTCATTGCAAACATGATTAATAACTTTGGTGCAAAAGTCTGACAAAGATAGGCGTAACAAGCCTTCAGATTCATAGCCTTCTCCAACAAATTGTCCACACGTAGACACTGCAACCTTATTGGACTCAAATACCAATTTATAACCATCTCGACACAAGCGAGAGCAGCTGACAAGATTTTTATTTATAGAAGAGACATGTTGCATGTTCTTCAGCCGCACGATCTTTCCTGAAGTAAACTTTAGATCGACCGTACCAACACCATAAACTGAAACATGTGATTCATTTCCCATCAACACGGGTGTAGTTCTTGCGACCTGATAAGAGGAAAACATGGAGATATCAGCACACACATGTATATTGGCATTCTTGTCAATCCACCAATCAGGAGAATGACATACTGAAAGAACGGTAGGAAATTTACCATACCCGACATCTTTCATCTCAACGTCGCCAATAACAACATTAGCGGTCTTGCCGCCATTCTCATGCTGACGCATGTCAAAGCGATCCTTGCATGTTGAAGCCTAATGATCATCTGCATCGTAGACATGTCATCTTCCTTTCCTCTTAAAGGTCTCCTTGAAGTTGGCAGACTAAGGGGCTTTGTTCTTGCCTTCAAACTTTCCTTTGCCCAGATAGTTCTTGTTCTTGAATTTGTGGGGTTGAAAATTCTTCTTTTGTACCAAGTTGGCACTAAAATTTCCCTCATGGAAAGAAGCACGTGTGTCTTGTTAAGCTTCATGCACTAGCCAACGCAACCAAAAGTCCGTACTGATGGAAAGGGCCAGGCAATCCACATATACACTTCAACACCCCCTCTCACGTGTGACGGGGGAAGTCATGGCTCAAGAGGCCTATACGTGGACACAGAGGGGGCAGCAGCAATTTTTTGGTTAAATTGCGAAAGCCAGGACTTGAACTCAAGACCTTAGGCCTTGATACCATGTTAAGCTTCATGCACTAGCCAACACAACCAAAAGTCCGAACTGATGGAAAGGGCTAGGTAATCCACATATACACTTCAACACCCCCTCTCATGTGTGACGTGGGAAGTCAACACGTGAATAGACTCAGAGGTATGGCTCAAGAGGCCTATATGTGGACACAAGGGGGAACGACAATTTTTGGATAAATTGCGAAAGCTAGGACTTGAACTCAAGATCTTAGGCCCTGATACCATGTTAAGTTTCATGCAGTAGCCAACACAACCAAAGTCCGAACTGATGGAAAGGGCTAGGAAATCTACATATACACTTTAACATGTCTTTCGCCATTGCCTTCTCTTCCACAACAAGAGTGCCGATAAGATTGACAACAGTAAATTCTTGTCTTGTGCTTTCGAGAAGTAGCAAAATCCTCCACGAACGAGGAAGCTTGGCAATGATGCCTTCGGCAATGAACTTGTCTGGTAACACACAACTTGAAATTCTTAAGTTCCTTAGCGAGTGACTGAATCTCATGAGCCTGCTCAATCACGGAGCGGTCATCAGTCATCTTGTAGTCATGATATTGCTCTATGACATACAACTCACTTCCTGTGTCAAGAGACCCCAAACTTGGCCTCAAGCACACCCACATATACTTACCGACCATGATGGTCATGAAGGGATCGACAATCTTGTCGTCAAGATCACTCAGAACAACACCTGTGAAGAGGGTGTCTACAGCCTGAAAGCTTGCTCTTGGTCAGAAGTAAGCTCTCCCTCTGGCTTGCCAGAGAACTGCCCTCGCACGCCACGTCTAATAGTTCACATCCTCAAACGGAGCAGGCTTGAGAGTCGTACCAAAAGCAATTAGAGAAAATTGCCTACACATATCAGGTTTTTGGACTGTTGAATATTTGAGCAATTTTCCATTAAGTTTAATCTAGAAAGATGGTAGATAAAACATGATAATCATAATAGAGATGATAATGAATCAAGTAGCAAAGTGATGTAATTGTCATGCAATTGGGTACATAACAGACAAACATCATATCCACATCGATAGATAAAAGCAGTAGACCGGACGCAAACCCTAACAGAAGAGAGAAGAAGACGTGCGGTGCTGTGGAAGAAGATGCAGGTGCGAAGTTCGTCATGTCGCCGAGGAGGTGGTCGACGTCGGGGAAGAAGTTGTCGTTGTCAGCCACGATGAAGATCCAACAGTCGCGCTAGAGCGCTCCCCAAAAACTTGATTGCCTCTCTCCCGTACAGAATCGCAAGAGGCAGGGCTTCGGAGGCCTGCTGTCTCACGTCTCGGTGCACGCCGAGAAGTGAGATGGGAAAGCAGTAGGCGGCGCAAGGTTTTGGAACGAGGCGAGGGAGTTGTGTATTCTGTTTGGTGGAAGAGGAGCGACCTCTTATATAAGCCTCGAACTGACCCACTAGGGAGAGGAACAAAAATTAAGGCAGAGCACACACGTTTCATAGGTCCTAGCACGGCTCGGCTCGGCTCGATCGCGAAACACGACACGCGTGTGAGGCGTGACGAGGCGGGCAGCGGAGGAGCGCGCGTGTATGTGCTCTCTTCTCAAGCTCTTAGTGGTGTGTGGAACAACTCACCTTATAAGTTGATCTCCCACACCCTCCACTAGCATGGCGGGACTAAACTTTCCACACCCCTTGTCATGCATGAATGGACCATATGGGCCTCTGGGATTTTCCTAGGAATTATTGAATAAAATAAACAGGCTAAAGGCCAATAATTCCAACAGAGAAGGAATGGCTCACCATGGGCTATTGAGTATGGACCATGGACCCTTTGACCAAGTCCACCATGGACTAGTGGACCAAGTTTTACCATCCTACCCCTCCTACCTACCACCACCATGGGTAACCTTGCTCATTTGTAAGGACTCTCACCTATACCGAAAAAGGCTTTCGCCCCGCTTTATATATAAAGCAACAACCAACAACAGCTCGATACAAACTCACGCCACCCCAACACACGCACTCACCCAAGGCGGATACATCGGCGCTGAGCATAGCAACACCACCCCTACCACTAGACGAGCTACCGGGGTCCTCAACCGTGAACACGCCACTGCGAAGAGACGAAGTTGCATACGACGACCTGTGAGCTCCAAAGCGGTGCCTTCAGGAAGGGTATGGCACCAGAGTGCCGCCACCGCCCGATCCAAGGATCAGGGTTTCCCCTGGAGCAACACGACGGGCAATGAGGACCGCGGCGACACCTTCAAGAAGCAAACGAACATCGCCGCCGCTGGCCTGCCCGAAGACAGAACAAATTTTCACCCCGGCCCACAATCATCGCCCTCGGCATAGGTACGAACGTCGCACCACCGCCACCGATCGTCACACCCCGGCCGCCACGCCGCCCACACGGCCACCGGGCAGCACCTGAGCACGAGCTCCGCCCACGAGCCCCGCGCTCCCACTACTAGAGCCGCCGCCCCGGCATCCAAGACCACCCCACCCCCATCAACATGGACCATTGACGCTGGGGCCGGAAAAACAGGCCCTTTTGGTAAGTTCGGGGCCCCGCCGGCCAAAGCAGGGCAGGGAAAGGCCACCGGCAGCTGCCGGCCACGCCGCAGCCGCCGCGCCATTTCTTGAACCAGGGCCAGGTCACCGTCGCCACCCCTGGCAACAACAAGACCCGGAGGCACCCTTGCCAATCCCCCGGAGCGCCCCTGCCACCGAGGCAAGCCAAAGGTGAGAGGCGCTGAGCCGCTATGCTCCACCCGTCGGAAGCGCCGCCAACCGCAGAGCCGGACGCCCCATGCATCAGCAGGAGGAGGTCGAACCACCGCCACTGCACCGCCACCCCGAGCAGCTGAGAGGGCCCCGGTCAGGGCAGCTGCCCGCAGCCCTAGCCGCCCGCGGCCCGTGGTGCCGCGAGGTCAGATCTGGACGAGCCGCCGCGGCCGCCGTCCCCAACCTCGTCCCGCACCACCACCACCCACTGCCGCTGCGCCGCCACCACCCGCCGCGGCCACGACAGAGGTGGCCACCAGCAGCCTGCGCCGACCGCAGCCCGCGCCAGATCTGGCCGCGCTGGACCACACCGCCGCCGTCTCTGGCACCCAGGTGCGCCACCCACCTGGCCGCCCGCCGCGGGGAGGCAGGGGCGCCAGGGCGTCGGATCTGCCCACCGCGCTCCCGTGGGGCCCGGCCGCAGCACCACGTTCCGGCCCGGGACGCCGGCCCGCGCCAGCACCACCCGAGTGGGAAGACACAGGGGCCCCGCAGCGGCCGGCGACGGCAGGGCTTTGCCCGGCCGCGCCCTCGGGCGGCGGCGAGGGAGGAGGAAGGAGAAGGGGGGACGGCGGCGGCGGGGGATTAGGGTTCGCCTCCGGGTCGCCTCGCGGGGGGTGACGCGGAGGGAGGGGGGTGGGGGACTTCACCAGATTTAAGACCTTCACCAACGAGAAATTGTGGCGCTACGCATCGACTCTCACCTATAAGCCCCCCATGGGCATGTACTCCGTTAACTCTCATTTGAATAAACTCAAGGGAAGGGCACTTGATCTCCTAGGTAAAGACCGGGGAGCTCTAGTGTCGAGTCTGAGGAGTTACGCATGGCTCTGATGTATCGAGAAGGAGAGGTTTGGAGAGGGTTCCCAGGAGACGTGAACGACTCGGGCCTGCGACCAAACCTCCCTTTTGATGCGTTCCTAACATAGGACTGGGTCGCGCTCCTTCATGGTGACTGGACCTATTCAAAAATATATCTTTGTGTCACTTTTGTCGGACAAGGCACACACCCCCGCTAAGCTTTGTCTTGACCACGTTACTAATGACACTCCTTAATGATCCGTTGTTTTTACTGCAACAACATTCACGTTCTGTTATTTCTTTATGCGTGAAAAATATTCGGCACAAATTGCTAAAATATGTCTATGACAATGGTCTGGTGTTTATATGTATTGCATCTTCAGCATAAGTATCATTTATTTGAGCTCAGTTTGTCTATAAGTAGCGATAATCTGAGAACCTAATTATGAATGTTGGTATATCAGATTCTGACAGATGCTGCTCTGCTGAAGAGGCAAAAACTGGAAATAGAGCAACTTCGCAAGAAGCTGCAGGTTTGTCCTGCTTGTTTGATGTTGCTCTCCGTATGTGACGTGTGTTACTGTTACTTAAAGTTTTTTGTTTAAATTTCAGGGTTCCCATTCTGAAGTCTTGGAGCAGCTTATCCTAAAGCAACGCAATGACATGCATAAGGTATGTAAAGACTAACATTTCCACTAGAACATGTGTTTCCTATTCATTATGAACTTCCTCTTATGGATGCATTGTACAACTGTTAAACCGTTTTTTAACATATAAAGTTATGCTGATTATCTCTTGCAGTCTGAACTCGAGCGTGATCGTCTAGCAATGGAACTTGAAGAGGAAAGGAGGTTAAGGGAGACATTAGAGCACCGGTTGGCTGAGCAAAAGATGTCACAGAACCACAACAATGCTGACATGTCAGTAGAGCAATTTGCTGATTCTAGCCAGGTATGCTTGGTGAGGCAGCAACACGTAAAACTTTTGTTAGTTCAATGTGTAATCAATTCAAGCTTCATATTTTCAATTTTTGCACATCTTCGTCCTGGTCCTCCGGAACCACATCACATTCTTCCTTTCAACCTGCTTGTTAATACTCAAGCCCAGATGTTGGTGAAATTCACAACTATTGGTTGACCTTTTGCAGCTAGACGTATTGAAAACTCCAGATTCTAAGCGGACACCAGATGGATTCGTTGCTAGCCGCTCACGCTATTTGAAGGATGTGGAGTTCAGCCCAATACCTGAAAATTTAGGTTCTGTGGCTGATGAGGATCTCTGGATGCAATTGAATAAAGGATGCATCACTGATCTTGATATGCTTGAAATGACATCTGATTTTAAATGTCCTCCGTCCCCAGAAGATACGATAACGGTAAGTCCAATTTCAATAATTTTTCTTTGATGATTCTGCAAACATGTTTGTCTACAGGTATTTTAGGCGGTATATGTTTATAGACTAGAAGCAAACGCACGCTTTGCTATGCCAAATCATTTTTCTTGTAAATTTATGAAGATCCATATGATTTTTTTGGAACTGATGTGGAATAACCAACAATTATAAGGCTGGCAGATTTCAAAAGAACCAAACTGTCCAAAAACAGGGAAACAGAAATTCACAAGCAGCCATTAAGCAATCTGAACACAAATCACCACTTAAGAATCCATAATTATACACGAGAGTAGTATGGAATTGTTCATTACAGATTTTGTTTAGTTGCGCTAAAAGATACTCTATTCATATGAGGCCAATCTTTTGACTAGGATTGGCTCAGAACCAGAAATGCAAGAGCTCATTACTTCAAGTGAGAGAGTTCCACATATTTACCGAAGAGAGTTCCAAATATTTACCTCTGCCAAGACATCCACGGCAAAGAATCTCTCTGCTGCAAAGATACACTAACACCCTTTATCCGAAAATCTCGGCCACAGTCATAATATTAGACCCACGAGAAGTACATACATATTATATAGACTTTGCATACATTTTCGTCATTTTGTTTGGAGGTCCACCCGGAGCATATGAAGAGATACATCTTTTCCCTAAGGATTTTATTTCTTTCTAGATTTTTTCCCTAGGTGACTGCTGGTGGGTTGAAGTTCATGCCAAAGGTTAAAAGTTTCTCAACTTTTTGGGGGAACTATCTGACTTAAAGTGTTTGTAATAGAACATTTAGAGAAATAAATGGGCATCAACATAAAACTTTCTTGTCTTCAGGAGTCCACGGATTTATTACAGCCAGCCCCTTTATCAACAACAATAGGATCCTCAGTTAAGCCATTCTTGTTGACACACCGAGCACTTCCCTTGCCTTTTTCACCTATAACCAGTGACGCCCTTTTGAAGTAATTTCTGCAGTGCTTATATGTGCAATTATCCCGGTGGTACGAAACATACTTATTTTAATTATGGTACACAAAACAGAACAAACAAGGTCAAATTAATCTAATTGCAACCAGCCATCCTTTATGGGAACGTTAATGCCTACGCAATAACTTAGTAGGAGGTAGGCTAAATATATATCATGTTCTAGATCCAACTCATGCATGCATTTGTAGATTTTAAGAATGAATATTATACTTAGCAGATTCTTGAGAAGTGTATATTCAAGTACTTGCATGCGCTGGATATCTGATAAATAAGACGAAATGAGAAGTGTCCTTTGATTACAATTGTTCACATGAATTCTACCTTTCTTCTAGCAAGTAATCCCTACAGGTGAAAAACATGGCTAAAAATGCCTCATAATAAGGTTAATATATTGTCAATGATTTTTGGTGCATGGATATTTTTTCTTTATTGTGCATAGAAATGGAGTAGGCATCTTAATCAACAAGAGCCTCAAGTATGGAGTGGTAGATGTCAAGAGGCAAGGGGACCGGATTATCCTGGTCAAGCTGGTCGTTGGGGGCTTTGTTCCCAATCTTATCAGCGCGTATGCCCCGCTAGTAGGCCATAACGAGAGTACCAAGAGGGAGTTCTGGGAAGGCCTAGAGGACATGGTTAGGAGTGTATCTATTGGCGAGAAGCTCCTCATAGGAGGAGAGCTCAATGACCATCTAGGTACATCTAACACAGGTTTTGAAGGGGTGCATTGGGGCTTTGGATATGGCAGCAGGAATCATGGAGGGGAGGATGTCTTAAACTTCACTTTAGCCTACGATATGATCGTAGCTAACGCCCTCTTTAGAAAGAGAGAATCCCATCTAGTGACTTTAGTAGTGGACAACACTCTAGCCAGGTTGATTTCGTCCTCCCGAGAAGAGAAGATAGACGTGCTTGCCTAGATTGTAAGGTGATACCCGGAGAGTGTTGTCCCTGAACATAAGCTTGTGGTGGCTGACTTTCGCTTTTGGATTCGTGTCCAGCGGGATAAGCGCACCGAAGTCGCTAGAACGAAGTGATGGAAGCTCAAGGGGGAGGCAGCTTAGGCTTTCAAGGAGAGGGTTATTAAGGAGGGCCCTTGGGAGGAAGGATGTGATGCAAACAATATTTGGATGAAGATGGCGCTTTGCATTTGAAAGGTAGCTTCAGAGGAGTTTGGGGTGACCAGGGGTAGTGAAGCAAAGCTAAAGATACATAGTGGTGGAACGATGATGTCCACAACGCTATCAAGGAGAAGGAAGACTATTCAGACGCCTACACCTGGATAGCAATGCAGGATAGCAGTGCAGACAACGTAGAGAAGTACAAGGTGGCAAAGAAGACTGCAAAGCGAGTTGTGAGTGAAGCAAGTGGTTGGGCGTATGAGGACCTCAACCGGCGTTTAAACACGAAGAAAGTCGAAAGAGACATCCATAAGATGGCCAAGATCCAAGAGAGGAAGACGAGGGATGTCAACCTAGTCAAATGCATCAAGGACGGAGTAGATCGGCTTCTGTTGAAGGACGAGGAGATCAAGCATAGATGGCGAGAGTACTTTGACAAGCTGTTCAATGGAGAGATCGAGAGCTCTACCATTGAGCTGGACGACTCCCTTGATTATACCAACAGACGTTTTGTGCGACGAATCTAGGAGCTCAAGGTCAGGGAGGTTTTAAAAAGGATCGAAGGAGTCAAGTTGATGGGACCTGATTGTATCCCCATTAAGGTGTGGAGAGGCCTTGGAGACATAGTGATAGTATGGCTAACTACGCTTTTCAACCTCATTTTTCGGTCAAACAAGATGCCCGAAGAACGGAGGCGGAGTATACTAGCACCAATCTTCAAGAACAAGGGGATGTTCTGTTAGCTAGTTATAAACTCGTGCACATGTTTTCCCCCTTTGCTAGTTACCCGGTTTTCAGTTAGCTAGTGTTAGTATCAAGTTTGTTAGTGTGTAGAGGTAGCTCTAGTGGGTACTGTTGTGTGCAGCAATACCAGGTCGTGGGATTGCGATCACAACGGATCGTGGTGCACACAGTCCTCCAATCTTCACGTTATTTTAGTTGCGAGGAGAATAAAAGGAAGAAATGATAGACGGAAAAGCTGCGCAAGTTTATGCAACACAAAACTTTGAACTTTCTCTTCCTCGTTGTGTTCGTGTGAGTTGAGCGACAGAGAGAAATAGAGAGAATTGGCTGACAATTGGCATCAGAGCCACTTATGCATCGTCTCGGCATCGACTACGAGGACGTCTTTGTGCCAGTGGCTCGCATGGAATCAGCGCGGTTGCTCATCGCTCTCGCCGTGCACGAGGGATGGCGGGTGCATCATATAGATTTGAAATCCGCCTTACTAAATGGAGAGCTCGAGGAGGTCGTTGATGTTGCGCAGCCTCTTGGGTTCAAGGTAAAGGGGGAGGAGCACAAGGTGCTTCGCCTTCAGAAGGCTCTATACGGCCTCAAGCAGGCGCCGAGGGCATGGAATGCCAAGCTTAATATTGTATGGCGCTGAATATTGGCCAACTAAAAGGCAACATGTCCAACAGCTAGGTGTAGCAGAGATGCGCATGTTATTCTTTGTGATAAGAGTACCACAAGATCTAAAAGGTGGGTTCTATAGGATGGCGATTTGACCTGCAATGTTGTATGATGCTGAATATTGGCCAACAAAAAGGCAACATCTCCAATAGCTAGGTGTAGCAGTGATGTGCATGTTAGAGATGGATATGTGGCTACACAACAAATGATCGGGTCCTGAATGATAATATATGTGATAGAGTTGGGGTGGCACCGATTGAGGAGAACCTTGTCCAGCATCGTTTGAGATGGTTTGGGCATATACAATGCAGGCCTCCAGAAGCGCCTGTGCATAGTGGACACTTTAGCCGTGCTGATAATGTCAAAAGAGGTCGGGGTGAACCAAACATTACATGAGAGAAGTCCATAAAAAGAGATCTGAAGGACCGGAAGCATTTAGAGTAGTACTCTTATGAGAGATACTCCAAATGAACGAAAGTTAAACTGTGATACGATAAGGACAAAAAAGGAATAATTTTGACACACTACATTTTCACTTCCTATTCTCACCAAGCCGATGGCATGTTAGATACAATTAATAGAATGGTTGGTAATAACAAGTTGGTCAAGAGGCATTCAGAAAATGGGAGAAATGAAGCATGACGAGGGCCAGTTAAAGATGTCATAATTTCATCATTAGCCAACGAAAGCAAGCGCAAAAAAAACTGTAATTGACACGATGATTGACATAATTGGTGAAGTGGTTGTTGAAAAGCAATAAGCATTATAAGATGGGGAAAACATCTGCAGGAGAAATTTTATGCAAGAAAAATTTGAATCTCCAACTAAAACATGGTTGGAATATGGAACATAAGGATATGAAAGGAATTATATTTTTCTTGCAAATACTATCTTATAGGCCAACAACATAACAATTAACAACACGATAATGCATTGGCAAATCAAAATGCTTGATCGACTTGAAGAACAATCCTTCCAATGGAAACTTCAGAAAAAGAGTAAAAGGTAAAGATATGTATTTTATCATCCAAGTTTATTATTTCTATAATGGAACAACATTAGCTCCATGAAGGATCATCAGAAACATGTGAGGTCATGATACGACCACTAGTGCAGACCAGGGTATTCTAGGCTAAAAAGAAGAGATGACTTATAAATACTTGGAGTTGCACTAGTTAGAAAGAAGAATTTTGTTTTGGCATCGGAGGAACACATATCATCCACATCACCAGGCATAGCAAACTAGAATGTACCCACGCATCAGCCCAGGGCTGGCGCAATTGGAAAGAACATCAATGACATAAGTGAAAAAGATTGCCTTAGAAAACACCCACAAAATTTAACCGCCTTCCCCACCCCCAAGCCCAATCCATAGCACGCCTCCCGCACAACACAACGATGAGCGAAGATAGGCTCAGTACACGCTTGCACAACGAGGGAAGGGCACAAAGAAGCCTCACCATGCGGACGAACCGCCAGGAAGAACCAAGAGACACGAACATCGAAGAAGGAGGCGCCGGGACGACGCAACCCTTGGAACGCAGCAGCAGGATTCCAAGGTACCCAATAGAGACAACAATAGTCGATTGTGGACGACACGACCCCAAATCGCCTCCCCTCCCGCGACAGCCGATAGCCTGCCCACCTCCCCTTTTTGTGTTAAGCTTCATGCACTAGCCAACGCAACCAAAAGTCTGAACTGATGGAAAGGGCTAGGCAGT
This sequence comes from Elymus sibiricus, assembly GCA_039707655.1. Taxonomy (NCBI): domain Eukaryota; kingdom Viridiplantae; phylum Streptophyta; class Magnoliopsida; order Poales; family Poaceae; genus Elymus; species Elymus sibiricus. The sequence continues at coordinate 202,025,145 of CM077670.1, forward strand.
CCACCTATATACTTCAACACCCCCTTTCACATGTGACGCGGGAAGTCAACACGTGAATAGACTTATAGGTATGGCTCAAGAGGCCTATACGTGGACACAAAGGAGGACAACAACAATTTTTGAATAAATTGCGAAAGCCAGGGCTTGAACTCAAGACCTTAGGCTCTGATACCATGTTAAGCTTCTTGCACTAGCCAACATAACCAAAAGTCCGGACTTATGGAAAGGGCTAGGCAATCCACAAATACACTTCAACAAAGACAACACCCACCTCATAATGGAACACCTGCGGCAAATGGGATTTGATCAATATGCGAGCGTCGGTTGCGTGCGCTGAACCATATAATCGACACACCAACATTACACTGACGAACCGGGACCACTTCAAGAGAAAAAGTACATCGAAGCTGCCATGGGGCTCTATCCTTAGGGAGCTTAAAGACTTGCAATTAGAATGTTAGGTATGTGCAACATTTTTGTATTGCATAACCCAAGGGCATATTACACAAGCCTTGAGGGTATAAGAAAGGAAATACAGACTAATACAGACTCCTAGACCAATAATAATACTCCTCAACAGCCCCCCCCCCCCCCCCCCCCACACACACACACACACACAAAATGCTAAGCGTATGCAATAACATCGCATTTCAAGAAGTGTAACACCAGAGAAAAATATAATGATAAAAAATCTGCGTCTTGAGAGTGTCGTCGTAGCAGGGACAATCTTCAAAACTTGTCAAGAGTCAAGCCAAAAGGGATAATAAGAAGATGACGCATCAGAGGAAGACACCGCATTAGTAGAAGATACAAGATAAGTAGAGAAGATTGGTTGTCAAAAGAAGATGACATATCAGGAGAACGAGACAATGCCCAAAAGATTGTAGCCCAAGAAAACAAAGGCGAAAGAAGCTCGACAATAAGAGAATGGACGTAGTAGATCAACGATAATGCACAAGGAGGTCACGAAAATCCTATAGAAAACAACACGGACTAGAAAGGCCACAAAAGTTACATAGAAAGGATCAATGCTGACTGATAAAGGTTTGGTGGACTCACATGGCATGAGAAACATGAAATAGCAACAGATTTCGTGGACGCAGCGGAAGATATAGTGCTAGAAGCACACAAGACAAAGGTGCAAGAGCCATCATGTACGCATGAGAAGCGTGGAGAAGGCCATGCAGGTGGAATGCCAGCGAGGAGCAACGAGGAATAGCAACTAACGGCTGATCACACAACACTGATGGAAAGTGCATGTGCAAGACAGAGTCGACGGAGGGAACCCTGTCAAAAATCACCGGACAACGAGAGAAATGATACCGGATGACATTGTATTTTTTGATTTGTTTTTCTCTCACTAAACCGAACACACAGGCAGTAACGAGACACAGATAGATGAGGTGCTGAACAAGGCCCTGAACCGTGTGGCTAACAGCAGCAACCAGAGAAACGAACCTCCGAGAGCAGCACACTAGCAACAGGAGGAGGCAAGCATCACGCTAGCAGATATTCATCACACATCATGTTAAGAGTTATCAGGAGCACCCGTGCAACACCGAGACCCAGGTAGAGCAGCGGCACAACAACGATAACGTGGGCGAGTAAGCAGCAGCGGCAGGCAACAATAGAGCAGGGGCATCATGCAAGGGGGGAAGCAAGCCGCACAAGCTGCCACGATGAGCTGGCCTGCAAGCTCGCGTGGGAGCGGGCAGCTACAGTAATAGGCTGTTGCTGGGACCGGCGGCGGGTGGGGAACTGCTGCTGCCGTTGCGGACCCAAGCCGACGGCGACATGAACCGGAATCAAATCTGACAGTCAGTGTTAGAATAATCCAAGACGCATAGTCGATCTATTGAGGACCAAGCAATCACACGAGGCATGGCACCGAGATTTGCTTGTGATGTTCACCGAACATTGGCTAATCCCCGAGACGTGACCGCGGACGCTCCTCCCCCTTGATACCGCTACAATACCGCACACCGGCCACTCGGGCGTCGGAACATGCCGCCAGCTCTCCCTGCGTGCATGTGCTATTATGTTGGCATAGATTACATCGTGTGTCAACCCCACATTATATGGAGGCCCGAGATACAAGTATCCTACTCAAACACTACTCCGTACCTGTCTACACATCATGTGACTCCAAGTCCAACTGTAACCTACCTTGTATGAAATATTCGACACAATTCTAACAAACTCCACCTTGATGAATATCCTCCACCACCTTGGATTCATGGTCGTACCTCCATGTGCATTGGACTTGAGGTTATACCAGGAGTACCGCTGCTACTCCCATAATCCACGTGAGTCCACTTGCAAGTGTACTTGCTTCCTTCTTCGTCATAGTCAATGCTCTAGCGAAATAAAGTTCTTCACTTTAGTTTGTGCTCCCAATTTCTGGAGTATCCTTTTAATGCCATTACACGTTGATCATTGAGTCATCATATCTGACAATACCGTTGTATTGTTGTCATCCTGGCAGCTTATTCCCTGTTATGCGTAAAAATGAACAACTCATATATTTGACGCCGCATTTAAGAGTTACCTGAACTCACTACAGTTGCTCTTTCTTGACTGATGTCTAACACTGGAAGGAATTTCATCGTCACCCTAAGTCAAACTCGTAGTTGTCTCACCTTCTTTTCCAGATAGTCTTTTAAATGCCCAATAGCTATAGCACTCCGCCTCCTTCTGTACTTGTCATCCGCACTTTGCTATGTGCACCGAATACCATAGAACATACGACCATGTACTCTTCAAGCTTTTTGACATTTTAGACTTTCCATCGCTCATCTATTTGACGCGCCAAACTCGATAGATCTAATCACTAACATGAATCTAATACTCGCCAGCACTGCTTTAGCACCTTCTACGCACTTTGCATGACCACATGTCTGATCATAAGTGCCTTGGTCTGTCGTCGTGCCCTGTGGCTGCCGCACGCATTGCCGCTATCACCGCGTCGAGCCTCTGCTCTCACAGCGGAGTATCCTTGGTAGCTAGCCCCCACCTCCTCAACCCTAAAGGACTCATGATACCATGTTAGGAATGTGCAACATATCTCTATTATATAGCCCAAGGAGCATATTACACAAGACATGGGGTACAAGAAAGGAATTATAGACTAATACTGACTCTTAGACCAATACTGATACTCCTTAACAAAGAAATGTTCTGGATTTTGTTGTTGCAGAAAACAGTAAAAGGGAAACAATAGTAAAATAAGTTACAACTATTGACACTTTTTTTAGGGAACTATTAGCACACATACTTGATTGGACTGGCTGTTTGATGTTTAAATAGTAATAAGTAAGGCTTTCTTACTCAACATGTGTAGCACTCACAACCAAAGACTGCCTTTTTTTTTAGAAACACAACAGAGACGCAGACGCTTACATGCACGCACATACACTCACCCTTATGAAGGCACACACGCACACCCTACCCCTATGAGCACCTTCAAGAGACTGAGCCGGCGGGTCTTGACATTGACGAAGTCACCACATGCACCTTGCTATAGACAGGAATGTCGCCTCCCACAAATAATATTATGCATTTATGAGACACACAAGTGCCAAACTTGGGGTTTTATCCGTGGTGGGCTGGGGTACAACCACCTTCCTAACCATCCAACCACGGGTTTGAATCAAGGCACAAGTTCAACTCCAGAGCAAGTTACTCGGTGATGCCATTTAAAGATTTCATTGTACTAATACAGATGCCTGATTTATAGACGGTGTAACTTCTCCATCCAGCAGGTGGTATATTGTGAATTCTCCAAAAAAAAAGTGTTAAAATCATCCTCAAGTATCAAATTGACTCAGGTTTTCCTAGTGTCAAAACTGAAGACTGATGAACTCCATTGCTAGTTTTATTTTTGGTTGCTCATGATAATTTGTCATTGAGCTGCTAAATTTGGTCACCAGAGTAACACTTTTCTCGCTGCCAACAGGTTGTGCCATTAGAGGAGCCTATTGTCGTGAGATGCCAAAGGCTAGAAACTGCATGCAGCTCCAATAGGCAACAGCTCGAGGATTCAAAAGCAAGATGCACAACTCTCGAGAAGGAGCTTGAGCTGCTCAAGGAGGAAAACTCATCCTTGCGACAAGAGCTCTCCAAGTCGAAGCACGACACAGATCATGAGAAAGAGGGGCTGCTTAAGGAGCTGGAGACCGAGAGGTACAAAATGGAGGAGCTCAAGCAGGATATCAGGCTCTTTAGCCAGGCCTTCTCACAGAGGCAGGGTCAGCTGACGTCCCTGTACACCAAATCCAAGGCCATCGTGGAGAACTGCAAGGCCTCTCAGGTGGCATTGCCCTGATGAGAGCCTCAGCTGCTGTGGAAGTTTTTGCATTTCTGCAACACTGCTTTACTGTAGATTTCGTGGTGCTTGTAATACAAGTGTGCGTGTCGTGTCTGCAGTGTGCTGGGTTTTCTAATTCAGTCGTTACCATTGTGTGTAAGCAAGATCTGGAAAGCGGTGTGGGTATACCTAGGAAAAGGGCATCGGTTTTATTTGTCATTAGGAATCTGAAAAGTGTCAAATGTAGTTGACACATGGTTGTCCTATTAATGGTATAAACAAGATGGATTTATTTATGAATGATACAGTATATTGGATTATGTCTAAAGTTGTCATATACTGTATTTTCTTAGCTTCCTATCTCTAATATACTTGAGTGCCAAGTAAGTGTCATTTAGGGTGAAAGCATGTATGATGTAGCTTTGTTCACTAATTAATATGGAATATAAGTTAACAACAATGAAACAACATAAATTGTTTATAACGAGTCGATGTATATCATTTTTCACAATAGGTTAGTTTGACTAAATTATATTCTAAGAATCCTTTTGCTCAAACCTAAAACCGGCAAAGGCTGTGGTAGTTGGCTCCTTGACGTGTCCGTTATTATCTCGGGTTGTTTGTTGTTGTGAAGTTGGAGTCACTTGCTCGAAGAAAAGTGATGACCATGAGCCAATATGCTAGCTTGACAAAGTTTTTTCGCAGTGGAGTGTGTGTTGTGAGTATTTTTCACTCGTTTTCCATTAATTAACTAGATAACCCTCTTCTTAATTACAGTAATAGACTGAGTCCTAGGGCTCCAGTCTAGTAGAAAAGACGATTTGTATGGGGGTTCTGTGCTTCTATCACATCATCTCGTACCCAGACAAAATCGTTTTAGTTTCATGAAATTAGCAATGCTGCATTTCAGTAATAGAGACCGTCCAATTCGCTGGAGGGAAAGGTCGAGATAGTAGTACTAGACTTGCAGGGGCGGAGCCAGAAAATTTAGCCATTGGGTTCACTCACTGACTTGTGAGAATCTGATACAAATTGATTACGTGTAGCCTAATTTTACACTCCTAGAACAAGGGCATAGGAGTCAAAGCTAACATAACAATACAATTATGATATCACTTATCACATATTGTGTTACAGTAAAAAAACTGAAGAGTGTTGTACATACCTGTTGAATAGAATCACTCGTCTTCCTGAAAACATTGAATCGAATGGCAAGTTTAAAATACCATCAACTCAAGCAAAAGAAGCATGTTAAGTCACTCGCATTTTAGAGTGCCCCATTTCGATTTTCCATAATTTTAAAAAGATCAAACAAAACATTAATACCAATGGTAGAGAATATAGTTTTCTCCCCATAGAAAATTAAAGAATCACTCAAGAACTGATTACCCATTTTGGTGCACAACTTTTTCTTGACAACATTCATAACTGTAAAGCATGTCTTCAATGATGTTGTGGCAGCTAGCAATAGCTTTAGAAGGTGATAGACCAAAGAAAAAGTAATATGCTTATTGATCAAACCGTTCTGGATTAAATTTTCATAAAACATCGCGAATGGACCTGAAGTCTGTAAGGTCCCCTGATTAAATATCTTTGTCTAATATCATCATGCATGCTCTAAAATTCTCTTCCGATTAGCCGTAAGGCAACACATCTAATTTAATTCCTCTGGCTTTAAAAACCGCTTGCAACCACGCTATTTGATGCACTTTGCCTATGTCTAGCGGGCGGCCTTGAAGTGCCCGCATCATTATCTGGATTTGGTGGTCGACCTCCCTTTAAGAAACTCCGTTCAATAGGCTAGGTCAATCAAATTACATGGAATAAGCAATTAGCAAAGTAGGGCATGTGCAACAGAAAGGAGCTGTGATGACTGATGATGCAATCTCAATACCTTGAATTTGAACTATAATAGTCGGCTTGCCGCCGTCGAGACCTCGTTGTCATCTCGTCGCTGGTGTGTAGAGTGGTGGCTAATTGATGGCGAATAGGAGAGACCAGATCGCAGAGTCGAGGAAGTGAACAAGAGTGGCGAAAGGTCATACGGCTGCCGCGTACACATACAGTAGAATATGAATAAGGGATCGAAGCAACGAACATGAACCTCGATGCAGAAAGAAAACGAGCAGGAATCCACAAAGAGGCTTGTCACGGTGGCAATTCCCTTGTGGCCTTTGGACTTTGCATTGAGCGATTCTAAATTTGATGGGGTCAGACCGTATTTTTTATTGGGGTCAAAGCAAGTACGTATGTGCATACTATACGCGGCCAGAAAAATTCATTGGGTTCAGCTGAACCCAATGCCAGTATGCTGGCTCCGCCCCTGTAGACTTGGCCATGAACATGTTTCTTTGACACTCACGACATGAACATTTGTGATAGCTGTAAAGCACCGTGCAACATGAACTCACATTTGACTCAATCTACAGACTTATATCCACGAGACAAGCAGACGACATGACATGCACCTGCAAGGTTGTGTGCCACATATGGCAGTATTGTGTACACACATGTGCATACTTTGTCAAGGGGATCCATTAACTTGGTCTTCAACAAGCCAACTACAACAACAACAGCAGACGAGGAAGCAAACAACCGTGCTAGTCCGGAGGTGCAGCTAGCGCCACACCCGTTTCGCTAGGTGATAACCATCGGGTATCGGGACGATCAGGCAGATTGCACTGTCAACAACCATTTAAGCCACACCAAGTATCGCCTGATAAACTGTAGCAGTTAATCATGAAACCATGGTCGGAACGCACACTAGAGGGAGCGCAACAGTCTTTTTTGACTACGTGGGAGCAACTAACTAAGGAGCGCTCCTTTCAACGATCACTTGGGGTGGGCTAAGAGCGCGCCACTTGGCGCGCTCTCAGCTGCCGTCACGTGTCGCGCTTTGGGCGCTCCCTTCGGATTTTGATTTTTTTTTCCGCACGCGTTTTCGGCTCTTTAAATGGTTTTTTTCGGCTTTTTGGTTTTCCACCGGTCTTCCTTAGCTTTTGGAAAAAAAAATTTCAATTTTTTTTTGGCGCGAAAAACGGTGTTTGTTTTTGCTCCCGCGAGAGGCACGATTTTGCTCCGCGAGAGGCACGGTTTTCCTTCCGCGAGAGGTACGGCCGTGCCTCTCGGAAACGAAAAAAAAAACGCGTTTTCTGTTTTTTTTTTCTTCTGCGAGAGGCACGGTTTTGCTTCCGCGAGAGGCACGGTCTTGCTTTCGCGAGAGGCACGGCCGTGCCTCTCGGAAACGAAAAAAAATGCGCTTTCTATTTTTTTTTCCTATTGCGAGAGGAACGGTTTTGCTTTCACGAGAGGCACGGCCGTGCCTCTCGGAAACGAAAAAAATGCGTTTTCTGTTTTTTTTTCTTTCGCGAGAGGCACGGTTTTGCTTCCGCGAAAGTCATGGCCATGCCTCTTTCGAAAAGGGAAAAAAACGTGCTTCTGGTTCAGTTTTTTCGTCCGGTTTTATTTCGTGAAAAAAAGTTCGTCAAAACTTATCAAAATGTGATCTAGTTTTGAAGATCTCGACGCGAGGAATCCAACGGTGAAAACGGTTCGAGATTTGGACGCACGGTTTAAGAGATAAAACGTTTTGAATAAACGGATGTAACATCCCCATGTATTAAGCTACAGTGATCACCTTTTGATAATGCCAAGTCACCATGTTTAGCGGTGCTTGATCATCATTTGAGTCATATCTCATTTCAAATTCCAAATTCAATTGAGAATTCAAATTTAAAGTGAATTTAAAAGTTGTTCAAATTCAGGAACTAAATAGTTCATAATATTAAAAATATTCCCAAAGCAATTATAAAAATAAAATCAACATTAATTGAAATATTTAAATGACTCTAACATCCTAAAACAGTACCAAAACAGCAGTGTTTAATCAATTTTTATTTAATTAAAATTCGAATGGAATCATTTTGTTACAAAACCTTTTTCTGGCAGTGGTAGATATTGCTTAGTATTTAAATGGACAAGATTCATATTTTACAAAATTGCATTAGTGCTAGAAGAATTACAGAACAGAAATAAAGAAACAGAAAACAGAAAAGAAAGAGAAGAGCAAAAGAAAAAGGCCGCAACACTTGGGCCTAAGTCAAACCAGAAACGGCCCGGCCCAACTCCCCCTTCTCCTTCCTACTGCTCACCCGCGCACGCCCGCGCCCGACGCCGGCTCGCCGTCCCAGCCGCGCCCGCTCGTCCTCGCGTTGCTACAGGAGGATGGGGAGGATAAGGAGGCCACCGCGACAACCCTAGCCGCCCCCCAGATCTTTCCCCCCCTCTCCCTCGCTCGTCCGCGAACTCACCGAGCGCCGTCGTCGTCGGGCACCGCTCGATCCCGCGGCCACCGTCGCCGCCACGCCTCGCCACCACGCCCGATCGAGCCGCCGTCCTCGACTCCTTCCTCTGGTGCAAGCCGTTGGAGTCGGGAGCCACCACAACGAGCGCTACGTCCTCTTCTTCCTCCTCGAGCACCGTCGTCTCCGTCGCCGATTCGCCGCCGCCGAGCTTCCCCGAGTCCACTTGAGCACATCTGCAGGAGCCCGGTGAGCACCCGCACCGGATCTCCCTCTCCCCTGCCTCTTATCAAGCCCGTAGCCGCCGCATTTGACATGGCCGAACGCATCGCCGCGCGAGCTCGTCGCCGGCGTGACTCCGGTGGCCTTTTGGTCACGGGGATGTGCCCGTTGTCATCGCCGCATCGCGTAGCGTCCCGCTAGCCGTTTCGCTCGCTTGTTTGCGCCCCGCCTCGCCGATCTCGCCACTGCCCGAACTCCGGCCACCGCCGAAGAGCTCGCTGTCGTCGATATAGGGCCTCTCCGGCCATGGCACCACCGCCATTGGACGCGGCGCGAAGCGCCCGTTCCAGAGAGCCCAACCGCGCGCAAAACCGTCCACCGTAGCCCATTTCCGAGCTCGCCGGAGTTCGCCGCCGCGCTCGGGCTCGCCGGAGCCACTCCGGTGGCCGGCGCTGACTCGGCGCCGACGTGGCAGCCACGGGGCCCGCCTTGTGCCACTGACAGATGGGCCCAGTTGACCCGTTGACCGGGTCAACTACTGACTGGGCTGCTACAGTCGCTGAGAGCTGGGCCCTGCGCTAATTTAAATTGATTTTATAAATAAATAAAATGCTAATTAATCTGTTAATTAAATTAATTACTAATTAGACACTGACTAGTAGGGCCCACCCTCTAATTAATCATTAATTAGTTTAAGTTAATCCTAATTAGCTACTGTGCCACTGACCAGTGGGTCCCACTGGTCAGGTTTGACCAGTCAACCGGCTGGGTTGACTGCTGACGTCATCGTGACGTTCTGCTGACGTCACCTGTCACTGTTTCGGATAATTCGACTTAAATAATTCCAGAAATTCCAGAAAATGATTAAAACTTTGAAAAATCATATAAAATGAACCGTAACTCGGATGAAAATAATTTATATATGAAAAATGATCAGAAAAATATGAAGAATCCGAATATGCCACCCCCATACCTGCCACACCCCTCTAACATGATGAACATGGAACTTTTTGCCTGTTTCCGATAAATGAATAGTGCATGACCTTGATAAAATAATTCCAGATAAATTCCTAAATCATCTAAAATAATTAGAGATGCATTATATCACCCCTGCATATCATTTAGGCATGTCATGCATCCCTATTGCATTGTTGCCGTGTATTTATTGTTTCTTCCCCCTCCTTCTCTCCCGATAGACCCCGAGACTGCCGACGACACCGCTGAGTACGACCACGTCGTCGACGACCAGACCCCTTCAGTAGAGCTTCCAGGCAAGCAAAACCCCCTTGATCATCCAGATATCGCCCACTCTTTCTCTCTTATGCTTGCATTAGAATTGCTTCTGTTGTTATTCCGATAGCTCCTATTCTGATGCATAGCCTGATTTTGTCGCCTGCTGTTGATACCTAACTGTTGTCCCATGATGCTTCGTTAGCTATTCTATTGATTCATCTGTGGCCCTTCACCCTTGTCCGTTCGCCATGCTTGATATCGAGCCGTGACCACTCTGGGTGATGAACACGGAAATGTTTACTTATTGCAATACTTTAAACTATTAAAGTCGGGCTGGCCCCAAGAGCCATGACCACTCTGATCTCGAGCGTGCACGTTTGCGTGTATGATTAGTGCACGGTCGAGCAGAGGGCGTCACAAGTTGGTATCAGAGCCGACTGCCTGTAGGAAGCCCCCTTCCAATTCCTTGGTCGAAGTTGAGTATAGTATTTGAAAAACTATTTTACTAACATGGCTGTGTGGCTTACGGGCCCACGTCGCCAATGGGTGGTATTAGGATCTTTTATTCCTCTTCTATACTCTTGGATTCTACTCTCTCCTCTATTCGGGTTAAAAATTTACTAACTCTGACTCTAGGTTCTCGTGATCACATCCACCCGGAGCTTTGATTATCTGCAAATTACTTCCTTGAATGCACGATGCAAGAATTCACTCACTATCATTTGACAATCTTGAATTTCCTCTGTTTCAGATGGATCGCTTGTTTTCGCCGCGCCCTGCGACGCAGCTTGTACTTCACACTTGGGCTCGTGATGCGACTGGTTTTCCAGCTATCCTGATCGCCCTCCTGACCAAACTGGGCTATCGTTGGTACCCCGAGTACATGGTTTATGAGGATTTCCGCGAGTTCAACCAGGAGCAATATCATGCCGATGTTCGTATCTTTGATCAGCGGAATGACTCCGTCACCGAGTTGCACACTTTTCACGGTATCGGCGTGACGATTGATATGGCAGTCCATGACGCTGCCCATTCTGCTGTCGCACGTCTTCGTGGCGAGCATAGTCGCTTGGATGACTCCGAGTTCCGATACATCCCGTATGCCCCTGCTGGAGATGATACCGGATACTACACAGCTATCTGTGCCCCTTTCGCGTGACGTTGATATGACCCACATGTTTTGATTCAGTGCACTCAGGCTCTGGATCGCACTGCCCGGGCTCTTGCCGTCGAGTTGTTTGCCACTCGAGCACGTCTCTACGATGCTATGCCATAGTTGTTGCCAGCTGTTCATGCATGGATATATCCAGAGTACATCCTTTACCCGCGCAGGACTCAGATGCCTACAGGTATTGATTGGCCTGCTGTTGGAGGTCACACACCCGCACGTGGACCTCTTCTTCCAGTTCGAGATCGGGTTCTGCATCAGAGTGCTCACGGAGCGCAGGACCTTCCTGCCATGGACACTCATCGTCCGCACCTGCAGTTACCTGGTTTCAGTGGTTTTCCCTGACATTGATGTAGCCTTTGCTATGTCTCGTTGTTGTATTCCTCACCGCGTGCCTGCGCGCAGCCTAGTATGTCTAGCTGTTTAATATCCGAACTTGTGCTGTCCGCGTGTAATCGACTCTGTGTATGGATCTGTATGTCTTAATTGACTACTGTTATGTATCTATTGCACTACTTATTCATTGTCGTGTTACATCATGTTTGTCTCTAAGACACTTGCAGTTGTTTTTACTAAACTACCCCCTGTTAAATCTTTAGCAGGATGGTTAGACCAGGTGGTCGTGGTTGTGGCCGTGCTCCCGAGCAGCCACCACCGCCAGACTATATGGCAGCTATGATGCAGCAATTCGAGCTGAACTGCCAGTTCATGGTTGGGATCATGGCTCAGTTTCCGCACCAGAACCAGAATGCTCAGAATCCGCAACCTGCTCCAATAACCCTGCAGGAGTTTGTGCGTCTCAGCCCTACTGTTTTCCGCAACTCTGAACAGCCACTGGATGCCGATGACTGGCTTCGCGACATCACATACGAGATGGAGTCTGCCAATGTCGCCCCCGCCAACCTTGTCACCTTCGCGTCCTACTTCTTGAAGGGTGCCGCTGCTCAATGGTGGCACACCCATAGGAGTTCACTACCTGCTGGGACAGTCGTTACCTGGAACGAGTTTCAGACTGCTTTCCGCGCCTGCTACATTCCTCAGGGAATCAAGGACTAGAAGAAAAGAGAGTTTTGCAACCTCACTCAGGGCAGTAAGACTGTCGAAGCTTATCAGCGGGAATTCCTTAACCTGTCCCGCTATGCTGAAGAAGACATTGCCACAGATGCATGCAGACAGGAGAAATTCCGCAACGGACTCCACCCAGACCTCAAGCTTGCACTTGTTGTTCATGACTTCGCCGACTTCGCCACTCTGGTGAACAAGGCTATCCAGGTTGAGACCGCTCAGATGGAACATAGGGAATCACTCAAGCGCAATCATGACATTGGCTCATCTTCGAGCTCAGGACAAAGGCGTAAAATCTGGATTCCCAACAACATGTATCGTCCAACTGCCCCTGCGCTGAGGCCTTCCTATGTGGCACCCCGTCTGCCTCCTCCACCACCGAGGCAGCCGAGAGCTCAAGCTGCTCCACCGCGTGCTGCTCCTCTTCGTCCTGAAGATGGTCTGTGTTTCAAGTGTCGCCGCCCAGGTCACCTTGCCAAAGACTGCCGCCAGAATCAGACTCAGTTGGCACTTCCTCCTACTGGCCGTGGCAATGGCCGTGGCAACAACTAGACCCGCAACTATAATACTGGGTCTGCTGCTTGTGGTCGTGGACAGGCTTACCACGTCGATATTGAAGAAGTTCAGGATCAACCTGAAACTGTGATGGGTACCCTCCTCGTTAACTCAGTACCCGCTTCTATTTTATTTGATTCAGGAGCATCACATTCATTCGTGTCTGAAGCATTTGCATTCATGCATGGCATACAATATGGAAAGATGCATACTCCATTAGTCGTTAAAACTCTCGGGGCCCATTGTCATGCTGACATGATCGCACATAACGTCACTGTCGAAATTGAAGGATTAGAGTTCCTTGCCTCCCCCATCGTTCTGAAGTCTTCCACCATAGACCTCATTCTGGGAATGGATTGGTTGAAAGCTCACCTTGCTTCGATCAATTGTGCCACCAAAGTCGTCCAACTCCTTTACCCCTCTGACGAGATAGTGAACTACACCGCCCGAGTTACCCGGAATGCCGAAGCTCAAATATATGCTCTGAATGCTTTGAACGCTTCACCTCTTGAGGGAATTGAGAACGTTCCAGTCGTTTGCGATTTTGCGGACGTCTTTCCAGAAGAACTTCCAGGAATACCCCCTGTTAGAGCCGTTGAATTCGTCATCGACTTGAAACCAGGCACCACTCCTATTGCTAAGCGCCCCTACAAGATGCCACCGCATGAACTCCTTGAGCTTAAGGAGGAGATCGACAAATCACTTCGTAAAGGCTTCATTCGTCCAAGTTCCTCTGCCTAGGGAGCACCTTCTCTCTTTGTTAAGAAGAAGGATGGAACGAACCGATTGGTCCAGGACTATCGGCCTATTAACCAAGCAACAATCCAGAACAAATATCCACTTCCCCGGATCAACGATCTTTATGATCAACTTGCTGGATCCTCTGTGTTCTCTAAACTCAACTTAAGGTTGGGTTACCATCAAATCCGAGTTCGTAAAGAGGATATTCCGAAGACCGCTTTCGTTACTCGTTATGGATCATACGAGTACACCGTCATGTCCTTCGAATTAACCAATGTTCCATCAACCTTTTCTCGATTGATGAACTATATCTTCATGGACTACCTCGACAAATTCGTCGTGGTTTATTTGGATGATATCCTTATATTTTCCAAGAATGAAGAAGAGAACGCCGAACATCTTCGGCTTGTATTGGAGAAACTTCGAGAACACCAGCTATATGCCAAATACTCTAAGTGTGAATTCTGGTTATCTGAGGTGACTTATCTTGGTCATGTGATTTCCAAAGATGGCATTGCTGTTAACCTAGAACGAGTTCAGGCTATTCTTGACTGGACTCCTCCGCAAACTGTTAAGCAAGTCAGAAGTTTTCTCGGTCTCGCTAGCTATTGCCGCCGTTTCGTCGAGAACTTCTCCAAGATTGCTAAGCCACTGACTGATTTGCTCCACAAAGGCAAGAAGTTTGAGTGGACGGAAAAGTGCCAAGAAAGTTTTCAGACACTTAAAGATAAGTTGACATCTGCCCCAGTGCTAGTTCCCCCTGATTCCCGCAAGGACTTTGTGATATATTGCGACGCATCCCGTCAAGGATTAGGCTGTGCCCTAATGCAAGAGCGTAAAGTGATTGCTTATGGCTCTCGTCAGTTGCGTCCTCACAAAGATAAGTATCCAACACATGATCTTGAGTTAGCAGCAGTTATCTATGCTCTGAAGCTATGGTGACATTACCTTCTTGGTAATCGTTGCGAGATATACACGGACCACCAAAGTCTGAAATATTTGTATACCCAACCAGATTTGAACCTTTGTCAACAAAGGTGGCTCGAGACAATAGCTGACTATGACATGGATATTTCTTATACCCCTGGCAAGGCTAATGTAATGGCCGATGCTTTGAGTCGTAAGTCTTATTGCAACAACCTCATGGTTCAGCAAGCACAACCCCTTCTCTATGAAGAATTTCGCAAGTTGAACCTTCACATTGTTCCTCAGGGTTATCTCAATACCCTGGTTGTTGAACCGGACCTTGAGCGCAACATCAAGACAAGGCAGAAATATGACTCTGAAGTCGAGAAGATTAAGAACTACCTCTCCAAGGGAAATTCTTCGTTCTTCCATGTTGATGATGATGGTGTCTTGTTCTTCAAAGGCCGCCTAGTGGTTCCCAGAAAGCACGATCTGGAATCTCGTTTGGATGTCATGAAAGAAGCACATGACACACCTTTGTCTATTCATCCCGGTGGTACTAAGATGTACCAAGACATTCGTCAACGGTACTGGTGGCCTGATATGAAGCACGACATTGCTCGTTATGTTGCTGAGTGTGACGTTTGCCGTCGCATCAAGGCAGAACATCAAAGGCCTGCTGGAACTCTGCAACCCCTTGCTATTCCTGAATGGAAATGGGACAAAGTCGAAATGGATTTCATTACTGGTTTTCCCAGATCGCAGAAGGGTCACGATGCTATTTTTGTCGTCATTGACCGATTCTCCAAGGTTGCTCACTTTCTGCCAGTCAAGGAGACAATCACTGCTAGTCAGTTAGCAGACTTATATGTTTCCAGAATTGTGTCACTCCACGGTGTTCCGTTGGAGATCAGTGCAAACCGTGGCAGCCTCTTTACCTCAAGATTTTGGAACAGTTTCCAAGAAGCTATGGGAACTCATCTGTCCTTCAGCACCGCTTTTCACCCCCCAGTCCCAGGGACAAGTCGAACGAGTCAATCAAGTGCTTGAAGATATGCTTCGAGCTTGTGTCATCTCATTCGGTAAGAAATGGGAGGAATCTCTCCCGTATGCCGAATTCTCTTACAACAATAGCTATCAAGCTAGTCTGAAGATGGCACCATTTGAAGTTCTCTATGGACGTAAGTGCCGAACCCCTCTGAATTGGTCAGAAACTGAGGAACGACTACTCTTCAGTCCGGACATTATCCAACAAGCTGAAGAACAAGTCCGCATTGTCTGTGAACATTTGAAAACTGCCCAGTCTCGTCAGAAGAGCAATTATGACCGAAAACACCAGGTGATGGTCTATCAACCTGGCGAACAAGCTTACCTTCGTGTCACTCCGATGAAGGGCACTCACCGTTTTGGGATCAAAGGCAAGTTAGCTCCTCGTTACATTGGCCCGTTCCGTATTCTCGCAAGACGAGGAGAAGTGGCATATCAATTGGAATTGCCGCCAAACCTTTCTCAAGTTCATGATGTTTTCCATGTATCGCAACTCCGTCGCTGCTTCAAGGATCCTATCCGAGCAGTGGATCATGAAATGCTTGAGCTGCAAGAGGATCTTTCTTATCAAGAGTATCCGATCCGCATTCTTGATCAAGCTGAACGTTGAACCCATCAGAAGGCAATCAAGTTCATTAAAGTTCAGTGGTCAAATCATTCTGAAGATGAAGCCACTTGGGAACGCGAAGATCGTCTTCGTGAAGAATATCCTGCTCTCTTTCAGCCTGCCTCTTAATTATCGGGACGAGAATTTCTTTTAGAGGAGGAGAATTGTAACATCCCCATGTATTAAGCTACAGTGATCACCTTTTGATAATGCCAAGTCACCATGTTTAGCAGTGCTTGATCATCATTTGAGTCATATCTCATTTCAAATTCCAAATTCAATTGAGAATTCAAATTTAAAGTGAATTTAAAAGTTGTTCAAATCCAGGAACTAAATAGTTCATAATATTACAAATATTCCCAAAGCAATTATAAAAATAAAATCAACATTAATTGAAATATTTAAATGATATTAACATCCTAAAACAGTACCAAAACAGCAGTGTTTAATCCATTTTTATTTAATTAAAATTCAAATGAAATCATTTTGTCACAAAACCTTTTTCTGGCAGTGGTAGATATTGCTTAGTATTTAAATGGACAAGATTCATATTTTACAAAATTGCATTAGTGCTAGAAGAATTACAGAACAGAAATAAAGAAACAGAAAACAGAAAAGAAAGAGAAGACCAAAAGAAAAAGGCCGCAACACCTGGGCCTAAGTCAAACCAGAAACGGCCCGGCCCAACTCCCCCTTCTCCTTCCTACTGCTCACCCACGCACGCGCGCGCACGCCCACGCCTGACGCCGGCTCGCCGTCCCAGCCGCGCCCGCTCGTCCTCACGTCGCTACAGGAGGACGGGGAGGATAAGGAGGCCACCACGACAACCCTAGCCACCCCCAGATCTTTTCCCCCCTCTCCCTCGCTCGTCCGCGAACTCACCGAGCGCTGTCGTCGTCGGGCACCGCTCGATCCCGCGGCCACCGTCGCCGCCACGCCTCGCCACCGTGCCCGATCGAGCCGCCGTCCTCGACTCCTTCCTCTGGTGCAAGCCGTTGGAGTCGGGAGCCACCACAACGAGCACTACGTCCTCTTCTTCCTCCTCGGGCACCGTCGTCTCCGTCGCCGATTCGCCGCCGACGAGCTTCCCTGAGTCCACTTGAGCACATCTGCAGGAGCCCGGTGAGCACCCGCACCGGATCTCCCTCTCCCCTGCCTCTTATCACGCCCGTAGCCGCCGCATTTGACATGGCCGAACGCATCGCCGCGCGAGCTCGTCGCCGGCATGACTCCGGTGGCCTTTTGGTCACGGGGATGTGCCCGTTGTCATCGCCGCATCGCGTAGCGTCCCGCTAGCCGTTTTGCTCCCTTGTTTGCGCCCCGCCTCGCCGATCTCGCCACTGCCCGAACTTCGGCCGCCGCCGAAGAGCTCGCCGTTGTCGATATAGGGCCTCTCCGGCCATGGCACCACCGCCATCGGACGCGGCGCGAAGCGCCCGTTCCAGAGAGCCCAACCGCGCGCAAAACCGTTCACCGTAGCCCATTTCCGAGCTCGCCGGAGTTCGCTGCCGTGCTCGGTCTCGCCGGAGCCACTCCGGTGGCCGGCGCCAACGTGGCAACCACGGGGCCTGCCTTGTGCCACTAACAGATGGGCCCAGTTGACCCGTTGACCGGGTTAACTGCTGACTGGGCTGCTACAGTCGTGACAGCTAGGCCCCGCGCTAATTTAAATTGATTTTATAAATAAATAAAATGCTAATTAATCTGTTAATTAAATTAATTACTAATTAGACACTGACCAGTAGGGCACACCCTCTAATTAATCATTAATTAGTTTAAGTTAATCCTAATTAGCTACTGTGCCATTGACCAGTGGGTCCCACTGGTCAGGTTTGACCAGTCAACCGGCTGGGTTGACTGCTGACGTCATCGTGATGTTCTGCTGACGTCACCTGTCACTGTTTCGGATAATTCGAATTAAATAATTCCAGAAATTCCAGAAAATGATTAAAACTTTGAAAAATCATATAAAATGAACCGTAACTCGGATGAAAATAATTTATATATGAAAAATGATCAGAAAAATATGAAGAATCCGAATAAGCCATCCCCATACCTGCCACACCCCTCTAACATGATGAACATGAAACTTTTTGCCTGTTTCCGATAAATGAATAGTGCATGACCTTGATAAAATAATTCCAGATAAATTCCTAAATCATCTAAAATAATTAGAGATGCATTATATCACCCCTGCATATCATTTAGGCATGTCATGCATCCCTGTTGCATTGTTTCCGTGTATTTATTGTTTCTTCCCCCTCCTTCTCTCCCGATAGACCCCGAGACTGCCGACGACACCGCTGAGTACGACCACGTCGTCGACGACGAGACCCCTTCAACAGAGCTTCCAGGCAAGCAAAACCCCCTTGATCATCCAGATGTCGCCCACTCTTTCTCTCTTATGCTTGCATTAGAATTGCTTCTGTTGTTATTCCGATAGCTCCTATTCTGATGTATAGCCTGATTTTGTCGCCTGCTGTTGATACCTAACTGTTGTCCCATGATGCTTAGTTAGCTATTCTATTGATTCATCCGTGGCCCTTCACCCTTGTCCGTTTGCCATGCTTGATATCGGGCCGTGACCACTCTGGGTGATGAACATGGAAATGTTTACTTATTGCAATACTTTAAACTATTAAAGTCGGGCTGGCCCCAAGGGTGCCCACGAGAGAATAATATTAAAGACGGGTCGGCTCCAAGAGCACCCGCGAGCCGTGTGTTATCAAGTCGGAGCGACAGGGATCCTGTTCGTCTCTGCGAGTTACTAAACACGCCTAACGGATTTGGGTATTTGATCTGAGTTGGCCGCTGGCCATATACGCACTACCACCACGTGGGATAATGGTTTAATGGGGCCCTCTACGTCGTATGTATCAGCCGAAAGTTCTTCAGATGTCACAGCTCAGAGATGCGGGCTGATTGTTGGGGTGGGCTGGTTACGTCACTTGTGTATACAGTGTCACGCCTGGGCCCCGGCCAGTCTCGCAACATGCAGGAGTGCAAAGGGCGAAGGGCCCAAGACCCCTTCGCACTTAGGATTTAGACCGGCGTGTTGACCTCTCTGCTGAGCCTAGGTAGGATTGCGTCGTGTCGATTACCCGAGGCCGGGCATTACCAAGCAAGTGTGTCCGACCAGATGTGATCGAGCGTGTTGGGTAATAGTAGTGCACCGCTGCAGGGAAGTTATCTATTCGAATAGCCGTGTCCACGGTAACAGGACGCTCGGAGTTGTATCCTGATCTGCTACAACTACAAATGGATACTATTACACTGTTAAACTGATACTACTGCTCTCGGGATCACTTTCTCGCGGGGTAGTCGAGGAAGGATCCCATGGCTTTACTAAAATATGATTGATTATATATTATCTTGTTCTACTCTCTTTTGATGCTGCAAGATTGCTTCAAGATGCTAGTCTTCGATAGGCTAGGCCTCTCCCCCTCTGTTCCGGCATTTCTGCAGTTTAGTCCAAAGATATAGCCCCATTCCTTTGATACCGATGCATAATTAGTATAGTTCTGATGTCAGTCTTGCGAGTACTTTGGATGAGTACTCATGGTTGCTTTGCTATCTCTTTTTCCCCATACCCGGTTGCTGCGTTCAGACGACGGAGCCCAGGAGCAGGAGGTCCCCGGAGGCTACTACTACTACGTTGAGCCCGCCGACCAGGAGTAGTTCGGAGGCCCTAGGCAGGAGGCCTTCCCCTTTTAGATCAGTGTCGCTGTTTGTGCTAGCCTTCTTAAGGCAAACTTGACTAACTGTGTCTGTACCCAGATATTATTTGTTTGTATGACTGATGTATTCGGGTCCTCGTGACCCCTGGTTTGTAATATGAAGATTTATGTTTAAATTTGAGTTTAGAGTTGTGTTGTGATATCTTCCCGTGAGTCTCTGATCTCGAGCATGCACGTTTGCGTGTATGATTAGTGCACGGTCGAGCAGAGGGCTTCACAACGGATCTACGAAAAAAGGGAAAACTCCCAGGTTGCGACAACTGGCGCGCATGCAGTGCGCCACTTGTCGCAACCTGGGGAGGTGGGAGTGATCTTTGAAAGGAGTACTCCTTAATTAGTGATTTCGGCATGTCTCGCATCACGCTGCAGGTTTTTTTTGAGGAATATCACGCTGCAGGTGGAAGTGGAGTTTAATGGGACTAGCAAGCCCATCCCACATAAATTGCTTTAGTGGGCTTCCATTGGACATCAAAATATATTAAATGGGTTAGCTCTATCAGCCCATCCGGATCCCACTTAACCCACCAGCCCCTTCTCTCTCGGGGACACACACGAACAGAGGAGGCGCCGCGGCGCAAGAGCACTCCCACTCCCGTCCTCCCCTGCCCCGCAGTTTCTTCCTCCTCCGCCTCACATCGCCGTCCCAATCAAGAATTGTTGTTCCCCGCTACCCCGACCCCGACTCGACGGGATGTCCAGGTCGCCACGAGCCGCAACCCCGACCCACAGGTCACCGGAAGCATCAATCCCACATAAGTGACCGCGGGGACGGCGGGCATGGGCGGCAACGTGACCTGGGGCATGGTGGTCGCGGGCACGACCGACATTGGGGGTACCGTGACCTGGGGAACGGTGAGCGTGGGCACGACCGGCATCAGCGGCACTGCGACCTGCAGTGTGCTGAGGGCGGGCATGGTTGGAACTGGTGGCATTGTAAGGATGGTGGCCACGGGCAGCTTCGGTGCGGGGATGCCTGGGACAGCGGCAGGCGTGGGTGCTCGCGCTTGGCCTCGCCAGCCCATCATGTGAGAACCAAGGCCCCCATTACTCCCCCTCCGCGCGTGTGTTTGGTCAAGCATGGGTGTTTCGGTTTCCCACCCTAACGAACTCGACCTGTTGGGCCGGCCCACTGAGTACGCCCTCTCACCGGCGAATGGCCTTTTCACGGATCGAGGCCCAGAAAGTCGATGCTACTATCGGCGTAATGGGAAACAGGGTATGAGCACGCCACGTGGGCTGCCCAAGGGCCACGATGATCCATAATTAACGGCAGAGAGGCGTTAAAATAACTACAACATTCGTAATGAGTCTACCTTCCTGAAACTAGAGCTGTAGTGGTCAGAGTGGCCAAATTCATGTGTCTTTCAAATGTACAAGCACGGACTACACACCAGTAATGCAACGAGCAATATACCGAAATCTTGTGTGAATGTCATGGTTCAAATCACGAAAAAAAATCTATTATGTGTATCATCCTTAGATTTCCCTATGTCACAATGATGCATATAAGATTTTAGCTCTTAGTAGTAAGAATTAACAGTGTGACTACCTTGTTTTAATTGGTGCAGTTTATGAAGCAATTCATGATGATAATAAGAAGGAAGAAATTTGTGTCTCGGTACAACTTTCAAATCTTTTCAAGTTTTGGTTGATTATCAATGTTATCCTGACGATATACACACCATCAAATGGAAGCAAAACTAGTAAATTGTCGGGTGGCGGCTCTTACTTTCTCATGTTCAGAACAATCATTAACACTAAAAAAATGTTCTACCTCAAACTCTCAATGAAGATAAATAGAGGAATTATATCTACCCTTAAAAAGCGGCAAAAATATAACCTGTTCACATGTCTCTTCGTGTGGTTGCACCTCTCGTGGTTGGGAAAATGTGCTCTTCGTACAAGAACTTGTAATTCTGGAACCTGACATAATTACTAAAAAATAAGAAACAAAATTTAAGAGTAATGTTCCTATGTACTAATGGGATGTATGGTAATCGCTTACAGGATAGCAAATATCAAAGTCTTACAAGCTAGTTTTTTAAAACACCGCACATATATTGCTCCAATAAAGGATGGTGGAGTATCCGCCTTCCTAGGCTGCTCGCGAGTGAAGAGAGCCTCCTTGTAACAGCCCAAGACGAGCCCCATTCTGATCACCAGTACCCAGCCAGCTCAGCTTTTCATCCCAGCGCATCAACACCAGGAGGTCCTGGGTTCGAGTCCCAGGCGCCCTAGTTTTTGCCCCGTTTTTCTTTTCTTTTGCACACAGCCACTTGGGCCTAATCCTCTTCTGGGCCGCTGCACTGTGATGCTTCGGGCCCGTGCATGTTTTATTTTCTGCCTGTGGATTTGGTTAATTTCCAGTGCATTGCATAATTACAGAAATGCCATGATTTTAAAATGCTAATAATTAAATATCCATGCATCCAAGTAAAACATGTCATATATGTAAAATGCTTAGAATTTCATGTAGTTTCACAATATGCAACTTTCATCCATGTTAAAAATGTTTAAAATTGCTGTTTGCATTAATTTCCATAAATGACATGCTAAAATGGTTTATTTCATATCTAAATAACCGTAGCTCCGAATTAAATAAACTACATATGTAAATTGACTAGAAAAATGTGTAGAGTAACATGTTGCCCTTACTTGTGTTGTTTAACAACATTAAAATTGTGTTTTAGGCAGAACAGTACCAAATTCGAAATTTGAATATGGGGATTTTCCGGAATTGTTGTTTGTTTTTTCCGGCCTCATTTAAATGGCCTAGATCAGTAGATTAATTATGCTACACCTCTTACCATGTTTAACAACATTTAATCTTATTGAGTAGCATAAACGTGAGTGAATTAAGTAATTGATTGTGGAGTTTCGTCAATATGCACTCGTTGCATATTGAGCTTCACTTAATGTGTAGTAGTTGTTTGTTGCATCTTTGCCATGCTATGCATCTTTAAACCGGACATGCATCATACTTGTTTGCGCATCATGCCATGATTTTGCTTGTTTGTTTATCATGTTGTTTGGTTCTTTTCGGTTGTGCTTCTTCTCGATAGTTCGGATACGTTGCGAAGTGTGAGGATTCGTTCGACTACGCTTGTTCGTCTACTTCATGGATTCGGTCTTCTTCCTAGCGGGATTCCAGGCAAGATGATCATTACCTTGGATATCACTACTATCTTTGCTTGCTAGTTGTCTCGATGCTATCGCTATGTCTCGCTACCTACCACTTGTTTGTCAGCCTCCCAAATTGCCATGATACAGCCTCTAACCTTACACCATCCCAGCAAACCGTTGTTTGGCTATGTTACCGCTTTGCTCAGCCCCTCTTATAGCGTTGCTAGTTGCAGGTGCAGTTGCAGGTTGTTCCATGTTGGGACATGGATATCATGGGATATCACAATACCTCTTATTTAATTAATGCATCTATATACTTGGTTGTGTGTGGAAGGCTCGGCCTTTTGCCTGGTGTTTTGTTTCACTCATGCCGCCCTAGTTTCCGTAATACCGGTGTTATATTCCTTGATGAGCGCTTCTAACACATGTGTGGTTTTATGGGGACCCCCTTGCTTATTCATCTTAGGATAGAACTTCTCCAGCAAGGCCCGACATTGGTTTTAAAATTTGCCCAACATAATAATACTGATAATTAATTAACGCATAGTGAGTTAGCGCTACCCGCGGATTCTTAATTCCACATAATACAGGTGGGCCAGTCCTGATGGTGCTGGTCCAAAACTAGAGCACTGTGCGGGGCCGCCCCTAGGCAACTTGGGGTCTTTTGGTACCTATACGCGTAGCTTATCCGGTCGTGGCCTGAGAACGAGATACGCGCGGCTCCTATCGGGGTGTCGGCACGCCGGGAGGTCTTGCTGGTTTAGTTTTACCTTTGACGAGTGGCTTTTACATCGGGATTCCTTATCGTAAGCATCGTGTTATCACGGTGTGAGGATGTTCCATCGGATGCGTGTGGTAATTTATAATGGACTACTTGGAGCACCCCTGCAGGGTTAAATCTTTTCGAGAGCCGTGCCCGCGGTTATGTGGTGACTTGGAAATTGATAACCTCCGGTTGTAGAGAACTTGACACTGAATCTAATTAAAATACACCAACCGCGTGTGTAACCGTGATCATCTCTTTTCGAGGGAGTTCGGGAAGAGAACACGATGGGGTTATGTTTGACTCATAAGTAGGTGTTCAGGATCACTTCTTGATCATTACTAGTTTGCGACCGTTTATGCGTAGTTTACTCTTCTTATTCTTGTACTCATAAGATAGCCATCATACAAATGCTTAGTGCTTGCTGCAACCTCACCACTTATCCATTCCATACCCATTAAGCTTTGCTAGTCTTGATACCCATGGTAATGGGATTGCTAAGTCCTCGTGGCTCATAGATTACTACAACAACAGGTGCAGGTATAGGAAAGCAATGATTTGACGAGAGCGCGATGCGTGTTTGCTTTTGGAGTTCTTCTCTGCTTCTTCTTCTTCTTCGTCGATCATAGGATGGGTTCCCGGTTGGCAGCCTGGGACTAGCGGGGTGGATGTCGTTCTTTTTTTTCGTTTGATTTCATCCGTAGTCGGATCCTGCTCTTCTTTATGATGATTGCTATGTATCGATGTATTGATGTATACATGTTGTAGCTTGTGGCGAGTCTAAGCCTTTATCTGGTATTCTCATCTATTCAGTACATGGTATGTTGTAATGATATCCACCTTGCGAAGCGTCTTCGATATGCGCTTCTATCCTTGGTGGAACTTTCGGGCTCCTTGAGGATATACCTGCATATTGGGCGTTACAAGTTGGTATCAGAGCCTCTACCGACCGCAGGAGCCCCCTTGATTGATCGAACCGTTGGCGAGTCTAGAAGAAAAACTATTTTGAGTCTGGTTATATATCGGAGAGTAGGAATTCTTTTTACTCCTTATCCCCTTCGTCGCTCTGGTGAGGAATTGTGACGTAGGTGTTTTGATTCTACTACTCTTCTCAATCAATTTTTTTAGGATCACGCGGGTATTTTCAGAATCATTGCGATATCGGTGTGATAGAATTCTGTTCTTGGTGCCTCCTGACCGTATGGATTGGACCCGGGGAGTTGAGCTCCAAGGGGTTCTTGTCACATCTCTATCGTTTCAATTCCTGAATACCAGAGGACACCGACATCGAAAGACTCTTCTATCTTGTTTGTGGTGAGATAACCTCGACGTCACCCAGGACTGGGGAGATAGTTCGGGAGTACTGCCATGGCTAGCATAGCGGATATTTTTTTCGAAGGTCTGAGGTAGACAAATTTGCGAAGTTTCTCGGTTGTGTGTTAAGGGTTGCGGATGCAGTTGCAGCTGATTAGGTTGTTGTTTGATATGAGTAGGTTCCTGGACCCGCAACCGGATCGCATAACCAAGAAGTTTCGGGAGTTCTTAGGTGGGAATTCAAGTAGTTACCTAGGATATCTTTCCGACAGATGCATGATATGAGATTGGGGTTCGACGTCTAGTGGTCCGCCTGCTCACTGTCATTTTTACAGCGGTGCTCGTTGCGTCTTAAAGATTCCCTGTGGCTTTGCTACGATTCGGGGATGCTTCGTAGTCTCGTGCACTACCTTGTACGGATGGCCACTGTAAGATAGAGCCCGTGTGGGCCCCACCACGAAAATTTCGGACGAAATCTCTATCATATGTTTGTTCTGGCTTATTCTCCAAGCCAAATCCTTTGTTTTGTTTTGTTGTGGTATTTGAGTTGCTTCGAAGTCAAGTGTTGATTCCATACCTTTCCTAAGCGGTGTTCTCATATTTCTATGGGAGTGCTAATCCTTTTGATCATCGATATTATCATGGAATTTTTTTCAACCGGTGTGCTTCTCTTCGAGTTAATTCAATCTTCTTCACCATGTGCAAGATCAATTCTCAGTTTTCTCAACGGAGTTCATTCCATCCATCCTAAGCTGTCTTTATTTTTCCCACCCTCCCACCCTTTTTTCTTCGCGGAGTCAGAGATCTCAAATCAAGTATACATTTTATTCATGTGAAGTCTCTCCATTCTTTTCCTTTGATATTCATAGCCGGTGATTTCTCGTGAAGATGCTCGGGAGCTACAAGTTCATCATTCTTCGTTTTTTTCTTTCTTATCCGGTGAATTCTTATTCAAGCCTCTCTTGTTTATTCACCTCTCTCTATTCTTTTCCGGTGCGAAGAATTTATCTCAGAAGATTCGTGTTTCCATTCAAGATCTGTTTGAGCTATTTCATGGTTCTTATCTCATTCAAGCCATGTAAATCTTTCCGGTGCATTATCTCTCTTTCAAGCAATCATTTCCAACGGTGTTTCTTTTGAGTGGGCCCTAACCCACAGGTCTTTTCCCAGGATCTTACCTGACTCTTCTAATTCTCCGGAGTTATTCTCAAATTCTTTCAAAGTTTGATGTAAGAATGGTTTCCATCAGTCATATGCCTCTCCAAAGATCGCTTGCAAATTCTTTTCATCTTTGGTTCAACCTTTCTATTCTTCATTATTCTGGAGTGTCTTGCTAATTCATGGTGGTGTTCCTCGTCGTCATTCTCAACGTTGAAGACTGAAGAAGTGTTTCTCTTAAATCCTTGTCCGTTCTCTTGAAGATTCTTGATTCAAGCTTGTTGCTATCCTCTCAAATTGTTTCCGATCATCAAGAATTCTTTTCACACCCATCCGGAGGATTTCAGGAGTCGTTTTCATTTTGATTCTCCGAAGGCCACCATTTCAGAAGATTTATTAGTTCTTAGCTTCCACCTCTCCTTCTCCAATTCTTCCGGTGCATCGTTCAAGTATTCTCTAATAAGCTCGTGATCTCTTCGTTCTCTTGTATCTAAATTCCTTTAAGTATCTTCGTTCGTTTTCTAATTATTCCCGGCGATTCGTTCCCTTTTCTTCGTTCGTTTTCAATTCTTACGGTGGTTCATTCAAGATTCCTCCTCCTTTGCTATCGTATCAATTAATTCGTTCTTTCCACAAATTCTATCGGTGGTTCGTTGAAGACCTTCCCAAGTTTGCGCTATATCTTTCCTCATCCTTGCAAGAAGAATAAGTGGCATGCCAATCCATTGCTTGTCGTCAATTTAAGTTGATGAAGGGTAAGCATGACAGAATTCTTATTCTTATTTCACCAAGGTGATTTAATTCCTTCTTTCGGAGTTCGTTCTTGATATAAATTTCTCGGTTCTAAGTTGTTCATCTTTTCTATTCCAGAGTTTCAAGGTTTCGCAGTCATCTCGTCATGAAGCTCCATCTAAATCATTACAAGGCTTCAATCTTCTTCTCTTCAATTTTCACTTCCATGCTATCATTCTTTTATTACCGGAGTTCTTTCTGGAGGCTCTACATGGTGGTTCACCAAAGATTTCATTCATTCTCGAAGTGTTTGTCAAGATTCTTGTTGGAGGAGCTCAAGTATTCTTCGTCTTGCATTTCGAAGTGCAATTAGTTCTCCATTGTCTTTTGAGGTGGTGTTTCGCATCTCTTCATAACTCTCAAGCAAATTGTTTCCGTTAGTGGCATAATTTCACCTCAAGTTTTGAGATGTTCCATAAGCCCACGGGAAGCATATCTTTTGGGTGATTGATTCATTCAACAAATCCATTCAAGCATTCGTCGTAAGCTTGCTCTTTCGAGTTCTTGATGGTAGAAGGTGTCGGTTCCTTCTCCATTCTTTTGATTTGTTTCGGAGGCATCGCGTTGTTCCTCTCTTCGAAGTATCATCTCATTTCGACTAGTTCATGTTCTATTTCCTTTCTTCTATTTTCAGCCGGAGTGCTGTCCGAATTCTTTCGTTCTTGTTCCTTGGCAATCTCGTTTTAACCGGAGTTGTTTCAAAGTCTATCTTTTCCCTTGAGCTCTTGGTTCTCGCCGTATTCCTTGTTCCTCTTGCCTAACGGAGTGTTTTCAATTTCGTTCATCTCCGTCGTGTCATTTCTTCAAGTTTTTCAAACTCTCATGGTTCTTTGGTTTACTCATGTGTCCAAGAAGCAACTTTGTTTTACCTCTTCCTCTTCCTCTTATAATTCCAAGATCTCGGGGTGAGATCTCTTATAAGTGGGGGAGAGTTGTAACAGCCCAAGACGAGCCCCATTCTGATCACCAGCACCCAGCCAGCTCAGCTTTTCATCCCAGCGCATCAACACCAGGAGGTCCTGGGTTCGAGTCCCAGGCGCCCCTGTTTTTGCCCCGTTTTTCTTTTATTTTGCACACAGCCACTTGGGCCTAATCCTCTTCTGGGCCGTTGCACTGTGATGCTTCGGGCCCGTGCATGTTTTATTTTCTGCCTATGGATTTGGTTAATTTCCAGTGCATTACATAATTACAGAAATGCCATGATTTTAAAATGCTAATAATTAAATATCCATGCATCCAAGTAAAACATGTCATATATGTAAAATGCTTATAATTTCATGTAGATTCACAATATGCAACTTTCATCCATGTTAAAAATGTTTAAAATTGCTGTTTGCATTAATTTCCATAAATGACATGCTAAAAATGGTTTATTTCATATCTAAATAACCGTAGCTCCGAATTAAATAAACTACATATGTAAATTGACTAGAAAAATGTGTAGAGTAACATGTTGCCCTTACTTGTGCTGTTTAACAACATTAAAATTGTGTTTTAGTTAGAACAGTACCAAATTAGAAATTTGCATATGGGGATTTTCCGGAATTGTTGTTTGTTGTTCCCGGTCTCATTTAAATTGCCTAGATAGGTAGATTAATTATGCTACACCTCTTGCCATGTTTAACAACATTTAATCTTGTTGAGTAGCATAAACATGAGTGAATTAAGTAATTGATTGTGGAGTTTCGTCAATATGCACTCGTTGCATATTGAGCTTCACTTAATGTGTAGTAGTTGTTTGTTGCATCTTTGCCATGCTATGCATCTTTAAACCGGACATGCATCATACTTGTTTGCGCATCATGCCATGATTATGCTTGTTTGTTTATCATATTGTTTGGTTCTATCCGGTTGTGCTTCTTCTCGATGGTCCGGATACGTTGCGAAGTGTGAGGATTCGTTCGACTACGCTTGTTCGTCTACTTCATGGATTCGGTCTTCTTCCTAGCGGGATTCCAGGCAAGATGATCATTACCTTGGATATCACTACTATCTTTGCTTGCTAGTTGTCTCGATGCTATCACTATGTCTCGCTACCTACCACTTGTTTGTCAGCCTCCCAAATTGCCATGATACAGCCTCTAACCTTACACAACCCAGCAAACCGTTGTTTGGCTATGTTACCGCTTTGCTCAGCCCCTCTTATAGCGTTGCTAGTTGCAGGTGCAGTTGCAGGTTGTTCCATGTTGGGACATGGATATCATGGGATATCACAATACCTCTTATTTAATTAATGCATCTATATACTTGGTTGTGTGTGGAAGGCTCGGCCTTTTGCCTGGTGTTTTGTTTCACTCATGCCGCCCTAGTTTCCGTAATACCGGTGTTATATTCCTTGATGAGCGCTTCTAACACATGTGTGGTTTTATGGGGACCCCCTTGCTTATTCATCTTAGGATAGAACTTCTCCAGCAAGGCCCGACATTGGTTTTAAAATTTGCCCAACATAATAATACTGATAATTAATTAACGCATAGTGAGTTAGCGCTACCCGCGGATTCTTAATTCCACATAATACAGGTGGGCCAGTCCTGATGGTGCTGGTCCAAAACTAGAGCACTGTGCGGGGCCGCCCCTAGGCAACTTGGGGTCTTTTGGTACCTATACGCGTAGCTTATCCGGTCGTGGCCTGAGAACGAGATACGCGCGGCTCCTATCGGGGTGTCGGCACGCCGGGAGGTCTTGCTGGTTTAGTTTTACCTTTGACGAGTGGCTTTTACATCGGGATTCCTTATCGTAAGCATCGTGTTATCACGGTGTGAGGATGTTCCATCGGATGCGTGTGGTAATTTATAATGGACTACTTGGAGCACCCCTGCAGGGTTAAATCTTTTCGAGAGCCGTGCCCGCGGTTATGTGGTGACTTGGAAATTTATAACCTCCGGTTGTAGAGAACTTGACACTGAATCTAATTAAAATACACCAACCGCGTGTGTAACCGTGATCGTCTCTTTTCGAGGGAGTTCGGGAAGAGAACACGGTGGGGTTATGTTTGACTCATAAGTAGGTGTTCAGGATCACTTCTTGATCATTACTAGTTTGCGACCGTTTATGCGTAGTTTACTCTTCTTATTCTTGTACTCATAAGATAGCCATCATACAAATGCTTAGTGCTTGCTGCAACCTCACCACTTATCCATTCCATACCCATTAAGCTTTGCTAGTCTTGATACCCATGGTAATGGGATTGCTGAGTCCTCGTGGCTCATAGATTACTACAACAACAGGTGCAGGTACAGGAAAGCAATGATTTGACGAGAGCGCGATGCGTGTTTGCTTTTGGAGTTCTTCTCTGCTTCTTCTTCTTCTTCGTCGATCATAGGATGGGTTCCCGGTTGGCAGCCTGGGACTAGCGGGGTGGATGTCGTTCTTTTTTTTTTGATTTCATCCGTAGTCGGATCCTGGTCTTCTGTATGATGATTGCTATGTATCGATGTATTGATGTATACATGATGTAGCTTGTGGCGAGTGTAAGCCTTTATTTGGTATTCTCATCTATTTTGTACATGGTATGTTGTAATGATATCCACCTTGCGAAGCGTCTTCGATATGCGCTTCTATCCTTGGTGGAACTTTCGAGCTCCTTGAGGATAGACCTGCATATTGGGCATTACACTCCTGGCCGCCGTTGCCGGGTAGCTTGCGGCGGGAGGCTCCCGGGGGCGACGCGAGCCGTCCGATCTAGCCGAACGGCTCGCACCCGGGTGACTCGGCTGGAAGGTCGATGACGGGTGGACTGAAGGCACACGATCGCTACACTCGGTGCGTGTCCATGACGGGTGGACCGAGAGCGCGCAATCGCTAAAGTCGACGCGTGTCCATGACGGGTGGACCGAGACCGTCGTGCGGTGGACTTCGGCCCGGACGGCTCGCACCGGTGCAACCCTGCTAGGCGGTCCATGACGGGTGGACCCCCCAGCATGCCTGGGGCCACCATCATTGGGCAGCTTTGGCGCGCCAGCGCCTGCACACGAGATCCTAGCCGGACATGTGTTAGCGTATTCATCCACGCTGGCTAGATCGGTCGCTACAGTCGGCGCGTGTAGTGCGACCACTTGCGCTGACTGTAGTGACGCCTCTCATGCTTTGACCCGCCTGTCGTCGTCTTCGGCTCCGTCGGGCTGGATCGGTCACGTTGCCGGGGCGTGCGTTGGTGTCGCAACACCGGCTCACGTGTGGGGATCATGTGTGGTGCGCCGCCTCGCCCAGCCGGCTATGCGGATGACCCTTCTGCTGACTATACGAACATGTGTTGAGTGGGCTTTGCGGACGGGCATTCAAGTAGTAGTGCGGGCGGGCGTTCAGCTCGTCTCTATGGGCGGGCATTTGGTCGGCTGATAGAGGTTTCAACCGGCTGTGCGAACGGGCGTATAACTGGCTATGGCGACTGGCGGTCAGCCGGTTGTGCGGTACCTGGCTATTCGGCTGGTGGCGTTGCCGTCTGCCCGGCCCACAGCCAGACAAGCCCCTCACACAAATGCACCTGTGGGCTTTTTGGTAATTCTCCTTAAGGCGGTTGTGTTTGATGGTTGCATAAATGGACGTCCTTCCTATTCCTGGCAACCCTAATTTCTTTTTCCGTCTCCCTCACCCAATCCCTCCACCCATTCCGTTGCACTCTCTTCTTCGCACGCGGCAACTGGTGCAGCTCCGCCTCCTTCCCATAAATCTACACCAGGAAGGACGGATGCGATCGCCAAGTTGCTCGTGCACGATCCTGATCTGAGCGGGATGGACGGACGCGACATCCCATGCGACAGCAGTGGCGCGGGCGGGATGGAAGGAGATGCGGAGGTCTATGGCTAGTAGGAAGAAGGGTGGCATTGTGGATTTGGTGGAGGTGATGTGCACGCAGCGGAGGACGACTCGCCGGTGAGCTTGAGCATCCAAGCTGCTATTCCTCATGCATAGGTGCGGCGTCATCGTGGAGGTTTTGTATAATTTATTTGATGTATATGATTTCAAGGAAGAACTTGGTTTGTGTACTATATCATTTATACAAATAATTGATGTGGCGGTATTTTTCGCTGCTATAGCATTAGTTTCGACATGTAGTGCCACGACCAGAGATTTTGCTGCCATGGCAGAAAAATCGCTGCGATGGCAGAGTTTTGCTCCGTGTAATCGATGTCGTCGATCGTCTCTACGAGGTGGCGCGACAGGTCCACCCGAGCCTCGACGAGGCCGTTCACTCTCGCCTTGTTGCTCCCAGTCCCGTTGCGCCTTACGACGCTCCCTGGCCCAGTTCCCGGGCTTGCCGCGGTACCGCCAATTGCCTTTGCGGTGCTTGTCGGAAGCGCCGTTGTTGCTGTTGCCGTTGCCACTGGCCTTGTCGCCGCCTTGGGGCCTGACCTCTGTTGCCCCTTGTCGTATTTTGTGCTAGATCACGATCCCTGTCCGCCTTGCTGTCTTTTGGCATTCAATGAATAGCTCCTTCAAGCACTCGCTCATTGTTCCACGCTTGCAACAGAAGATGGAAAAGGTGCGCAGGCAGCCCCCGCAAAGAAAACAAAGAGAATGTGGTCTCAAAGCATGACGCAATGCCATTGCATGAGAAAGTGTTGTCGTTTTTATATGCTTTCTTTATGTGTGTTCTTGATCATTTGAATTGGCGAATGATTTGTATGCCTAGCTATGAAGTAAATGTTGACTATGATTTTGAATCACTGAGATGCACAAATTGTTTCAGCTTTGTCTATGAGTTGGTTGTGAATACTGTCTATGAATGTAAACGGATTTGTGAAACGAGCTTGTGAGGATGTGAATGTTGAATTTCGAATGCTAAACTTGCATGGGAAATTTGGAATATATGTGGGCTTCTGCCCGGCACATGACATGATTATGCCGATGATGGAACGAACGGAAACAACCATCCAAGACCAGCGGCATGCCAGTCCGTCACGCACCAACAAATGAATGAAACCCCAAGGTGAGGCGTGTACTCCCACCCCGGCCGATGTCGTCGTGCGGCATCCCGACACCCGCCTGATAAGATGTAGGCAAAAGGGCACGGAAACCGGTTGTATCCCATGGCATCGGAAAGCCAAGCAAGCATCCTAGAACGCGCCAGACTAGCAGGACCAGCGATGGCGAGAGGAAGAATAGGGAAACCCCTATGGATCAGAATGAGATAAACCGGTGAAACCGCCCGACGGTGAAGGCCGACACCCACCCATAATGGCATGTGCAAAAGGGAACCAAGAATGGCCAGGTCCCATAGCATCAAAAAGCTGAGTAAGCATCCAAAAAATCGCTAGCCGGATAGGAGCATCGACGGCAAGAGGCCGGGCAAGCAAAGCCTTCAGGATCCAAACGATACCAGCCATCGAAAGCACCCCAAGGCATCCCATGTGGCCCCTCCATTGGTGCCTTCACCCAGAACTCCCGGTCTGGGCAGGCAACAAGGCATGCAAGGGTCGGAGATGCCCTTTGTGTATGAATGGACCATGTCTGAATGCATTCATCAGATAATGTCTCATATAGCTTGCTTACTTTCTTTGTTGTTGTTAGCCATTGCGCAATGGGCACAGTGGCCATTAATAAGTTTGAGTAAAAACATGCTTTAAATAACCATTGATACAAACACAAAGCGAATGCTGGGTTTGCTTTTGCTTGTGTTCTGCTAAGTGAGGTGTCGGGTTGTGCCACGGCCTCTCGCCATCGCGTCCCCTTGGCCGGAAGGCGTGTTATGGGACGTGTACCTGGTTGGTGTGTCTGTAGACTCCGGCCCAGATGCCTAGAGCCTTCTTTGCGGGTATGTTGGCTGATGCTGGTCCTTCCAGGTTGGTGTGCCTACCGACTCTGGTCAGGATTCCCATGGCCGACCAACAAGTTTCGGGAATACACATCAAACAAGGCATCTGGCCAGCAACAGCGGTCAAACGTCTTGTAACACAACACGTGATCCGTCAGTCGCAAGGTGAGGGAATAAATGCGCGGGCCTACAGGGTTGGTTCGGTATGATTGTGTGTTCTAGGTACGTATGTTTGGTTTGTTGGTCGACTGTTGTGTCCGGTTGTGCCGGGTAGACATGTGCGAAAGGGCCTGGCACGAACGGACGCACACACTGAGTAGTTATGCCTGCCGTCTTGGTTGCTGACGAAATAGGGATGCACGAATTGAGTCCAGTGCTGCCGACCAATGTCAAACCGGCGTCCCGACTACACAGGTAACAGCTACAGCCAATGGCATCACAAACCCAATACGCCGGCCCATAACTCAAGTAGGCAGGCAAGTAGTATGAAGAAAGTGCCGAATCTAATGGCCCTTACCCACCCGGCTAGTGTTGGCCTTACCCAGCCGAGCTTCCCACCCGAAATGACATAGGCAAACAAAAAATGAACGATCCAACCAGAACATCCACGGGAGCCATTGCCTGGCATGAACCATGCACCCACCCGGACCGATGCTGGCAAAAGGGAACCGACTATCCTGATCATGTCGTCCATGGCAAGAGCCTGATCAAAGAGCATGTGGTAGCCACACACACACATAACACGTTTGTCAAGCCTTTGGACTCAGCAACGTCAAAAAGTCGGGCAAGCAGTCCAAAGAAGCCAATCGTCCAGGCCCCACGACTACAAGAGACTAGGTAGGCAAGCCCCCCTCTCCATTCGAATGAGGCCAACAGGTTGAAGCGCCCCATGGGCGTTAGCTGGGCAGAGCCCATGACAGCCAGGGTCCGGGCAGGAAAGGGTCCTCCGCATCCGAACACAATGGGTGAAAGCGCCGCATAGCCCCCCATCAGATCATGCCACCTAGAAAAGGAAGCACATATGCCTCCGCGACAGCAAGATACCGGGTCGGCAAAGTCCATCGGCGCATGCGAACGAGCTCATAGGACGGTGCGTACTTTTGGCTCAACAGAGGCCTAGCCATTTTTGCGGCTGGTTTTGTTTTTGTTTGGGTCAATTGTACTAGGTTCACAACATGTGTTGACGCTATGATGAATGATATGTATTCCTTCTCGGCTTCGCAACATGTGTTTTTGCTATGATGAATGATATGTATTCCTTCTTAGTCAGCCCATGTTTGGCTGATTGTGTTGGCTTCGCAACATGTGTTTTCGCTGTGATGAATGATATGCATCTGGGGTGTCACTACATGCGAGGCCTATTCTGTTTTTACGCACTATTGCTGGAAGGAATCATCGTCACCATGGTCGGGTCAGACCGTCGATGCATGTGAAGATTCAATACATGACCATTTTTCATTTTTTTAGTACCGTATTTTTTAGTACCATATGCGTATTGGACCTTATTCGTCAGCAGTTAGAGAGGAACCAACAGAGGGAAGGCCGGGTAGGACAATGAGACATGCACCCAGCAACTAAGCATCACACAAGGCATACCGATGCTGCAAAAGGGAAGCACGGGACATCATCTTGAATTCCGCTGTCTATATTTTTTCAGTTTATTCTTCGTAAGAATAACCCCATGATAAACAAACAACATAAATATCTTATTTTTTAGTGGAACCTTGGTTTTGCAAATGTGTTGTCACCAGAATGCTGGTTCAGTACGACGAGGGTGTGGGCATTGATGACCTTATTTTTGCTTTACTTGGCGGTGCTGGTGCCGGCGAGGTGGACGTGCTTTTGAACAATGTTGTCCAACGCTGGCCAGCGGCGGACGAACGCCATCATTTTGGCGCCAGTTCTTGCCCCGTGGTTGTCCTCATAGATGATTTGTTCGTACACACAGCTGACTTGGTCGATGCTTTGTCCAACGCTAACCTTAATTCAGAGATTCGCTGAATTAGCCAACAATCCACGAATATCAGATGAACTAGATAGAGAACGAGTCATGGTCGAAGACCTACGTGATGAACTCAGTTTGCTCAAGCTGCAAAGTGACGATGCGACCAATCCGTCAAGGCAGGGAATCTCTTAGGTCATGGAAGAAGAACCAACATGACTGGGCTTGCAGTGACGTAAGGTCAAAAACCGAAACCCCCAAGATCCCCAATCCTTGGCCAACAATGACCGCCGACTGGAATCCAAGTATGAAAAAATAGAGCTGCCCAGACGTGCTGATAAAGGCCAACTAAACACACATGGCTGCTCGTAAGTGTTATCGAGCCCCGCACACACACTTAGAGCCTTTTGACAAAGTTTGAGTAAACACATGGTGCCCGGACGTATGGTGTATCCAGGGGGTGTCAGACCGATTGAACAACCAGGAAGTTATGCAGCGCTATGGGCAACACGTCTAACTTAACTTCCATTTTATATTTGAAATAGTTCTCTTAACTTCTGGGTTGTAGTTGGTCTATGCGCACACAAGAGCAACAAATAGAGCGGCAAGAGAAAAAAAGGCCACAATAAACAAAGATGCAGAGATGCTACCAAAGAAGCACCAATGACGAGCAGAGAAGAGGGGGCAACCCCCTTTTCTAAAAAAGTACCCGCTAGGGACAGATCAAAGATAGGGTAGAGGCGACCAAGTTTTGTGCCTATAGTATCAATGATCACACCAATGAGATATGGTGCTAGCATGCACATAGGCCATGTTGTGCTAGATTTTGGACCTAGCACCGTCAGAAACTTGGGCATGTTTTCGAAAGCACGCCAGCTGGCTAGGCCCCACGACGATGAGAAACCGGGTGGGAGATCCCCCTCTGCATCTAGATTAGACACACCCAGCGAATGGCATCTAGACCCAAAATGTTAGCCCAGCACTCAAGTGGCTAGGAAAAACTGTGTGAAAAGACCACTGAGTTTGTTGGCCCTTGCCCACACGCTCTTGGGAGGCATCTAGGATTTTCTTAAGCACATATGGCTAAGGCATGTAAGGCTAGCAAGGGCAGTTAGGCCACTACCCGGACCGAAAGGACATGTGTTGGTGCAATGGCTTGCCCCCTTGTCTTTTGGAGATTGCTATCATAAACAGTTTGGGACTGATTTGTTTGCTAGTGCACACAGAGAGAAATAGTCCCTAGCGTATCAAGAACTCTTTGTTGAGAGGTTTGATGTAAACTTCACCTAGAGTTGTGTACACTGCAGAGAAGATGGATATGTTTCGAGGAATGCTATTCCAAGAAGATTACCTGACGGAATCAACCCCCAAAAATATTGCTAAAGTGAAGCACGTGGTACTCAAGGTGTCCGACAAGAAATGACTATTGTCGAGAAGATTGAAGACGAAGCAAAGACATATCATTTGTTTCATTATTCTTATTCTCTTATTTGAGTCATAGGACTACCATACTATTAAGAGGGGTATAAGTATTTCGAGATTGTTGTCTATTGTGATGCTTAGATGAAACCTATGACAGTTGAGAGAAATCTGTTTGTGTTTCGAAACATTACCTGCCAGCCAGAGACGTTGATCTTCAGGGCAGCGAGAGATATGATTCGAACCGAGGAGTCAGCTTTACTTGTTCCTGAACTAAAGTTGTCGTGTGCTCAAAATCCGACCGTTGGAAATGTGTCGGTTGGCCATTGGCTGGACAGTCTGTCCTAGATGGTCATTTCCCTTCTGGGAAGGCCGCGGCCATAAATAGCCACCCCGCACCAACGTGATTTGTTGGCTGCTCCGCTTGAGATTTTGAGAAGATTGTTAGAGCACCCCCTCTGAGGGATTTGAGTATAAAATCCACTTAGAGAAAAATGTCAGTACCGTGACAAAATGTGTCACACACCCAACAGTTCGCCCCACGGTCGCTCCTGGATCAAGCTCAAGAAGATAGAAGAGTTGCGTGCCACTATCCTCCTCGGTGGTGGTATGCAGATCTTCGTGAAGAAGAACATTAACAAGGAGACATATCAAGCAAAGCTTGGGCTCGGTGGTGGCATGCAAATCTTTGTTCAAAGGGATCTGCATACCCCTCCAGACCAGCAAGTATCAAGCCAAGGTGTCCGGCAATGATCGCTGGCCAAGACCCGGGAATGATCCCACCCGGCAACGGCTGTCCACAGTTGGTGCGCACTCAGCCAGCCTTCGACAGCAAGCTACCGCCTCACCAATGCGTAGCGTAGCGGTTCTGCGCTCGTAGGACTCTTGCGCCACGCGGGCGGTGGGCAGGCGCACTAGACAAT
Source organism: Elymus sibiricus (assembly GCA_039707655.1). NCBI lineage: Eukaryota > Viridiplantae > Streptophyta > Magnoliopsida > Poales > Poaceae > Elymus > Elymus sibiricus. Next base: position 202,063,221 of record CM077670.1, read on the forward strand.
GGACAAGACGCAAGGGGTGATTCACTCACCCACGCCGCCGCATGGTGCACACCTGTGCCGAAACGTGTCATGCCTCCAGCAGGTGTCACCAAGGTCGGTGTTGACAAGATAGGGGTCCGTTCCCGGAAGGAAGAAGACGATGACAGATCATCACTCATTCAATGCATCCACCTACCTGGTCGGATCTAAACTACTTCCTTAGCCTCGAAGCCATCTGTGGTACCCCTTGAGTATAAAAGGAGGGCCAGGCTGTAGAGGAAAGGGGAGAGGAAAAAAGAGGAACAAGAAAGCATAGAAACTAGATAGAGGTTGAACACTTGTTATAACACCAGTAGGGTTACACCGTCCTTTCCGTTCCCGGGAAGGTTTTGTAGCTCTAATCCCCCCATCAAAACACACAAAAAGCAGGAGTAGGGTATTACACACCATGCAACCCGAGCCTGGGTAAATCTTCGTGTTCATTGTGCATACTTTGGTAGTGTAGGTCCGTGCCTTCGTGCCCCAATCCCGAACTAGCAAAAAGACGTCTCCAGTCCACGGTGTCACGCGTGTGTTATGCACACGCGCTCCGACATCTGGCACCAGGCAGGGGGGTGCTTGTGCGGATCTACATCAACAAAGCTGCCAGTGTCTCAGTCGACGCAGAATCCACCGCCTTCCTCGACGACTCTCGAAGATGGTGTGGATCGTTTGCAGGATGCCGTCGACTGGCAAGCACGAGAGCGCGAGCAGCGTAGTGCTCGCTGTCGGCGTAGTCCTGCACCATCTCCCCCAGGAAGCCCGCCCAGGGGGGCGTCCTCGGTGGAGTCCCCGAGGTTCATGCCTGTCTCGGGGCGGCATCATTCGCTCTACCCTCGAGCAGCAGAAGCGAGTGGTTCGCCACTTCAGGCAGGCCACCGCGCTATGGGACTCCCACCTTCCGTGCTCTACCAGTTCGAGCAGCAATATGGTGAATCCCTCAGGGAGTTCACTCGAGCTTCCGCCGTGTCCATCGCCAAGTTGGAAACTTACCAGACCAGGGCATCATCGCCGCATTCTATATGAACGTCCGGAACATTAGCGTTCACGGCAAGCTCGCCTCTCTCCCAGCGCACACCCTCGTAGAGCTTTATTGCATTGTGTATAAATGCGCTTGGGCCATGGAAGCCGGCTCCTTCTTGGGGGAGTCGGCGGCGCGAGCACCACCAAGACGGCGCTGGAGAAGTACCTCAAGAAGGAACGGCGTTCAGAATGGGCAGGAAGGAAGGAACCGTCATCGTCAAGATGACTGCTCAAAGTGGTTCCTGCTGCGAGGTTTCCTTTGAAGCGGTCTCTGCTTCTTCATCTACCAATCCTCGCAGTGCGACAAGCGCGTAAGGATTCAAGGCCAAGGAAAATGGGGCAGGGGCGTGCACCCCCTGCTGCGGCAAGCAGAGGAAGGTCTATGTGTCTTTTGTGGAAATGCAAGTGTAGTGCTAATGAGTCTTACCTATGTACAAAGCGTTGTTATCTACCTTTAGCTTTGAACCTGGGAAACATGCTGGTGACCGTTCTCATGGTCCGCCCAGAGACCACCGGAAATCCTCAGCTCCTAAAAACTATGCGTATGGTGGATTTTACTCCTCCTATCGCGAACATGTTTTTCGAGACTGCACGGATCAATGTTCCCTTCAAAGGTGTGGGTCTAGATAAAATGCTTTGTTCCCGGAAAAAAACCCCTCTTTTTGGCAACACACATTGCATCGCTACTCTAGACGCGACCCCTCTGGAGAACATCGACCACCTCCTATTATATTTCTCCGGGAACAGAAAAAGCTAAGTGATGCTTCTTCGTTTAAAGTTCCCGAGATTCCTGTATACCCTAGTTGCCTGTTCTCTTTAGCATAATTCTTTGAGGTTCTGTACTTTGCCTGAATGTAATAAGAGCTTTCTTGGACGTTTCCGCGCCCTTTGTTGTGCACCGGCCTGTCCCGGCTACACCTTGCGGCAACGATTCGTTCCCGGATAGTTAAGCCTCAGGGAGGCGGTGTTCTAGTGGATCGCTACCTTAAGACATGCTCCTAAAACAGTACCACGACTAGGCATGCGCACCCGAAGGCATTATGTGGACATGGGTACACGAAAAGTATAGACATGAAGAACCAGTTAAAGAGCGGCAACGTTATCCAGGATGTTGCAGTATAAACTGCTCCCTGAACTTCAAAGTCTCAGTACTAATTAAGGGCTATTACATTAAAACATTGTTTTGGCCCCTCGGGCATTTCAATAAATGAAGGAGAAGGATGTGGACATCATGGTCGGCTGCTTCCTCCAACCGATGAACTGACGTCCCTCCAGGAGCAGCTCTTGATGATACCAGAGACACAGCGAGCTATAGCCTTTTCTGCTACCTTCTCGTTAGTAGGGAAGTCGATAGGCTTACCCATCACCCGAAGATCAATGCCAGGAGAATGATGATGGAGCCGAGAAAGAGCCTGCTTGAAAACATTCCCGGCAAGTTCTTTCACCTCGCGTGCTACCTTGCCGGCGTGCTGCTTATGGAACCCTTCAAGCTGGGTGATGACATGCTGGAAGAAGAAGTCCAAGCTTCGGGTGTTCTCCATGTCAGAGCTAAAAGACAAAGCCATGGGACTCATCTTCATGTCCGCCAGCTTGAAGTTGATAATCTTGGCTCCATGGCTGACGGCAGAAAGCAGAGACCCGCGGGCTTCCTCCACAGTGTTGCGGGCGGCTTCAACCGCCTTGCGAAGACGGTTAGCCTCCTCAATACTGGACTGGAAAGCCTGGAGGTTTGCCTCACAGTGCTCGTGGGTGACGCGAAGGATAGCAAGCTCAGAGGTGGTTTCAGCATGGACTACCATAATGGACTCCACCTCCTTGTCGTGATCAGCAATGCGACGGTGGAGCATGGCAATCAAACCTTTGGAGACCTCTTCAAGCTCGAATGCCGTCACCAACCTCTGGTCCTTATCAGCGAGTTCTAGTTCAAGGCCTCTAATGATCTCCGTAAGGCGCTCCTTATCAGCAGCAGCGGCGTCAAGGTCAAGTTGGTGTTGATCAAACAGTGCTTGGAGGGCTGCTTCTTTGTCCCGCTGAGCCTTCTCATCTTGGGAAGCCAGTTGGGCCTGGAACCTACCCTCCGCGTCCTTCAAGGCCACATATAAGCTGCGTTCACGAGCTTGAAGTTCTTCCTCATGTGCCTCCAGCGAGATCTTCCATTGGCGCGAGGAAGCTTCAAGGGCTGAGAGCTCAACCCATCTTTTGTCTTCTTCAAGCTCCCTGGAGGCCTTCTCCGAGATGAAGGCAATTTTTTGGGCGGCCAACTCTGACTCGCGACGGGACAGTTAACCCGTCTCAAGATTGTACCAATCTTCGAAAGCCTCCACACGCTTCAGTAGCTCATTCTCCAGCTCTTCGTGTCACGCCCAATATGCGGTCCTATCCCCAAGGAACTCGGAAGTTACACTAAGGATAGAAGCGCACATCGAAGACGCTTCACAAGGTGGATATCATTACAACATACCATGTACTGAATAGATGAGAGTACCAGATAAAGGCTTACACTCGCCACAAGCTACAGCATGAATACATCAATACATAGCAATCATCATACAGAAGAGCAGGATCCGACTACGGATGAATTCAAACGAAAAAGAAGAACGACATCCACCCTGCTAGTCCCAGGCTGCCAATTGGGAACCCATCCTATGATCGACGAAGAAGAAGAAGCAGAAGAAGAACTCCAAATAGAACAAGCATCGCTCTCACGTCAAATTATCACTTTACCTGTACCTGCACCTGTTGTTGTAGTAAAGTGTGAGCCACGAGGACTCAGCAATCCCATTACCATGGGTATCAAGACTAGCAAAGCTTAATGGGTATGGCATGGATAAGTGGTGAGGTTGCAGCAAGCACTAAGCATTGTATGGTGGCTAACTTATGAGTACCAGAATAAGAAGAGTAACTACACATAATCGGGCGCTGTCGAAAGTCGGGCTCCGGGGACCCAAAGGTTCGAACACTGGGGTGAGCTCGTTCTACCACTTCATCTCCTACCACGGCTAAGCGACGGCGAGGCTGCGGCGAGAGTGCGCTAGCGAAGGACAGACCGTGGACTCAGCGGTTTACCCAGGTTTGGGCCACCTTGCGGTGTAAGACCCTACTCCTGCTTGGTTGGTATTGCTCTGGTACGAGAGAGAGTACAAGGTCGAGGGTGATGGAAAACGGAGTCGATCCCATCCTACAATGGCTGCTCTGCGCCCCTTATACCCGCATCGGTCCTCTTCCCCCTTGAAACTTAGGCGGGAAGGGCTGCCACACTTGGCGGGTTTTGAAAGGGGATAGGCGCTCAGGCTATCCTGACTAAAGGCGGTCTTCGCCTGCCAAAGCGTGATCCATGACGCGTCGGTGGCCTCGGTGATGACCTCCACCCTGCGCGCCCGCCGTCTTGGTCTTCCTTCGCCGATCGGGTAACCTTTGGGGTTGCTTTGGGGAGTAGATATCTGGCCCTGCTCCCTTAACACAAAAGAGGAAACCATCTTCATCCACGCCTGTTGGCGCGGCCTCTGTCGCCGCTCGTCACCGCGCGCGTCACCCACGTGATGGGCCCCAGACCACGCGGCTCCGTTGAACGGCCTTCGTCTCGTGCGCCCTCGGGAGGGGGCCTCGGGAGGCCACCTCAGGAGGTCGCCTCGCGAGGCCGCTGGTGGAGGTGCTGAGCCTCGCTCGCCCGCTCCCTGAGGAGGGGGCCTCGGGAGGCCAAGGCCTCATGAGGAGCCCTGGTGAGGTGCTTGGTGATGATGGCCTGCGGGGCCCACGCCAGGCGTTGCGCCCTGGGCCAAAGGCAGACGGGCCTGGATACCCCGGGTTCCATGGGCCCGACAGTAGCCCCCGGGCCCGCGGAGCACACGTTCCCGCCTACAGGGGGGCGAAATGGTGCGGGCCCTAACCGCCTGCGGCCAGGCGCGACGCGTGGCACACGATGTGACTGGGGACGCCTCCACTTCTCCCACGACGCCTCGGTAACCGCCCGCGCTGACATAAAGTCCGCCGCGGGCGACGTGAGACCATCATTGCCTTCCTCAGCGCCTCACCTCCCGCGCACAGCTCCTTGCGACCCCATCTCTACGTTCTACCTTCTTCCCCCTCTTTCGTCCGTATCTCCGCTGCACCGATGGCGCCCGCCGGCAAGAGGGGAAAGGCGGCGGCCCCGTCCCCAAGCACGCCTGCCATTGGGGCGGCGCTACAACGCTCCTCCATCGTCGATGAGGAGGGCCTGGATCGGGTGCTCCCGCTGGTGGCTGGCGACACGAACGAGAACCAGGTGACCCAAATCTGGCCAAGGTCACGCGCGCGGGGCGACCTGGGGGCGATGACCTACCCCTTCTTCCTCCACAGCGTCTATGCCGGGTTGGTGCCGCCGTTCTCGTACTTTTTCTACGCCATTCTCTCACACTATCAGATCCATGCCCTCCATCTTCAGCCCAACTCCATCCTCCTCCTTGCCATGTTTGCCTTTTACTGTGAGGCCTTTGTGGGTGTGATGCCTTCAGTGGCACTCTTCCGCCACTTCTTCTGCCTGCGGCTGACCGCGTGCGACCAGCGCTCCGGGTGCGCATCGTTCCTTGCCGTTAAGGCAACGGAAAACAGCATCATCAACCTGAGGGTCACAAAGAAGGTGGAGGGCTATCGGCAACGCTGGGTCTTCATGGATGCGTGCCGGACCAGCCCGCTCCTGATGATCCCGACGGATCCGGCTGAGAAGAACTCCCGGTGGGGGAGCGAGAGGCTCATCGACCCGAGGATGGAACCCGTTCTGGAGCGGATGGCTGCGCACCGGGCCGCGAAGCTATCGGGAGCGTCGGTCGTCAGGGAGTACCTCCGGCGACGCATAGCGCCACTCCAGCAACGCTCGCGCCCTGTGTGGGAGTATACTGGTGCGGGCGACGCCATGAGGCTGCACCCGAGCAGCCTGACGCAAGAGGAGTTGGACGGGGCCCTGGCAAATCTGCTCAACACCCCTGCCGAGGGCCTGCCCGAAGATGCACTCCCTCTGTTCTGCTACGAGGAGATAGTGGAGCTGGTCAAGGAGATGCCTCTCTTTGACCGGTGGGGCCTCGTGCCGGAAGGCCACGTCGGGCCTCGCGAGGACCCTCTCATGGTGGAGGTAGACTCAGGGGGCAGCGGTGGCGAGGAGGACTCAGCGGAGGCCACGGAGGAGGACGCCAACCGGGCGCCACCGCGCACTCACCGTCAGCTCCTCTGCGACTTTGGGGATGATGACGCCGACAGCGCGCCTCCTACGGCGGGGGGTGCTCCCGGCCGAAAAGCGGCCGAGCCCCCATCGCTCGAGGCCCATCACGAGGCCGAAGCCCCCCAGGGCCCCGAGGCGGGCGGCGACGCGTCCGGGTCTACTGCGATACACCCCGGGGGCCCGAGCGGCGGCGCCGGGGCGATGCCTAACGGTGGCAGCGACGGCCCGCCCCTCGCGGGGGAGAAGAAAAGGAAGTGGTACATTAGTGACGAGTAAGTCCCCTGCCTCCTCCCGGCATTCCTAGTCCCTGCTCTTCGTCCGGGCTCAGAGCTGAGCCACCATTCGCGCAGGAAGTCTGCCATGGTTCAGAAGAAGAAGAAGAAGACGACGATGAAGGCGAAGGGGACCCCCGGCCCGCAGGGGGCGTCGGCGCCCGCCATGGGTGTCGGGGGGCATGGAGGGGCCACCCGCCGTCCCGACAACGAGGCGGGGCGCATGGAGGTCGGGGAGGAGACGGTCGTTCCTCCGGAGTCGCATGCGGGTGCGCCTTGTGAAGCCGAGATGGAGGAGCCTCGAGAGGCAGGCTCAGGAGGCGGGGACGCCCTCCCCCTTGACCCCGCCGCGAGGAAAGGAGCGGCGACGGGGGAGGTCGGAACACCCACCCCCCGCTAGGAGCCTCCCTGAGCGTGGGGGGAGGAGCCGTGGGGCACGCCGTCGCAGGCATGGAGAGCCCCCATTGTGTGCCGCCGCAGCCAAACGCGGGGGGTGGCCTGGCGAACCCACCGCTCCAGGCGAGTGGCACCGAGTCCTTCCTTGCCGCGGCGGCGGAGAGTGCCAGAGGGCCCGACCCGGACTGGCCTCTGGCCCTTGTGGGCGGCCACACCCTGCTCCGACCCGAAGCCTTGTGCGACGCCAAGGCCGCGCTTGCTCGGCTCGGGACGGATTTCCAGGACGCGGAGACGCACCTTGCCGAGGAGCGCCTGAAGCTTGCTGATGGGTGGCGCCGGCTCAACGTCGTCGTCGAAACGGCCCGGCGCCAGAGCGAACACGCTCGCGCACAGGGCGAGAAGGACGCCGCCGAAGCGGAGGGGGTCCGTGCGAGAGCCCTTCAGGAGGCCGAAGCGGCCGTCGCACGCCGCGAAGAGGCGGAGGCCCGCCTGAAGGTGTTCCAGGACCAGCGCGCCGAGCAGGCGCAGTCGCTCCTCGCGCAGGAAGGCGCTCTCGCCACCCACGAGAAGGAGGTTGCGGCCCGCGAAGCAGGCCTCGAGACTCGCACGGAGAGCCTCGAGAGGACGGCGACCGAGCAGGCCACGGAGAAGGAGCGCCTGGAGCTGCTGGGACGCCAGCTGGCCGATGCCCAGGAGGCCCACATGAAGCGTGTTACCGAGGCCAATGCCCAGATGGAGGCCAAGGAGAAGAAGGTTCAGGAGGATGCTGACGCGAAGGTAGCGGAGGTGCACCTGGCGCTTGCCGAGGAGCACGGTAAGACGCTGTCGCAGCAGAGGGATGCCTTAGAGACGGAACGCGAGCGATTCCGGCAGGAGATCACTAATCTCAAGGCGGCACTCGCCGAGGCAGAGACCCGCCTGGGGGCCGCGCCGCAGCCCAGCTCCAGCGCCGCGGACCGGGAACAGGAGCAGCAACGCGAACGCGTCAAGACGCTTCACTCCCTCGAGTTCCGTGCCCGCGACGCCCTGAACTCCATCTGCCAGGGAAGGCTTGGGGCCCTCTGCGAGTCCCGCGACGCCAACTACGTCGACTTCTCCACCAAGCTCGTGGAACAGCTTGAGGACGGGGCCAAGGCGGTGGATGGCATCTTGGAGGAGTGCCGCGGCCTCTTCTCCCTGGCGTCGACTCGCGTCTTCAGCCACCTCCTTCACGCCGATCCCAACTTTGACTTTGACATGGTGATAGCCCCGGTCCCCGAGGAGCTTCGCGACGGCCTCGCAAAGGCGGTAGAAGGCCACGTGGATGCGTTGCTTGGGAAGTACTTCTGCGGCAGCGGCGAGAGCTCTGGCGGCGACGACGGCGCCGGCGACGACGACGATGGCGCAAGTTCCTAGGGTCCTTTTCCCTTCGTTACCCTGCACTAGACCGATGTGGCCCCGTGGGGGCGTGAAGACGATGCCTTGGTGTTTAAGTACTTTATGATTTGCTGTAATGAACGCTCGTGCCCTCGTGAGGCTTTCTCTTGAGGCTTGCTTTGGTCTTTTTGCTTGCCATGATGCTCTACGTTGTCAGGACCCAGCCCCCGAGCGGGCCCCGGCCGTCGCTGGTATGTCAGGTCGCGATGCCTGAACAAGGCCAGGAGGCGAGGGGCACCGGGAGCCAGTGAGGGCTCCTGAGGCGCGATGCTCGGAGAGCCCCCCTTCGACGCGCAAGCGGCTTGCGCCAAGAGGAACGCTGACGCTCGTGAGGCTGCAGGAAGGGAAGGCTTAAGAGGCGGCGAGAGCGGCTCGCGAGGCGGGAGACTTAGCTCTGTACAAGGAAGTGTTCGGCGGGCCATCTCTTGTAGGGTACGCCTCGTGAGGGCTCCGCTCACAAAATCCCCTGTAGAGACGGCTGCCGAAGGTTAGCTCCCGAGGCGGGGCCTGCTGGCTTCCTGAGGCCTTGAGGGGGCCACCCTGCGAGGCATCCTCGCGAGGCCTTTCCGGGAACCTGCTCCTGAGATGACTACATGCAGAGTACTTAACATCAGGGGAGCAACGCACGCTCGTCGATTCGCTCATGATCATTACGCAAGGAGACAAGACACCAAGGACCTTGGTGGGGTGGCGTGCACGGGAGCAGACCCGCGAGCCAGAGTCCGGTTGCTTGGGTTTTTCAGCGCTGCTGGGACTGACCCGAGCACAGACATCGTGTCCAGCCCCCACTCGTGTGAGGCTCATGAGGGACATCGTGAGCGCGCGAGGCGGAACAAAATGAAACGGCATGTAAGAAACCGAGCTTTACTGAAGTAAGATAGCAACCCATTACATAGCTAGAACTAGATGTGGCTGCCGTGTCCGGCACGGGTCAGCTTGAGGTTGGTGCAACCCGTGGGGCGCCCTCAGTTACACATCGAAATGAGAAAAAGAGTGCTGCCGTGTCCGGCACGGGTCAGCTTGAGGCTGGTGCAGTCCGTGGGGCGCCCTCAGTTGATTGTTCCGCCAGCGCGGAGCATGGGGCTTCCACAAGGGTGTGGGTATGATCGCGGGTCGACCGTTCCGCCAGCGCGGAGCATGGGGCTTCCACTTGGGCATGGGCGGGAGCTCTCGCGGGCCCATCAGGCGAACGCAATGAGAGGCTCCGGGGCATGTACAACCCCATTTCGTTCGTACGCGTGAGGGTCACGGGTAGAACTTGCAGAAGTGTTGGATGTTCTAGGCGTTAGGCACAGGAACTCCGTCCTCCGTCTCCAGCCGGGCTGAGCCGGGCCTGGAGACATGAGTAACCCTGAAAGGGCCTTCCCACATAGGTGAGAGTTTGTGAAGGTGTGAAGCCCCTCTCTGGAGAGGATTCTGCGTAGGATGAGGTCGCCGACCTCGAGAGTACGAGGGCAGACGCTGCGGCTGTGGTAGCGATGCAGGGCCTGCTGGTACCTCGTGGCACGAAGGGCGGCCTGACGGCGGCCCTCCTCGAGGAGCAGCAGATCGATCTCCCGCGAGCCCTCCTGACGCGCCTCGTCGAAGGCAAGGACTCGCGGGGAGCCGTGCTTAAGCTCCAATGGGAGGACCGCCTCAGCGCCGTAGACGAGGAAGAAGGGTGTCTCGCCGGTAGGCTTGCTTGCTGTCATGCGGATGGACCACAGCACGGACAGTAGCTCATCGAGCCAGCCCTTGCCGCAAGCCTCGAGTTTCTTCTTGAAGCTCCTTGTTTTGAGGCCCTTGAGGACCTCGGCGTTAGCACGCTCGGCCTGACCACCGAGGCATAGCAGATCTGCGTACCGAGGCTGGCGCAGTAGGACTTGAAGAGGCCTCTTGTGAACTGGGAGCCATTGTCAGTGATGATGCGATTGGGAACCCTAAAAGCGGCTCACGAGGTGCTTGATGAACTTGACGGCGGAGCCTGCCGGGATGGTGCGCACCGGCTCGACTTCTGCCCACTTGGTGAACTTGTCGATGGCGACGTAGAGATAGCGGTAACCGCCAGCCGCGCGAGGGAAGGGCCCCAGGATATCCAGCCCCCAGACCGCGAAGGGCCATGAGAGGGGAATCGTCTGGAGGCCCTGCGCCGGCTGGTGAATCTGCTTGGCGTGGAATTGGCAGGCCTCGCAGGCTTGGACCAGCGCGGTAGCGTCACGCAGCGCAGTGGGCCAGTAGAAGCCGTTGCGGAAAACCTTACCGACGAGGGTGCTTGACGAGGAGTGGTGGCCGCAGTCCCCTCCATGGATATCAGCTAGCAACTCGCGCCCTTGCTCTTCAGAGATGCACCGCAGCGAGATGCCATTTGGGCGCCTGCGGTACAGCTCGCCATCTTGCAGGCAGTAAGCGGCGGCCTGTCGGGCCACGCTCTCTGCTTCTGAGTCTTTCTCCGGAAGGGTGTCGCGAAGCAAGTAAGCCTTGAACTCCGCAGCCTAGCTATCTTCTTGAGGCTCCAGCGCCAGCAGCAGGCGGGCTCTTGAAGCCGGGCCGCAGTCTGGCGCGCCCGTGGGTGGCGCGGGCGGGAGTTCTTCGCGAAGGAGCGCCGTGCCCGCGGCAGGAGGCGCGGCTGATGGCTTGAGGAGCCTTTCCTCGAAGACGCCGGGGCTCTGAGGCTCGCGGCGAGATGCTCCTTTGGCGATGTCGTCGGCTTCTTTGTTGCCACTGCGGGGGACGTGCTACAGCTCCAGGCCAAGAAAACGCTTCTCAAGTTTACATACCTCTTCCAGGTAGGCGGCCATGTGCTCGTCCTTGGGCTTGTTGCTTTTGTTGGAGAAGTTGACGAGGAGCTGCGAATCGCCCTTGATGGTCAGACGTTTAATGCCCAGGGCGAACGTGGCCTTGAGGCCGGCGATGCGGCCCTCATACTCTGCGATGTACGGCGTAGTAGAGCCTATCCCCTGTCGGTGAGGTGAGCATGACCCTAGCCACCGCGCCCTGTCGGGAGAAGGCACCGTCGAAGTGCATGGTCCAGCCGCCGGGCGCCTCGTCCCCTGGCAGGAGGGACTGGGCCTCGCGAGGCTCCTCCTCGTATGTGTCCATCCATTCTGCCACAAAGTCGGCCAGGGCCGCGCCTTTGATGACTCTGGTGGTGGAGAATTCTAGCTGGAAGGCTTGCAGCTCGATGTTCCATTCGGCGACGTGGCCGGCGGCGTTGGGGCTGCGCAGAACTTGCTTCAAGGGGTAGGAAGAAATGACTTTGATGGGGTGACCCTAGAAGTAGTGGCGCAGCTTCCTGGAGGCGACGAGGAGCGCGAGGAGAAGCTTCTGCTGCATGGGGGTAATGCTCACGCGCGTCCCTTAGCACGGTGCTGACGAAGTACACGGGGTGCTCGACGAGGCGCGTAGTTGCTGTGGCAGCTTGCTCTTCAGGCGCCTCGCGAGGCTTGGAAGGCTCGGGATTCTCACGAGGCTCAGGAGGCTCGCGAGGCTCGGAAGGCTCACGAGGATCGGTGGCCTCACGAGGCTCAGGAGGCTCGCGAGGCTCGGAAGGCTCACGAGGACCGGTGGCCTCACGAGGCTCAGCGGGCTCATGAGCCCGAAGGGGCACGGAGGGTTTTTTTTCCTTTGTACAGACGCGCTCCTCCCGCACCGCCACCAGCGCCGCGCTGGCCGTCTGGGGGGTGGCCGCCAAGTACAGAAGCAAAGGCTCGCGAGAACGCGGCGCGACCATCATGGGCGGGCTCGTGAGGTACCTCTTGAGGGCTTCGAAGGCGGCGTCTGCCTCAAGAGTCCATTTGAAGGAGCCGGACCTGTTTAGGAGCTTGAAGAAGGGCAGGGCTCGCTCGCCAAACTTGGAGATGAAACGCCCCAGGGAGGCCATACATCCTGCCACGCGCTGCATTTCCTTGAGGGTCCGGGGAGGACGCATTTTCTCGATGGCCTTGATCTTCTCTGGGTTGGCCTCGATGCCACGGTGCGAGACTAGGAAGCCGAGGAGCTTGTCGGAGGGGACTCCGAAGACGCACTTCTCCGGGTTGAGCTTGAGATTGACTTTGCGCAGGTTGGCAAATGTTTCCTGGAGGTCCGCGATGAGGGATCCAGCCTCACGAGACTTGACTACGATGTCGTCGATGTAGGCCTCCGCGTTCCTCCCCATCTGAGGCCCCAGCGTGATGCGCATTAGCCGCTGGAAAGTGGCACCCGCGCTCCTTAAACCGAAGGGCATGCAGACGTAACAATATATGCCGCAGGGGGTGATGAAGGCCGTCCTCTCCACATCTTCGGCCGCCATCTTGATCTGATGATAGCCCGAGAAGGCATCCAGGAAGCATAGCAAATCGCACCCGGCGGTGGAATCCACGATCTGGTCGATGCGGGGCAGTGGAAATGGATCTTGAGGGTAGAACTTGTTGAGGCTGGTGAAGTCAACGCACATGCGCTCCTTGCCACCCTTCTTGGGAACGACGACTGGGTTGGCGAGCCATTCGGGATGGCGCACCTCGCGAACGACCCCAGCTTCCTGGAGCTTCTGAACTTCCTTGACGATGAAGTCTTGCTTCTCTGGCGCCTGGCGCCGTGCTTTCCGCTTGACGGGGCGTGCATTGGGGCACACTGCTAGGTGGTGCTCGATCACCTCCCTCGGCACACCGGACAAGTCAGATGCTTTCCAGGCGAAAACATTCGAGTTTGGCCGAAGGAAGGTGACGAGCACGCTTTCCTATGCAGGAGGGAGGCCTGTGCCGATGGTGAAGGCAGGGCCGGAGCCGTTGCCGTCCACCGACACCTTCTTCGTCTCGGCGCGGTCCTGAGAGAACAGCTGCTTCTTCTTCGCGGGCGCGGCCTCAGGAGGCTCGGCCGCGTCCTCGTCGGCCGGGTGCGCGACCGCAGCGGCCTTGTCGGCACGCTCGAGGGTGCTGGACGCCTCCTTCTCGTCGCAGGCGTGATGGGTGGCCGCCATGAACTTGGTGAGAGCTGGGTAGCCCAAGATGGCGTTGTAAGGCAGGCCGATGTGCGCGACGTCGAAGTCGATGAGCTCGGTGTGGTAGTTCTTGCGGGTGCCGAAGGTGACGGGGAGGCGCACTTGCCCCAGAGGGATGGTGGAGCCATCGGTCACTCCGGAGAAGGGCCTGGTCGGCATCAGCTGGTCGTAGGGCACCTGGAGCGTCTCGAAGGTCTCGATGGAGATCACGTTGAGGCCGGCGCCCCCGTCGATGAGGGTCTTGGTGACCGCAACGTTGCTGATGGTGGGGGTGCACAGCATGGGGAGCACGCCTGCGGAGGCCGTGGATTTGGGGTGGTCCTTGGAGTTGATGGTGTACTGCGACCACTTGAGGGGTCGCGCGGCCTCAGGCCTTGGGAGGGCGGCATACACCTCACGAGAGAGCGGCTTGAAGTGGCGGATGGACGCGAGGGCTTGGGACCCGCCAAGGATGCAGGCGACCGCGCGAGGCTCCTGGTAGCCCCCAGCGCCCTCATCAGGCCGGTTGACGTCGTTCCTCCGGGGTGGCGGCGGCAGCGGCGGAAGAGCGGCATTGCCCTGAGGGTCTGCCTCACGAGGCTGGTCGCGCCAGACGGCCTCACGAGGCTGGTCGTGCCAACCCTGGTGGAAGTTGCCGCTGCCATTGCGGCTGTCCCAACGGTTGCTGCCGCGGCCTCCTCCACCGCCGGCGCCACGGCCATTGCGGTCGTCTCGGCGGCTTTGGCGCTCGTCGCGGAGCTGCTTGAGCTCCGGACAGTCTTCGGTGTTGTGGTAGCACACGTTGTGGAAGGCGCAGAGCGGCCGACCATCCTTCCTGGGCTCGTCGCGGTTACGGCCGTGCTTCTGCTCGGGCTCCGCTGCGAGCACAGCCAGGCCCTTGCGCTTGATGTCCTTGCTCTTGGTCTTGGCGGCGTCGAGCGCCGCGTCGGGGTCGTTGTGGATGAAGAGGCGTCCTTCCTCAGCCTTGGCGCACTTGTTGGCGAGATCGAGCAGCTCTACCACGGAGTCGAGCTCACCGTTGATGGCGAGCTTCTCACGCATATTGACGTCCATGACGCCGGTGGAGAACGCAGAGATGACGGCCGCGTCGGAGGCGCGCGGGATCTTGTTGCGCACCTGGCTGAAGCGCTGTATGTACTTGCTGAGGGTCTCGTCCGGGCGTTGCCGCACACGCCGCAGGTCGTTGATGGTGAGGGAGCGGTCCTGTGTGCCCTTGAAGTTGGCGACAAACTGGCTGCAGAGCTCGGCCCATGAGGAGATGGACGCCTCGGGGAGGTTCATGAGCCAGGAGCGCGGGCCGTCCTTGAGGGCCATGGGGAATCAGTTTGCCATGACCTTGTCGTCGCCGTTCGCCGCCTCGACGCTAAGCGCATAGAGCTGAAGGAACTCCGCGGGGTTGGGGGTGCCGTCGTAGCGCGGAGGCAGCTCAGGCTTGAACTTCGCGGGCCAGACCACGCGGCGCAGCTCGCGAGTGAAGGCACGGCAGCCACCCGCGAGGGCGGCGCGGTTTTGACGCCCAACCGCTGCAACGTCTTGAGCGGCCTGGTCTTGGCGCCGGCGCTGCCGCTCGAGGAGCACACGTGCGTCAGGGGGCGCGCGGCGAATGATCTGGCAGCTGGCCTCGTCTCGGTTCGGCGAGGACGCGCCGCGGGACAGCTCGCGAGCCCGCGCGCCGCGCTGAGGCCCGCCGTGCTCGTCGCGCAGAGGAGGCGGCGGGGGAGCGCCGTGCGCTAGGTCCCCAGTGCGAGACGGCGGAGGGCGAAGTGAGTGGGAAGGCGCCGGAGCGTCCCCGGCGGCATTGACGAGCTCGGTGATGCGACCTAGCCAGGCGTCGTAGCCGGCGTCAGCTGGACGGTAACGGAGCAGCTCGCGCTTCATGAGCAGCGCGGCCTGCGGGTTTGGCGGCCCGCGGTGGGCGAGGGAGGAGGCAGTGGCGGTGTGGCCGTTTGCCAGCACGGAGGGGTGCAGGGAGGAGTCCCTGCTTCTCACGGGCAGCGGGGTCGGTGGTGGCAGCAGCCTCGGCTTCGGGGCGGTGGCGATTGCCGCGGGCCACTGGCTCCGTCTGAGCCACGCGGCCAGCCCTGCGCTCGGCGCGCTCGTGACGTGCGGTGGCCATGGGGTTGGTGGAGCAGAGGGCGGAGCAGAAGAATAGTAGCGCACCCCTACCTGGCGCGCTAAATGTCGGAAGTCGGGCTCCGGGGACCCAAAGGTTCGAACACTGGGGTGAGCTCGTTCTACCACTTCATTTCCTACCAGGGCTAAGCGACGGCGAGGCTGCGGCGAGAGCGCGCTAGCGAGGGACAGACCGTGGACTCAGCGGTTTACCCAGGTTCGGGCCACCTTGCGGTGTAAGACCCTACTCCTGCTTGGTTGCTATTGCTCTGGTACGAGAGAGAGTACAAGGTCGAGGGTGATGGAAAATGGAGTCGATCCCATCCTACAATGGCTGCTCTGCCCCCCTTATACCCGCATCGGTCCTCTTCCCCCTTGAAACTTAGGCAGGAAGGGCTGCCACACATGGCAGGTTTTGAAAGGGGACAGGCGCTCAGGCTATCCTGACTAAAGGCGGTCTTCGCCTGCCAAAGCGTGATCCATGACGCGCCGGTGGCCTCGGTGATGACCTCCGCCCTGCGCGCCCGCCGTCTTGGTCTTCCTTCGCCGATCGGGCAACCTTTGGGTTGCTTTGGGGGGTAGATATCTGGCCCTGCTCCCTTAACACAAAAGAGGAAACCATCTTCATCCGCGCCTGCTGGCGCGGCCTCTGTCACCGCTCGTCGCCGCGCGCGTCACCCACGTGATGGGCCCCAGACCGTGCGGCTCCGTTGAACGGCCTTCGTCTCGTGCGCCCTCGGGAGGGGGCCTCGGGAGGCCACCTCAGGAGGTCGCCTCGCGAGGCCGCTGGTGGAGGTGCTGAGCCTCGCTCACCCACTCCCTGAGGCGGGGGCCTCGGGAGGCCAAGGCCTCATGAGGAGCCTTGGTGAGGTACTTGGTGATGATGGCCTGCGGAGCCCACGCCAGGCGTTGCGCCCTGGGCCAAAGGCAGACGGGCCTGGATACCCCGGGTTCCATGGGCCCGACAGGCGCAAGCTAGTAATGATCAAGAAGTGATCCTGAACACCTACTTACGAGTCAAACATAACCCCACCGTGTTCTCTTCCCGAACTCCCTCGAAAAGAGACGATCACGGTTACGCATGCGGTTGGTGTATTTTAATTTGATTTAGTGTCAAGTTCTCTACAACCAGAGGTTATAAATTTCCAAGTCGCCACATAACCACAGGCATGGCTTTCTGAAAGATTTTACCCCGCAGGGGTGTCCCAACTTAGTCCATCACAAACTATCATAAGCCACGGTGGGAAGACCTCAACCCTGAGAAAACCCGATCAACCTCGAGTCAGCCCGAAGTATCCTCGAAATCCCGGTGCAAAAGACATTTCGACAATGGTAAAACAAGTCCAGCAAGACCTCCCGACATGCCGACACCCTGATAGTTGCCGCGCATATCTCGTCTCAGGACACGACGGATGAGCTATGGTTACAACGACCAACTCCCGAGTTGCCCTGGGCGGCGCCGCAAGCTGTTCTAGTTTTGGACCAGCATCATCAGCACTGGCCCACCTGTATTATGTGGAATTAAGAATCCTCGGGTAGCGCTAACTCCCTATGCGTCAAATTTATTATCAGTATTATTATGTTGGGCAAATGTTAAAACCAATGTTGGGCCTTGCTGGAAGAGTTTTATTCAAAGCGAACTGTCAAGGGGGCCCATATACCCCAAACATGTTAGGAACGCTCATCAAGGAACATAACACCAGTATTACAAAAACTAGGGCAGCAAGAGTGGAACAAAACACCAGGAAAAAGGCCGAGCCTTCCACACACAACCAAGTATATAGATGCATTAATTAAATAAGAGATATTGTGATATCCCATGATATCCATGTCCCAACATGGAACAAACTGCAACTGCACCTGCAACTAGCAACGCTATAAGAGGGGCTGAGCAAAGCGGTAACATAGCCAAACAACGGTTTGCTGGGATGGTGGAAGATTAGAGGCTGTATCATGGCAATTTGGGAGGCTGACAAACAAGTGGTAGGTAGCGAGGCATAGCGATAGCATCGAGACAACTAGCAAGCAAAGATAGTAGTGATATCCAAGGTAATGATCATCTTGCCTGGAATCCCGTTAGGAAGAAGATCGAATCCGTGAAGTAGACGAACAAGCGTAGTCGAACGAATACTCACTCCGAAACGTAACCGGAACTATCGAGAAGAAGCACAACCGGAAAGAAACAAACAACATGGTAAACACGCAGGCATAATCATGGCATGATGCACAACCAAGTATGATGCATGTCCGGTTTAAAATATGCATGGCATGTCAAAATGCAACAATCAAATACTACACGTTAAGTGAAGCTCAATATGCAACGAGTTGCAAATTGACGAAACTCCACAATTAAATATTTAGTTCATCCTGTTTAGCTACTCATCAATATTAAATGTTGGTTAACATGGCAAGAGGTGAAGCATGATTAATCCACCTATCTAGGCAATTTAAATGAGGCCGGAAACAACACATAACAATTCCGAAAAATCCCCATATGCAATTTTCGAAATTGGTACTGTTCTGCCTAAAACATAATTTTAATGTTGTTAAACAGCAAAATAAAGTGCACCATGTTAATCTACACATTTTTCTAGTCAAGTTACATATAATTTATTTAATTCGGCGCTACGGTTATTTAGTTATGAAATAAACCATTTTAGCATGTCATTTATGCAAATTAATGCAAACAACAATTTTAAACATTTTTAACATGGATGAGAGTTGGATATTATGAATCTACATGAAATTCTAAGCATTTTACATATATAATTCATTTTAATCCGATGCACAGTTAATTAGTTATTACATGCATGAACATGAGGGTCTTTTCTATAAAACAGCAGCTCCTGGACAAATAGCTAAATTCGCATAGAGGAAAAAACATAAACGGGCTGAATCTGGAGTGAAATGGGTCAACAGTGCATGGACGCAACATAGCAGAGGAGCGCCCAGGGCGAGGGGTAAGGCGGGCTGCTCACCAAGGGCCTTGGGCCAGCGGGGAAGCTGTGCGTCTGGGCCTCAGCGCGCTGGCGAAGGAGGCGGCCCACACGGGCATGGTTTGACCGGGCGCGTGCGCGAAGTAGAGGCATCGGCGGCGGCCGACGGGAGTTGCAGGCGACGGAGGCGGTCTTGGGGCTCCGGCCAGCTGGGGAGGTCCGGCATGGGAAGCGGAACCTGGGCGGCGCGAGGCGAGGCTCCAAGCGGCGGTGGGCGCTGCAAGGAGACGGGCATCCATGGCGGCTCGGTTCCCTGTTGAAACATAGAGAGAGTGTTGAGAGGGAGAACAGAGAAACGGGAAAGGAAGGAAGGGAAGGTAGGGCGGCGCAGGGCTCATCTGCTGGTGGTGCTCGACGGCGGAGGGAGCTCCGGGGGTGCTGCGGCTTGCGGCGGCGCGAAGCTCCTCGGACGGCCATGGCTGAGAGCTCCTGTGCAACGGGAGAGACAGGGAGTTGAGAGAGATTTGGGGAGAAACGGTGAAAAACAGAGGGAGCAGGGGGAAGGGGAAGACAAGGAGAACAACGGGGCCATGGTGCTCTGTGGTGCGGCTGCCGGCGGCGGGGTTTGAAGGACGGCGGGGACGAGGAGGCCTCGGGTGTCATGGCTGCAGGAGCTTGGGGACGACTGGGGTCGGGCAAGGAATCGGCTGAGTCGATCCGTTTGGGATCGAGAGGGTGGCTGGCTGCGCAAGCTGGAGGCGTACGGCGACACGGCTGTTACGGGTCGGAGCTGGAGCCTCCATGGCGGTCTCCTGTACGCCCTGGAGAGAGATCAAGGGGTGAGGCAGAGAAAGGAGGAAGAAAGAAAGGAAAAGGGCGGAGCATGGGGTGGTGCGAGGCAACCTTGGGCAGGAGCTCAGGGAGTGGATCGGGAGGGGATCCCAAGGTGGGAGATGGAGTGGCGGCGATGGGACAAGCTCCCGAGGAACAAGGGAGAGTGGGTGGCGGCGGCTTCGGGATTGGGGAAGGAATGGATGGGACAGGCTAGGGTCTAGGGTTAGACTATTTATATAGCAGGAGGAAGTGGTTTTCGGACATCGGATCATGATCAAATGACTTCGGGTCAACGGGGTGGTCTATAGAAGAAACCTAAGATGTTTGGGGTATTTCGGGATTGATCCGGACCTAGCGGTCATGACCGGGCGGTTTGGGTTCAGGAAAGTTTCGGACAAGGTTACAAGGGTGTGTGGCTGAGCAGAGAAGTTAGGCGATAGTGTGCAAGTCTGTGGTTGGTCTCGAAACGGTCAACGAAGACTATGGGGAGAAGCGGCAACTATGAACGGATGCAAGTTTTGTGAAAACATGTGGATGCAATGCGCATGATGACATGATGAAATGCAACAAGCCAAATAATGAACGCAGCTATCATGAGAAACATGGAAGGCATCTGGAGCGTCGGTCTCGGGCTGTCACAACACTCCCCCACTTTCAAGAGATCTCGCCCCGAGATCTAAGAATGAGAAAAGGAAGGAAGAGGAAGAGGTAAAACAAAGTTGCTTCTTGGACAATGAGTGAACCAACGAACCTTGGAGGGTTGAAAAACTTGAAGCAACGGAGATGAACGAAATTGAAAACACTCCGTTAGACAAGAGGAACAAGGCATACGAACGAAAGAATCAAGAGCTCAAGGGACAAGATAGACTTTGAAACCACTCCGGCTAAAACGAGATAGACTAGGAATAAGAACGAAAGAAATCGGACACACTCCGGTTGAAGAGAGAATCAAAACTTGATAAGATTAAAAGAACTTTAAAAGAGGACACAACACTCCGGTAAAATGGATAAGCAAGGAAGGAACATGATCCTGGCGAAACGAGATAACGGGTCAAAGAGAGGAACATCACAACACCTCCGGAACGAAAGAAGAGAAGCTAGATCGTTGGAAAGAAAAGAACGGAGAAGAAAATGACAACATCTCCCACAATTGAATTTGAAAAGCATCCTCACAAAGAAGGGTTGAACAGAGTTGTTGGATAATCAACAACGAAAAGATATGATTCCGTGGGCTTATGGAAAACATCTCAAAACTTTTGAGATTACAACCTGCCAATACCGTAGGATTGATTACTTGAGAGGAACAAATATATGCAAAACTCCACTTCAAAAGATAAGGGAGTCGCAATGCAAGATGAAGAATACTTGAGCTCCTCCAAAAAAAATCTTGAAGAAAGAATTAAATCCTTAATGAACCACCATGAAGAAACTCTCGAAGAACTCCGGATAAATAACAAGATGATCAAAACGAAAGGAAAGTTGAAAGAACAAGATGAAGCCTTGCAATGATTTAGATGGAGCTTTGTGACAAAATAACCGAGAAAACTTGGAACTCCGGAAAAGAGAAGATGAACAACTTAGAACCGAGAAATTGATATCATGAACGAACTCCGGAAGAAGGAATTAATTCACCTCGATGGAATAAGAATAAGAATTATGTAATGTGCATCCTTCATCAAATTAACTCGATGAAAAGCAATGGATTTTTCCATACTACTTATTCTCATTGAAAAGGATTAAAGAGAGATATAGCGCAAACTTCGGGAAAATATTCCACAAACCACCGGTAGGATTTTGGAAAGAACAAATAAATTAATATGATAACAAAGGAAGATGAATCTTGAACGAACCACCGTAAGAATTGAAAACGAACGAAGAAAAGGGAACGAATCACCGGGAGGAACTAGAAAATGAACAAAGATACTTAAAGGAATTTAGATACAAGAGAGAACAAGGAGATCATGAGCTTATTAGAGAATACTTGAACGATGCACCGGAAGAATTGAGAACGAGAGCTGAACGTTGAGAATGAAGAATTCTTCTGAAATAATGGCCTTTGTTGAATCAAAACGAAAATAACTCCTGAAATACTCCGGATGTGTATGAAAATAATTTCTCACGAACAAAACAATTTCAGAGGATAGCAAAAACCATGAATCTTCAAGAGAACGGAGCAAGATTTGAGAGAAACTCTTCTTCGGTCTTCAAATGATGAGAACGACGACGAGGAACACCACCAAAATTTTTGAGACACTCCGGAACAATGAAAACCGTAAGATTGGGATCAAAATGAAATTATTTGAAGGAAATCTCGAAGAAGACAATTGACTGATGAAAATTCATTCTTACGTCAACTTTGAAAAGAATTTGAGAATAACTCCGGAAAATTAGAAGAGTCAGGTAAGATCCTGGAAAAAGACCTGTGGGTTATGGGCCCACTCAAAAGAAACATCGTTGGAAATGATTACTTGAAACAGAGATTGCACCGGTTGATTTAAATGGCTTGAATGAGATAAGAACCATGAAATAGCTCGAACAGATCTTGAATGAGAACACGCAACTTCTGAGATATTTTCAGCACTCTGGAGAAGAATAGAGAGAGGTGAATAACAAGAAAGACTTGAGTAATAATTTCCAACATGGAAAAGCATTTGAACAAAAGAAAAGGATATGACCAACATCGAAACTTGAATTTAGATCACCGGAGAAGAAAAACAAGAATGAAGAATGATGAACTTGTAGCTCCCGAGCATCTTCATGAGAGAATCACCGGATAAGAACATTGAAAGAAAAGAATGGGGAGACTTCTCATGAATAAAATGGATAGTTGATTTGAGATCATTGACTCCACGAGAAAAAGGGTGGGAGGGTGGGAAAAAATAAAGACAACTTGGGATGGGTGAAACGAACACCGTTGAGAAAACTGAGAATTGATCTTGCAAATATTGAAAGGATCAGATTGACTTGAAGAGAAGCAAGTCGATTGAAAATGAATTAACATATAAATCTTCATGATCAAGAAGGATTAACACTCCCATAGGAATATAAGAACACCGCTTAGGAAAGGTCTGGAATCAACACTGGACTTCGAAGCAACTCAAATACCAAACTCCAATAAAACAAAGGATTCAGCTTGTAAGCCAGAAACAAATGCATAACCCCTCATGCATTTGTCGGAAAGATATCCTGGTTAACTACTTGAATTCCCAACTAGGAACTCCCAAAATTTTCGGTTATGCAATCCGGTCCAACGAGTACAAGGAGCAAAAATCATCACACAACTCCTAGCAGAATTCTATGCTCCAAATATACCGCCTCCATCAACACATAACCAAGAACTTCGAAAACTCGTGTACCTCAGACCTTCGAAAAACAACAGCTATACTAGCCGTGGAAGTACTCCCGAACTATCTCCCTAGTACTGGGTGACGTCGGGGTTATCTCACCACTAACAAATATATAAGCGTTTTTCGATGTCGGCGTCCTCTGGTATTCAGGAACTGGAACGATAGCGAATGTGACACGAAAACCTTGGAGCTCAACTCCCCGGGACACTGCCACAAACCCAAAATGTCAGGAGGCACCAAGAACAGAGTTCCCGTCACAACGATATCATAACGATTCCAAAAATACACGCGTGATCCTAAATTTTTTTTGAAGGGGAAGAGTAGTAGAATCAAAACACCTACGTCACAATTTCTCACCAGAGCAACGATGGGGATGAGGAGTAAAAAGAATTCCTACTCTTCGATATATAACTAGACTCAAAATAATTTTTCTTTTAGACTCAACACGGCCAAGTTCGATCAATCAAGGGGGCTCCTGCGGTCGGTAAGGCTCTGATACCAACTTGTCACGCCCAATATGCGGTCCTATCCCCAAGGAACTCAGAAGTTCCACTAAGGATAGAAGCGCATATCAAAGACGCTTCGCAAGGTGGATATCATTACAACGTACCATCTACTGAATAGATGAGAATACCAGATAAAGGCTTACACTCGCCACAAGCTACAGCATGAATACATCAATACATAGCAATCATCATACAGAAGAGCAGGATCCGACTACGGATGAAATCAAACGAAAAAGAAGAACGACATCCACCCTGCTAGTCCCAGGCTGCCAACCGGGAACCCATCCTATGATCGACGAAGAAGAAGAAGAAGCAGAAGAAGAACTCCAAATAGAACAAGCATCGATCTCACGTCAAGTCATCACTTTACCTGTACATGCACCTGTTGTTGTAGTAAACTGTGAGCCACAAGGACTCAGCAATCCCATTACCATGGGTATCAAGATTAACAAAGCTTAATGGGTATGGCATGGATAAGTGGTGAGGTTGCAGCAAACACTAAGCATTGTATGGTGGCTAACTTACGAGTACCAGAATAAGAAGAGTAACTACGCATAATCGAGCGCAAGCTAGTAATGATCAAGAAGTGATCCTGAACACCTACTTACGAGTCAAACATAACCCCACCATGTTCTCTTCGCGAACTCCCTCGAAAAGAGACGATCACGGTTACGCACGCGGTTGGTGTATTTTAATTTGATTTAGTGTCAAGTTCTCTACAACCGGAGGTTATAAATTTCCAAGTCGCCACATAACCGCAGGCACGGCTTTCTGAAAGATTTAACCCTGGAGGGGTGTCCCAACTTAGTCCATCACAAACTATCACAAGCCGCGGTGGGATGACCTCAACCCTGAGAAAACTCGATCAACTTTGAGTCAGCCCGAAGTATCCTCGGAATCCCGGTGCACAAGACATTTCGACAATGGTAAAAAAAGTCCAGCAAGATCTCCCGACATGCCGACACCCTGATAGTAGCCGTCCGTATCTCGTCTCAGGACACGACGGATGAGCTATGGTTACAACGACCAACTCCCGAGTTGCCCTGGGCGGCGCTCCAAGCTGCTCTAGTTTTGGACCAGCACCATCAGCACTGGCCCACCTGTATTATGTGGAATTAAGAATCCTCGGGTAGCGCTAACTCCATATGCGTCAAATTTATTATCAGTATTATTATGTTGGGCAAATGTTAAAACCAATGTTGGGCCTTGCTGGAAGAGTTTTATTCAAAGCGAATTGTCAAGGGGGGCCCATATACCCCGAACATGTTAGGAACGCTCATCAAGGAACATAACACCGGTATTACGGAAACTAAGGCGGCATGAGTAGAACAAAACACCAGGCAAAAGGCCGAGCCTTCCACACACAACCAAGTATATAGATGCATTAATTAAATAAGAGATATTGCGATCTCCCATGATATCCATGTCCCAACATGGAACAAACTACAACTGCACCTGCAACTAGCAACGCTATAATAGGGGCTGAGCAAAGTGGTAACATAGCCAAACAACGGTTTGCTGGGATGGTGGAAGGTTAGAGGTTGTATCATGACAATTTGGGAGGCTGACAAACAAGTGGTAGGTAGCGAGACATAGCGATAGCATCGAGACAACTAGCAAGCAAAGATAGTAGTGATATCCAAGGTAATGATCATCTTGCCTGGAATCCCGCTAGGAAGAAGATCGAATCCATGAAGTAGACGAGCAAGCGTAGTCGAACGAATCCTCACTCCGAAACGTAACCGGAACTATCGAGAAGAAGCACAACTGAAAAGAAACAAACAACATGGTAAACACGCAAGCATAATCATGGCATGATGCATGTCCGGTTTAAAATATGCATGGCATGTCAAAATGCAACAATCAAATACTACACATTAAGTGAAGCTCAATATGCAACGAGTTGCATATTGACGAAACTCCACAGTTAAATATTTAGTTCATCCCGTTTAGCTACTCATCAATATTAAATGTTGGTTAACATGGCAAGAGGTGAAGCATGATTAATTTACCTATCTAGGCAAATTAAATGAGGCCGGAAACAACACATAACAATTCCGGAAAATCCCCATATGCAATTTCTGAAATTGGTACTGTTCTGCCTAAAACATAATTTTAATGTTGTTAAACAGCAAATAAAGTGCACCATGTTAATCTACACATTTTTCTAGTCAAGTTACATATATAATTTATTTAATTCGGATCTACGGTTATTTAGTTATGAAATAAACCATTTTAGCATGTCATTTATGCAAATTAATGCAAACAGCAATTTTAAACATTTTTAACATGGATAAGAGTTGGATATTATGAATCTACATGAAATTCTAAGCATTTTATATCTATAATTTATTTTAATCCGATGCACGGTTAATTAGTTATTACATGCATGAACATGAGGGTCTTTTCTGTAAAACAACAGCTCCTGGACAAATAGCTAAATTCGCACAGAGGAAAAAACATGAACGGGTTGAATCTAGAGTGAAACGGGCCAACAGTGCATGGGCGCAACATCCCAGAGGAGCGCCCAGGGCGAGGGGTAAGGCGGGCTGCTCATCAAGGGCCTTGGGCCAGCGGGGAAGCTGTGCGGCTGGGCCTCAGCGCGCTGGCGAAGGAGGCGGCCCACGCGGGCGCGGTTTGACCGGGCGCGTGCGCGAAGCAAAGGCATCGGTGGCGGCCGACGAGAGTTGTAGGTGGCGGAGGCGGTCTTGGGGCTCCGGCCAGCTGGGGAGGTCCGGCAGGGGAAGTGGAACCTGGGCGGCGCAAGGCGAGGCTCCAAGCGGCGGTGGGCGCTGCAAGGAGATGGGCGTCCATGGCGGCTCAGTTCCTTGTTGAAACAGAGAGAGAGCGTTGAGTGGGAGAAAAGAGAGACGGGAAAGGAAAGAAGGGAAGGTAGGGCGGCGCGGGGCTCATCTGCTAGTGGTGCTCGACGGCAGAGGGAGCTCCGGGGGTGCTGCGGCTTGCGGCGGCGTGAAGCTCCTCGGACGGCCATGGCTGAGAGCTCCTGTGTAACAGGAGAGACAGGGAGTTGAGAGAGATAAGATCACAAAGCAAACATAACGGCCAAGATGCAGGCATTTCCTATTTGGCGCCTTCAGTGCCCGTTAACGTGCATTTTATTAACTGGCGCTGAAGGCGCTCTTACCTGGGCCGACCCATTTTATTTCTATAAACTCGCAAAAAAGGTGTACGCACGGCAGGCTTCGAACTTGCAACCTCTCCGTTGAAAAGGAAGCACGCTAGCCACAAGGACATATCACCCGCTGTGATACATTTGCTTTTTTTTGTTTCTTTATTAGTACGAAGTTTTTCTACACATTTTTATTCTGTTTTTCTTTTTTCTTTCTTGTTTCTTTTTTCTTCAATGCGCGGATTCTTTTCAAATTGATGATTTTCCTTCAAAATCGTGAACCTTTTCCAAAATCTGTGAACTTTTATTCAAATTCATGAACTTTTTTTGATGAACTTTTTTTAGATTTGTAAACTTTTATAATAAAATCGATGAACTTTTTTCAAATTAGATGAACTAATTTTCAAATTTGATGAAATTTTTCTCAAATTCAATGAAGTTTTTTTAAAATCGATGAACTTTTTTTTTCAAATTGATGAACTATTTTGCAAATTCGATGAACTTTTTTAAAAATTTGATGAACTTTTTTTCAAATCGATGAACTATTTTTGAAATTTGATGAACTATTTTTGAAATTTGATGAACTTTTTTGTTAAATCAATGAACTGTTTTTCAAATCAATGAACTTTTTCTTCAAATGAATGAACTTTTTTTGAATTTATGAAAGTTTTTGAAATTTATGAACTTTTTTTCAATTTGTGAACTGTTTTTCGAGTAATTTATGCTAGTCAAGTAGTTACGTTTTTCCTGCTAGTTGAACAACCAAGTGAGCTTGGTCTAATGGTTGTGGTGCCACGCTGTTGAGATAGGCGTCCCTAGTTCGAATCCCAGCTCTTCCATGCAACGATTAGATTTGCTTTTTTACTTGACAGGGGCATGTTGCTGGGCCGGCCCGGTACGCCTCGCATTCGAGCGCCACCAGGCTTAACCGGCGCTTAAAGCACCCAATAGGAGCTTCCCAAGATGCAGCTGTGGGATACTTTTCGTGGGCTATACCCGACGGTGCTTCACGGACAGGCTCCGATTCATCATCAGAGAGCACAAGGATTGGTTCTGCCTTTGGCTTCGCTGGGGGCTCGTTCCCGGGCTTGGGCTGGCGATCCGACCTGGTGTGGGATTCCTAAGCGTCCGTTCCCGGACGATCTATTTGCATATCCTCTCATTCCCGTCGACGACTGCATCGGGGACAACATTCAAGTCAACCTCGGACCCTGGAAACGAGGTAACTTCCTCGTCTTCGCGGGCACGCTTCATTGGTCTACGAGCGACTTCCTCCACCCTGCAAGCAAGAGAAGAATGGTGTTAGCCTCCCATTCAGAAACTCAAAACAAATGACATGGGCAACATAAGCAGAAAATGAGGACGTACCCTTCCACCTCATCGGAGCTAAAGTGGATGTCCGTGTCCCAAGCATGGCTGCCAGCGACTTCTGATGTCATTGGGGACACAGGCCTTGACCCGTCGGAAAAGGACCCATCTGCTGTAGAAGAAGCACTGGCCCGTGCCTTGGCCTCTGCCATAGAGCGCAGCTGGGCCAGGGGCACGTGGTCCTCATCATCAACTTCATCCTCCAACCCCTCCGGCATAGGAGAAGGGGAGCTTGAAGCAGCAGTTCGGCTTTTTCTAAGCCGACGCTTCCGGGAATAAGGAGTTGTGGCTGCTCGGGAGGAGGGGCCACCCCTCATGGGTCCAGCGCCCTGTGAAAGATGAGCCGCGGCCACCCTCCTTCGGATCCATTCCACCTCGCTCTCCGTAGTTGGGTGGATCATATCTTCCTCAACCTGAGAAACAGCCTCCTCTAGACCAGTGTACCATGTTGCTTCCCCATCCGCAGTTGGAAGTCTCCAGTCTTTCAACACGCCCACAGCATCACACTGCGGCATCATGGCCACAATATGGTCGCGGGCGGTGTTGTTGCACAACGGGAATACGCCCTTGGGCAAATCAGTCTTCGGATTGGCATCGAAGAGCAACTTGAGCAAGGCTCGGAATTGGAGCGTAGTTAGATTGTGGTCCGGGCTGGTCCAAAGCCTCATAATGTTAGCTGGACCTCCGTACAGCCACGTCGGGCGCAATCTTCACTGCAGAGGGGCGATTCGACGCAACAGGAAATCTGCGCCCACCATCTCCATGGTTAATCCGGCGTCCCTCAATTCCTTGATACACTGGATGGGCAGAATCAACCAGTTGTCAAAGGGGATTTTATCCCCCCAAGTAACCTTTGGCCTCAGAATATCTTGGGGAAGATCACGGAAGGCAGGAGGGTCATTCATCTTGATCAGACACTAGTCCTGCCTCCATTCGACCAGTGGGTTATCAGATGCCCTCCAACATACTCCCTGCTCATCCTGTTCCGCAGCCTCCAAGTAAAGCTGCTAGACTTGTTCTTGTTGTCAACCTTGGGGGAATAAAAGTAGCTGAAAAGGGCTACCGATGGAAGCCCTCCCACAAATTTCTCGCACAAATGTGCCAAAATGGACAACATGGAGACAACATTGGGATGAAGATTCAGAAGCTTCAGATCGAACTCAGTCATGATTTCGGAGAAGAAATTGGAAAAAGAAGGAACCAATCTAGAAGAGAGGAAAGCGGAAAAGAACCTCACTTGGCCTTCCTCCTCTGGGGCCTCCGTATGCTGGAGGATGGTAGGGCCGTTCTCGTTCCCCCGACCGGCCACCAGAGCACGATATTTCTCCACCAACTCCCTCAAAATCAGGAGCGAAGGGTGAAAGCACAGATGTTTCCTCCTCATCTCTGCCAGCTCCGCCTCCTGCTGTGCCTCGCCGGAGCTCTTGCTCTTAGGGGCCATGGAGAGTTGAGAGCGGTTTGGTGAATGGAGGAAATTTGGAAGCTAGATCTGAGAAACAAGGGTTGCTACGGCGGAAGACAAAGGAGGCAGATGATGGTGCAGCGGTGACTTGGGGAACTATGGACAGACGCTCACTCTCACCCGCATTTATACAAGGGTTGGGGGTCGGGTCGGGCGCCTCCTGCAGCAGTAATGGGCGCGTCTCCCCAGGCGCCCACTACCCCCGTGTTCGTTTTCACACCATCCCTTCTGCTTTTGTGCTTTGACCAGGCCCGGGGCTAGCGACGCATGGGCCCTACATGCGAAAGGACCTGACCCTAACGATGTATGTGGCACGCGTCCGGCCCAGGCCTGGGGGCTACTGTCGGTACCGTGAGAAAATGCATCACACATCCAACCATGCGCCCCACGGTCACTCCTGGATCAAGCTCAGGAAGATTGAAGAGCTGCGTGCCACTATCCTCCTCAGTGGTGGTATGCAGATCTTCGTGAAGAAGAACATAAACAAGGAGACATATCAAGCAAATCTTGGGCTTGGTGGTGGCATGCAAATCTTTGTTCAAAGGGATCTGCATACCCCTCCAGACCAGCAAGTATCAAGCCAAGGCGTCCGGCAATGATCGCCGACCAAGACCCGGGAACGATCCCACCCGGCAACGGCTGTATACAGCTGGCGCGCACTCAGCCAGCCTTCGACAGCAAGCTACCGCCTCACCAACGCGTGGCGTATCGGTTTTGCGCTCGCAGGACTCTTGCGCCGCATGGCTGGTGGGCAGGCGCGCCAGGCGATGGACAAGACGCAGGGGTGATTCACTCACCCACGCCGCCGCATGGTGCACACCTGTGCTGAGACGTGTCATGCCTCCAACAGGTGTCACCAAGGTCGGTGTTGACAAGACAGGGGTCCGTTCTCGGAAGGAAGAAGATGATGACACATCATCACCCATTCAATGCATCCACCTACCTGGTCGGATCTAGACTACTTCCTTAGCCTTGAAGCCATCTGTGGTACCCCTTGAGTATAAAAGGAGGGCCAGGCTGTAGAGGAAAGTGGAGAGGAACAAGAAAGCATAGAAACTAGAGAGAGGTTGGACACTTGTTATAACACCAGTAGGGTTACACTGTCCTTTCCGTTCCCGGGAAATTTTTGTAGGTCTAATCCCCCCATCAAAACACACAAAAAGCATGAGTAGGGTATTGCGCACCATGCGGCCCGAACCTGGGTAAATCTTCGCGTCCATTGTGCATACTTTGGTAGTGTAGGTACGTGCCTTCATGCCCCAATCCTGAACTAGCAAAAGGATGTCTCCAGTCCATGGTGTCACGCGTGTGTTTTGCACACGCACTCCGACAGAAAATGAAGAGCTGAAACTTAGATAGTGGTTGAGCATCACATTAGATTTGAGTTGAGAGTTCTTGTGCCTATTACTCTTGAGAGCTGCTAACTCTCTAGGTGGTTAGGTGTCAGCTTGAGTGACGAAGAGTAATTGTCGTCTCCAAGTCAAAGTCTTCAGCCACAAAGAGTCATTGTTGTTTGCGAAGCAAGTCTGTTGAAGGTTTGGAGATCGTCGAGAAGAATCTACCACAAGTGAAAACAACTAAAGTCTGACCAACTTCACGCTGAGGAGAATAGGACTGAGAGAGGTTTGCTCCTGTGTTCAATCACAAGTCCCTCCAATCAGATGTAGCTATTTTGAAGAAGAGTGAACTGTTCTACCAAATCTCCTGTTGCTATCAAGCACCACTAGTTATTTCTCAGTCCATATTTGTCTTCAGTAATTCTTTCTTGACTGAGTTGTGTATCCTGTGTTGTTCTTCGATATAATCATTCCTGATCACCTATCGTGCAATTCCTTCAGTCTTGTGACTTCGAATCTGATGGCTCCTAATTACATGGCTAGCCGTTGGCCTTAGCTGAGCTAGCCTGCCACCTGGAATGATGCATGAAAACTAAAGTGAGTGTGCTGGCCAGATATTATCAGGAGCCATCACCGCGCATGAAACAGATGCACATTCAGAGCGATGCTGGCAGAAGGGAACCAGCCAAACTAATTAGACTATCTAGGCGAAGAGCACGATTATAGAGCACGTGCAAGCCACGAGGACACATTATGTTTGATCGGTCTTTGGAGCCCGCTGCCTCTAAAGATGGGCAAGCATTGCAAAGAAGAAAGCTGGCCAGGTCATCCCATGGAGATAAAAGGCTGTGTAGGTAAGGTGGGCTCTCAATCCGATTTGAGGCCAATGGGTGAAAGCTCCCCATGACGCCAGTTGAGCAATGCCCACAACGGCCAGGTCCAGGCAGGCAAGTGTCCGCCGCAGTCACGGACCACATTTTTGGTTTGGGCGTAGGCCTCATATCCTTTGGAGATGGTTCCGTTCATGTTGATTGTACCGGGTTCATGGCATGTGTTATGCTGTATTGGCATGGCATATAGATATAGTCGCGTTGGATGCTCGTCCGCTCGAAATTTTACTGGTAGAGATGGTGGCATGAATTGGTTCAATGGCCTATTGTCCGCTCAAACAACACCCAGTGCCAGACGTTGTTCCTTTTTGACGCCTTGCAAAGAGTGATGTATTCATTAAGGACGTACAAGGCCTCCTATCCATCTGAATGAGGCCAACGCGTGAAAGCTCCAAATGATGCTAACTGGGTAGGGTCCTTGATGGTCAGGGTTCAGGCAGGCAAGTGTAATCCGTGTCTAAACAAACGCAATGTGGTGCCCCTACCCAGCTGGTTTGCCTTCCACCTTCGGCCCGAATGCACGTGCGTGTGTTTGCAAATGTGCATGTTGCGTGCTCTGTATATACAATTGTATGTTAAAAATGTTTTTCTGGCGTGCCAGACGCTGTTTCATTTTGATGCCTTGCAAAGAGGGATGGATTTATTAAGGACGTACAAGGCCTCCTCTCCATTCGAATTAGGCCAACGCGTGAAAGTCTCCACAACGTTAGCTAGGCAGGTAGGGGTCCTTCGGCTGCCTCAGTTTCCATTGGTGTCCTGCTTACATACGCCTATGCATCCTTTGTCCGAGTGCCATGCAGCACGGGGTATGCGTCACGGATAACCACGAGGGGCGTTATCCATCCCATCACATGGTTGGACATTATGCATGGAGCAGGCAGGGGTTTCCCGGGTTCTTCCCATTGCAGCCCCTGGCCAGCTGCTCCTCGTGGCCGATTGGCGTGTTTCGCTCTGGCGTGTTTCACTCCCTGTGGGATGCTTTTACTTTTCTCACTCTGGTGTGGAGGTTTTTCAGCTACTCGGGCCCTTGACGTGGTGGTCGCGCTGGCTGGATAGCGTCTTTTTAAACGTTATCCGGCTTTTGGATGCCACAGTCTGGCCGGCTTGCGCATTCTGTGTGTGCAAGTGCCGCACATGGCCTCTTTTTTTGCGAGAGCCACACATGACCACTTCTCGTGCATTTCCTCGCCACGCGCTCTTACCCGGCCTGTGAATCGCCTCATCGGTTCACCTGGTCTCCTTTTTCTTATGTGGTTCTGGGTCGTCCATGTGTGAACAAACGCATGGGTGAAGTTCCACACATCATTGGGTAGGAAAGTATCTGGGCGCACACAAACAAGCCGTGCGTTGCCGGAGACGCCTCACGCGGGGGGACAGTCATGGGACGTTGTTGGACGCGCTTGCATGGGCTCTCTCGTGCGTTGCCTCGCAAGTGAAGTAGTCTCCGCCTTACCCGGCTCCCCTCTCAAAGGATGGTCTTTCTATGTCACTTGTGCCACCTCGCGCTTGTTGGATGTTTCTCATGAATTGCCTGCAACTCATTATGTTTGTAATGCGTATGTATTTGCCTTGTGTATGCACCAACGATAGTCAACGATAATTGTTGCCCGCTGATACGTCTCCAACATATCTACTTTTCCAAACACTTTTGCTCTTGTTTTGGACTCTAATTTGCATGATTTGAATGAAACTAACCTGGACTGAAGCTGTTTTCAGTAGAACTACTTTGGTGTTGTTTTTGTGCAGAAATAAAAAGTTCAATATATAAAAAATACTGGCACAAAGAACTACCGGAGGGGGGCCACAAGCTCATGGGGACTCCCCCCTGGGGCGTGCCATGTGAGCTTGTGGGCCCCCTGAGCCTACATATACCGTCTTCCTGAGAAAAAAATAAGAGAGAAAGTTTCACATTTTACGATACGGAGCCGTCGCCACTGATACGTCTCCAATGTATCTATAATTTTTGATTGTTTCATGCTATTATATTATCAATCTTCTATTCTTTATACATAATTTTATATCATTTTTGGACTAACCTATTAACTCAGTGCCAAGTGCCAGTTGCTGTTTTCTGCTTGTTTTTGGTTTTACAGAAAATCCCTACCAAATGGAGTCCAAACATGATGAAACTTTTTGATGATTTTTTTTGGACTAGAAGGGACCCTAGAAGCTTCGGGGGGAGTCCAGAGGATACACGAGGATGCGACAAGGTAGGGGGGCGCGCCCTGCCCCTTTGTGCCCCCCTGCTGCTCCGTTTGCCCTAATTCTTGGCCTATAAATTCCCAAATATTAAGAAACCCCCAGGAGGAGCACCCAAAACAATCTTTCCACCGCCGCAAGCCTCTGTTCTTCCGTGATCCCATCTGGAGGCCTTTTCTGTTACTCTGCCGGAGGGGGAGTCCATCACGGAGGCCTTCTTCATCAACCTTGCTGACTCCATGATCATGCGTGAGTAGTCCCCACAAGACCTATGGGTCCATAGCAGTAGCTAGATGGCCCTCTCTCTCTCTCTCTCTCTCTCTCTTTGATCTTCAATACAATGTTCTCTTCGAAGATCGATTCGATGTAACCCTTTTACGGTGTCTTTGCTAGGATCCGATGAATTGTGGGTTTATGATAAAATTATTCATTGAAAATAATCGAGTCTTTTCTGAACTTTATTATGTGTGATTTTATAGCCTTGTATTTCTCTTCGATCTATCCGTCTTCTTTGGCCAAGTAGATTGATTTATCTTTGGTGGGAGAGGTGCTTGGTAGTAGGTTCAATCTTGCGGTGTCCTCACTCTGTGACAGGAGGAGTAGCGAGGCACGTATTTGTATTGTTTCTACTAAGGGTAAAACGACATATTATTTGGTATTACTTTGTCTACATTATGTCATCATGCTCCAAGCATTACTCTATGTCGGTGTAGTGAACAAAGGATGTTCGTACCCCTGACCACGCACCGGCAAGATTGCAGCCTCCACGTCGCTAGAAGCAAACCATAAGTTAGTCTCATTCTAATATGCTCAAGATATGGTGAATGAGCACCGTGAAGAAAACCTCAAGGCAGGTTATCAAAGAGATTATATCAAGATCAAGGGAGAGGTTGTTGGGAAGCAAACCTTCTCGGCAACGAGCCTCACACATCGCTGGCAAGCTCAAGACTGGCAAGACAAAATCCTTGCCACCACTCCATGTCAACAACCTATTGACAGATGGCAAGCGCTCAGGCGAGTCAGTAGAAGCTGTCAAGCTGCATGGCCATCCACTGAACAAGGATTACCTTTATTACACCCGCCCTAAGTGCGTGTCAAGGTAATAAAAGGTAGATGGGCTAAGCGGTGCAGACGGGACAAGACCCTTTCCCGACATCCATCACAGCATGACACCTATACCGTCAGTGTTAGGTATGATAACACTGTAGCCACTATCTGCATGTAATTACTATTTTTCCACTGTGGTGACCACTTTGAGCTATAAAAGCAGGGCCATGGCAACGTAGAAAGGGATTCGACTCCTGTTTAGCTAGCTGCACCTTCTGAGCTCCTTGCCGGCAAGTGCTGCGCTCTCTGTAATAGGTTCTCTCACTCATATAATCCACCAAAGTAGGAGTAGGGTTTTACGCATCCGTGCGGCCCGAACCTGGGTAAAATGCTTGTGTGCTGATCATTGTTGGTGGTGCTCTTTGTGTGTTGCGACACCCACCACCAAGCCTTGGAAGGAGCTTGTCTTTGGCTCCATAGATTGTCGTACGTCGACACTCTATTTCGTATGAACTAAATACCTTAAGATGCATGCTGGATAGCGGTCGAGGGGTGGAGTAATAGTAGTAGATGTAGATGGATGTCGGTCTACTTGTCACGGATGTAATGCCTATATATTGATCATGCCATGAATAACATCATAATCATGCACTTTTCTATTAATTGCCCAACAGTAATTTTATCCACCGTTGCTATGCTCATGAGAGAGATGCCTCTAGTGAACACTATGGCCCCCGGGTCCATTCACTTATATTTACTAAAACCCTAAATTACCTTGTCGCAATTATTTACCTTTTTTTTGCAATTTATCTATCTACCATTACCAGAATTAATCCTTGCCATTAACGAGTACAACGGGATTAACAACCCCCTTGCCCGCGTTGGGTGCAAGTATTTGTTTTGTGTGTGTGCAGGTACTGTTGACGTTCGTTTGCTTGAGTCTCCTACTGGTTTGATAAACCTTGGTTCTTAACTGAGGGAAATACTATCTGCTACTGTACTACATCACCCTTCCTCTTCGGGGAAATCCCAATGCCTATCACAAGTAGCCGAAGAATTTCTAGCACCATTGTCGGGGAGACTTCATCAAACAAACACATGTTCCTTCACACACATATAGCATTTACTTGTTCTAGTTTTTATTTGCCTTCTCTTTTTCATCTCCCTCTACTTCTCTAAAAATCAAAAATACCAAAAATATCTTGTGTGCTTTCTTTGCTTGTTACTATGGCTAGTTCTTCTATTGTCACCCTCTCTCCCGATTTTGGAGTACTTTACTTCAAACAGAAACATGGGGAGAGCTTTAAAGATGCTTGGTTCAGGATAATGGAGTCTTATTGTGATTCCACTATAAAAAGCGATATAAAGATCCTTCTTCGAAATTTCTATGTGGGCTTAACTATGCCCAATAGACGAATTCTTGGTTTTGCAGCCAAAGGAAATTTTATTGAAAGTGATGCTAATGCTGCGTATGAGATGATAGAAGGAATAGTAGGAGTCCCTCCCACAAAAGGGATCTCCTTACACCCAAGAAGGAATTCAAATCTTAGAAAAACTAGGGGATATACATAAAAATATGATTGATTTACAAAAGTTCAACGAACCACTTAAGACACTTAGTTCAAATCTCAATCGTATGAATTTACTTCTTACTGTTTGCAATAAAAGGCTTGATACTCTTTAG
This sequence comes from Elymus sibiricus, assembly GCA_039707655.1. NCBI lineage: Eukaryota > Viridiplantae > Streptophyta > Magnoliopsida > Poales > Poaceae > Elymus > Elymus sibiricus. Next base: position 202,099,346 of record CM077670.1, read on the forward strand.
AATAAAATTGCTTCATCCTCTGATATTAATGGGAAGTGTAAAGAGCCTCCTGGTTTGAAAAGAGTCCCACTAAGGTGGTTAAGTTGAAGGATGATAACACTTGAAACTATGCACTATGCCTAGCTAGGGGCATTAAACAATAGCGCTTGTTGGGAGGCAACCCAATAGTTATCTTTTTGCTTTATTTTTATTTTCTTGAGTCAACATGGTTATTGCTACTGTAATGATTATGTTTTTATATTTTCTTTTAAGTTTTGTGGCAAGTAAAGCCTTTGGGATGATCTAGATGATAGTAAAATTGATGCTGTGCAGAAACAGAAACTTTTGCGCCAAGTGCTGGAATTTGATTCTGTACTGGAACGTGATAAAATTCTGAAATTTTTATGCAGTATTGGGTTACAAATTGTTTACGTTGTCCTAACGTTTCAGAATTTTTGGAGTTACAGAAGTATGGGTAAATATTATGTCATTACGTATTGTCCTGTTTTAGACATATTCTGTTTTTATTGCATAGTGTGCTTATTTTAATGATGCTATGGATTATATCGGGGGGTATAAGTCATGGAGAAGTTAGAATACAGTAGGTATTATGCATGGGCAACTATGAATCTATTTATAATAGTACCTAAATTGGATGATGATTTTATTATACCAACGGATCTCACGATGTTTCTGTTGAGTTTTGTGTGCTGAAGTTTTCAAGTTTTGGGTGAGATCACGATGGATGAAGGGATAAGGAGCGCCAAGACCCTAAGCTTGGGTATGCCCAAGGCACCCCAAGGTAATATTCAAGGAAGACCCAAGCGTCTAAGCTTGGGGATGCCCCGGAAGGCATCCCCTCTTTCGTCTCCCATCTATCAGTAATATTACTCGGAGCTATATTTTTATTCATCACATGATATATGTTTTGCTTGGAGCGTCGTGTGCTATAGTTTTATTTTGTTTGCTTGTCTACCACAATCTTTGTTTGCTGGACACACCTATTGAGAGAGACACACATTCATCATGATTTGGTAGAATGGTCTTTAGGTTTCACTTATATCTGTTGAGTTAAGACAGTTTTGCTCATGTGCTTCACTTATATCTTTAGAGCAAGGCAGTATTTATATTTTATAGAAATCATTTGCACCCTCATGCTTCACTTATATCTTTTTGAGAGTTTAAATAGGAAGTGGTAATTTGCACGAGCTATATGTTTAGTCTAAAAATGATAGGTATACAAGAGTGGTATAATAAAAACTTTCATGTAGATCACTAAATGCGAAGCGTATGATCAATGGTATTGAAGTTATAATATGTAATCTTACTAGTTAATAAACATTAGTTAGTAAGAATATCGATGTTAAGGTTTGTGATTCACTATTTCATTAAAGTGTCAGTATTGGCATAGCGGGGAAATTTGAGCGCACTGTATCCCTGATTGATATCCTTTGTGTTGTTCGGACCGGTGGCGCGCGATGGTTAACTCCTACTAGCCTCCTCCCTAGGGGCATGCGAATACTTTGTTGCGAGGGATAATAGGCTTCACAATGAGTATCTTAGTTCATTATGACAAATGTGAGTTTGTGGACAAAAGCACTTCCACCTATCCATATTTTGCTAGCCTCTTCGGTACCGTGCATTGCCCGTTCTCACCTCGATACTTGGTGCAAACTTCGCCGGTGCATCCAAATCCTATGATATGACACGCTCTATCACACATAAGCCTTATTATATCGTTCCTAAAAAAGGCCACCATACCTACCTATCATGGCATTTCCATAGCCATTCCGAGATATATTTGCCATGCAACTTCCACCGTTACTATTCACATGACTTGAGTATTCATTGTCATTTTGCTTTGCATAATCATATAGAGCTGACATGATATTTGTGGCACAGCCACCGTTCATCATTGTTATACATGTTACGCTAGATCATTGCACATTCTGGTACACTGCCAGAGGTATTCATATATAGTCATATCATTCAGTTTTATCGAGTTGTAAGTAAATAGAAGGGTGATGATCATCATTATTAAAGCATTGTCCAAATGAGGAAAAGAATGATGGAGACTAACGAGTCCTCAAAAATGTGGGGATGAGGTTCATGATATTGTTCTAAAAAAAGTGAGAGAAAAAAGGGAGAAAAGAAAAAAAAGAAAAAAGAGAGAGAAGGGGCAATGTTACTATCCTTTACCACCCTTGTGCTTCAAAGTGGCACCATGTTCTTCATATAGAGAGTCTCCATGATTTGTCACTTTCATATACTAGTGGGAATTTTTACATTATGAGAGCTTGACTTGTATATTTCGATGACGGGTTTCCTCAAATGCCCGAGGTCTTCATGAGCAAGTAAGTTGGATGAACACCCACTTAGTTTCAGTAGTGAGCTTTCATACACTTATAGCCCTAGTGCATCCGTTGCATGGCAATCCCTACTCCTTGCATTGATATCAATTGTAAGGCCTCTCCATTGCCTAATGATCAGCCGCATTGATGCGAGACTTTCTCAATTTTTTGTCTCCTCTTATAAACCCCCATCATCATTCTCTTTGCCATCCAAAGTGCTAAGTCCATGGCTCATGCTCAGGTATTGAGTGGAGTTGAAAATGCTAAAGCGAGAAAAAGTATGATGCAATTGCTTGGTTTGGCACCAGGGTGTTCATGATTTATACTTTGTGCAAGGAAGGCCGAGTTATGCCATTCTTACATGATTAAATGAGTACGAATAACGTTCTTTAGCATTGTTATTTTGAAGAGTAATGATTATTTGCTAGTATTTTTTTACATTATCGTTTCGATACTATTAAGTCATGGATTCTCAATATCCATACCCAAAAGATTATATGATTAAGACATGTTAAGTAGCATTCAATATCAAAAATTCTATTTTTATCATTTACCTACTCGAGGATGAGCAGAAATTAAGCTTGGGGATGCTAATACGTCTCCAATGCATCTATAATTTTTGATTGTTTCATCTATTATATTATCAATCTTGTATGCTTTATATACCATTTTATATCATTTTTGGGAACTAACCTATTAACTCAGTTCCAAGTGCCAGTTGCTATTCTCTGCTTGTTTTTGGTTCTACAGAAAATCCCTACGAAACGGAGTCCAAACACGATGAAACTTTTTGACATTTTTTTCTGGACCAGAAAGGACCCTAGAAGCTTCAGGGGGAGTCTAGATGATACACGAGGAGGCAACAAGGCAGGGGGCGCGCCTTGCCCCCTTCTGGGCCCCCTGCTGCTCCGTTTGCCCTAATTCCAGGCCTATAAATTCCCAAATATTCAGAAACCCCCAGGGGGAGCACCCAAAACAATCTTTTCGCCGCTGCAAGCCTCTGTTCTTTCATGATCCCATCTAGAGGCCTTTTCGGTACTCTGCCGGAGGGGGAATCCATCACAGAGGTCTTCTTCATCAACCTTGCTGCCTCCATGATGATGCGTGAGTAGTTCCCATAGGACCTACAGGTCCATAGCAGTAGCTAGATGGCTCTCTCTCTCTCTCTCTCTCTCTCTCTCTCTCTCTCTCTCTCTCTCTCTCTCTCTCTCTCTCTCTCTCTCTCTTTTTGATCTTCAATACAATGTTCTCTTCGGAGATCGATTCGATGTAATCCTTTTGCGGTGTGTTTGTTGGGATCCAATGAATTATGGGTTAATTTTCAAATTATTCAATGAAAGTAATTGAGTCTTTTCTGAACTTTATTATGTTTGATTTTATTGCCTTGTATTTCTCTCCGATCTATCCGTCTTCTTTGGCCAAGTAGATTGATTTATCTTCGGTGGGAGAGGTGCTTGGTAGGAGGTTCAATCTTGTGGTGTCCTCACTCTGTGACAGGAGGAGTAGCAAGGCACAGATTTGTATTGTTGCTACAAAGGGTAAAACGTCGGGGTTCGAACATATTATTTGGTCTTACTTTGTCTACATTATGTCATTATGCTCCAAGCATTACTCTGTTTGTTATGAACTTAATACCTTAAGATGCATGCTGGACAGCGGTCGAGGGGTGGAGTAATAGTAGTAGATGCAGATGGATGTCGGTCTACTTGTCACGGACATAATGCCTATATATTGATCATGCCATGAATAATGTCATAATTATGCATTTTTCTATCAATTGCCCAACTGTAATTTTATCCACCGTTGCTATGCTCATGAGAGAGATGCCTCTAGTGAACGCTATGCCCCCCGAGTCCATTCACTTTATATTTTCTAAAACCCTAAATTACCTTGCCTCAATTATTTACCTTTTATTTTATTTTGCAATTTATCTATCTACCATTACCAGAATTAATCCTTGCAATTAACGAGTACAAGGGGATTAACAACCCTCTTGCCTGCGTTGGGTGCAAGTACTTGTTTTGTGTGTGTGCAGGTACTGTTGATGTTCGTTTGTGTGAGTCTCCTACTGGTTTGATAAACCTTGGTTCTTAACTGAGGGAAATGCTATATGCTACAATACTACATCACCCTTCCTCTTTGGGGAAATCCCAACGCCTATCACAAGTAGGAGCCACCTCCTGTTCTTCATCGGGAGGCCTAATCTAGAGTCCGTTTGGGTCTCCAGAGAGGGTAATTCGTTGTCGTCATGATCAACAACCCTTCTTTATCAACAACCTCATGATGCTCACCACTAGGAGTGAGTAATTTCATTTTGGGCATACTGGAGGTAGATGGAGATGGATGAAATTCGTCATGTAATCGAGTGAGTTTGTTAGGGCTTGATCCCTAGTATCCACTATGTTCTGAGATTGATGTTGCTATGACTTTGCTATGCTTAGTGCTTGTCACTAGGGCCCGAGTGCCATGATTTCAGATCTGAACCTATTATGTTTTCATGAATATATTTGAGTTCTTGATCCTTTCTGCAAGTTATATGCACTATTGAGGGATGAAAACAGAGCGAAAACGGACGGAACTGGCTGCTACCACATTTGTTTTCATATTTGTTTGCACAAGAGAAAACGAATACAGAAACCCCAGAAATGAATACGGATACGGATACTACCAGAAACGAACACGGAGCGAATACAGAGCGGACACGGAAACAGAAGGGGTTGTTTACCAGAACTTAAAACCCCTTTGAATCATAGAGAAATACACACAAAAACAAATAAATTTAAAGAATTGTTACCATGGCTACAAAATAATATGATTATGTCAACAACTTAGCGTAGTATTGTAGTAGTACTGGACAATTGCGTATAAGGTCTAGTTGAGTACGTGTGTGGTAGTAGAAGTTGGGCCTCAAATGATCCATTCTGCTCATTCTGCTCAGTGTGTCATTGTGTGTTGTATGGTGGTTGGGCTACGAAGCAGCCATAGGCCTATAGTAAAAACATAAATTCCATATTCACGGAAAGTTCCATTTCCACGTCTGTTCCACCGGAAATCACCGTTTCGTTTTTGTTTCCGTTTTCACATAAAAAATTCCATTTCCATTTCCATTTTGCAAATTTCTGTTTCCGTTTTCACATTTCCTCTCCGTTTCCATTTTTCCTCTGGAAAAGCGGAAAGTTTCCACTCCATTTTCATCCCTAGCACTATTATTGTTCCGATCCGTAGACCCCAAAGTGACAATAATTGGGATACTCTCCGGGGATGACTGTAATTTGAGGAGTTCACGTATTCACTATTTGCTAATGCTTTGTTCCGGTTCTCTATTAAAAGGAGCGCCTTAATTACCCTTAGTTTCCATTAGGACCCCGGTACAATGGGAGGGTAGGACAAAAGATGTCATGTAAGTTCTTACCGCAAGCACGTATGACTATATAAGGAATACATGCCTACATATTATTGATGAATTGCAGTTATTGTGTATTGATACATCTCCAACGTATCTATAATATTTTATTGTTTCATGCTATTATATTATCAATCTTGTATGCTTTATATGCCATTTTAAATTATTTTTGTGGACTAACCTATTAACTTAGTGCCAGTTCCTGTTTTTTTTTGCCAATTTCTTTGTTTCGCAGAAAAACCATACCAAACAAAGTCCAAACATGATGAAACTTTACGATGATTTTTTCTGGACCAGAAGAGACCTTAGAAGCTTCGGGGGGGGGAGGCCAGAAGACCTGCTGGTGGGCCACAAGCTCGGCATGCTCCTGGGGGGCCACCTGAGCTTGTGGGTCCCACAGGTTTTCTGTTTGACCTAATTCCAGCGCTATAAATTCCCTAAAATCCAGAAACCCCAGAGCGAGACCCGAAACAATTTTATCGCCTCCGCAATCCTCTGTTCTTTTGCGATCCCATCTGGAGGCCTCCGCCGATAGTCTGCCGGAGGGGGAAACCATTAGGGAGGCAATCTTCATCAACCTCGCTGCCTCCATGATGATGTGTGAGTAGTTCCCACAGGACCTACGGGTCCATAGAAGTAGCTAGATGACTTTCTCTCTCTCTTTTTGATATTCAGTACAATGATCTCTTCGAAGATCTATTCGATGTAATTCTCGCGGTGTGTTTGTTGGGATCCGATGAATTGTGGGTTTCTGATAAGATTATTCATTGAAAGTATGAGTATTTTTTGAGATTTAGTATGTGTGATTTTATAGCCTTGTATTTCTCTTCCATCTATCTATCTCTTTTAGCCAATTAGATTGATTTATCTTTATTGGGAGAGGTGCTTGGTAGTAGGTTCACTGTTGCGGTGTCCTTACTTTGTGACAGGAGGAGTTGCAAGGAACGTATTTGTATTGTTGCTACTAAGGGTAAAACAATGGAGCTCGAACATATTATTTGATCTTGCTTTGTCTACATTATGTCATCATACTTCAAGCATTACACTGTTTGTCAGGAACTTAATACCTTGCAATGCATGTTGGATAGCGGTCAAGGGGTGGAGTAATAGTAGTAGGCGTTAGTAAGATTAACGGTCTACTTGTCACGCACATAATGCCTATATATTGATCATGCCATGAAGAATCATCATAACTATGCGCTTTTCTATCAATTTCCCAACTATAATTTGTCTACCCACCGTTGCTATGTGTGACGCCCCGAGACCGATGCTCCAGATTCCTTCCATTTATTTTCCGTCGTTGCCATGTGATTCGTTTGCTTGTTGCACCATGCCATGTCATCATGTGCTTTTCATCCTCATGTTTTCATAAAACTTGCATCCGTTCGTAGCTGCCGGCTTCTCCGCGTCCCTTCCGTTGTCCGTTTCGAGACCCGACACACTCGCACGCGCCCGCGGCACCTCCGAAATATTATTTTATAAGTGGGATAAAAATGTTCTCAGAATGGGTTGAAAGTTGGCGTGCGGTCTTATTATATTGTAGGAAGACCGCCTGCCAAATTTTGTCCCATTCGAAGGTCGTTTGATGCCCCAACGGATAACTATAGCGGCACTATAGCCGGTCAAAACGTCGGACGTTTGCGGTGTTCCGAAAACCGTGTCGGGCTGCCATCCTCCCTCTCTCCTCAGCCAAAACCCATCTACACAACCCACCTAGCCCATCCTAGACCCCCCTCCGACCGGAACCGTCGGATCGTGATCGGAGGGCTCCGAAACACCCCAAAATCCCTCTCCTAGCCCCTCATGCCTATAAATGGACACCCTCCTCGTCCAAATCTGGCAACCCTAGCCTAACCCTAGTCTTCCCCTACCTCCAGCCGCCTCCTCCTCGAAATCCGCGCGCCGCCAGCCCACGCCCGCCACTTGGCGCCGCCTCACTCGTCGTGCCACCTCCAGCAGCGGCCGCCAGCCGCTGTCGCCTTCCCCCACGCCTCCAGCCACCGCGGCCCGCCTGGGCCCGAGGCAGGCCCACGGAGCCCATCGAGGCCCACCCCGAGCCCGCAGCACGCCTCCGCTCGCCTGCGCAGCCGCCTCCCGCTCCCCGCAACCGCGTCACCCGCGCCTCGCCTTGCCGCCGGCCACCAGGCTCGCCGGAGCCCGACCATGCCGCCGCTGCCTGGCCTCGCCGCAGCTCCGCCACCCGAGGCCTCGCCGCCGCCCCACCGCCGCTCGCCCGCAGCACGCCGGCGCCAGATCTGCCGCCGCCTGCTGCTCGCGCCGCCCGTCGTCGTCATCGCGCCGCCTCCACCTCGCACCGTGCCACCTCACCGTCACCGCGCCACACCTCGCCCCCTTGCCTCGTCTCGCCTCGCCCTCCGGTGGTCGCGCCCCCGTCCGCCGTCGCCGGAGCCGTCGCCCTGGCCTCCTCTGCCTCCGCACCGGGACGGCCCCGTCCCCGGATCCCGTCGTTCCCCGATCCAAACGCTGTCCCGTACCGCGCCATCCCGGATCCGTCCCGTCCTGATTTTTCCCACGAGGTCTATTCTTTTCCTGTTAATTTTACAGCATATATGCATCTTGTGTGGGCCATATCTTTGCATCTGTACATCCTATGTAAATGTTCCATATATGTAATTTGATCTACTCTTCGTGCTCTACATGATGGTGTCATTTGAATTCATGTTAGGATTCATCTACATGTCATGATCTCTGTTGCAAAAGTGCATCCTGATGTTACTGTAGAAAACTGTTAATACTTGTCACTTTGTCATTTTTGTGTGATTTAATGCAAATGACATATGAGCATCTTGTCAACATGACTTTGGAGCATTTTCATGTCTTCTTTCTGTTGGTATTTATTTCATGCCACGATATGCCATGAGCTTGTAAACATGCCTAGTCAATGTTGTTGTTTTAAGCCAAACCTGTCTGTGATAAGACTTGCCAACTTTGCTTGATGGTTGCCACTAATCTAGAGCTCATATGCATATGGTTCCTTCATGAGTTTTGGTCTATGTAATGTCTAGTTTGATGCCATGCCCTTGGTTGCCATGTAATCTTGCTGTAGCATGTCTCTTTCTTGCTCTCAAGTTGCCATCATGTTAAATCTGTCAACCTGTTAACAGAATGTTCCATTTTGCAAAAATCATAGTAATTAATCTATTGCTCTCATGTTTATGCCCATGTTGAAAGATTTGAGCTCCATGCTATGTACTACCATGCTATGCCATTTGATGCGATGTTCTAGCACTGTAGCATATGTGTTTCTTGCCTCCAACATGCCATCATATTAACCCTGCTCATGTTTATGCTCTGTCATAATCTGTAGCAGAACATTGCATTTTGCATGGATCATATTGATTTAACCTTGATGCCTATGAACCTGAACCTTAAAGATGATTTGAAGTATGTCATGTCTACTTTAAGTGCACATCATGATGATGCCCATCATGTTACTGTAGCTTGCTATTTTGATGCTTGCAAAGTGCTATGTTGCTGTTGTGGGCAGATTGTTAATACAACTTGTGTTGATTGTAATTGTTGAACCGTTGCTCCGTTTTGATCATGTCCTATATGAATTTTGCTTAGATTTGTGGGTAGATTCATATTGTCATGTTGCATCCTTGATTTGAGTGTTGTGATTGGTATTTGCATGCATTTTTCATCTCTTGCCATGTTAAACTTGTTTAGCTCATATCTTCTAGACCGTAGCTCCGAATTAAATGTTCTACATATGTAACTTGATTAGAAAAACATGTAGATCATCATGATGCATGTTAACTTGATGTTTAATAACTTTAACATTGTGTTTAATTCAGATCAGTACCAATTTCGAAATTTGCATATGGGGATTTTCCGGAATTGTTATTTGTGTTTCCGGCCTCATTTAAACTTGCCTAGATGTATGGATTGCTTATGCTTCATCTCTTGCCATGTTTAACAACATTTAATCTTGTCATGCATCATATCTGGTTGTGCATCATGCCATGTTTATGCTTGTGTGTTTACCATGTTGTTTGCTTCTTTCCGGCTGTGCTTCTTCTCGATAGTTCCGGTTTCGTTGCGATTGTGAGGATTCGTTCGACTACGTTGGTTCGTCTTCTTCATGGACTCGATCTTCTTCCGAGTGGGATTCCAGGCAAGATGATCATGACCTTGGATATCTCTACTATCTTTGCTTGCTAGTTGTCTCGTTGCTATCGCTATGTCGCGCTTCCTACCACATATATGTCAGCCTCCCATATGCCATGATACAGCCTCTAACCACCCTTACCCAGCAAACCGTTGGTTGGCTATGTTACCGCTTTGCTCAGCCCCTTTCTTATAGCGTTGCTAGTTGCAGGTGCAGATGCAGGTTGTTCCATGTTGGGACATGGATATCATGGGATATCACAATATCTCTTATTTAATTAATGCATCTATATACTAGGTTTTGGGTGGAAGGCTCAGCCTTTTGCCTGGTGTTTTGTTCCACTCATGCCGCCCTAGCTTCCGTAATACCGTGTTATGATCCTTGATTAGCGTTCCTAACATGCTTAGGAGAATGGGACCCTCTTGACAGTTCGCTTTGAATAACCGCTTCCAGCAAGGCCCAACATTGGTTTTAACATTTGCCAACATAACAATACTGAATTAAATAATTAATTTGCATAGGGAGTTAGTGCTACCCGAGGATTCTTAATTCAACATAATACAGGTGGGCCAGTGCTGATGGTGCTGGTCCAAACTAGAGCCCCTTGCAGCGCCACCACGAGGAAACTCGAGGCACTGGTTTTAGTTGTACGGACTGCTCATCCGGTCGTGGCCTGAGACGAGATACGCGCGGCTACTATCAGGGTGTCGGCACGCCGGGAGGTCTTGCTGGACTTGTGTTACCATTGTCGAAATGTCTTGTGCACCGGGATTCCGAGGATACTTCGGGCTGACTCGAGGTTGATCGAGTTTTCTTGAGGTTGAGGTCTTCCACCGCAGCTTGTGTTGGTTTGTGATGGACCAGGTTAGAACACCCCGGCAGGGTTAAATCTTATGTGAAGCCGTGCCTGCGGTTATGTGGCGACTTGGATATTTATAACCTCCGGTTGTAGAGAACTTGACAGTAATTCTAATTAAAATACACCAACCGCGTGCGTAACCATGATCGTCTCTTTTCGAGGGAGTTCAGGAAGAGAACATGGTGGGCTTATGTTTGACTCGTAGGTAGGTGTTCAGGATCACTTCTTGATCATTATTAGTTTGCGACCGTTATGCGTAGTTTACTCTTCTTATTCTAGTACTTGTAAGTTAGCCACCATACAATGCTTAGTGCTTGCTGCTACCTCACCACTTTACCCTTCCATACCCATTTAAGCTTTGATAGTCTTGCTACCCATGGTTATGGGATTGCAGAGTCCTCGTGGCTCACAAATTACTACAACAACAGATGCAGGTACAGGTAATGCGATGATTTGAGGTGAGAGCGATGCGCGTCTGCTTTTGGAGTTCTTCTTCTTCGTCGATCTGGGGATAGGTTCCTGGTTGGCATCCTGGGCTAGCAGGGTGGATGTCATTCGTGTTTTTCGTTTGTGTTTCATCCGTAGTCGGATTCTGCTCTTCTGTATGGTGTTTGCTATGTATTGATGTATTCCTGTGATGACTGTATGTATTTGTATGTATCCCCATCTATTATGTACATGGTACGATGTAATGATATCCACCTTGCAAGCGTCTTTGATATGCGCTTCTATCCCTGGTGGGGCCTCCGAGTCCCTCGAGGATAGGATCGCATATTGGGCGTGACACTATGCTCATGAGAGAGATGCCTCTAGGGAACCTATGGCCCCCGGGTCCATTCACTTTATATTTACTAAAACCCTAAAAATACTTGCTGCAATTTATTTATCGTCCCTTTTATTTAATCTATCTACCACTATCAGATTTAATCCTTGCAATTGGCGAGTACAAGGGGATTGACAACCCTCTTGCCTTTGTTGGGTGCAAGCATTTGCTTTTTGTGTGTGTGTGTGTGTGTGTGTGAAGGTAACGCTTATCTTGTTTGTGTGGCGTCTCCTACTGGTTCGATAAACCTTGGTTCTTAACTAAGGGAATACTATCTGCTACTATACTACATCACCCTCCCTCTTCGAGGAAATCCCAATGCCAATCACAAGTAGCAGAAGAATTTCTGTCGCCATTACTGGGGAGACTTCACCAAACAAATACAGGTTCCTTCGCTCATATTTATCATTTGCTTGTTTTACTTTCCTTGGCCATTCGCCTTTTTATTTTCCTTCTATTTTTCATCTCCCCCAACTTCTCTAAAATTATTAAAAAAAATACCAAAAATATCTTGTGTGCTATCTTTGCTTGTTACTATGGCTAGTTCTTCGCTCGTTGCTTCTACCCCTGAAAATGAAGTGCTTAATTTTAAACAACGGGATGGAGAAAGTCTAAAAGATGCTTGGTATAGGATTTGCGATGCTCAAAATAGATCTACTCATAAGCAATCCACCACCGTTCATCTCCAAAAAAATTATGTGGGTGTTACTACTTGGTATAGATTTGTGCTTGATACTATTACTGGAGGAAATTTCTTGAGTAGTCACCCTTTGGATGCTTTTCATGCTATGCGGAATTTAGTGGGATCACCACCTATTACTATCAATGAAACGACATTAACTTTGGAACATGTTATGCGAAGATTAGAAGTTATTGAAAACAAAATGCCGACTATTGAACACATTGAAAATCTGGATAAAAAGGTGCATAACCAAGTAACTAAATTTGGCTCTTCGGTGGGAACCACATGAAAGTGTCTAAAGGATAGAGAACCAATCACCAATAGAGTAGAACGAAGTCCCTCTAGAATTGATAAGTTGGAAGAGATCATCAATACTTTGGGTTCAACTTTTTCTTCCAATAAAACTAGTGAGTGAACTCCTACAACCAAGAATTCTAAACTCATGTATGTTCCTAAAAACAAGGGTCCTTCGTCTAGTAAGGAGAAATGAGATCTAAAAATGATTAGTGTTCACCCAAATTTCATCAATATAACAAAGGAACCTATATTTGATACCAAGTTCTTTGATTTTGTGCCTAGGAGTGTCATGATTAAAAATATTCTTGCTAAACCTCCTAGGAAATCATGTTGCATAATTAATGAATTGGACAAGGATGGCAACACGTGATACTATGCATTATGCCTAGCTAGGGGCATTAAACAATAGCGCTTGTTGGGAGGCAACCCAATAGTTATCTTTATCATTCCCTTTTTATTTTTATGAGTCAACATGATTATTCCTACTGTAATGATTATGTTTGTATCTTTTCTTTTGAACTATGTGCCAAGTAAATCCTTTAGATTGATTTGGATGATAGTTGATTTGATCATGTGCAGAAACAGAAACTTCTACGCCCAATATTTAAATTATCATTCTGTACTGGGACATGATCAATTGCTAAAATGTTTACACAGTATTGGGTTACAATTTTTTTACGTTGTCCTAATTTTTTTGGAGTTACAGATGTATGGATAAAAATTTCCTCATTACGTAATGTTCTGTTTTAGACAGATTCTGTCTTTATTGCATAGTGTGCTTGTTTTGATGTTTCTATGGATTGTATCGGGGGGTATAAGTCATGGAGATGATAGAATACAGTAGTTATTATGCAAGAACAATTATGAATATATTTATGATAGTACCCAAGTTAATGGTTATTTTATTATACTAATGGATCTAACAAGGTTTTGTTGAGTTTCGTGTGATTAAACTTTTCAAGTTTTGGGTGAGATGACGATGGATGAAAGAATAAGGAGTGGCAAGACCCTAAGCTTGGGGATGGCCAAGGCATCCCAAGGTAATATTCAAGGAAGATCCAAGCATCTAAGCTTCGGGATGCCCCGAAGGCATCCCCTCTTTCGTATCCAATCTACCGGTAATATCACTCGGAGCTATATTTTTATTCATCACATGATATGTGTTTTGCTTGGAGCATCATGTGTTATATTTTATTTATTGGCTAGTTTCCACAATCATTGTTTCCTGATCATACCAATTATGAGAGACACACATTCATCACAATTTATAGAACGCTCATTGAACTTCACTTATATCTTTTGAGTTGAGGTAATTTGCTCATATGCATCACTTATATCTTTAGAGCACGGCGATACTTATATTTTATAGAAATCAATTGCACTCTCATGCTTCACTTATATCCTTTTGAGAGTTGAATAGGTAGTGGTAATTTGCATGAGTTATATGTTTAGTCCAAAAATGATAGGTATATAAGAGTGGTATAATAAAAACTTTCATGTAGATCACTGAATATGATGCGAATGATCAACAATATTAAGGTTATAATATGAAGGTTTACTAGTTCATAAACATTGGTTAGTAAAAATATCGGTGTTAAGGTTTGTGATTTCGACCTCGTTAAAGTGTCAATCATAGCATAGCGGGGCAGTTGGAGCGTAATTTATCCTTGATCTATATCCTTTCTGTTGTCTGGATCGGGAGCACACAATGGTTAACTCCTACCAACCTCCTCCCTAGGGGCATGCGAGATTACTTTGCTTCGAGGGCTAATAAACTTTCACAATAAGTATTTGAGTTCTTTATGACTAATGTGAGTTTGTGAACTATAAGCACTTCCACCCTTCCATAATTTGCTAGCCTCTTCGGTACCGTGCATTGCCTGTTCTCACCTCGAGACTTGGTGCAAACTTCACCCGTGCATCCAAATCCCGTGATATGATATGCTCTATCACTCACAAGCCTTATTATATCCTTCCTCAAAACAGCCACCATACCTACGTATCATGGCATTTCCATAGCCATTCCGAGATATATTGCCATGCAACTTCCACTATTACTATTCACATGACTTGAGTATTCATTGTTTTTTGCTTTGCATGATCATATAGAGCTGACATGATATTTGTGGCAAAGCCACAGTTCATCATTGTTATACATGTTACGCTAGCTCATTGGACATCCTGGTACATGCCAGAGGCATTCATATGTAGTCATATCATTCAGTTTATTGAGTTGTAAGTAAATAGAAGTGTGATCGTCATCATTATTAGAGAATTGTCCTAGTGAGGAAAAGAATGATGGAGAATGATGAGTCCTGAGAAAAAAAGAAAAAGAGAGAAGGGGCAATGTTACTATCCTTTACCACACTTGTGCTTCAGAGTAGCACCATGTTATTCATATAGAGAGTCTCCATTATTTGTCACTTTCATATACTAGTGGGATTTTTACATTATAGAACTTGGCTTGCATATTACGATGACGAGCTTCCTCAAATCCTCGAGGTCTTCATGAGCAAGCAAGTTCGATGCACCCACTCAGTTTCATATAGAGAGCTTTCACACACTTATAACTCTAGTGCATTCGTTGCATGGCAATCCCTACTCCCCGCATTAATATCGATTGTAAGGCCTCTCCATTGCCTAATGATCCGCTGAGTTGACGCGAGAATTTCTCAACTTTTTGTCTTCCCTTATAAACCCCTACCATCATTCTGTTTGCCTGGCCTGTGTAGTACGACCGGGACTTTGGCCCAGCCCATAACTATTGCCCAGCCCGCTCCCGTGAGGGGGGTGGAGGCGCAATCCCTTCATGCGTCGTCACAGTTTTCGTCCTCGCCTCCACCCCCTCGACGCCGCCGGAGCGCGCCACCGGGCAAAGCCCGGCTGGTGTAGGCAGTGGTGGGGCCCTCTCCTCCCATCCCGCGGGGTTGGCTGGCACGGGACAACAGCCTCATGTGGAGGCACCGCGTTATGCAGGGCGCGGCAGTGCAAGGCCGACAGGGGCCTCGGTGGCGACGATAGCTGGTGGCGTCGGCGTGAGGGGCTGCTGGGGGCGTGTTCCTGGCGGGTGGCATGCTCAGGAGGTAGCGACGAGCTGGTTGGAGTCATCCAAATCTGGTGGCTCCAACCGGACGGCCTGGCCTCTAAGCGGCGTGGGCTGCGGTGAAAAAGGCCGGTGGTGGCTACCCTGCCTCCCGGTGGTGGTGGCGTGCCAGGTGCTTGGACGTGTGACAGCAGCGGCTGGTTGGTGCTCAGGCAGCGGTGGCTGGTTGGTACTTAGGCGAGGGGCCGTCCAGCGGTGGGCTGGGTCAAGGTAGAACTCCTGTCCATTGTGGTAGCTGATATGTCTCCAACGTATCTATAATTTTTGACTGTTCCATGCTATTATAGTATCAATCTTGGATGTATTATATGCAATTATATGCCATTATATATCATTTTTTGGGACTAACCTATTAACCCAGTACCCAGTGCCAGTTGCTATTTTCTGCTTGTTTTTGCCTTGTCAGAAAATCATTATCAAAAAGTGTCCAACCGAGAAAAAAAACTTTGGATTGATTTTTTCTGGACCAGAAGAGACCCAGGAAGCTTCGGGAGAAGACCAGAAGAGGCACGAGGAGGCGGCAAGCCTGGAGGGCGTGCCCAGGGGGTAGGGTGCGCCCCCCAGGCTTGTGGGCCCCTCGTGGGACCTCTTGACCTAATTCCAATGCTATAAATTCCCAAATATTCCAAAACCAACAGAGAGCCAGAAGAGAAAATCTTTCCGCTGCCGCAAGCCTCTGTTCATCCGCGATCCCATCTGGAGGCCTTTTCCGGTACTTTGCCGGAGGGGGAATCAATCACGGAGGGCTTCTTCATCAACCTTGCCGCCCTTCCGATGATGTGTGAGTAGTTTACCACAGACCTACGGGTCCATAGCTAGTAGCTATATGGCTTCTTCTCTCTCTTTGATCTTCAATACCATGTTCTCCTCGATGTTCTTGGAGTTCTATCCGATGTAATCTTCTTTTGCGGTGTGTTTGTTGGGATCCGATGAATTGTGAGTTTATGATTAGATTATTCATGAGAAATATTTGAGTCTTCTCTGAACTCTTTTATGCATGATTATTATAGCTTTGTATTTCTCTCCGATATATCGATTTAGTTTGGCCTACTAGATTGATTTGTCTTGCAATGGGAGAGGTACTTTGTGATGGGTTCAATCTTGCAGTGCTCAATCCCAGTGACAGAAGGGGACATGACACGTATTTGTATTGTTGCCATTAAGGATAAAAAGATGGGGTTTAATCATATTGCTTGAGTTTACTTTGTCTACATCATGTCATCTTGCTTAAGGCGTTACTCTGTTTCATACTTAATACCCTAGATTCATGCTGGATAGCGGTCGATGGGTGGAGTAATAGTAGTAGATGCAGGCAGGAGTCGGTCTACTTGTCTCGGACGTGATTCCTATATACATGATCATTGCCATGAATCCATCATAATTATTTGCTTTTCTATCAATTGCCCAACAGTAATTTGTCTACCCACCGTATGCTATGTGTTCGAGAGAGAAGCCTCTAGTGAAAACTATGCCCCCCGGGTGTACTTTATCATATATTAAAAACCTAAAAATACCTGGCTGCAATTTATTTACTTTTATTTTAATTAGTATTTTAGTTTATCTATTTACCTCTATAAGATTTAATCCTTGCAAATAACCGTTAAGAGGATTGACAACCCTCTTATTTGCGTTGGGTGCAAGTGTTTGCTCTTTTGTGTACAGGTGTGCTTAACGGAATTTTGCTTGGTTCTCCTACTGGATTGATAACCTTGGTTCTTAACTGAGGGAAATACTTATCTCTATTGTACTGCATCATCCTCTCCTCTTCGGGGAAATACCAACGCAGACTACAAGTAGCAGGAAGAATTTCTGGCGCCGTTGCCGGGGAGACATCATCAAAATTACCAAGTACCTTCGCACAAACTATCATCCACTTGCATTTATTTTATTTGCCTTTTATTTGCATTTGCCTCTCGTTTTCATCTCCTCCACTTCTATTTTTTTTTACAAAAACACAAAAATATTTTTATTTGCTTGTTTGCTAGTTTGGTTGCTTTGCTTGAAATTGTTACCATGTCTAGTGTCACCACCCCTCCTCTATCTCTGGATTTTGAAGTCCTTTACTTCAAACAGAAATAGGGAGAAAATTTAAATGATTCTTGGTATAGGATAATGGAATCTTATCGTGTTTGCACCATAAAAGGGGATATGAAAATTTTGTTGTGAAACTTTTATGTAGGGCTAACTATGCCAAATAGACAGCTCTTGGATTTTGCTTCTAAAGGAAATTTCATTGATAGTGATCCTAATACTGCTTATGAATTAATAGAAGGGATAGTGGGAACTCCACCCTTGCAAAAAGGATCTAATTATACCCAAGAAGGGATTCAAATTTTGGAAAAGCTAGGAGATATACAAAAGAATTTGGTGGAGCTACAAAAGTCTAATGAACCTCTTAAAAATGTTATCGGTAACCTCAATCGCATGAATAATCTCCTCACTATTTGCAACAACAAGTTAGACACTTTGGATAGAAAAATTGCCTTATTTTCTGAAAATAACGGGAAGCGTAAGGGGCCTCTCGGGATCGAAACCTACCCATCTAAATTAGCAAAAACCAAGGATGACAACACTTGAAATTATGCATTATGCCTAGCTAGGGGCATAAAACAATAGCGCTTGTTGGGAGGCAACCCAATGAATAAAATAAACTTTTTTGCTTTTACCTTCTGTTCTTGAGTGTTTATACAATTATAGATTATGTTATGATTGTATTTTTATGTTTTAATTAGTGTTTGTGCCAAGTAATGCCTTTGGGATGATTTGGGAGATAGTATGATTGATGCTGTTTGAAAACAGAAACTTTTACGTCCAGTGCCGGAATTTTGGTTTTTCGCTGGAGCTTCAGAACCTTATGAGTTTAAAAAAAAATATTGATATATGAATTTCCCAAGTTATACTATTTTTTCAGAATTTTTGGAGTTACAGAAGTATGACGTTAATTCAGATCTTTACAGACTGTTCTGTTTTAGACAGATTCTGTTTTTGTTGCATAGTTTGCTTATTTTGATGAATCTATGGATCGTATCGGGGGGTATGAGTCATGGAGAAGTTGGAGTAGAGTATCATTATGCCAATATTAAATATGAATCAATTTACAACAGTACCTAAAGTTTAAGATTTGTTTGTTATACTAACGGATCTCACAGGGTTTCTGTTGAGTTTTGTGTGCTGAAGTTTTCAAGTTTTGGGTGAGACTATGATGGATAAAGGAATAAGGTGTGGCAAGAGCCTAAGCTTGGGGATGCCCAAGGCACCCCAAGGTAATATTCAAGGAATACTCAAGCGTCTAAGCTTGGGGATGCCCCGGAAGGCATCCCCTCTTTCGTCTACAATCTATCGGTAACTCACTTGGAGCTATATTTTTATTCATCACATGATATGTGTTTTACTTGGAGCGTCTTGTGATATAGTTTGTTTGCTTTTGTTTACTTTTTAGTTTGTCACAATCATCTTTGCTGAACACACCTTTTTGAGAGGGACACACATTATTTGTGATTTGTTAGAATACTCTATGTGCTTCACTTATATCTTTTAGAGCACGGCGGTGGTTATATTTCAAAGAAATAGTTGCACTCTCATGCTTCACTCATATCTTTTTGAGAGTCTAATGAATAGCAATGGTAATATGCACGGGTTATGAATTTGGTCCTAATATGATAGGTATTCAAGAGGGATATAATAAAAACTTTCATGTAGATCACTGAATATGATAAGTTTGATTTCTTGCAATAGTTTTGCGATATTAAGATGGTAATATGTGGGAGGTATTAGTAGATAATTGTGGTTTAGTAAGAATATTGGTGTTAAGGTTTGTGATTCCTGAAGCATGCACGTATGATCTGTCGTTATGCTAAGAAGTTGGAGCATGATTTATTGTTGATTGTCTACCTTATGAGTGGCGGTCGGGGACGATCGATGGACTTGTCCTACCAATCTATCCCTCTAGGGGCATGCGTAGTAGTACTTTGCTTCGAGGGCTAAATCGCAATAAGTATGTGAGTTCTTTATGACTAATGTGAGTCCATGGATTATACGCACTCTCACCCTTCCGCAATTTGCTAGCCTCTTCGGTACCGTGCATCGCCCTTTCTCACATCGAGAGTTGGTGCAAATTTCGCTGGTGCATCCAAACCCTGTGATATGATACGCTCTATCACACATAAGCCTCTTTATATCTTCCTCAAAACAGCCACCATACCTACCTATCATGGCATTTCCATAGCCATTCCGAGATATATTGACATGCAACTTCCACCGTTCCTTTTTTATGACACACATCATCATTGTCATATTGCTTTGCATGATCATACAGCTGACATAGTATTTGTGGCTCAGCCAGCGTTCATAATTTTTTATACATGTTACGCTAGTATCATTGCACATCCTGGCACACTGCCAGAGGCATTCATATAGAGTCATATTTTTGTTTTAGTATCGAGTTGTAATATTGAGTTGTAAGTAAATAAAAGTGTGATGATCATCATTATTAGAGCATTGTCCCAGTGAGGAAAGGATGATGGGAACCAAGATTCCCCCACAAGTCAGGATGAGACTCCGAACGAAAAAAAGAGGCCAAAAAGAGCCATGGAAAAAAATGAGACAAAAAGAGAGAAGGTGCAATGTTACTATCCTTTTTCCACACTTGCCCTTCAGTGTAGCACCATGTTTTTCATATAGAGAGTCTCCTATTTTGTCACTTTCTTATACTAGTGGGAATTTTTCATTATAGAACTTGGTTTGTATATTCCGATGATGGGCTTCCTCAAATGCCCGAGGTCTTCATGAGCAAGCAAGTTGGATGCACACCCACTTAGTTTTCATGTTGAGCTTTCATACACTTATAGCTCTTAGTGCATCCGTTGCATGGCAATCCCTACTCCTCGCATTGACATCAATTGATGGGCATCTCCATAGCCCGTTGATTAGCCTCGTCAATATGAGACTATCTTCTTATTTTTGACCTCTCTTATTTATCTCTACCACCACACTCTATTCCACCCATAGTGCTATATCCATGGCTTGCGCTCATGTATTGCGTGGGAGTTGAAAAAGTTGAAGCGCGTTAAAAGGTATGAACCAATTGCTCGGCTTGTCATCGGGGTAGTGCATGATAAATACTTTGTGTTAAGAAGACGGAGCATGACAGAATTATATGATTTTGTAGGGATAACGTTCTTTAGCATTTTTATTTTGAAAGACATGATTGTTTATTAGTATGCGTGAGTATTGATGTCTTTATATCAAATTATACACTATTGCTTTGAATCATTCGGATCTTATTATTCATAGCGTAAGAGAGAGATTACATGATGAAACATGTTAGGTAGCATTCCACATCAAACATTCTGTTTTTATCATTTACGTACTCGAGGACGAGCAGGAATTAAGCTTGGGGATGATTGATACGTCTCCAATGTATCTATAATTTTTTATTGTTCCATGCTATTATAGTATGAATCTTGGATGTTTTATATGCAATTATATGCCATTATATATCATTTTTTGGGACTAACCTATTAACCCAGTGCCCAGTGCCAGTTGTTGTTTTCTGCTTGTTTTTGCCTTTTCAGAAAATCATTATCAAAAAGTGTCCAAACAAGAAAAAAAACTTTGGATTAATTTTTTCTGGACCAGAAGAGACCCAGGAAGCTTCGGGAGAAGACCAGAAGAGCCACGAGGAGGCGGCAAGCCTGGAGGGCGCGCCCCCCAGGCTTGTGGGCCCCTCGTGGCACCTCTTGACCTAATTCCAATGCTATAAATTCCCAAATATTCCAAAACCAACAGAGCGCCAGAAGAGAAAACCTTTCCGCCGCCGCAAGCCTCTGTTCTTCCGTGATCCCATCTGGAGGCCTTTTGAGGTACTCTGCCGGAGGGGGAATCGATCACGGAGGGCTTCTTTATCAACCTTGCTGCCCTTCCGATGATGTGTGTGTAGTTTACCATAGACCTATGGGTCCATAGCTAGTAGCTAGATGGCTTCTTCTCTCTCTTTGATCTTCAATACCATGTTCTCCTCGATGTTCTTGGAGTTTTATCCGATGTAATCTTCTTTTGCGGTGTGTTTGTTGGGATCCGAAGAATTGTGAGTTTATGATCAGATTATTCATGAGAAATATTTGAGTCTTCTCTGAACTCTTTTATGCATGATTATTATTGCTTTGTATTTCTCTCCGATATATCAATTTAGTTTGGCCTACTAGATTGATTTGTCTTGCAATGGGAGAGGTGCTTTGTGATGGGTTCAATCTTGTGGTGCTCAATCCCAGTGATAGAAGGGGACATGACATGTATTTGTATTGTTGCTATTAAGGATAAAAAGATGGGGTTTAATCATATTGCTTGAGTTTACTTTGTCTACATCATGTCATCTTGCTTAAGGCGTTACTCTGTTTCATACTTAATACCCTAGATGCATGCTGGATAGCGGTTGATGGGTGGAGTAACAGTAGTAGATGCAGGCAGGAGTCGGTCTACTTGTCTCGGACGTGATGCCTATATACATGATCATTGCCATGAATCCGTCATAATTATTTGCTTTTCTATCAATTGCCCAACAGTAATTTGTCTACCCACCGTATGCTATGTGTTCGAGAGAGAAGCCTCTAGTGAAAACTATGGCCCCCGGGTCTACTTTATCATATATTAAAAACCTAAAAATACCTTGCTGCAATTTATTTAATTTTATTTTAATTAGTATTTTAGTTTATCTATTTACCTCTATAAGATTTAATCCTTGCAAATAACCGCTAAGAGGATTGACAACCCTCTTATTTGCGTTGGGTGCAAGTGTTTGCTCTTTTGTGTAGAGGTGCGCTTAACAGAATTTTGCTTGGTTCTCCTGTTGGATTGATAACCTTGGTTCTTAACTGAGGGAAATACTTATCTCTACTGTACTGCATCATCCTCTCCTCTTCGGGGAAATACCAACGCAGACTACAAGTAGCAGTGGCTTGGCCCTAACACTCTTCTTCCACCTAGTCACCTCTCTGCCGGATGTTGACCTCTTGGATGTGGCCACTAATGAGTTCCGATCTTCCTTGTCGAAGATATATATGGATTGGCATATGTCGCCCCTGGATATCTAGATCGGAAAGGCTCCGGTCGTGAGCCCTTATATTATCGGCCAACACAGCCTTTAGAGGGAGCGGCATGAAGCTTCACTTTCTTATCGATGTCATGGGACATGTCTAAGTCAAGATTCCAAAGGCATTGATAGAGGTGGGGAAAGTCATGGCGGCTGCGATTGGAGGTCTTGAATCTTTGGTGGAAGGGTGTATTGGATGTGATGAAGATTGTATGCCAGGTGTATGGTGACTTGTAACAGCGGCCTCGGCAAGCGGGGGCGGCAGTGCTGGAGGACTGCATTTTTAGTGGTGCTCATCGAGTACCGAGTCTTGATCCCCAGGGTGAAACCCTAGGTCTGGCCTTTATTGGTTGTACCTGGTAATGGCCTTGTTGAAGGCATTGTTTTGGGTGAACTCGGACTTTCTCCGGGGTGAAAACCCATGATCTTCAATTGGGCAACGACGACGCTTTTGCATTGTTTCCATCTCAGAGGCGTTGCTTTTGGAGAACCTCTTTTGTATTCCAGGTGTTGTCTTTGGTGGTGGTTAGAGTGCTGCTGCTGCTAGTGATTATTCACTGTGGCGTGGTCTTTTTTGTTTCTTCTATTCTTTTTATTTACTTTTTTGGCTATGTGTATCCTTGATGCCTTTGGACATCTTGTTTGTACAGAGGCCGGGTGTAATTGGTATCTTTCCGATATTAATATATTCCCTTTAAAAAATCATTCTCTTTACCATCCAAAGTGCTAAGTCCATGGCTCACACTCATGTATTGAGTGGAGTTGACAAATTTGAAGCGAGAAAAAGTATGACACAATTGCTTTGTTTGGCACCAGGGTATTCATAATTTATTCTTTACGCTAGGAAGACCGAGTTATGCCTTGCTTATATGATTAAATGAGTAGGAATAACGTCCTTTAGCACTCTTTATTTTGAAGGGTTATGATTATTTTCCAGCATTCTTGCATATTATCGTTTTGATATCTATTAAGTCATTGCTTCTCAATATTCATACCCAAAAGAATTATATGATTAAGACATGTTAGGTATCATTTCACGTCAAAAATTCTGTTCTTATCATTTGCCTACTCGAGGACGAGTAGGAATTAAGCTTGGGGATGATGATACGTCTCGAATGTATCTATAATTTTTGATTGTTTTATTCTATTATATTATCAATCTTGTATGCTTTATATGCCATTTATATTATTTTTGTGGACGAACCTATTAACTTAGTGCCCAGTGCCACTTCCTATTTTTTTGCCTATTTCTTTGTTTCGTAGAAAAACCATACCAAATGAAGTCTAAACACGATGAAACTTTACGACCCTAGAAGTTTTGGGGGGGGGGGGGGGGGGAGGCCAGAAGACCTATTGGTGGGCCACAAGCTCAAGGGGCGCGCCCTCGGGGGAGGGCGCGCCACCTGAGCTTGTGGGTCCCACAGGCCTCCGTTTGATCTAATTCCAGCGCTATAAATTCCCTAAAGTCCATAAACCCCCAGAGCAAGACCCGAAACAATTTTATCGCCACCGCCAGCCTCTGTTCTTCCGTGATCCCATCTGGAGGCCTTTGCCGGTACTCTGCCATAGGGGGAAACCATTGGGGAGGCAATCTTCATCGACCTTGCTGCCTCCATAATGGTGTGTGAGTAGTTCCCACAGGACCTATGGGTCCATAGCAGTAGCTAGATGGCTTTCTCTCTCTCTTTTTGATCTTCAATACATTGATCTATTCGGAGATCTATTTGATGAAATTTTCGCGGTGTGTTTGTTGGGATCCGATGAATTGTGGGTTTATGATCAGATTATTCATTGAAAGTATTTGAGTCTTTTCTGAGATTTATTATGTGTGATTTTATAGCCATGTATTTCTCTCCGATCTATCTATCTCTTTTGGCTAATTAGATTGATTTATCTTCATTAGGAGAGGTGCTTGGTAGTAGGTTCAATCTTGCCGTGTCCTTACTCTATGATAGAAGGAGTTGCAAGGCACGTATTTGTATTGTTGGTACTAAGGGTAAAACGATGGGGCTTGAACATATTATTTGATCTTGCTTTGTCTACATTATGTCATCATACTTCAAGCATTAGTCTATTTGTCATGAACTTAATACCTTGCAATGCATGCTAGATAGCGGTCAAGGGGTGAAGTAATAGTAGTAGGCATCCGTGAGATTAACGGTCTACTTGTCATGGACGTAATGCCTATATATTGATCATGCCTTGAAGAATCATCATAACTATGCTCTTTTCTATCAATTGCCCAACAGTCCCACCGCTGCTATGCTCATGAGAGAGATGCCTCTAGTGAACCTATGGCCCCCGGGTCCATTCACTTTATATTTACTAAAACCCTAGAAATACTTGCTAAAATTTATTTATTTTCGTTTTTATTTTATCTATCGACCACTATCAGATTTAATCCTTGCAATTGGCGAGTACAAGGGGATTGACAACCCTCTTGCCTTTCTTGGGTGCAAGCATTTGCTTTGTGTGTGTGAAGTTACTGCTTAGCTTGTTTTTCTGGCGTCTCCTACTGGTGCGATAAACCTTGGTTCTTAACTCAGGGAAATACTATCTGCTACTATACTACATCACCCTTCCTCTTCGGGGAAATCCCAACGCATATCACAAGTAGCATGTATCGCTCTAGGTTGTGACTATTACATAATAAATTTCATCCAAATATCCATCGCTACGCCATGCCTACGCTTTTATAATATTGCCTTTGCTCATGTTACTATTGTTGCTTCTGTTACACTTGCTACAAACTAGCTACTGTTATTGTTACTACTGTTACTACTATTTCCACTGCTATCATATGATTGTGCTACTAATAAATTGTTGCAAGGAAGTGTGGTTGATTTGACAACTCAACTGCTAAGGCTTATAAATATTCTTTTGCTCCCCTTGTGCCGAATCAATAAATTTCAGTGAAATACTACCCTCGAAGACTGTTGCGATCCCCTATACTTGCGGGTTATCACCCGCATCCTTCTTCATCCGATAGGGGCATTTATTTCACTGGCAGCCAGGTCAGTAGAAATGCCGACCACACCCCTAGGGAAAATGACCTAAATCATTGGAACCGGGCTATTCCAGACGGGAGGGAAATTTCATCTTCATTCTTCTCGCGTGGCGCGCAGAAATTGAAGAAGCACGACATCCCATGCATCACCGGCGATGGCTGGCACGCATATAAGATTTGTTTCAAGTCAAACATAGTAGAGTGTCTGTGGCACCATAAGCGTGGTGGCTTAATGGCAGCTGTTGCGCGCCACCTGCCCATGCCTATCAAGCCACCTATCCCCGACGTCCTCCATGCTTCGCCCGTTGGCCATTGTCCGCGCCTATAAAATGTTGGTCGCTAGGTCCAAATTGACAACACACTCCTTGTTTGTGCTCTTTACATCTCGTTGTAGGTGTAGTTTTCCTGGTTTTTCAGTTGCGTCCTACCTTTTTGTTTGGATCCCCAGGACCATGCGCCCTTTGGATCCATCCTCCTTGCCATGCCACTACCAAGGGATGAGCGACCGATGCAGGTGCAGTCCACCTGATGGTGTCTGATACATCTCCAACGTATCTATAATTTTTGATTGTTCCATGCTATTATAGTATCAATCTTGGATGTTTTTATATGCAATTATATATCATTTTTTGGGACTAACCTATTAACCTAGTGCCCAGTGCTAGTTGCTGTTTTCTGCTTGTTTTTGGCTTTTCAGAGAAACAGCACCAAATGAAGTCCAAATGCCACGAAACTTTTTGGAGATTTTATTCTGGACAAAAGAAACCTTGGAATCTTCGGGAGGAGTCCAGAAGCCTCACGGAGGCTTCACAAGGCAACAGGGCGCGCCCCAGGGGGGGCGCCGTGTTGCCTTGTGGGGCCCACATAACTCCGTTTGACCTAATTCCACTTCTATAAATTCATAAATATTGGGAAACCAATAGAGAGCCAGAAGAAATAACCTTTCCGCCGCCGCAAGCCTCTGTTCTTCCGCGATCCCATCTGGAGGCCTTTTCCGGTACTCTGCCGGAGGGGGAATCGATCATGGAGTGCTTCTACATCAACCTTGTTGCCCTTCCGATGATGTGTGAGTAGTTTACCATAGACCTACGGGTCCATAGCTAGTAGCTAGATGGCTTTTTCTCTCTCTTTGATCTTCAATACAATGTTCTCCTTGATGTTCTTCGAGTTCTATCCGATGTAATCTTCTTTTGCGGTGTGTTTGTTGGGATCCAATGAATTGTGAGTTTATGATCAGATTATTCATGAGAAATATTTGAGTCTTCTCTGAACTCTTTTATGCATGATTGTTATAGCTTTGTATTTCTCTCCGATCTATCGGTTTAGTTTGGCCTACTAGATTGATTTATCTTGCAATGGGAGAGGTGTTTTGTGATGGGTTCAATCTTGCGGTGCTTAATCCCAGTGACAGAAAGGGACATGACACGTATTTGTATTGTTGCCATTAAGGATAAAAAGATGGGGTTTATTCATATTGCTTGAATTTGCTTCTCTACATCATGTCATCTTGCTTAAGGCGTTACTCTGTTTTTATTAACTTAATACTCTAGATGCATGCTGGATAGCAGTCAATGGGTGGAGTAATAGTAGTAGATGCAGGCAGGAGTCGGTCTACTTGTCTCGGACGTGATGCCTATATACATGATCATTGCCATGAATCCGTCATAATTATTTGCTATTCTGTCAATTGCCCAACAGTAATTTGTTTACCCACCGTATGTTTCTATGCTCAAGAGAGAAGCCTCTAGTGAAAACTATGGCCCCCGGGTCTATCTTTATCATATAAAAAACCTAAAAATACCTTGCTGCAATTTATTTACTTTTATTTTAATTAGTAGTTTAGTTTATCTATTTACCTCGATAAGATTTAATCCTTGCAAGTAACCGCTAAGAGGATTGACAACCCTCTTATTTGCGTTGGGTGCAAGTGTTTGCTCTTGTGTGTGCAGGTGCACTTAATGGAATTTTGCTTGGTTCTCCTACTGGATTGATAACCTTGGTTCTTAACTGAGGGAAATACTTATCTCTACTGTACTGCATCATCCTCTCCTCTTCGGGGAAATACCAACGCAGACTACAAGTAGCAGTGTCCTGGATAAGGGGGTGCTTACTAGGTTGGCTACCCTGCATGTGGGCCGGGCCGAGGACCCCCAAAACTACCAACCCGTGGGCCGCCTTCATTACACCCCTAAAGGGATCAAGATGGAATCTTCCAAAGACTTGGCGCATACTCCAAGGAACGAATGTAATCTTCGGAATGTTTATCTTCAAATGTAACCAACCTATGTGTAACCCTTGGTGCCCCCGGGGTCTATATAAGCCGAGGGGTGTACACCGTAGAGGCCTACTCATTCATACAAGATCTCGAGGTAGATCAACCTATACTTTGTACCCCATCCATCAATACAATCAAAGCAGGACATAGGTTTTTACCTCTTCGGGAGGGCCTAAACCTGGGTAAACATCGGTGTCCCCTTGTGTCCTGCTACCATCTAACCAAGACTACTAGATCAGGACCCCCTACCCGAGATCTGCCAGATTCGACTCCGTCATTGGTGGCCCGTACACAATACAAAAAAAAGACACATCCATAAAATTATGGCCTGAATGAAAACTTTTTCTGTCATGGATGTGTGCTACTTGTGAGCTGCGTTGGGATTTCCCCGAAGAGGAGGGGATGGTGCAGTACAGTAGAGATAAGTATTTCCCTCAGTTATGAAACCAAGGTTATCAATCTAGTAGGAGAATCACGCAACAACTCGTTAGCAGCACCTGCACACAAAACAACAAATCCTCGCACCCAACGCGAACAAGGGGTTGTCAATCCCTTGGCGGTTAATTGCAAGATTAAATTGTATGGTGATAGATAGATAGATCGAACAAAAATACAAAATAAAATAAATAAAGTAAAATTGCAGCAAGGTATTTTTGGGATTTTCAATATATGATAAAAGTAGACCCGGGGGCCATAGTTTTCACTAGAGGCTTCTCTCTTGAAAATAGCATACGGTGGGTAAACAAATTACTATTGGGCAATTGATAGAAAAGCAAATAATCATGACGATATCCAAGGCAATGATCATGTATATAGG
The DNA here is from genome assembly GCA_039707655.1 of Elymus sibiricus. Lineage (NCBI taxonomy): Eukaryota > Viridiplantae > Streptophyta > Magnoliopsida > Poales > Poaceae > Elymus > Elymus sibiricus. The sequence goes on from CM077670.1 coordinate 202,128,161, forward strand.
CATCACGTCCGAGACAAGTAGACCGAAATGATTCTGCATCTACTACTATTACTCCACACATCGACCGCTATCCAGCATGCATCTAGAGTATTAAGTTCATAAAGAACGGAGTAACGCCTTAAGCAAGATGACATGATGTAGACAAAGTAAACTCACGCATGAATAAACCCCATCTTTTGACCCTTAATAGCAATGATACATACGTGTCATGTCCTTTCTGTCACTGGGATTGAGCACCGCAAGATCGAACCCATTACAAAGCACCTCTCCCAGATCGGAGAGAAATACGAAGCTATAACAATCATGCATAAAAGAGTTCAGATAAAACTCAAATAATATTCATGGATAATCTGATCATAAACTCACAATTCATCGGATCCCAACAAACACACCGCAAAAAGTGATTACATCGGATAGAACTCCAAGAACATCAAGGAGAACATTGTATTGAAGATCAAAAAGAGAGAAGAAGCCATCTAGCTACTAACTATGGACCCGAAGGTCTGTGGTAAACTACTCACTTATCATCGGAAGGGCAGCAAGGTTGATGAAGAGCCCCTCCGTGGTCGAATCCCCCTCCGGCAGTGTGATAGCCTGGCTTAATAGGGATGATAGACTACTCATATCAATAAGGAATTCCTTCTTTTCCGGGAGCCCATTCGGACAGAACTCCAAAGTTAAGTGTGCTCAGCTTGGAGTAATTTCAGGATGGGTGACCGACCGGGAAGTTGCTCCCGGGTGCGCACGAGTGAGGACAAAGTGTGCAGGAAAGACTAGTATTGATCTGTGGGGCCAGTCTAGATCTCGCCAGGAGTAACGGCCACCGGCGGGTGTGTCCGGGGTGTTATAATTTGGTATCAGAGCCGACTCTCGCGGTTACACAGATGTTTGCGGACAGGTGCGCGGTCATGTTGTGCATGACGTTTGTGACCCGTCGTGGCACACGACATGGCACATGTACCGGACTAGATGCACAGACGTATGTGCCAAGAGGGAACGTTCCTGTGGGCCGACGAGGACGTCGGTTCCTATGAGTGGGGGTGTATGTGATAGCCTAACTTAATAGGGATGATAGACTACTCATATCAATAAGGAATTCCTTCTTTTCCGGGAGCCCATTCAGACAGAACTCCAAAGTTAAGCGTGCTCAGCTTGGAGTAATTTCAGGATGGACGACCGACCGGGAAGTTGCTCCCGGGTGCGCACGTGTGAGGACAAAGTGCCCAGGAAAGACTAGTATTGATCTGTGGGGCCAGTCTAGATCTCGCCAGGAGTAACGACCACCGGCGGGTGTGTCCGGGGCGTTATAGGCAGAGTGCCGAAAAAGGCCTACAGATGGGATCTCTCGAGAACATGAACTTGCGGCGGCGGAAAAAGTATTTTGTGGACTCCTCTGTTGGTTTCCTGATTTTAGAGTATTTATAGAGGTGGAATTAGGTCAAACGGAGCAGAGGTGGGCCCACGAGGCACCAGGGCGCGCCACCCCCCTGGGGAGCGCCCTGGTGGCTCGTGGCCACCTCCTCTGTCTTCTGGCCCTCTCCCGAAGCTTCTAGTGTCTCTTATGTCCAGAAAAAAATCTCCAAAAAGTTTCGTGGCATTTGAACTTCCTTTGGTACTGATATTCTGAAAAACCAAAAACAGGCAAAAAACAGCAACTGGCACTGGGCACTAAGTTAATAGGTTAGTCCCAAAAAATGATATATAATTGCTTGTAAGTGTATATAAAACATCCAAGATTGATAATATAATAGCATGGACCAATAAAAAATTATAGATACGTTGGAGACGTATCAATGTGACACTTCCATGAGGATAATTGTGACAAAAACACATATCATCATTGATGTGGTGGGCTTTTCGTCCTCTATGAAAAAAAAACTATAAAAAAAATGGGCATTTCGTCGTGGGCGGGCCTGAGGCACACCTGCATGACATGCTTTCGGTCGTCCATGACGTAAAAAATCATGGTAGAAGTGAGGGAGATGAAATTTTCGGGGATTTCCCGGTATACAGTGGGTGGTCGGGCCCGAGCGATGTAGTGGTTTGCGCGTTTCTCTCATAGGCGCATGTGTGTGAGCCCTTCGCTAACTGAACCCAAGCGAGCCATTCGCTTACTGAACCTGAGCGATCGATCCCTCGCACTACATTGAACCTGAGCGATCGATCCCTTGCACTACACTGAACCCGAGTGATCCCTCGCTTACTTAACACGAGCGATCGATCCCTCGCACTACTATTGAACCCGTGCAATTCCTTCACTGCTAACTGAACCCGAGCGATCCCTTCGCTGCTAACTGAAGCCAAGCGATCCCTTCTCTGCTTACTAAACCCGATCGATGCGAGCGAGACTCATGCGCGTACGTAGTTTGCTGGCCCGATCGATCGATGCGTTGCACCGAGCCCCCATGCAAGACGTGAGTTGACCTAGATAGTTGGTTGCCTCTCAATGAACACCTGTTGCTGCTGCGTGCGCAATACATAGATCGAGTCGAGACCAGTAGCCGGTTGTATCGATCCAACCCCTTGCATGAGATGTGTTGACCTAGCCGGTTGGTTGGCTGTGGATGAACAGTCCCTGTTGCTGCGCATACGCCCCACCCCAACCGGTGGGAGTTGGATGAACAGTACCCCGGCCGTGTTAGGTGGTTGGCGCTGGATGAACATGACCCTGATCGATTGAGGAGGCCGTGCCGGTTGGGGGTGGATGGACATGACCCCGTGGAGGCCGTAGGCAGTTGGCGGTGGATGAACAGTAGCCCGTGGAGGCCGTAGGAAGTTGACGGTGGATGAACAGTAGCCCGTGGAGTCCGTTTTGCGGTACTCCACACCCCTCCCGATGAAAAGGACCTCGTTTCGATCGTAAGCGGTTGAACTGAACTCCATTCGTCCGTTTTGCAGTACGCCACACCCCTCCCAATGGACAGGACCTTGTTTCAACCGTAGGCGGTTGAACAGAACTCCGTTCCATCTGTTTTGCGGTAAGCCACACCCCGAGCCGGTGGGGGGGGGTCGATGAACAGGACCCCGTTTCAGCTGTTCCGTCCAAGACGGTTGGCTCCCGATGAACAGGACGCATTCCAACCCAGTCCGTTGGCTCCCGATGAACACGACGTTGCTTTGTCCATTCCGACCCAGTCGGTTGGCTGCCGATGAACAGGCCGCCGTTGCTGCATACCCCCACCGTCCAGTGCAGCCATCCGTTGCCTCTGCCACGTTGCGTCTCGATGTACACGTGCCCTGGCCGTATGCGCGAGTACGCGTTCAAGACCCCGCCTGTATGTACGTACGTGGCCATATTTTTTGTAGCGTGGTTGTACGTATGTGTACACGATTTAGACGGGACTGCGTGACATGCTATGTCGGGGGCTCTACTAACACACGTGCCACTCCTTACTCGGCCACGGTTCCTCGTTGCACAGAGACCGACCAGTATGTACGCACACGTTTGTGACCAGACAGATAATGCTACGTACGCTTCATCCTGGTGGGTCCTAGCTGTCAGGGGGGATCATTTTTTTGCATGTAATAAGGAGGCACTTCCTTGCGTGTGACCATGTAGCTAGTATGTCGGTACTAAAACCAGTAGAACTCAGGGTAGGGGGTCCCGAGCTGTGAATCTCGGATCTATGGGTAATAGGAGATGAAGGAGATAGTATTTACCTAGGTTCAGGCCCTCTCGAAGAGGTAATACCCTATGCCCTGCTTTGATTGTATTGATGATCTTGTATCGAGTACAAGCTTTATCTACCTCGAGATCGTAAGTTGTGTTCTAACCCTAAGGCTAGGTGATTGTAATTGTGACCGTGGTCTCTATGGACTAACCCTCAGCTTATGTAGATGCTGGGGGTACCTAGGGTTACACATGGTCGGTTGCCCATCTAGGGATACACATGCCGACGGCCGATGCTTTCCTTGGAGTACATGTCAAGTCTTCGGTAGAGTCCATCTTGATCACGTCAGAGTGCGAGGCTTCCGGAGTCCTTTTTCGTAAGAACGGTGGGCCGTACGTTCGGCGCATGGACTGTGGGCCAACTAGGTTGGTAGCCCTAGTCCAGGACACCGCTAGTAGCCCCTGAACTGGTCTTCGACGCCGAGGACGATTATCCACTTCAGTCATATGACTTCGGCCTTGGAGTCTTCGGCTTGACAGACGAGTTCCTATACATAATTTGAGTTCGGCTTTGGAGTCTTTGGCTTGATAGACGAGTTCTCCTCTTAGATGATTCTATCTATGATCCGGGATCTTTCCGTCCATTGAAAGCTTCAACCGGGTCTATTCTTAAAGGAATCCGCCCTCTTACCATGGCTTAACCAAATTTATTTGCATCCGAAGACGCGAGATAACTTAGCCTCGAAGGCCAACTGGGTAGGTGTGAACAGTACCTATGGCCTGACAACTTTTCCAAAGCATCGCCACCTACAATGAGGCGGGTCGGTTACTGTCACTCGAATCGCGGCCCGAGGCGGTTCTCTCATTGGCACGTCTTATCAAAGCAGAGATCGTGCCCGTATTTTGGGGGATATCATCAAGATTTTGTTTCACCCCACGCGCGTAATGGCATCTTTTGTTAAGTCGTGGCGATTTCCACGGCGCAGCAAGGGGGACTCTTGGCCTTTCGCAGGCCTATAAGAGCAAAGGGGGAGTAGTAACGATCCCCTACGCTCCCATTCCATCGCTTTCGCATACATCCTCCTGAGCTCCAGCGCCCAGATCTAGCATCAAACTCGCCCGTCTCCTCCAGTGCGCACACAGCTCCCACTTCCAGCAATGGCCGACGCAACCTTGAAGGGACACTGGGCCGACTCCCTCGTTATGGAGGGTGTGATCCAGGAGTTGCGGAACGCAGGGTACATCCGTGCCAACGTCGCCTACCGGCCCCCAGAGCCGAACCAGCGAGTCCCCACTCCCCAGCTAGGGGAGAGGGTCATCTTCGTTCCCCACCTTGTCCGAGGTCTGGGGTTCCCGCTGCACCCCTTTGTGCACGGGGTGCTCTACTACTACAGGCTAGATTTCCACCATCTAGCCCCAAATTCCCGCTGCACCCCTTCGTCTGCGAGGCCTTCCTTCGTATCGAGCCACACTTTGGCCTATCGCTACAAAAAAAAACACTTCCGTGATGATACGTCTTTGTCACAGTAGGTCAAGTTTTCTGTCATGCATGTACATCCATGACAATTTTATGACAGAATCAAGATAGTCATACTTGTGCTGTCGTAGAAGTGTTCCATGACAATACTGAAATTATCATCACGGAAGTGTCCACTTCCATGACGATAAATGTCGCGCATGGAAGTGTTTTCGTCAAGGGTGACCGACACATGGCATCCACCGTAACGGGTCGCCGTTAAGCTATCGGGTTCCGGTTTGGATCCGATAACCCGTTAACAGCTCGGACCAATGGAGATTTTCCACGTGTAAAATTCTCATTGGCCCAAGGAACCACGTGTCAGCTGGACGTGGCGACATATGTCATTCCTCCAATGGACGAGACAGTACTATGGAAATGTTACACGTGGCATGGCCCAATAGTGGCCCATTGAGGTTTAAAAGGCCGGCCCAGTCAAAATAAGCGGGCCGGCCCATTTACGGCCTACTTTTGTCTAGCCCATTTACAAAAACGGACCATAAGAGATATTCCAATTCGGCCCGTCAATGTCCCGTTAACGATTTGACACCATTGCGGCCCATCATCTGTTCCATCCCATTAACAGCCCGCTATGTCTTTGGGCTCATTTGCCGGCCGAGGTTCTGTCGGCCTGTTAGAGGCCCATTATAGAGATGGGCCAATGTCCAGGCTGTACGAGTTTTGGCTCGTTATAGGCCCATTATAGGCATGGGCCAATTTCCTGGTGGTACTTATTTCGGCCTTTTAGAGGCCCATTAGGGATTTGGGCAAACTTCCAGCCCGGTGTACCTTTTGGCCTGTTAACGGCCCACACCGTAGTTGGGCCATTTAGATTCCGACCTGACTTTCGGCCTGTTAGTGGCCCATGTTCTCCATGGCCCAATTCCAGCCCGACATGACTTTTGTCCTGTTAAAGGCTCGTTTTGTATATGGGCCCACTTATGGCCCGAATGGCTTTCGGCCTGTTAACGGCCCGACATCAAAATGGGCCAAGCAGTAATTTTGATCAATTTCGGCCTGCTAACGGCCCGTTTCCACTGTTGAAGCCCAATCGAGGTTTTGGCCTGCTAACGGCCAGTCACCTAATTGGGCGTACTTTAGCTTTGGGTCGGCTAAGGGGCCGTCAAATAATTAGGCCTACCTTTCATTTGGGCCTTCTAACGGCGCGTAAATTAATTGGGCCTAAGTTACATTTGGGCCTGCTAAATTTCCTGCATGGCTACAGGCCCATTGAATGACAAGGCCAAATACAGTCCATCAAAGGCCCACGATGATTTAGGCCCAGCTATTACTTTCAGCCCATTAAGAGGAATAATTATGGCCTGTAGCAAAGCCCATCTAGTAACTGCAGGCCCACTATGGGCCATTACAGGCCCTGGGCCAGTCCCTTAGAAGAAGTGCCCACGTCGCTTTGTTCCAGTTATTAATTTCACAGCATATTTTGGCTTGTTTGCCGCAAGTTGAGGTTTCGGCCCAAAAAGCTCGGGTGCAACCCCGCGCTAAGGAAATATACGCATAAAAGGAAAAACGTAGCATATCGAAGCATATATTACAGGAAATTACATCCACTGGGCAATCAAAGATTGATGCCAGTGCAAACAAATGAACAGAGCTTAACGATCGACAACCTCACAATCTGCAACCTCAGCGCAGATGACGCCCATAAGCATGTGAGCAAGTTCTTTCTTCTTTGCTATACTGACACTGAAATCATCGATCAGTTGTTGTTGCGCAAGAATGTGCACCTCTGATTCCTCCATGATTTCCATCATTGCTTCAGCCAGTAATTGGTTCACAAACGTACATCTTTTCCGTTGGATTCGAGACAGAGGAAACTGAACAGATTCATATGGGGATTTTGGCAGGCTTGTATCAATGATAGTGGAAAGTGTCTCGACCACTGCATCATAACTTAAATTAGAGGGGAAACTGAGCAGATTAATCAAGAGTTATTGCCATATTACCTTCGCTAGATTTATTGGAGAGAAACAATGGGGTTGCCTTGCTGTCTTGAGACTTTGTCGTATTATCTTCAGCAGCCTGCACCAAATCATCGGTCAGGTCAGTTAATACTTAATAGGAAAGCAACATTGACACAATGAACATTTGGGCAACCAGACCACACCAGCCTACACCGAATTAACACAACATGGCACTGCTATCATCATCCAGGTAAGTTAATAGGAAAGCAACATTGACACAATGAACGATTGGGCAAACAGACCACACCACTAGATTATTGTAATGTGCGATATATGAGATAGTACAATCATGCAGCTCAATATGCAAAACTACCAGGCAGTTTCCCTTACAAAAATCTACATTAGCGCCTTAATTATACATTTTGCTACAAGTAAATTTATATCAGATAATTGGTGTAGGGTACTGAAGGTTGGATTCACACCCATGCTACTTAATAAACTACATACTGATGTAAAATTATAGTGATATACAACAGGTACTTACATCAGCATTGGAGCGCAGAGCATTGCTGGAAGATACTTTCCTCGACCACGATCCTAGTTTAGAACGTTTGTTGCCCTTTAAGCATATTTTCTACAACAAAGATGCGTAAGACAAATGTAGAATATATAAGATTAAATGTGATCTGAATGCTATAAAATTTCATGATGGGAGGATACGCACACACTTCCTAGCAAGGAGTTGACATGTTTTTGTTGAACTGGAGCTGACTTGTTCTTTGGCCACTGGAATCTGGTTATTATCTGGAGGACTTGGGTTTCTCTGTGCTTGAGTAGTTCCGATGAACACTTGAGTTTGGTTACTATCTCCTGGAGTTTGGATCTTTTGCAAAGAACTTGTTTGTACCCCTTCAGATTCTAACATAGCCCTCTTCCGCTTACATGCCTTGTACAGAAGAATGGTGCTTCAGTTATAAAACATGCTATGGCAGAGAGATGGAATAGGTACTGAAGAATAGAAAGGCATGAAATATTGACATGTACTCCCTCCATCCAGAAATAAATGGATGTGTCTAGACGTATTGTAGATCTAGATACTTCCATTTTTATGCATTTCTGCCACAAGTAATACAGACGGAGGGAGTATGATGTACTCCCTCCGTAAAGAAATATAAGAGTGCTTAGATCACTATTTCTTTACAGAGGGAGTATAAGCTATGGATACGACAGGACAACAGAGTAAAAGAAACAGTAGTTGAATGTAAAAGTGTATGATAGCTGGAATAGGTATAGAAAAACAGCAAGGCAGCATATTCACATGTCTGATGGGCAAACTAAGATCACATTGCAACAGAACAGTAGAACAACACTTCAATGTATAAAACCATGATATGGTAGATGGATGGAGTACATACTGACAAACAACAATGCATGAGATATTCAGATGGATGATGTCCAAACTAAGCAGATGGCATTGCACCAGAGTAGAATGACAATACTTGAATTTGAAAAGATGTTATCATGAATGGAATAGGTACAGACAAACTAGAAGGCATGACATATTCACATGTATGATCAGCGGGCTAAGCACATGGCATTGCAACAGAGTAGATGCATTGCAAGACATTATATGCATGATGCTACCCATATCACGGGTCAAGTTAGAGAAAAGACCTTCTGGGGTGAATAGGAATCATTATCTCTCTGCAACTCTTCTGAAGAACTACATTTAACTGTTCCATCATATTGAATATCATCGGCGTCGAGTATGTTGGCCGTTGCATTGCTGCGCGAGTTTATTTTAGTGGATTTGTTCTCATATTCAATATCACTGTGTGCAATAATATCTGACATGCATGGAAAACAACTAGTAGTGAGATTATGTAATGAGTGCCTATAGGAGACGACATAAATAGTAGGAGTCAACTTAAATAGCAGCAACAGGTTGATACCTCAAAGGCTAAAGAGAGAGAGCACACATGATAGCTACAAAATATATACTGTTTGTACTCGAGATTAACTAAATGGCACACAAAAGTACTACAGAACAACAACATAGGTAATACTAGAAGGGGTATAATCACCAGCCTGTGGGATAGCTTTGGCCGAGGGACGATAACTATGGAACACCATTAACTACTGCACAAGTCTCTTACTGAAGACTAAGAGATCAACATGAATGTACAGTGCCAAGTGATAATCTATTTTCCATGCTTAGATGAAGAACAAAAGCCATAAACGTTGCACACAAGTAAGATGAGGGTACAACCTATCTTGTCGCCCTCCGTAGGAGTGAGCATCATCTGCTGAATCGTCGATGGCGCTGCGGTTGTTGTGCCTGTCCATGTCTGGCTGGCACAGTCGAGGCAGGGAACTCTTAAGTGGGGAGTATAGCTCCCATATGGTGCATGCTTCCCTTGTTGGAGCAGCTCCGGTGAGAAGGAAGACGGTGTGGTTGAAGATGCAGAAAACACACAATGTTAAGAATGACAGATATCTCTGATCTGAAGAAATACGATCAACACTCAGGTACGAGACTGGTCACACGTCAGTTCACTGAAAACTAAATTGGTCACATGCTTTTTTTTCACTGTCCGATCTACGCCGGATGGCTGGATAGCCGTCTTGTGCCTCCCGACTGTCACTGTTCAGGATCTTCCTCGAACAGCCAACGAGCACCGGCAGAGCAGCCTGCCTCCGCCGTCCCTGGCATGATAGCTCCGACCTCGACCCCGCCCCCCGCCCCACCGCACTGCCTTGGTTGCGCTGCCAAAGCTATACCTCAAAGATTCACATTCATCCAGATCCTGCGCCAGCAGTACCTTGACCCCACGCAAACCTAAGATAGGCATCGAAGCGCTGCTTCCGCGGCGAACCTGCGACCTCTACCCGCACCCCTACGATAGACACCGAGGAACTCATTCCCCGGCTAACCGGCAACCTAGGAGCTCCGCCGCCTCGAGGGGAGTTGTTTCCTTCCATTTGGAACCGATTGACCCAGAATAAAAATCCAGGCGACTGACGCCTAGGTAAAGTGAATAAGATGAGTGTATGACCTATCTTGCGGCCCGGTGAAGTAGGCAGCTCCATCTGCTGAGTCGGTGAGGTCGGCACGGTTCCGATGACTGCCGGCGGCAGGAAACCAGATATGTGGTGGCGGTCGATAGCTACGGGGGACCAGCGCCGGTGCGCTGGACGCGTCCAAAGTATGGGCCGCTCTGGCACCGTGCACGACGGCGTAGTTGAATCGGCTCCTGCACGATTCACGCGGTCGTCGTCGAGGTAGTTCTGGCAGCACGGAGAAAGAGGCACACGGCCCAGTGCCCGACGGCAAACGGAAAACAGCTCGGGCGTTGGGGAGGAGGGTGACGGTGAATCTGGTGCAGTGGGGGGGGCATGGAGGAGGGGCTGAGGTTTTGCGGCAGGGGAGAAGGTGATTTGGCGCCCACGGTGTATGAATGGGGAATTGGGAGGGGAAACCATGTCTTACGGACGCATTTGTCTAAAATGTGGGGGATGTTACAATTCTACCCCTATCTTTTGGCTTGTGGGCTTGGGTCTGAGTCTTGAGGGTCGGGGATAGTAGGGTAACTTTGCTTCTCCCAAATAGTGGGCGCCAGCGATTTCGGGCGAGGAGGGTGTGCTTTGAAATAGTGGGCGCGAGCGATTTCGGCCGAGGAAAGGGTGTTTTGCCGCCCATGGTTTATGAATTATTTGGCGCCTGCGATTTCGGCCGAGGAGAGGGTGTTTTGCCGACCATGGGTTATGAATTATTCAGCGCCTGTCATTTCGTCTGATGAGTGGGTGCGCTTGGATGAAGTTACAAACCTACCCTCGGTATACACCTAGCCAATTGATGTGGGTCCCAGATAGGCTGGTAATTTCACATCTCCCGTTTATTTGCTCGGGCGAATTCCACCGACCAGAGGGTGTTTTAGCGGTTCGTTCAAATTTTGGGAGAACAACCATCCACGTCTACCATACCAAGTCGATCCGAATCAAATTTAGAAATATTAGTTCTATAGTTTCACATCTTGCCACTTCTTTTTTAGATGGTGAGATGATGCTCGGGACTAATGTGTTTTCACATGCTCGTTGCTACCGATTATTTCGACAAATAGTTGACCCACTCAAAAACGGGAATCAAACCAGAAATGAAATAGCTCAATTCAATGAATTAGCTCTTTGACCCAGTCAAAATTGTGGACTAAATCCAAAATTGAACACATCAATTGAATAGCATGTTGTATTATAGTACTCCATGAACATGCTCAAAGTCAAATTAATGAACCTGTTTGATAGGCATATCTCCGTTCATGTGTAAATTGCAAACACCATGTTCTCCAATTCAAACATTCGAATACAATTTTATACTGAATCATGGTTTATATCAATCTTCGATGCAAAAACGTGACCTCTCCCCTCTCCCGCACTCCCATTCTCTCTCTTGCCGACACTCTTTGTTTCTATCGCGCGCGTACGAACACAAACATTATCGGTCTCTCTCTCTCTCTCTCTCTCTCTCTCTCTAGATCTTTCAAGTTCGCATGAACACTATGTATAGGTCTCCCTCGCACACAATGTATGACTCTCTGGTCTAAGCTAAATAGCTAGGGTGCACTCATAGTACACACACCAAGTATCTCGCTCGTTGTCCATAACTCTCTCGCGCACCACTCTGCCATCTCCCGGCTCTTCTCTCTCTCTCAAACATTCTATCTCCCTAGGTCACACATACACATATCTCACTCGCACTAGATAGACCCATCTAACACTCTCTCTTCCTCGTTCTCTCTCTATCTCACACGCACACGCACACACACACAATCTCCCCCTAGCTAAGTACGAGTATCTCTCACTCCATCATAGGCACACGCACTCCCCCTAGGCATGACTATCTCTCACTCTCCATCAGAAACACACGCATTGTCTCTTTCGCTCCCTAGGTCTATCTCGATCTCTCTCGGGGCATCTATCTATCGCACACACACCCTTGTCTCTCGATCTCCCACCCATATAGCCCCCTCATGATCTCGAGGGGATCTCTCTATCACAAACACACCCTCTCTCCCTTGCCATGCACCCATCTTTCTCCATACGTCCTTCTCGACCTCTGTCCCTAGTTTGCTAGACCACTCTTGGACACGTGCTATAGGGGTCTTTCTCTCCGTTGCAAACAACCACACAATATATCTCCGTGTATCTCCTCATCCCGCTTTCTCTCTCGGAGATGCATGCATGATATTTTTTCATAAGACACACACACACACTTTCTCTCTAATTTATCGTGCGTTGTCCCTTTCTCTTTCACACACACACACACTCTCTCTTTTTGCACACTCACTCTTTCTCCTTCACACACACTTGATCTCTCTCTAGTTATGTACTCTCTTCGGTCCATAGCATATTGATTTTTTGAAAAGTCAAAACCCACAAAGTTGGACCAGGAATGTGGAGAAAAACATTTACATCTAGAACGGGAAACATATATATATCATTAGATTCATCACAAGATGTAGTATCATATTATATATACATCTTTGGTATTGTAGATATAAATTATTTCCTCTGTAAACTTGGTCAAAGTTTCCAAAGTTTAACTTTTCAAAAATTGTAGGCACTACATTATCGAACGGAGGGAGTATCTCTTTCTCTCTCTCAACTCTCTCACGCACCACTCCGCCGTCTTGGGGCTCTTCTCTCTCTATTTCAAACTTTCTATCTCCGTAGGTCACACATACACATATCTCGGTCGCACTAGATAGACCCATCTAACACTTTCTCTCCCTCATTCTCTCTATCTCACACGCACGCACATGCCCCCATCCTAAGTACAATTATCTCTCACTCCATCACACGGATATGCACTTCCCCCTTGGTATGACCATCTCTAACTCTCCATCACAAATACACACATTGTCTCCTTCCCTCCCTAGCTAAGTCTATCTCGATCTCTTTCGGGGTATCTTTCTATCGCACACATACCTTGTCTCTCGATCTCCCACCAATATATTCCCCTCACGATCTCAAGGGGATCTCTCTACCACAAACACACCCTCTCCCCCCATGCCTCCATTTTATCCATATGTCTCTCTCGACCTCTCCCTTGTTTGCCAAACCTCTGTTGGCCACGTGTTAGGGGTCTCTCTCTCTCTCCGTTGCAAACAACCACACAACATATCTCCGTGTATCTCCTCACCTCGCTTTCTCTCTCGGAGATGCATGCGTGATATTTTTTCATAAGACACACACACTTTCTCTCTAATTTATCGCGTGTTGTCCCTTTCTCTTTCACACACACTCTCTCTTTTTGCACACTCACTCTTTCTCCTTCACACACACTTGATCTCTCTCTAGTTATGTACTCTCTCCAGTCCATAGCATATATACATTTATTGAAAAGTCAAACCTCACAAAGTTTGACCAGGTATATGTGGAGAAAAACATTTACATCTGGAAGGACAAACATACATCATTAGATTCATCACAAGATGTAGTTTCATATCATATATCTTTGGTATTGTAGATATAAGTAATTTTCTCTATAAACTTGGTCAAAGTTTCAAAAGTATGACTTTTCAAAAATTTATAGGCACTACATTATCGAACAGAGTGAGTATCTCTTTCTCTATCTCTACCTCTCATGGGCCTCCCCTCTCACTCGATCTCTCTTTACCGAGGGATTATACGGTCACTGGCTCAGCGTACAGCTCCGTATATTGTCTAGATGACCAGTCAACCAGTCTACATGGTGCCTTGTCAGCTCGTGTTCTCTATGGGTGTGCGGGCCCATGTGGCAGTGGGTGAAATTAAATAAACTAGACGCCCATCTGCCACGGGGTGAAATAAACTAACTAGAAACCACTTGCGGTAGAACCCCGAACGCTACTAAATTGAGTGCACACTTCTTGCTCGTTAAAACAGTACTACCTCCGTCCTGGTTTATTGGTCCTCATTGTATTTTGTGCCAAATTTTGACCAAAGATTTAACTAATAAAATGGTAATGCATGTCACCAAAAATTATATCATTGGATTCGTATTTGAGCATAGTTTTCGATGATATTATTTTTGATGAAATACATTAATATTTTGTTAGTTAAATTTATGGTCAAAATTTGACACAAAATACGAAGAGGACCAATAAACTAGGACGGAGGTAGTACTGTAGTACTCCCTCCGTTTCTTTTTAGTCTGCATATAAAATTTGGTCAAAGTAAAACTTCGTAAACTTTGACTAACTTTATAGGAGAATATCAACATTCACAGTATGAAATCAATATATTTAGATGCATCTTGAAATTAATTTTCATTGCATATAGCTTTAGTATTGTAAATGTTGATATCTTTTGATATATAGTTGGTCAAACTTTGCATAGTTATACTTTGACCAAATTTTATATGCGAACTAAAAAGAAATGGAGGGAGTACTAGATTAACACCTTCTTAGACGCCACCACAGACACAAACTACGACAACGCACATACACCACTGCGCGGCATGCACGCAAGGACGCACTCGCGCACACCCAGCACACAATACACACCAGCACACGTGTACTCCGGCGTCGCCGCCGGCTGAGATGGAGGATGAGGGGGCCAACAAACGGAGGCGGCTCGAGCCAAAACCACATCCGGCGAGCCTGGACTTCATCAACAGCCTCCCCGACGACATGCTGCTTGTCATCATCGCCCTCCTCCCCACCTAATCTAGCATGCGGACCACCCTTCTCTCCTGGCGGTGGCGCCCCCTCTGGCGCTGCGTCCCCCTCAACCTCACCGTTGATAGGTGCCTCTATGATGGGGATTGCAAACGCATGGCCGCAGTCTCCATGATCATTGCATCGCACCCTGGGCCAGCCAGACGCCTTGACATCCGCATGTTCAGTACCAACTGCAATGTCCAAGCCAAGTTCGATGAGTGGTTCTTATCCCCCACCCTAGATCAGCTTGAGGAGCTCAGGTTTGAAGGTGGACGATGTCGCTCTCTGCCGCTGTCCGCACTCCGCCACGCGCCAATGCTGCGCTGTGCCAGGTTCAGCTCCTGCTATTTTCCCCAGATTGATGCCTTGCCCGCTCTTCTTCTCCCCCAACTCAAGTAGCTCAGCCTCTTCGACATTGGTATCTTGAAGGAGGCTATGGAGCGGCTGCTCGACAGCTGTACAATGCTCGAGTACCTTCGTCTTCAACAAATCCATGGGTTTATTAGCCTCCATATCGACGAATCTCCGATGGATTTATGTGTCTTGCTGGCCCCGCAACAGGACATTACTTGGGAAGAGATTAGTTGAGCTGTTTCACGATATGGTCATTGAGAATGCGCCTTTTCTTGAGAGATTGCTTGTATCTGATCTAGAAGGTCCAACAAAAATCAGGGCCATTGACGCGCCAAAATTGACAGCGTTGGCCTACTCGTCTGCCAAATTCTCCGAACTTGTTATTGGATCCATAACTGTTCAAGTACAACACTCTTCTTCTTCTCGTTCTTCTTCTTGAAATTCACATTTTAATTTTTTTTCTTGATGTATGTTCGACTGTCATCCAGAAAATGATTCCCACAAGCTTGACCCAGTCTATGCGCATAGTAAAGATTTTGGCACTAAAATCTATCGGCCCCAATCTGGATCAAGTTGTTGGATTCCTTAGATGCTTTCTGTGAACGGAGAAGCTACTCATCGAGGTGAAACTCCTTTCCTATTTAATGTGAACCACAATGGAGCTCAATTTTTATGTAATTTTTCCCAAGTTACAATGACAAATGTAGTGTTCAAAACTGCATCTAGGCACTATACTGAAAGAAATGTTTTTCGTATTTTTTCTCACGTGATCACCTGCATTGTTTTGTTGTTGTTGTTGTAGCCAAGGCTAGTCATAGTGGGAAGTAAGTTTATCCTAGGAGCAAGTACTACCTCCGTCCTGGTTTACTAGTCCCCTTCATATTTTGGAGTATCAAATTTTGACCATAGATTTAACTTACAAAATGTTAATGCTTGTCACTAAAAATTATATAGTTGGATTCGTATTTGAACATAATTTCCAATGGTATAATTTTTTGTGACATGCATTGATATTTTGTTAGGTAAATCTATGGTCAAAATTTTACACTAAATGCGAAGGGGACCTATAAACCAAGATGGACATAAAATGAGTAAATGAGAGGAAAGAGAAAGAGAGAGAGAGTGAAAATTATCACTAGCCTTACAACCAACCCTATTGTATGAGCGAATGATATTGGTAGCTCTTGATGACACGGCAATCTTATATATCCAGCTCCTCTAATATGTTCTCTTATTTGCAGATAAAAAAAGACCCAAAAGTGAAAAATGTGCTGCAATATAACAACCTCATCGAATGCCTTGATCTCCATCTTACAGAAATTGATTTTATCGACTACCGAGGCACCACATCTGAGATTAAATTGGCCAGGTTCTTTTTTCTGAAGACAAGTGTGCTCAAGGTAATGAGGTTTGGCGTTCTCTGGCGCAACAATGAATGGTGTGCTGATCACCGCAAGCGTCTAAAGCTGGATGACAAAGGCTCTGCAGAAGCTGAATTTGTTTTTGAAAGATCAAGTGACGAGAGACGCTCAAGTTTATTTGCCAATTAGTGACTTGTCAGGGGTGGTGGATTTTAGTTTGTATGATAATGATGCATCCACCTAAAGTATCGAAGCTTCTTACATAAACTTCCCAATAATTCCCTCTTCGTAGGTGCAACATTACTACTAGCATTTGTAATATCAGTTTGAACCTTGTAAAATTATGACTATCCAGCACGTGGTACTATGTTACGATTATGTTCGTGTGCATAGGTGCTGCAACGATGTAGGAGTAACCAATATACCCATTACAATATTTTATTCTAACTCGTGGCAACGCACGGGAAAATATCTAGAACACGGCTTGTTGTAAGCAGGGTAGCTCTACAGCCTTGATGATAGTGACTGCACACGATGAGGCTGACTTTGGTAACCCGAACACGCCGCCTACACTCTGGTGTCATCTCCGGCGCAGGGTCTTGTCACTTCACTGTGAGGAGCAGCACATAATAATTTGACCAACGTGTAGTACTTTGGTACTAGTACTACAACTCCCTCCGTCTGGATTTAGTAGTACTACCACCTCCGTTTGGATTTAGCATTTGACTAACAATATATAGTAATGCATATCACAAAAAATATACTAATACTCCCTCCATAAATAATACTACATGGAGTATTGTTTTATTCGTATTTAAGTGTAGTTTTTTTTGACGAGGCATGTTTGAGTGTAGTTTCCGATGATATTATACACTCTCCCTTCCGGTTGAGGGCTTAAATATGAAATCTCATTAACCACACTAGGTACTTGCACCGCATTCGCCCCGCATTAATTGCGCCAGCTTCCAACATAATTGCACGCAGAATTTACCTCAATCTTCTCGTAACTATGCACGCATGCACCGAGACAGGGAGCAGTGCGTGCATGCGGAGCGGGATTTGAGGTAGCAGCAGGCATGCGATACTCTGCAACGCAAGGGCAATTATGTCCAGAAAAAACAGACTGAGTCTACCCTTGGTATGCGCACTCGACCTTTAGACCAAGTACAATAGGATGACGTAGGCGGTCTGTAAGACTTTAAATATTATATTTTTGATGAGTTGGCAGAGAGAGAAGAGGAGATAGAAGAGAAACGGGCTACTGATTAACAGCCGGCTGTAGCACGCGCTCCTAGACACTTTGTGAGAGAGGAAGGTGGGTCATGTATCAACAAAGTAGTACATGTTTATATGCAACTATTATACTTGCCGACTATAAGGTTGGCTATAAATGACGTGGCAAGATCATATAGCCAGCAGTTGGCTATACTATTAACCATGCTCTTAGGCGCAGAGAAAAAAGGACCGGAGGGAGTACTACTAAGGAGCGAGGAGTAGATAGGCAACGCACACATGAATCCAAATGCAGTCTGCACTTCTCATATAAAGGCTCCCCACCAGTCCAATCCATCTACGAAATCCTATGCACCTACGCACCCTAACCAAGGGCAAGAGTGATCACTCCAATCACAAGATCAATTGACCAGAAGCTAGAGCCATGGAGACGATGAGCGCGAGCATGAGCCGGCTGTGCCAGATGGTCCACGACGTCGGCCTGCGGCCCGGCACCGAGGAACGTCTCCAGGTCGTTCTTGAGGCTGCCAGGGCAAGAGGCCTCTTGGATGATAGCTTCGTCCCCTTGTTCAATGAGGCCCTCGTCGGCTTCCTTGACAAGTTCACCATCGTCAAGAAGCTCGCGGACGACCATGACGTACGCCTCCAGCCCATGCGCCCAGGCTCTGCGATGCCCGCCACCCTCACCGGCCTCTATGGTGACAACCTCTTCGACGCACTGGTGGCCCTGCGACTGCCCGCCGTCGCACTGGAGAATATCCACCTTGAGATCGCGCTCGCCGCGCAGCGCCTCGCCCAGCAAGACACCATCGACATAATCACCCACGTCTATGAGGAAATCGTCCACAAGGACCACTACGTGCCAGAGGAGGACGATAGGACGGTGGCCTTCTTGGACCGCAGAGCAACCTTGGACAGCATTGTTCAGAAGCACGTTGACCTCGCCACCAATGCTGCTGCTCCTCACCCGTCGGTTGGTGGCCCGGCGCACTAGGGCTAGAGGATGTCGTTTATGGATCCGTATGCATATTAACATTGACCTATAAATTATGGGCCGACATACGTACTAGAGAATATATATAGCTCGTTGGAATGCTCGGGTAATTATCTATTGCGCTAGAAAATATTTGGCCGCGTGGCACCACCCACTCTGATAAACGACTAAGGAGGGAGGGCGGGTTCATCGGTCTTGCTTCCCACAAGTAGTACGTGCAAAAGCTTGGCTCTACGTGCAATAAATCCTTGTCCTAGGGGATGGAGTACTACTAACGTCTTATCGCCCAACAAACAAATCAAATGTCCCACTTGTGCACATGCAAGAAAATGGAGAAGGGCAGATGGTTAGGTTATAGGAGTAGTACTTATTTTTTTATTTTTTTAGTGAAGGAGGATCACCCCTGCCCTCTAGAAGCCTCCAAACTTTGCAAGATTTTCCCCAGTACAACTACCAACGTCTGAATTATTAGTCTCATCTTATTTTGGGTCAACGATGGACAAACATACTACCCCAACTACTCCAATGACATTACAACGTAGTAGGAGTATTTGAGTAGCATGTCACACATTTTTTTATTGGATTCATATTTGAATATGTTTTCCAATGACATTATATTGGTCACACAATTTTATTAGTTAGATTAAGGGCCAAAATATGACAGAAAATACAAGGGGGACTAGTAAACGAGTACGGTTTCTGGGACGGCTTGAATGCAAATAAAGTAGAGGGTAGCGGTTCCCGATGAACGGCCATTGATGTTTATCCTCCTTCAATTCACATGCTGAGGGAAGTAGTACTACTAAATGGGAGAAGCGGCATGCAACCAGCAACCCAGCACCATGGGCATGTTTGGTTGGGTCGCTCGCAAGTTTCATTTGGCCTCGTGTAACCACCATTGCATCGCATCGTCGTGGCCTTGATTCTTACTGTATTGCATTCTCATTCCAGCTGATAAAGACGTGTGTGATCCCTTCCTCACCTTTTGCATGATGGCTTATAATAAGTGTTACACTTCACAACTTCAAAACAAGAAACTGGAACACGTACAGTCCCGTTCGCGTTGCACCCCAGACGGTCATTCCGGCCCGCCGCTCAACACACAGTGGCTAGGCATATCACTTACATGTGGGACCGCATGCAAGCAAAGTGATGATGGCCGAAATTGGCAAAACTCCTCCGCTTATCGCGCGGGAAAAGCCCAGCGCTAGCGTTTTTAATCGTTATTTCTAATTTTTGAGGGAAAATCGTTATTTCTATCTATCGGTCGCGCCAAGGAGCAGAAACAAATGTTAGAACTTAGAAGTTCAAAAGGAAAAGCCTGCCGTGTTCGCGTCGCACCACCACACGGATGGTGCAGCACGGCGCTCAAGGGGGAACGCGCGATGTCTTGCATTTTCACTTACAAGTGGGACCACGGTTGAGCAAACCGACTATCGGCAAACCCCCACCCCGCCCGCCACGCGATGGCTGTGTTAGAGAAACTAGGAGGGAGAAGAGATAGTTGTAGCACGGACTCCAAGAAATATAGTGTCAAATGGGACTCATGGTGGTGGCGTGTGCCGTACTCCTGGACGTGAATGCTTGTTTTGGCCCATGCCACCCCACTATATCGAGGTGCTGGTTACATAGAGCGAGGCTAGAGTGAGCACAGTAGTATCTCTCCTGGAGTACGGTACCACTAGTAGTAGTACTAGTTTTATTAACATATGGGCCACCTCACAGTGTCGCCAAATTTCCTGGAGTCCATGCTCAGCCCTCCTTTCTCTCTCCCCAGCCGGCAAGCAGACGCACGGAGTGTGCCCATCGTCGGTTTGCTCACATTCGGTCCCACATGTCAATGAAAACGCAAGACGACGCACATTCGCTGGGTGAGCGACGTGCTTGAGCCACCGTGTGTGGTGCGACGCGACAGGCTAGAGGTTTAGGAAGATGATCCCGCCGTCCATTTTTCATCCAACGGCCCAAGCCAAATTGACTGGCCACAAAAAATATTCAGGCGACTGTCATCTAACCACGCCACAAAAAATATTCAGGGGACCAATCATAAATTAAGTAAGTTTATAACATGCATATGCAAATATGCCATTTATTAGATACAACAAGTCAGCAACGCACAACCATAACGAGGATACATTCTAAATACTAAAGTTTTTATCACACAACAAATAACAAGCAATGAAATGAACTTCAGTTCAACCAATCCTCGGCGTTGGAAACGCTTGCTTTGAACCATAAGTGAACCTCTGGGTAGGGCCAGCTATTGTCAACATCGAGAGCAACGCAAGACCCACCATCCAGGCTGAAGCGGCCTATATTAGGAGTATGGAAATTGTGATAGCCAGCGTAGGGAATTATACCAATGTGCGAGGTATAGAGACAGTTGCATCTCATAAATGGTAACGTTGTGCCAACAGCCGCTGGATCGCCTTTCACCATAATTGGATAGTTTAGTCCAAGGAAAAGCGAGTATTCTCCAAGAATATCAATATTGAACCAGGGAGAAGGTTCTGGCGCTAGCACACTAGTATCCATTCCGAATACCCTGCAATGGATGTTGGAACAGGTCCGGAGATGACTGCGACCATGGTAGACAACACCTGCTTCCTCTTAAACATCACCAGTGCCCTGTATACAGACAAGAAGAGGTGATCCATCGGAATAAGTAGCTAGGTGCCACTGAGTAGGTAGGTACTGCGCGTCTTCATGCTCGTGATCATCACCATCGTCATCTCCCCCTTGGATATAAAAGTTTCCAAGTATCGGTGGGGGGATGTTGACAGGACCTTAGAAACACAAGAAGGTTAATTAGTACGGGACCCCGCAAAAAAAGAGGTTAATTACTATGGGGATAACTGGCAAGCATGGTGAATGAAACAATTATAATTACGGTCGAAGACAAACAACGTACCGAAACAATCAAGATCCCATGCAAAAACAGTGCCAGAAGTGGTGGCAGCAAACACAAGATGACCGTATTGAATTGCATCACAGTACACATGCGTGCCCAGAAACTGGATTTCAAGCAATATCCATTGAGGCACATAAGTAAGGACGGCAACAAGCTTGTCGAAGATAGCGACAACAAAATAGTTCGCATAACTCCAAGAGCGATTGGGGACGCGACAAATTGCTATCTTCTGTAGACGACAGTCATGATGATCGTATTTGAACATACATAGAGTATCGGTGTGCTCAGCCTTTGGGCAATCTGAGATTTTTGGAAGTGGAATCCGGTGACGAGTGTACACATTCACAAGCTCCCAGTCGCAGTTGTCCCCAATATAAACAACCCAATCTCCATTTGTGCCTGCCCAGGCCTTATGCTGAAGCGATGGCATCTTAACATCACATGGATCATTATTGTCAAGTGGCATCAACTTGCACAAGGCGAGCCTTCCGTCGTTCCCGCGCCAGCGAGCAAGGTCATAGCGAAGAAGATAGGGGAGATCAAACCACTCTTGAACCCTTGGGTTGTTTGTAATGATCTTATTTATTGAGTCGAGAATGTTCTTGAATGAACCTGCCATGCTAGTCGCGGTGATGACGTCGCACCGATCAATGATTTCCTCCACCGCGTCATCTGTCAGATTGGGGCAAGAATAACGGGGTCAGGTCCTGCTACTTCCCTCCATCGAGAAGACAAACAATGGCAGAAGGAAGAGTCAAGGCAAATGGAGGAAGGAAGAGCGTGCGACAACAGTTCCAACTCCCAAATCGAGAGGGAAAGGGGAAGAGGCGGTGGACGGTTGCCACGGTACAGGAAGAGGCGAGTGGGGAGCGGACGGTTGCCACGGTATAGGAAGAGACTCATTGTCTTCTCACTGACATGTTGGAACGGGACCCTCTCCAGATCTAAAAAAAGACGGCGGTGGCCCAGTGATAGCGTTTTTAATCGTTATTTCTAATTTTTTGAGGGAAAATCGTTATATTTGTATCTATCGGTCGCGCCAAGGAGCAGAACCAAATGTTACAACTTACAAGTACAAAAGGACCCCCACACGGTTCGCGTCGTACCCCCTCAGGGTTGGTCTGGCACACCGCTCAAGAGGGAACGCTTGTTGTCTTGCATTTTGACTAACAAGTGGGACCACAGTTTAGCAAACTGACTATCGGCAAACCAACTTGTCCATGCTCCCATGATACCGGCTTCTGAGAGCCCTTGGATCTGAGATCGAACGCTCGCATGCCGAGATTCTAGACCTGTGCATAAATATCAGATCCTAGTGGGCTTTTTTGCAAACATGCAGGAGCTCAGCATGCAACCGTTCGATTTCAAATCCAAGGGCTTTCAAATGGCCATATCATGGGAGCATGGGCGGCTTCGTATCACCTGAAACTCCCCCCGGCCGCCGCGTGATGGTTGAGTTAGAGAAACTAGGAGAGAGAAGAGCTAGGTGTAGCACGGAATCCAAGAAACTTGGTGTCAGATGAGACTCTTGGTGGTGGCGTGTGCCGTACTCCTAGACGTGAATGTTTGTTTTGGCCCATGCCACCCCACTATATCGAGGTGCTGGTTACGTAGAGCGAACATATTATCTCTCTAACTTGAAAAATAAAAACACATTATTTCTTTAGGAGTTCGGTACCACTAGTACTAGGCGGCCCACCTCACACTGTCGGCAAATTTCTTGGAGTCCGTGCTCGGCCCTCCTCTCCCTCTCTTATCAGCCAGCCGGCAGACACACGGAGTGTGCCCATCGTCGGTTTGCTCACCTTCGGTCCCACATACTATCAGTGAAAAGTATTTTGCCGCATCGCAGCACACACTCTGAGAAGTGACTCGAAATCCATTCATAAATTAAGTAAGTTTATCACATGCATATGCAAATATACCGTTCACACTACATACAACAAGTCTACAACGCACAACGACAACGAGGATACATTGTAAATACTAAAGTTTTTCTCACACAACACGTACAAGAAATGAAAACAACCTTCACGTCAACCAATCCTTGGCGATGGTAATGCTTGCTTTGAACCAGAAGCGAGTCTCTGACCATGGCCCGGTGGTATTGTCAATCTTGAGACCAACGAAAGACTCACCATCTGGGCTGAAGCGGCCAATATCAGGAGCAATACTTGCATTGGAGTAGTGAGCAACAACAACAATGTCGATGGTATAGATAGAGTTGCTTCTCATAAACGGCAAGGTTGTGCCAACAGGCGCTGGATCGCCTTTCACCATCATTGGATAGTTTAGTCCAAAGAAAAGCGAGTGTTCTCCAAGACTGTCAATATTGAACCAGGGAGAAGGTTCGGGCGCTAGCACACTAGTATCCATCCCGAAGAGCCTACAACGAAAGTTGGCATAGGTCCGTAGAGTACGACCATGCGAGACAATACTACTACCTGCTTCCTTTGTAACATTAGCAATGCCCTGTATACAGACAAGAATAGGTGATCCATCAAAATAAGTAGCTAGGTACCACTAGTAGGTAGGTATTGCTCGTCTTCATGCTCGTGATCATCACCATCGTCATCATCGTCATCACCATCGTCATCTCCCACTTGGTTATAAAAGTTTCCAAGTATCGGTGGCGGAATGTTGACAGGACCTTGAAAAATTGAAGGTTAATTAGTAAAGGGATAACTCACATGCATGGTGAATGAAATAATTCTAATTAAGGTGGAAGACAAATGTACCGAAGAAAAAAGGATCCCATGCAAAAACAGTGCCACAAGTCGTGACAGCAAACACAAGACGCTCGTATTGAATTGCATCACAGTACTCACTCGTGTACAGAAACTGGTTTTTAAGCAATGTCCATCCAATCCCTCCAGGAGTAAAGATGGCAACAAGCTTGTCAAAGACAGCAAGAACACAATAGTTCCTATAACTCCAAGAGCGTGTGGGAACTCGATAAATTGCTATCTTCTGTAGACGGCAGTCACCATGATCGTATTTGAATGTACGTAGAGTATCGGTGTGCTCAACCTCAGGGCAGTTTGAGATTTTTGGAATTGGAATCCGGTGATGAGTGTACACATTCACAAGCTCCCACTCGCAGTTGTCCCCAATATAAACAACCCAATCTCCATTTGCGCCTGCCCAATCCTTATGCTGAAGTGATGGCATCTTAACATCACACGGATCATTATCAAGTGGCATCAACTTGCACAAGGTGAGCCTTTTGTCGTCCCCGGACCAGAGAGCAGGGTCATAGCAAAGAATATAGGGGAGATCAAACCGCTCTTGAACCCTTGGGTTGTTTGTAATGATCTTATTTGTTGAGTCGAGAATGTTCTTGAACGAACCTGCCATGCTAGCTGCGGTGATGACGTCGTACCGATCAATGATTTCCTCCTCCGCGTCATCTGTCAGATTGGGGCAAGAATAACGGGGTCGGGTCCTGCTACTTCCCTCCATCGAGAAGACGAACAATGGCAGAAGGAAGAGTCAAGGCAGATGGAGGGAGGAAGAGCGTGCGACAGTAGTTCCAACTCCCAAATTGAGAGGGAAAGGGGAAAAGGCGGTGGACGGTTGCCACGGTATAGGAAGAGGCGACCCAGCCGTACATAGACGTCCGTTCGGAAATTATACAAAAGGACTCGCCGTCTTCTTGCTGACACGTTGGAACAGGACAACACGTCAACGAAACATGGTTTGTCATTTCTCGTGCAAAATGCGATCGGGCCGCGTTATTTCTTGACTTATTTTTTTTAGTGGCGAGCCGTTCAATTTTGAAGCACTACTACACGTCATCCCGATTTATTAGGCCGGACGTTACATGCTTTATCCATTGGGTGCACGCAGGAGAGAGAAAAAGTGCATGCATGGGCGAGAGATCGAAGACCTTAATTTACCCCTTTTATTGGTCCTGTTGCTCCGGCTCCCGGGACTTAGAAAACCTTGACGAAGGTACTCTACCAAGTATAATATAGTAGTATATAGGCTGGAGCTTCAGCGCTTGCTTGCTAGGGCTGCCCACTTGCTTCTCACACTATCACCCTCTCCAGATCTAAAAAAGAGGGTGGTGGCCACTCTCTCTCCCTCCTCGCCGGTGGCCACAGATCTGGCCTGATCCCATCCGCCGGGGAAGAGGAGGACGTGCACTGACGACAAGGCCGTCTTCTCAGACCTAGCACTGGCGCGGGATGGCCTCCGTCCCCAAGCTCGCTGCCGTAGTGTTGGCGGAGGAGGAGGACGACGAGAGAACCTCTTCCCGCCGACCCTTCGGTATGCTACCTCTTTTCGAACCATACCCTTGTGCTATTGCCCCATCTGCCCACGTCGCTGCATGTGGTTGTTTTTCCACTGCCCCATCCCCCCAAGTTACTAGCCTCTGCTGGTCATGCACACGAAAAGCTTAATTTGCACTATTAAAGGAAACCCTACTTCATGCAGACTAATCCATGTCTGGGTTGAATAAGGAAAGAAAGGGGAGAAAGTAGTACTGTAGAAGAGACTTGGTATCGAACCTGCATCTTGGTTGAAAAGGGGAAAAGCAGTAGTAGTCGAGGAACTAGTCTCTTGTCTCTTGGTTGAAAAAGGAAAGAAAGGCAGGACAATGCAATAGAGAATGACCAGGTCGATAGGTTTGTTGTCCTCACATAGGTAAAAGGTGGCTAAAGAGAACAAAAATGGGACGTAATCCAGATATGCTGGTTGGATATTTGTTGCTCTGGGCAACCATCCCTGCTTCACCAGTCTATGCGTCCGTGGAGGTACATTGTACTTTTTCGACAAAGGGTGGATTTTATTGGCTCAAAACGGAGCATCAAGAAGATACATAACACAGTGAGCACACACCCGTCCTCTGCACAACTAGGATGCACACAGCCAACACCATGCTCTTATTGCCACTTTTTTGTTGTTAGTATAACGCCATCGGTAAAATTATGCTACTGCTAAAGTGATGCCACTTTTAACTAATGCGGCAGTTAGTCTAATGCCATCGATAAATTGAAAAAGGAAAGAAAGGCAGGAAAACTACTACCTCTCTTTCAAAATACAAGACGTTTTGGTACATTAAATTGCACTGCGAAGACGTCTTATACTAAGGAACAGAGGGTGTAGAATTCTTCAAATTATGCCGGCAAAGCTAGTCACACCTTTGTTAAAATTAATGTTCATTATGGTATCGGAGGAGGTCTGCATTTTTGTCTCTACTGCCTGTTGATTACATACCTAACATCATGATGTAATGGTAAGCCAATTTTTTTGGACAGTGTCACCGAAATGTCAAGGCGGTGATGGCATTTTATTTCAGCTGAACTGCACAAAAAATTCTTAAAAGAAGAGGAAAGGTCAGGAATGGTTCAATCTTTCACAAAATACTATGTATGCCATCATGACATGCATCGCTGTTGCCTTGTTTATTCCTTTGAACAGGTGGTTAAAAACTGTCTTGCTACCTTTTCCCATTAAGAAATTTGGAATGCTTAAATTTGTGAGTCTATGCTTCAACTAGTGCCACTTTTATAGTAATCACACTTTCAATATCTGTGCAAACAGGGATGCTCGTTTTTAGTGAAACTGCACAAAAAGTCCAGATGGTTCAACATTATGTCCATTTTTTCTGCAAACAGTTATATCCAATCGGTGGCACTATGAGCTGTTCATTACCAAGGTACATGGTTTGCTACTATCTTGCTTCTATTTTTGTACTGTCATTAGATAGTAATATTATTGGTTTGCATGTAAATTTATTGCCAGGGTGGACCTCCATTGAAGAATAGGCACCATATTTCTGCTTTGTACCAGCAAATCAATTCAATATCAAATTGTCTATTGCAAAACATGACAGATGCTAGGCGGAAACGACTAGCAGAGACGTGGTTAAACCGAAAATACAAGGTGGAGTATATGTTAACTAGCTGCTTGATATTTATGCAAACAGATGACTGCTCGTTGCTATTTGGCAAACAAACACAGGGACCTCAATTTTTGTGGAACTGCACAAAAGAATAGGATAGTCACTGCATGTAGTGCCATTTGAAAATAAACACAGAAGGATTGGATAGTCACTGCATGGACTGCACAAAAGTAGTACTATACTATTTATTGGCCAACACTAGGTGCTTCAATGCTCTGGTCTGATTATCCAATGGGCATCATCTTGCGAAAATTAAAGTTGAATTCTGAAAATAGTCTCGCCGTGTGATCGACAGCTGACCATAACATATTTCAGTGGATGTTCCTCCATCATGTGTGGTTGATTCTCATGGTTCCATCTGTTGGTGAAACCACTTACGTTTGCAAGAGGAAATGTAGACTTTACAAACAAATTTGTCATTCACTCTGTACTAAATGTTGGCCATGAGAAGCATCCATGTTAGTAGCAAGAACAGATATATTGTGTATGATCTGTGAATCATTGAGACGCATAAACATGTTGATCTTATGTATGGGAATCCTACTAGTTGGTTGTGAATTTGGGCTATTAATGTGAACATATTACTAAGCCAGGCCTGTGAGTCTGGTGTGAACATTTAGAGCGGATCGGCTCTTACTACTGTGCACAACAGTTCCTTTTTTCTCTTCGCTCAGTGTTTTCTTTTTTTTTCGAAACGAAGGCAAAAGATTTGCCTCATGCATTAATTAAGGAGTTCACAGTTGCTTTTACAAAGAAAAGCAAGACAGAAATTACAAAGACACTAACTCTCCCGGCATGATGTGACCCAAATGTTTTGCGCCTGCGGTGACCCAAAGTTTTGCCTCACACTGGATGTTGAACAACAAGATGGACGGAAGAGTAGACTTGTGCCGGAACACCCTATCATTCCTCTCGCACCAAATGGTCCAACATGTTCCTTATTTCTCTTCGCTCAGTGTTTACAAGTTATTGATCGATCACTAGCTAGCCTACTAATACACTCCTGGTAGTTTTAGTTACGATGCAAGATCCAAGGGTGGCAGTTTTTAGAATAACCAGCGGATCACGCATGTACCTCATCTGGATGAATGGAGTGCACTCGTTGGACTGTCGTGCCGATGTGTGACCCAGCACTGACGGGATGGGACGGGAGTACGATACAGTCATAATTTCAGTTTTTCCAGTTTTCCATGGCAAGCTGGCGCGCTAAGCCATGCCTGCTTATGCATTATATTCCGATAACCGCCGCGTTTCCTCCGACACGCCGGTTTAGCTACCGTCCGCCTATAATTACTGGTTCCCGGCATGCTCCGGTGGCACCTTCACCCAACGCACCCTATCCTCACAAGACCTCACCGACCCGACGTCACTCGCCACTTGCCCTCGCTCTCGCCATGTCCGTGATGCCCCCGCGCGGCAGCAATAGGCGCCGCCAAAGGCGCTCACCACCGGAGTTAGTGTTCGGTTTTCACGGGAAGGCAGATGGAGGGAGGAGGCATTCTGGCGGTCTTTAGATGGCAATGCGGAGTATGAGGATGCCTTGGAGCGCGACCGCATGGTGGAGGAGCAGCGTACCACCGATTTGTGCCGCCAGCAGAGCATGGAGGAGGAGGAGCGCACCGCCGCTCTGCGTCGCGAGTATAGCGCCCGCAACTGGGCCGACTACGTGGAGGCCGGTGCCCGGCGAATAACCCTAGAGGCTGTCGGGCACGAACGCGTGCGCGACGCTGAATTTTACTACCAGCTCGTCAAGTGGGTTTCCCGCTTACAAGCTGAAGCTTCGGTGGACCACGCCGGCATGGAAAGGGCCAACGGGCGTGAGCAATGCGCCCTATTGCACTTCTGCCAAGTCCGAGGCGAGGAGGAGGACGTCGGTGCCGGCGTTTAGCGTGAGCTGCAGATGGCGGCCGGCATCATCTAGTTAGCTAAGAGTATGTTAGTTGTTCTAAACTCGAGTATTAGTGGGAGTAGATAGTTAAGTTGGCTATGATGGTTGTCAACGTGGAAGTTCAGTACTCTATCTCTGAATCAGTCCTGTTACTTTGCTCTGAATGTTGAACTTTCCGATTGAACATTTGGAATGGGCTGTTATATTTTTAAGTGGGCTGTATTTGTCCGCCATGGATTAAGAGGCTGACTTGTGGGCCTACTAGGTTGACGCGTACACAAGGTTTTGTCAACTTAGTCAACAAATGATTGTGGCAGCCTAAGCCGTTGGATGTCAATCCAACGCCTGCCATGCTTTTTCAATCTCTTGTCTTCTTCCTCCAGGCTCCAGCAGCCCAAACCAAACCAACGCCGGCGGGATCGCCTGCTCCCGCCTTCCGCGGCTTGCCGCGCATGCATTGCTGTCCCACTATACCCTAACTGGTGCCAGGCTATCCCTCTACACCCCCACCCACCCCCACCTCCTGTTATTTTCTGGCGACGGCATCCCCACCCCGCATCAACCCTCGTACTCGCCTCCGTTTCTGACCACACTGCAGCATCTTCCACGGCTCCTTTTCGTTCCCGTCCGATGCCTCGCCATCGTCCTCCACTTTGGTTCCCTCACCGCGGCACCGCCTTCTGGCGTTGTCAACATGGTCAACAACCGAGAGGAATTAGGAGATGATTGTATGTGGAGAGGATGACAGTAGGGACCCACCAGGGTCATGGCAGTACGCAAGCAAGTGCCTCCTTATTACAAGCCAAAAAAAATGCTTCCTCCTAATGGTTTCCTGACATCTTGGTCCCACCCCATTGTTAACGTAGTCAATAAATGAGAGAATTGCACAACGAGTGACTGTCAACAAACGACAGGAATCGGTGAGGACTGTACGTGGAGAGGATGACTGTAGGGACCCCCAGGTCCATAGCCGTACGCAAGCAAGTTCCTCCTTATTACATGAAAAAATGCTTCCTCCTAATGGTTTGCTGACATCCGGGACCTACGACATTGTCAATGTAGTCAATAAACGAAAGAATTGCACAAGGAGCGGCTGACACCAGGGACCCAGTAGCTCGAGCAGTTTTTTGTTGTTGTTGTTGAGACGGAGCAGGGTATCAACTGGGCTGTGTAGCGTCTGTGGTCCGTCTAGCCCAGGCTTTATTTACAACATGACGAGCCCAACTGTTTTTTTTGTCTGTGAAAATGACTAGCGCACCTTTTTTTTCCACACAATACCGTACACAGGCCGATTTCCTTTTCCCCGCCCTACTGGGCTGCAAATCTTTCAAGACGACGAGGGATACATTCGGCCTGGCCATAAAAAAAGGCTGTAAATTTTGTGAGTAATATGAAATGGGGTGTAAATATATAAAAAACACATCAAATGGGCTATTAGTTTCAAATTGCGAATTTTATTTTATTTTTTCATATTTCATATTTCATTGGATTTTAACATAATTTAAATATATTTTAAAATTTGTTTTTATCGGGCTCGAAATTTCAGGATTAAAAATAGTTCAAAAATTTCAATGACCAGTCTTTTATTTTATGTTTACCACATCACCAGCCCAGTTTTGTTTTCTTTCTTGAAACGGCTATCCCATTTCTATTTTCTTTTGCACAATACCCAACCGAGGCCTACTTGCTTTTCTCAGCCCTGCTGGGCTTCAAATCTTTCAAGACATGGAGGGATGCATTCGGCTTGCCCACAAAATGGCCTATTTCCCTAAAAAAAGAAAATGACCTATAAGCAATAAGAAATGGGCTGTAAATTTTAAGAAACACAGCAAACCGGTAATTAGTTTCAAATTTCGTTTCTTCCGGATTTTGAAATTTTAAATTTCATTGGATTTTTCTGTGGTGAAAATATCATTGTATTATAATTAATATAATTTTATTTTTCAAATTAGTCTGAATCAGACTCAAAACATCAGGACTAAAAACAGTTCGGAGCCCACCAAAATATGCAAAATTTCATTGAAATTTTTAACCGTGGCCAGAATATTGGCTGTAATGCTAACAAAAATAATATGTGCTACAAAAAATCCTTAAGAAAGAGCAAATGGGTTGTAAATAATGAAAAATAATAGCAAATGTGTTGTATGATGTTTGCCACAGATTTGGAGGCTGACATGGGCCTACTAAGTTGATGCGTACGCAGGGCTTTGTCAACTTAGTCAACAAACGATTCTAGCAGCAGTGACCGTTGGATGTTAATCCAATGGCCGTGCTACTTCTTCAATCTCTGATCTTCTTGCTCCAGCCGCCCAAACCAGCGCCGGTTGGACCACCTTCTCCTGCCTCCCGTGGCCGGCTGTGCTGCCATGCAGGCCTCACCGCCCCACCCTACTCCCATCGCTGGCCAGGCCATCCCTCTACTCACCCACATCTCCTGTTATCCTCCGGCGACGGCAACCTCACACCGCAGCCGAACCACTAAACCCTCGTACTCCCCTCTGCGTGGGCAACCACTGCCAAGTCTTCATCGTCTCTGGGTTGTTCCCTTACTAGGCCTCGCCGTTGTCCACCGCCTTGGTGCTCTCGGCACGGCGTCGTCAACATAGTCAATGAACGGCAGCCATCGGAAGAGGACTGTACGTGGAGAGGCTGACAGCTAGGACCCATGAGGTCCATGGTCGCACACAAGGAAGTGCCTCCTTATTACGCGCAAGAAAAATGATTGCTCCCCATGTTAGCTGGGACCCACCTGATTTGGAGGCTGACTTGTGGGCCTACCAAGTTGACGCGTACGCAGGGCTTTGTCAACTTAGTTAACAAACAATTCTAGCAGCACTGACCGTTGGATCTTAATCCAACGGCCGTGCTGCTTCTTCAATCTCTGATCTTCTTGCTCCAGCTGCCCAAACCAGCACCAACGGGACTGCCTGCTCCTGCCTCCCGTCACCGGCTGTGCTGCCGCGCGGGCCTCACCACCAAACCCAACTCCCACAGCTGGCCAGGCCATCCCTCTACTCACCCACACCTCCTGTTATTCTCCGGCGACGGCAGCCTCACACCGCAGCTGAACCAGTAAACCCTCGTACTTCCCTCCGCGTGGGCAACCACTGCCTTGTCTTCCCCGGCTCTGGGTCGTTCCCTTCCTAGGCCTCGCCGTCGTCCACCGCCTTGCTGCACTCGGTACGGCGTCGTCAATGCAGTCAATGAACGACAACCATCGGAAGAAGACTGTACGTGGAGAGGCTGACACCTGGGACCCACGAGGTCCATGGTCGCACGCAAGGAAGTGCCTCCTTATTACGCGAGAAAAAATGTTTCCTCCCCCTGACAGTTGTGACCCACCAGCTACATCTTCGCACGCAAGGAAGAGCCTCCTTATTACGCGAAAAAAATGATTCCTCCTCCCTGGACCCAGCAACTATATCTTCGCACGCAAGGAAGTGCCTCCTAATCCTCCCTAACAGCTGGGACCCACCCGGTCGAAGCATACGTAGCGTTGTCTGTCTGGTCGCGAATGTGTACGTACATACTGGTCGATTGGTCTCTCTGCAAGGATGAACCGTGGGCGTGTAAGGAGTGGCACGTGTTGTAGTAGAGCCCCCGACGTAGGAGTTCAGGCAGCCAAGTCTAAATCTTGTACACGTACGTACAGCCACACTGCAAAAAATACGGCCATGTACATATATATACGGGCGGGGTTTCGAACGCGTACTCGCACATACGTACGGCCAGGGCTCGTGTACATGGAGAGAGGCAACGGACGGCAGCAACGACCTCCTGTTCATCGACAGCCAACCGGCTGGGTCGGAACGAAGGAAACAACGTTGTGTTCATCGGGAGCCAAGCGACTGGGTCAGAACGCATCCCGTTCATCGGGAGCCAACCGGCTTAGACGGAACAGCCGAAACAGTGTCCTGTTCCTCGACTCGGGGTCTGACGTACCGCAAAACGGAGGAAACGGGTTTCTGTTCGACCGCCTATGGTAGAAACAGGGTCCTGTTCATTGGCTGGGGGTCTGGTGTCGTGGGGGTACGACCATCTATGGGGCCATCTAGCCCCTTGTGGTTCAGCAGGGGAGATCAACGTGCACAAAGAGCAGAATCAACAAAGAACGCAAGGGATTTACCCAGGTTTGGGCCACCGTGAGGTGTAAAACCCTACTCCTGCTTTGGTGTATTGGATGTGTGAGAGCACAAGTACAAGGAGCGCTTCTCCCGGCAAGGTGCGGAGAGAGCAGCTATGCATGCAAGACATGCTAGGGTTTGAAAAAGGATTTGAATCCCCCTAACTGTTGCCCTAACCCTCCTTTTATAGCTCAAGGGGTTACCACAATGGCAAAACAGTCATTACATCGTGATTAGATAGCAAACAATGCTATCATACCTAACTCTGCCAGTTTAGGACAAAAGCATTAAATTCTCCATTAGGTGTCATGTAGAGGAGGAGCCCCGGCAAGGTTTCTGCACCGCTCGCCCAGCTACCTCACATTATCTTGACACGCCTTCTGGACGGGTGTCATTAAAGGCAGATCTTCTTCCTGCTGCTGACACGTGCCCGACAAATCTCACCAACCAGCCTGCGCGGTCGACACCTCACCGATTAGCGACTAGCTGCTCAGTGAGGAGGAGCACTGATGAGTTGGCGAAAGCTTGCCGGCACAGAGCTTGCCGGGTCTTCACCTTGCCGGCTCAACCTTGCTAGCAAGGAATGTCTTCATCTTCAGTACCAGTGGAGTGCTCGTTGATGCTTCGTCTTGAACTTCTCTCCAGTGGCTTCCGCAACTGGGCCTTGAATCTTGGTTTTGGTGGTTTCCGGCAAGCCTTGGCCGCCAGGGAGGCTGCCATTGTCTGTACATTAGTCAGGGTATAAAATACCCATGTTTTATACACCGACAGGAGGCCCCGGGCCTAGGCCATACGCGTGTCCGAAGCGTCGTTGGGATAGGCCCAAATAATGCACAGACACGCGGCGGGAAAACTTCCACTGTAATTTTTAGTCATGGTGGTTATCCTAACGCACGTCCAATCCACGCATTAAATCCGGGTCATGGGAACATGGACTGTTGTGGTTATTTCGCGGTAGTGCGCTTGTAAAAAGCGCTGCTGGGGTAAACAGTGAAGAGCCAGCCCCCTCGCGCCTTCCCCATAAAAAGGCAACCACGAGGAGGCGCTGCTCATTCGCCCCTGCCTTCCTCTGCTTCATCTTCTTCCTTTCGCCAGAGCCCCCTTTCTGCCGCCGCCACAATCAATTCGCACCTCACCTCGACCTTCTTCTTCCTCCCGAGTTCTGATGGTGCCTCAAAAAGCCGATGCGGCGGGGAATAAGCCCGCCAAGCCGCTCGACCCCAAGGCGGAGGAGAAGAAGAAGGCGTTGGAAGAGCTGGAGAAGCGGTGGAGGGAAAATGCGATCTTCTCGCCGTCTTCCTTGGACGGCAACGAGTTGATCAAGAGGTACGCGTACATGTGGGGAACGGACACCAAGGATCACAAGGCCCCAGTGGTGCTTCCTGAAGGCGACAAGGATCCAGCAGATTTGTATCCGTTCTTCTGTGCTTACTTTTACTGCGGTTTGGTTCCTCCATTCTCAGATTTCTTCAGCACCATGATGTTCAGTTTTGGGTTCAGACTGCTGGATTTTACTCCAAATGCGATGACTTGTATGGTGGTCTTTGCCCATCTGTGCGAGAACTTTGTCGGAGTTGCTCCCAATGTAGATTTGTTCCGCCACTTTTTCGTTCCCCGCATCGAGGACAAGTCACTCTCCGGCAGTGTGACATGGATCCCTAGGGCAAAAACCAAGGGCCAGTACCTTGCCGGGCAGCTCCACCTTAAGTGGGACGAGTG
Organism: Elymus sibiricus; assembly: GCA_039707655.1. Taxonomy (NCBI): domain Eukaryota; kingdom Viridiplantae; phylum Streptophyta; class Magnoliopsida; order Poales; family Poaceae; genus Elymus; species Elymus sibiricus. The sequence goes on from CM077670.1 coordinate 202,163,404, forward strand.
GAGGGCAGAATGGTGCTGGATCCAGGAAAAGGATTTCCCTCAGTTCTGTATACCGCGTACAATGAGAGTTCTACGCGGCAAGAATTGGAGCGATCTTGGCGCCACCGACGAGAAACTTTGCCTGGCACTGAACAGAATCGCCCGTCTCAAGGCCGCCAAGCTGACCATAGAAATGGTTGGCGCTGTTTTCCTCCGGCGACGCATCGCGCCGCTGCAGAAGAGAGAAAGATTCACTTGGGAATACTAGAACGCCGCTGATATTATACGATTGTATCCTGGGACCGGCAACAACTTGACGGTCATGGAGCATGCCTGCCTCTGCAAATAGTTGTTCCAGAAAACTGGTACATTCCATTTGCCAGATGGAATTATCCCGCTGCACATCAACTCCGCCAAGGACTCCATCTTGTCGATGATGCCGGACTGCGATGCTCACGGAGTCAAAGCGGACTGGCCAATGCCCACCTTGGTGAACGAGATGGATTGGGCCTCCAACCTGACGGAGAAAGCTTCCCGGAAGGAAGCGGATGTCATCCGGGCCACCAAGGATAAAGAACCGGCGTACATCGCCAGCAAGGCCACAGGGATCGCGAGGATCAACACGGCAGGTGGTTCTGGTGCCGCGGCAGCTGAGGATGATGACGAAGAGCACCACGAGGAAGAAGCTGCCGAAGAGCAACCGGAAGAGCCTGCGGGGGTGAGACTGCCGGAGCTGAGGTTGCCGGGACCGAGGTTGCCGGAGAGCTTGAAGAGAAAGAGGGTCCACGAGCCCCAATAAAGAAGAAACGCCGTCTTTGAAGGGCGGTCAGTCAGGAGCCGGTGCGCACTTCTCCGCCAGGAGTTGGCCCTACTGTGAAGAAGACGACCATGAGGACCGGCCACCAAGAAGAAGTACGCCGGCAATCAACTCGACATCCTCGAACTCAACCTCCATCTTCCCAACAAGGGGTTGCCGAGGAAATTGAATCCATCAACCGACCGGTTCACCTCCTTCGGCACTTAAGAGGGCCAGAGAATCGCCCCCGCCAGTGATATATGATTTCGACGTCCTCGGCGAGTCTGAAGAGGAGGAGTAAGTGATTTTGCTCATTTCCATCAAGCTTTGATTTCATCTGATTGCTGTTCTGATTTGATTTCCTTGTCTTGACAGAGACCTAGAATCACTCGCGCAGCGGGCGAAGCGGGCGAAGCCTGCAATAGAATAGGATCCCGCGGTAAGTGCCGAGCAGGGGGTTGCAACGGCTGAAACCATTGTTACCAGCCCCCAGCCCAGCCCCCTGCGCGAGGATGTGGTGCAGATGCCTCCCGCCAGTGCCAGTGCCGAAGTTCCTCCCTCTGAGCCCGACAAGGATATGGGAGAGGTCCGCCAAGAGGCGGATCCTACTATGGCTTCCCTGTCAACCATCGTTCGGAGAGTGCTTCCCCGGCAAGGGCCCCCACCGATGAGCCTGTCTGAACGGAAGTTATCCCGCCGAGCGAAGTGGTCGATAACCGTGCGCCGGCAACACATGTTGCTGGGGAAGGAGATGCCCTTCCTCAACAAACGTCAACGGGTAATCCTCTTGCCTTCACATCTCATGAATTTTTTTTGTTTTCTTTGTTTTCTTGAACTTGACTTGTAAATTGAATCTCATTCTGCCTTTGCTTTTGCTTCACCCCACATCTCCAACTTCTCCCAAAGAAGGTGAAATCCTGGTGGAGTTAGCGAATATTGCGAAGGATGCCGCTGATGAAGCCACCAAGATTGCCGCTGAAGAGAACCTTGTGCAAGCCACTGAGGAGATCAGAGAGGTTCACGAGGAGCCTGAGAAGACCTCTGGCGATACGCCCGACCCTGCCAGGATGGATGTGGAGAAGGCGCCCGTCAACACCGACGCGCCGAACCCCAACAACCAACCAGCGGCGCCAACCTTGCCGGTCCCGTCAAGCAACTTGGCGTTGATCACTTCTCAGCATGAGTCTGGAGCCCCCAGTTCATCTGGTACTGCGGGGCCAAACTTTGACGAAGAAATCACTCGGATCTTACTCCCTCTATCCGAAAGAACCTCCGAGGCCACTGATGCTACTGACAACACTAAAGATCTTTCCTTTATGGAGATCATGGCCGTCGGGCTCAAGGGCGTCCAAGAAAGGTACAACCGAAGATGGGACAGAGTCCAGGAAGAGCGCAAAGCTGCGGATCTGGTTGACCAGAAACTGAAGAAGAAAGCGGACGAGCTATGCACATGGTATAACGTGCAGGCCCGCAATCTTGTAAGGCAAGAGGAAAAGCTTAACGCCGCCAAGAATGAAGTGGCAATCCGTGACGGCAAGTTGACAGAGCGCGAGGCGCTGCTCAACGCCAAGGAGAAAAATCTTGTCGCACGAGAAGGAGCCCTTGCCACTACTCTCCGCGGCAAAGATGAAGAGATTGAGAAACTCCTTGAGCAGAGGACGCAAGAGCTGGAGAAGAATCACAAGGATACTATTGAAAACCAAGCTCGGGATAGCGCCACCAAGCTCAAGGAGGCTTCCGACAAAGTTGATGCCGCTGCTGCCGCCAAGACAGAGCTGGAGTCCCAAATGGCCAAGTTGAAGGAAGATATTGCCGAAAGCGGCAAAGAAGTCGAGAATCTTAAGAACGAAGCACTGAAGGCCGCTCGCACTCTAGGGGACTTGCAAATGCAGCTGTCGTCTAAGAATCAAGATCTTGACACCACCAGCAAGACAATCGGAGATCTGAAATCTCAATTGGCCACCTTGGTAACGGACTTGGAATCTGCCAAGGAGAGGGAGAGGGTCTTGACGGAGAAGCTGGAGAAGGAAAAGGCCCTCAACAAGGATGCTGAAAACAACTACACCCAACTGCACCATAACCTTTCCCTCTGGACCGGCAGGCTTGTCAATGCCGCTGAGCGCATCTCTTCCCAGATTGCCGTCATGGATATGAAGAGCCGGGGCTTCACTGTCAATGACAAGGAAGCCACTAGCGTCAGACTGACCAAGTTCTCAGAGGGCCTTATTGACGCCTTGAAGACATATCACGAGGACATGTCTACTTCATTTGCCGATGAATCCCGGAAGTTTGCGCGCGAAGTCGTATACAGGGTGCTACTCAAAATTACTCATCGCAATCCCGGCCTTGACCTCTCCGGGGTCTTCAGGAAGCTGCCGGAGAACACCGACGTGACTGCTGCCGACAAGATTGCCGCTCCCCTTGCCAACAAGGTTCTCCAAATTCCCAGGATCCAGGGTAATCGTTGGGATTGTGCTTGTTGTTATATCCATTGCCGCGCTATCATGTAAAAGATACATTTGATCTTGCGTTAGATCTGTACTGCTTTTGTGGTGTAATATAACTTGTGCTGCTGAATGAATGTGTGCCGTTCCCCTTGTTTTATTTTGTTTTTGTATGATTGTGCTCCCTACGCTGTTTGGAAACTTGCCGGTGCGCACACTTGCCGCGAGCGCTTTGAGGAACAGGTCCTTAGCAGCCTGCTGGAAGTGCCGCTGCCTGCAAGGTAGCTTGCCGGGCCATAACGCAGCTGCTAAGCTTGCCGAGCGGACTCGAGGCAAACTAGAGTGCGAACTGATCGCAACAAGGTTCCTCCGCATGCAGGTTTTTCATACAAACACATAATCGTTCAAGGGAAACTGCAAACATAACAAGGAAAAAGTTTCAAAGTTTTTCAACTTAGCTTTTCCTTGCACTATTTTCCTCGCTGTACGAAATGATCACTTGAACGTCATTAAAATTATACCCCATCATCACTCCCCCCGGGAAACTTGCACGCGAGGGATCCTTGTGTCCTTTTAAGAAAAAGAAAGAAGAGAAAAGAGTGGTTTGGGAACCTTGACGGTTCATTAGCCAGCTCATACAAACTAAAGCGCAATCACAACATTATGTGCATACATAAAAAAAATGTACGATAAGTTGTGAAACACTTAGCTTTATTTTACTCATGCACAGGATCTACGCTTGGCTTTGTACAAAGGGTTACAAGTCTTGCCGACAAAGCTTGTATAAAAGGGGTTGCCGGGAGACCCGGCAATCCGCGCCTTATGGGTAGAACTTGCGAAGATGCTCAATATTCCATGAGTTTTGCATTTGAATGCCATCTTCGGTCTCCAGACGGACTGCGCCAGGTCTGGTGACTCGCACTACCCGATAAGGGCCTTCCCACTTCGGCATCAACTTGTTTGATTTCTTGGCGGACTGAACGCGCCAAAGAACAAGGTCGCCTTCCTCAAGGCTTCGGGCGTGCACTTTGCGGCTGTGATAGTGGCGCAAGGCTAGCTGATAGCGTGCAGCTCGCACAACCGCCTGAAGACGATCCTCCTCAAGGAGCGTTGCATCATCTTGCCGCAGTCGCTCTTGCTCAGCTTCATCGTAAGCAAGCACTCGAGGTGACCCGTATATGAGTTCCGTGGGGAGCACCGCTTCTGCACCATAGACTAGGGAGAAGGGTGTTTGACCGGTAGATCGATTTGGTGTCATTCTGAGTGACCAAAGAACCACCGGCTACTCATCAATCCAGCGTCTTCCACATTTGCGCAACCTGTCAAAAGTTCTTGTCTTGAGGCCTCGCAGCACTTCAGCGTTCATCCTTTCCGCTTGGTCGTTGCTTCTCGGGGGAGCAACAGATGCAAAACAGATTTTGCCACCAAGGTCCTGGATATACTGCATGAAGGTGCGGCTCATGAATTGTGTGCCGTTGTCGGTGATGACCCTGTTAGGGACTCCAAAACGGCAAACTAATCCTTTGAAGAACTTGACGGCTGATTGCGCTGTCACCTTCCTCACTGGCTCCACTTCAGGCCACTTTGTGAACTTGTCGATGGTGACGTACAAGAACTCAAAGCCCCCGGTAGCACGGGGGAAGGGGCCCAAGATATTGAGCCCCCAGACTGAAAAAGGCCAGGAGAGAGGGATTGTTTGAAGAGCTTGAGCTGGCTGATGTATGTTCTTTGAATGGAACTGGCATGCTTCACACTTGGTTACTAGCTCAGTTGCATCCTGGAGGGTAGTGGACCAATAGAAGCCTTGCCGGAAAGCTTTGCTAGCAAGCGCTCTTGAACCTATGTGAGAGCCACATATGCCTCCATGTATCTCTGCCAACAGCTTCAGTCCATCTTCCCGGCAAATACACTTTAATTTCACACCGTTTGGTCTCTTTCTGTATAGTGTGTTATCCACAAACTGATACATACTTGACTGACGGGCTACTTTCTCAGCTTCTTTTTGCTCATCGGGAAGTTCTCCTGTTTGATGAAAATGAACTATGTACTGTGCCCATGCCGGAGCCTGCGGCTCGACGACAAGGATTAAAGGCATCTCTTCGGCCGTGGGAGCGCTTGCCTCAGCGGCACGAACCTGAAGTTTTGCGCGAAGCTGCTGCTCGCCAGCGATCGTATTGTTGTTCTCGACAACATCCTTGCCGGCGTCTTCAAGGAGCTCTGCAGGAAAGTACTTGCCGGTGTTCAACTTTCTCCTTTTACTGGCCTGCGTTGATGGAGTGACTGATGGCTGATTCAAATGGAGCATAAAAGTTCCTGGTTCCACAGGTAGCTTTTGAGCAGCACACTTTGATAAGTGATCAGCAATGCTGTTCTCCGCTCGAGGGATGTGCTCTGTTTGCAACCCGTCAAAGTGTTCCTCCAATTTCCTCACTTCTTCCACATATGCCTCCATCAACGGGCTCTGTTAATCTTTGTTCACTTGCTTCACAACAAGCTGCGAGTCACCACGGATGATCAACTTTCTGATTCCAAGGTCCACTGCGATCCTAAGACCGGCAAGGAGCCCTTCGTACTCAGTAGTGTTGTTTGTAGCTTGCTCCCTGGGAAAGTGCATTTGAACCACATACTTGAGGTGCTCTCCGGTGGGTGCGACAAGCAGCACTCCGGCACCGGCGCCTTGCAGCGAGAAGGCACCATCAAAGTACATTATCCATTCTTTGGCTGTCACTTTGTCGGGGAGAGCTGTTTCCGGAATTTCTTTGTCTTGCGTTGGCGTCCATTCTGCAATGAACTCCGCTAAGGCTCTGCTCTGAATGGTTGAAGTGCTTTCAAACTTAAGTGCAAAGCTTGACAATTCCAATGCCCACTCTACTATCTTGCCAGTTGCCTCTGGATTTCTCAAGATACGTTGCAATGGAAAGTGAGTGATGACGGTAATCTCATGTGCTTGGAAGTAGTGGCGCAGCTTTCTCGAGGCCATAAGAAGACCGAAAAGCAACTTATGTACTCCAGAGTATCTTGATCTAGCCCCCTGCAAAAGGGAACTAACAAAATACATGGGCCGCTGTACCACTTTCTTCTTCGGCACCACTTGTTGATTAGCTGGATGGGCTTGCCCCGGCTGCTTCCTCGTCATCAACTTCCCTTTGAGCCACTAATGCAGCACTGGCCACTTGATTTGTTGCCGCTATATATAGCAGCAACGGCTCCTGTAGTTTAGGCGCAACTAGTGTTGGCGCGGAGGAGAGGTATCTTTTCAAGTCCCGCAGCGCGGCCTCCGCTTCCTGAGTCCATTTCATTGGACCTGCCTTTTTCAAAATCTTGAAAAATGGCAGGGCGCGCTCAGCAGATCTTGAAATGAACCTACTCAAGGCAGCAATACAGCCGGCAAGACGCCGTACATCTTTGACGCTTTTTGGTGCTTGTATCTGCTCAATCGCTTTGATCTTGTCGGGATTTGCTTCTATTCCACGTTGAGATACAAAGAACCCAAGAAGTTTGCCGGATGGAACGCCAAACACACATTTCTCGGGGTTGAGCTTCAGATTGATCTTGCGCAAGTTTCCAAATGTCTCTTCTAAGTCTTGAATGAGAGTTGATTTGTCCTTGGTCTTGACCACTATATCATCCATATATGCTTCCACATTCCTGTGCAGCTGGGGCTCAAAACCTAACTGGACTGCCCTTGCAAATGTTGAACCAGCACTCTTTAATCTGAAAGGCATACACACGAAGCAGTATGTGCCACATGGAGTAATGAATGCGATTTTGTCCTCATCCTCCTTGGCCATGAATATCTGATGGTATCCAGAATATGCATCAAGGAAGGAGAGTAAATCACAGCCAGAAGTAGAGTCTACAATTTGATCAATGCGCAGCAAAGGGAAAGGATCCTTTGGACATGCTTTGTTAATGTCAATGTAGTCAATGCAAAGTCTCCACTTTCCATTTGCTTTGCGCACCACAACTGGATTTGCGCTCCAAAGCTTGCTTCCCGACCTTCTGCTTGACAGGCCGAGCGTGGGGACAGACGGCAAGGTGGTGCTCAATTACCTTCCTGGGAACACCGGGGATGTCAGATGGTCGCCATGCAAACACATCGACATTTGCCCACAGGAAGGCAACGAGCGTGCTTTCCTATTTGCTGTCAAGGGTGGCACTGATGGTGAAAGTACCGTCAGTGTCGTCCTCCCTCGCCGGTACCTTTTTGGTTGCTGGCGAAGTAACCTTGGATTTCTTACCGGTAGAGCACTCCGGCAAGTCTTCAACAGGCACGCAACACTCCAAAGAGGCGCGCTTCCCGAAATCCTTGCTAGAGGTATAGCCGGACTTCTTGCTTTCCTTCTTCTTGGCGGGAGCTGGCGCTTTGGCGGCCTCTACTGCGACCGCATCTCTGTACATCTTATCGACGCAAATAACTGCGTCTTTCTTGTCGGAGTTGATGGAAATGACACCCATCGGCCCTTGCATCTTCAATGTGTTGTAAGCATAGTGAGACGCTGCCATGAATTTTGCCAAGGCTGGGCGGCCAAGAATTCCATTATACGGCAAGGGGATCTTGACAACATCAAACACAATCTTTTCTGTTCTGTAGTTCAATTCCCCGCCAAACGTCACCGGCAATGTGATCTTTCCCTTGGGCTGGCTTCTTCCCGGGTTTACTCCTCGAAACGTGCCTGTTTTCTCGAGCTCCTCATCGGGAATCTGCAGCCTCTTGATTAATTTTGGAGAAATCAAGTTCAAACCGGCCCCACCGTCAACTAACATTTTCGTGACCTGGAGGTTGCGAATTGTCGGCGAAACCAACAACGGCAAACACCCAACCGCAGTTATGTGATCAGGGTGATCCTCGGCATCGAAAATGATAGGCGTGTGTGACCATTTGAGTGGCTTTTGAAAGCCCATCGCCGGATCAGTTGCATTAACCACAGGTGCCCTCTGTTTAAGTTGGCGGTGAGAGGAGTGCAAAGATGCACCTCCGTCAATGCACATGGCTTCCGTTGCCTTCTGGAACTCTTGCTCACTGGACTCGTCGTCATCCTCTTCGTCAGTTCCATAATCCTCTTCATTCTTCTCACGGCCCCTTGCAGGCTTCTCTTTTTGCTACTTGGCCTTGCCGCGGCGGCCTCCTTGGCCACCACGACCTTTCTTGCCGGATCCGCTAGCACTATCCTGGCCCCTCTCCTTGTCGCGCTTTTCATATTCAGCTTTTTGCTTCTCAACGAGGTGCTCGACTTGTCGTCATTCTTGGAGATCATGGCCCTTGGTGCGGTGAATCTTGCAGTATGGCCCATCAGATTTGCCAGTCTTCTCGTTTGCCGTCGCTTCCTGGCAAGCGGCGCATACATCAGCCTCCTTGCCGGAGTTCTCAGTCTTAGCTTTCTTGGCGGACTCAGAGTTGCCGGAGCTCTCAACAGCCATAAAAGTTTTGCCTTTGTGCTTCCTGTTGCGCTTTCGGCCCTTTTTCCTCAGGGTGGCGGCATCATCGTCATTGGAATCTACCTCAGCACCAGCGTCCTCCCCGGGAATCCTCCTTCCTTCCTCAGCACATGCGCACTTATCCGCCAACGTATAGAGCTCGTTGACGGTCTTGGGCAACTTGACGTTCATCTTCTCCCACATCCTCTGATTGCACACATTTGTGTGAAAGGCGGCAATGACGGTTGCGGGGTGCACATCTGGAATGTTACGGTGTACACGGCTGAACCTCTGGATGTACTTGCGCAAAGTTTCACCATCTCTTTGCGGGATCACTTGCAGGTCGCTGGGCTGCCCAGGGGCCTTGTGACCTCTGGTAAAGGCACCAACAAACTCATTGCAGAGATCTGCCCACGAAGAAATGGAGTTCTCCGGCAAGTTCATTAGCCAAGATCTCACGTTGGGCTTCAGCACCAACGGAAAGTAGTTGGCGAGGATTTTCTCATCTCTTCCTCCCGCAGCTTGCATGGCAATCGTGTAGATGCCCAGAAACTCTGCCAGGTTCAGCTTGCCATCGTACTTCTCTGGTACTTTTGGCTTGAAGGCCCGGACGGACGGCCATCAGACTTGCCGCAGCTCATGGGTGAAGGCAAGACATTGAACCTCGTAAGGCAGATATCCACCAACCCTCGGTGCAGGCTCATCAACGATGGGCCCGTTGCGCTCGTCAGATTGACGGCGCGCCTCCCGGCGCCGTTCGATGGTGGTGCGGGCATCCTCTACCTACCTGTCTCGCAACACTTGCCACTGATCTTGCCGCGCTCGCGGATCTGAAGAGGCCATCAACATCTCGTCGGGCTCGAAAGATCGCTGAGCTTGCCGTGGTGGTTGGCGTTGCTGCTGTTGAGACTGTTGCCGCGGAGGTGATTGCACCGTTAGCGCAGCACCTTCAACACAGCCACCAGTTGGAACCACTGGTGCTGGTTGCGGACGCCGTGAGGGCTCTGCTTGCTGTGATTTGCTGGTTTCGGCAAACCCAATAAAGCTTTGGATGGTGGCTCTCCACTCATCCATCTTCTTTGCTGCCGGCGGGAAGTTCAGCAGCATTTGGGCTCGCGCCATCACCTCTGCTGCTGGGGCTGGCATGGCCGAAAGCAAAGAGCGCGACATCGCTCTACTCCTAGCAAAGCCAGCAGGAGCGCCATTGTGGTCTTGCTGCCGCGGCACATGATCAGCAGCGGGTTGTCGTGGCGGAGGTGGTGCCTGAGGATCTGGAACTTGATCGACAGGAGTCTTGCCGTGAGGTCGCCGCCACCTTGAGTCGTCGACGCCGCTCGGAGTTGTGTTGCGCCCATTGTGCGAGGGACGCGGCGTCAGTCCTGAAGCAGCATCTCTGGACGCCGCTGCGGCGGGATCTTGGCTAGCGCCGGCCCGGGCATTGCCACTCCGGTGGCTGCGTTCGTCGACGTGGCGAGGACGGGGAGGAAGACGTCCATCCGCTCCGCCCGCGCCATTGCGGTCTTGCTCGCCAGAGGGTCGAGGAAGTCGATCGCCTCCAGCGCCTCCGCCTCCCGTTTCGTCCACGATGGGCACGTCGACCGAGCCGCCTGCGCCGGTCGTGCCAACCGTGGTGTCTGCACCGCCCGCGCCGGCTGCGCCGCCTACGGATACGTGAGAAGGAACCTTGGAGGTGGATGGAGCCGTCATTGTGATGCCCTTCTTCTTGGGCACGATTGACGATGAAGAAGGTGATGAAGCTGATGAAATCGACGCACAGTCTGCTGATTCAGGTTCACGCAAGTAGATCCCCTACCTGGCGCGCCAAAGATGTCGTGGGGGTACGACCATCTATGGGGCCATCTAGCCCCTTGTGGTTCAGCAGGGGAGATCAACGTGCACAAAGAGCAGGATCAACAGAGAACGCAAGGGATTTACCCAGGTTCGGGCTACCGTGAGGTGTAAAACCCTACTCCTGCTTTGGAGTATTGGATGTGTGAGAGCACAAGTACAAGGAGCGCTTCTCCCGGCAAGGTGCGGAGAGAGCAGGTACGCATGCAAGACGTGCTAGGGTTTGAAAAAGGATCCAAATCCCCCTAATTGTTGCCCTGGCCCTCCTTTTATAGCTCAAGGGGTTACCACAGTGGCAAAACAGTCATTACATAGTGATTAGATAGCAAACAGTGCTATCATACCTATCTCTGCCAGTTTAGGACAAAAGCATTAAATGCTCTATTAGGTGTCATGTAGAGGAGGAGCCCCGGCAAGGTTTCTGCACCGCTCGCCCAGCTACCTCATATTATCTTGACACGCCTTCTGGATGGGTATCATTAAAGGCAGATCTTCTTCCTGCACGCTGACACGTGCCCGACAAATCTCACCAACCAGCCTGCGCGGTCGACACCTCACCGATTAGCGACTAGCTACTCGGTGAGGTGGAGCGCTGACGAGCTGACAAAAGCTTGCTGGCACGGAGCTTGCCGGGTCTTCACCTTGCCGGCTCAACCTTGCTGGCAAGGAATGTCTTCATCTTCAGTACCAGTGGAGTGCTCGTTGATGCTTCGTCTTGAACTTCTCTCCAGTGGCTTCTGCAGCTAGGCCTTGAATCTTGGTTTTGGTGGTTTCCGGCAAGCCTTGGCCGCCAGGGAGGCTGCCACTGTCTGTGCATAAGTCAGGGTATAAAATACCCATGTTTTATTCACCGACATCTGGCATACCGCAAAACAGAGGAAACAGACTTCTGTTCGAGCGCCTACTGTCGAAATGGGGTCCTGTTGATCGGGAGGGCTCTAGCGTACCGCAAAATGGAGGAAACGGACTTCTCCCCAACTGCCTACAGTCGAAACAGAGGTCCTGTTCATCGGGAGGGGTGTGGCATACCGCAAAACGGGACTCCTCGGGCTACTGTTCATTAACGGTCGACCTCGCTCCAGCCTCCACCAGCTACTGTTCATCCACCGTCGACTTCCTCCAGCCTCCACCGGCTACTGTTGATCCAGCCTCCATGGGGTCCTGTTCATCCACCCCCAACCGGCTGGGGTGTGTGGCGGCCTCCTCGGGGTCCTGTTCATCCAGCGCCAACCACCTTCACACGGCCAGGGTACTGTTCATCCACAGCCAACCCACTGGCTGGGGTGGGGCGTACGAGCGGGCGGCAGCAACGGGAACTGTTCATCCACAGCCAACCAAATGGCTCGATCGATGCTTCTCGACTTGTGTCTATGTGTATCATGCGCGCGGTAGCAACAGGCACTGTTCATCGAGAGGCAACCCAACACCGGCTGGCTACGTCTCGCACGGGGGCTCGATCGGCTTCAGTAAGCAGCGAGAAGGATCGATCGGGTTCAGTTAGCAGCGAAGGAATCACTCGGGTTCAGTTAGCAGCGAGGGGATCGCTCGGGTTTAGTTAGCAGCGAAGGGATCGCTCGGCTTCAGTACGTAGTGGGATCGATCGCTCGGGTTCAGTACGTGTAGTAGTGCGAGGGATCGATCGATCGCTCGGGCTCAGTAAGCGAACACCTCGCTCGAGTTCAGTTAGCGAACGCCTCGCACACACGCGAGCATACCAGAGAAACACGCAAACCACACTGCATCGCTCGGCCCTGACCACCCACCGTAACCGGGAATTCCCCGAAAATTTCCTCGGCCTCACTTCTACCATGATTTTTTACATCATGGACGGCCCAATGAATGTCATGCGGGTGCGTCTTTGGCCCGCTCAGGACGAAAAGCCCATTTTCTATCATAATTTTTTGTCATCGAAGTAGGAGCCCACCACATGTATGATGATACGTGTTTTGTCACAATTATTGTCATAGAAGTGTCACAACCATGATAGAAAAAGTTTTCGTTCGGGCCATAATGTCACGGATGTGTCTTTTTTTGTAGTGCATGACTGAAGACGTTCCGCATCAAGCCGAAGTCCAGCGGCTCCGAACTGGCGGAGTGCAGGGGGGCGATGATGAGCAAGATCTATAAGGTTGACTGGTTCAAGGGCACCTTCGTGGAGACGATCAAGGAATGGCAACGGGACTTGTTCTACATCACCGAACCATTCGCCGGTGACCAGGCTGAAGCCCCAGCCTTCTCGGCGGCTCCTCCAAAGAGGCTGCTTTCCTGGAAAAGGAAAGGCTTGGATTGGGACAACCCTAAAGAGGTGGCCGATCTGCAAAAGAGAGTCCAGTCTCTGGCAGACAAGAAGAAGATCAAGCCGGTGGACGTGGTAGACATCATGCTCCACCACCGTATCTTGCCATTACAACTTTGGGTGAGCCCAATGTGGGCTTACAAGCCCGAGGACGTACCACCAGTGAAACACTTCTTCCGCACCACCCTGGCCGGGATGTGGACGACCCTGTTCAAGCCATCCCAGAACGAATTCCCCCAGGAGGGAACGGGCTGCAGCTTCGACGTCGCACATGATGCCCATGAGGTAACCACAACATGAAGTTTCATATTCTGTCTCTTCTTTTATTTTGCGGACGCATTCCATTGGAATGATTGAACCTACCCTCTCTTTCTCAGAAGTGGATCCCCAAGGCGCAGCGAATGCTGTGCCCGGTGATATCTCCTTTTTATTGATCCGGTGTTTGAAGAACTAAGGGTATCCCGCACCTATTTCCCCAGAGGTGACCCTGGGTATCGAACCCACAAGAGGAAGATCCCCTTGAAGCAATGGTCTCTAGCAAGCTTTTGCCAAAGTCTCAAATCCAGCTTCTGACCGGATCAACAAGCTGATACGTCTCAAACGTATCTATAATTTTTGATTGTTCCATGCTATTATAGTATCAATCTTGGATGTTTTTATATGCAATTATATGCCATTATATATCATTTTTTGGGACTAACCTATTAACCCAGTGCCCAGTGCCAGTTGCTATTTTTTGCTTGTTTTTACCTTTTCAGAAAATCATTATCAAAAAGAGTCCAAACGAGAAAAAAACTTTGGATTAATTTTTTCTGGACCAAAAGAGACCCACGAAGCTTCGGGAGAAGACTAGAAGAGCCACGAGGAGGTGGCAAGCCTGGAGGGCGTGCCCAGGGGGGTAGGCGTGCCCCCTAGGCTTGTGGGCCCCTCATAGCCCCTCCTGACCTAATTCCAGCGCTATAAATTCCCAAATATTCCCAATATACCAGAAAGACAGAAGAGAAAACTTTTTCGATGCCGCAAGCCTCTGTTCTTCCGTGATCCCATCTAGAGGCCTTTTCCGGTACTCTGCCAGAGGGGGAATCGATCACGGAGGGCTTCTTCATCAACCTTGCTGCCCTTCCGATGATGTGTGAGTAGTTTACCACAGACCTACGGGTCCATAGCTAGTAGCTGGATGGCTTCTTCTCTGTCTTTGATCTTCAATACCATGTTCTCCTCGATGTTCTTGGAGTTCTATCCGACGTAATATTCTTTTGCGGTGTGTTTGTTGGGATCCGATGAGTAGTAAGTTTATGATCAGATTATTCATGAGAAATATTTGAGTCTTCTCTGAACTCTTTTATGCATGATTATTATAGCTTTGTATTTCTCTCCGATCTATCGATTTGGTTTGGCCAACTAGATTGGTTTATCTTGCAATGGGAGAGGTGCTTTGTGATGGGTTCAATCTTGCGGTGCTTAATCCCAGTGACAGAAAGGGACATGACACGTATTTCTATTGTTGCCATTAAGGATAAAAAATGGGGTTTAATCATATTGCTAGAGTTTACTTTGTCTACATCATGTCATCTTGCTTAAGGCGTTACTCTATTTCATACTTAGTACCCTAGATGCATGCTGGATAGCGATCGATGGGTGGAGTAATAGTAGTAGATGCAGGCAGGAGTCGGTCTACTTGTCTCAGACGTGATGCCTATATACATGATCATTGCCATGAATCCGTCATAATTATTTGCTTTTCTATGAATTGCCCAACAGTAATTTGTTTACCCACCGTATGCTATGTGTTCGAGAGAGAAGCCTCTAGTGAAAACTATGGCCCCCGGGTCTACTTTTATCATATATTAAAACCAAAAATACCTTGCTGCAATTTATTTACTTTTATTTTATTTAGCATTTTAGTTTATCTATCCATCACTATCAGAATTAGTCCTTGCAAATAACCGCTAGGAGGATTGACAACCCTCTTATTTGCGTTGGGTGCAAGTGTTTGCTTTTGTGTGTGCAGGTGCGTTTAACGGGATTTTGCTTGGTTCTCCTACTGGATTGAGAACCTTGGTTCTTAACTAAGGGAAATACTTATCTCTACTATACTGCATCATCCTCTCCTCTTCGGGGAAATACCGACGCAGTCTACAAGTAGCACAAGCAAATTGTGATTTAAACACTTATAATAAAAAGAAGGTACGGGGATGAGGTCTTAATGCTTACAACCATGTATTGGTGTTGGGATAAAAAATGATATTAGTTTGTGCTCAGGAAGTCACCCATCAAGAGGTGCTTGCTTCGTATCGGAGTGGGGGATGTGCCCAAATAACATCTTGACCGGCTCGAGTCCTGTATCAAGAATCAGTTGTCCTACCGCAAGCCCTATCCGTCTCGCTGGGTTGCCCCGATAATTAAGATAATAATATCAGACAAAAGCTTTGGGCGTTTAATGACTACACCTCATGAATCCCCAAGGTTATGATCCATGTTATCCTACTAAACCTTACTATCACCGGTGTTCGGTATAACACTTCATGGTCCCCTTGCTCCTAGCCTCACCGGTTCTCAATCTGCATGATCCTGGGTACCTGCAGGGATGAAGATCGCGGACAAGACAAGAGACACTTCATGAAACAATTTTATTTCACACATACGAGACGTTATGTCAAATACTCCCATTGATCCCTTCACCAAATACCCGGGGTTGCAAGGCTCATGCCTCACCCCATACCTTACCGATCGACTCACACATTGAGATCAGATCGCGAGAAGGAAACATTGAAGAACACATCTTGAGATTGGTTGATTGCAATATGTCTTACAATGGATGCCCTGTGCGATGCACGATTACACGTATGAACTAGATGAGAGAGCACTATGGTGGTGGAGATGGCGATGGAGATGAAAATGGCGGCAGCTAGGGTTTGTGGATGAAGATGATGATGAAGAGGTTCTGGTTGTGCTCGACATTCTCCCGACACTCTCCCCGTTCACATTTCGACTGGGTCCCCTTTATAAAAGTTGTTAAGGTGGATGACCTGCCTCGGTTTCCATGCCAAACGACCGCTCATGCGAGCGCGTGCGGTCGCATGGAACGCCGGCTTTGACTCTGGCAGCCTTCTGGTGCCTCCAGGTGACTTATCTCTTCTCCATTTTCCTTCCTTTCCTTTCTCCCATGTGATTTCTTCCCTTTTTAGCCCATTTCTTGTGGAAAAATATCAAATATAGGATTTGTGGAATTCCTTGCACTTATCAGCCATTAGTGACAATATCGAAGCGAATATCTCTTTTTAATGAAATATCTCGGTTTATACAAGGTTGAAATGAGTGTAAAAATACCACTCATCAACTCCAACAAGCTTAAACTTGATCATCCTCGAGCAACATAGAGAGAAATCCAAAGCATAAGGAACTCAGTTGTTTAAACCGAAATAGTGAGAAGGTTTTTGGTTCACTTACGATCGGTATGCCTAGATAGCCCTCCGCTTCTTGACCTGAAAACTTATCATAGATATAGCGGTGGCATGGTTATAGAGCAAGTGTTAGTGAAGCAAAGATAATCAACACAAAGTTTCTGATCTATTCGATAAAACAACTTTGCAACACTTCATTTCATTTAATATAGACAATACTTGCTTGCTGGGAATGCACGGAAGAGTTCCCAAACACTTCATTTCATTTAATATAGAGCCATTAAAACATAAGTTAGGGAGTAGAAAGCATGTAGTAAAATATAATGTTCAAATGCTCATGAGTACACCCACAATTGTCTCCTCCTCTAGGCTCTTAAATACTTTGTTTCAATCATTGTTTGCTGGAACTTTGATTGTCACGTGAAGGAGATTATGCCAAATAAGTGATCATGCATAGGTTTTCGCTGTGGCTTAATGTTTGGGAACTATGGACCTTTAGCAATAATGTCTCTTTCGAGCTCTTTTGATCAGTCCCCTTTATTTACCACATACACACCCACTCAAGAAAAAGCCGAATAATATTCGTTTGTAGTGTTGCCACTACGTACGGTAACAAACTCATAGCCGAAATCTGAGCTGTCGCTCTTGATGGATCATTCATTGGCCAGCGGAGTCCTCAGCATAACATCAATAAGGGTGACGAAGCCACATTTACACACGTAAACGCGTCTATAGTAGCAAAGGCCATGGCACCAGCCGGAGGCTGTAACACCATGTTGAGATATACAACACAGATTTTTGGCTTAATCACACCCACCTTTCAACTAAGTTCCTCTAGACAATTTAATCCACAAGTGCTATCAAGTCTATTAAAATTAACAACATGGGTTGAGCATGATTAAACATTACTTCCACTACAATTTATCAACTCCCAAGTCTTGAGAGACTTTCTCTTGTGCATAGTTATACTTGGTTAATAACATTTCACTTAAAAATTGTCCCATGCCAAGTCTTAGTTGTCTAAACTAAAGAAAACAAAGGCTACAAAATTATTTCAGCTACTTGAGCAAAACCTTTGTATCAACTATCAAGACTTACTCCCATTTGCACATATCTCACATGCAACCACTACATCTACTCTAAGTATTCAAGTGCAAAAAACGGGGGTCGTAGGACATGCCTTCACGATTGTGAATTTACACACTTCTGTTCCTTACTCTTGCATTCCTCATTGTCCTAGCATAGACCAACTCCTATGAAAACAAAATGCAAACGAACTCCAAGGGGCTAAATAAAGAACAAGAGCAAAGCAAAGCTTATTCTATTTTTTTGGTTTTTGGGTTTTTGAAAACTAACTTGCAACCAAAAAATCGCAAAAGGCAAAAATAAAAAGCAAAAGCTAATAAAAAGCAAAGTGTTGGAACAAACCAACACGAGTGTTTTGAAGCTCCTTGAGCTTAAGTACAACCTCATAACAACTTATTCAAATACCTCCACATCTTGATGTAGAAGTGGTGATAACCTCCCCCAAGCTTAGGCTCTTGCAAGCCCAAACCGGCGAGATCATTGTGGCGGTTGGTCAGGAGCCCACTCCTGCCTTCAGTTGGAGAAGTTCATGTTCATGTAGGCGGCCGTGCCTCTCATGGATGATGCGAGGTTGCTCATATCTTGGATAGAGCTCAGAAGGTTGTTGAGGTCCGCGTAGGTGGTGTAGTCTTGTTGGGGATGCTCTTCCTCTTCGTCGGTGGCAAGTTCTTCTTCATCTACTTGTTCAGGTTCTGGCCCTTCTTGGTCAAAAGCTGCATCTCCTTCATGTGCAACATAATGCAATTGTCCAATCTTGATGGAGAAATGGTTAGGCATAGGTATGGCTAACAAGTACGCCACTCCAAGAATTTTGATACAATGACGGCCATTACGAACTACTACCATACCATCGCTAGTAAGAACACGAATGTTAACAAGGGTGTTACCGACAATGGGACGGAGATGATTGTAGTTGAGGCCAAGGGAGATGGCCAACATGGTGATCACTCCTCCACACACGATATCTCCTTGTGCATGGTTTGCTTGATGCGCGAGGTGTAGCAAAATTATTGCCCCTAGGTTGGGCTAATAACCGATGTCCAGGTTTGCTGCTTTCCCGAGAACTAGCATGTTCTCATCATTCACCTTAGAAACTTCTCCTCATGACTGCAACGAGTTAGTGATAACATAGTAGAAATAACGTATAGCAGGAATTTCAATGCAACTGGCTCTGTGCTTAGAGCCATGGTGACTCATTCAAAGAAAGGATTGCCTCGGGTGCGGGTCAGTGAAATCATAAACATATCTAATATCATCATCATTGTTGGGGAAGCCAAAGTAGTTACACCACTCAACAAAAGTGATGTTAAAGCCTTGGTCAAGGAGCTGGAAAGTGATCCTCTCCTCCTCATATGCATTTGGCATTAAACCAACATTGTGCGAGAGAGTGCTAAGAAACTCTAGCGTCAAGCATTCATAAGTCTCACATCCCTGATAAACAAAGTGATGCAACCCGGCCTTATGAGAAAGCAAATTAAAATCATGAGTGATACCTAGCTTGGTGAGAGTATTCGCACAAGCCCATTTGGTTGCTTTGATCTTCCTTGTTGTGAGCTTCTGGACCTTCATCCTTGCTCCACGGTCGGTGAAGACGATCCCCTGAGTGAAAGATTGTTGCGGTTGTGCGGTGGATGAACTCGAACCATCGCGTACGCGAGAAGACCTCAGTGTAAACATCTATAAAACAATTTTTCAGTCCAATACAATGAAACAATAATGATCCTATGGTACTCACAACATCTTACTCCTCTAAAAACATCAACAAATCCATGCCAAACTCAAGTTTGAATAAAAAATGTGCATATCCTAAACATGGCAATGCTAGGCATGTAGAACATGGATTCATGAGAAATAAATTGGGGATCGGAGGAGAAACGTACCGTAGATCGATCACACGGAAGGATTAGAACTGAAAATGAACGAGTAGAGAGATGGGGCAAAGTTTTGCTAGGGTTTGGAGAGGTTTGGAGGAAGAAGAAAAGAGAGAGATGGGGGCGAAATACCTTCTTCCTCGGGCTTATTGGAGCTGCCGGCGTGCAAAATGATCGCTCATACGGGTGCTAGCACCCGTATGGAATGCCGTCTTTGACCCGGTTGAACTCACCTTTGCTTGTGTGCAGATGAAATGACCGCTGAAACGGACGCAGGCGTCCGTTTTGAACGCCGTCTTTCATTCTGTTCTTTCTATGCTTCTGGTCGACAATGTCAAACGACCGCTCGAATGGGCATGTGTGCCCGTTTGGAACGCCGTCAAACACACTGGATTTTCTTTGTTTTCTGCAAAAGAATCAAACGACCGGACGAACGGGCACGTGCACCCGTTTGTAACACCGTCTTTTCTCCTACTGTCTCTGCTGTTTTGCGCTGGAACATCTGGCAGGTCATGCGACCGTTCATATGACCAATCGCGGTTGTTTTGAACACCTCTTTTGATTTGTCTCTTGCGGGACTTTTCTTTTCTCTCTTGCGAGGTTAGTTCCAAGACAATACATAGACATATTTCCATGTGTTCAAACATCAATATAAATCATCTTGCACAAGACTAGGCCTTCATTAGAACGACTCTTCCAAACTAACTTCTTCATACGGAACTTCAATCACTCTTTTATTAAAACAAAAACGAAAACAACTTACTTGCCTACTTTATTCGCGTGGGTTGCCTCCCACAAAGCGCTTGTTTTTGGTTGGATAGCTCGACCATAGTGGTGATCAAGGTGGTGTTAGAACACCGAGACCATAGCTTCTGGCATTCAAAATGATGCCACCTCCTACATAGGTCTTTAATTTCTTTTTCCTGGGGAAATGCCTTATAACGGGATCTTTAGATGGTAAATCAAAACGAACATTTCCCTCAAACACATTTATCACAGCTTTGATAGTCCTTAGAAAAGGTCTACTAAGAATTATAGGAGCAATAGGATCTTCAGGAATATCTACTATAACAAGATCAATCATGACAGGGCAATCATTTATTTGAACTATAACTCCATGCTTAATGCCTATTGCCTGAGTAAAAGTAGAATCAGCCATATTCAATACAATCTCAGTATTAGCATAAGGACCAAGATTGAGACTATCATAAACAAATTTGGGGATAGTGGAAACACTTGCCCCTAGATCACATAGAGCACTGAACTTATTAAGTCCTATCTCAATCTCTATAGTAGGTTAAAAAGTACCTTCTTGCTTTACTGGTAACTTACTGAATAACTTTTTTCTTTCATCATCAAGTTCACGTACCTTGGCTGCAACTTGTTCAACAAAGACATTATATGCCTCATCGTTAGTTACCTCCGGTAGTGGGTACTTCATGGATATCATCTTTACAAAATCTGCAATGGTATAGTTGTACTCTGGCACATGGCTTGTGTCAAGTACCTCATCTTTCTCTTCGTTGCTTCTCACAATTTTATCTTCTTCAACCGGGTTAGGCTCCGGTTTACCTGCAAACTTGGCCAAAATCAAGGTTTGGCTCTCTGCTATCTTTGCCACTTGTGCCTCCATATTCTTGGATCTGGCCTCAAGTATCTGCACATCATTTGTTAGTCCAACAACCTTACCGGTCAATTGACCGAGTAAGTTATGATGATTCTTCAAGATATTCTTGAAATTTTCATTCTGCTCAGTCTGGCTAGCAATAAAACTTTTAAGAGTTTCTTCAAGAGTATTTCTATTGCTACCATTAGCTCCATTAAAATTATTGGATGCTCCTCCATTATTTGGATAAGGAAGTTTAGGAGCAGAACCATTATTTTTCCAATTGGGATTATAGCTATTACGAGCAATAAAATTAACATCCCTAGTATCTTCATTAGTGATGGCATTGACATTTACCTCTTCTTTACCTTTCATCAGAAGGATAAGTTCTTCTAGCTTGGTTGTCAACTCTGAGCTATTTTCTTCTATGACATTCACCTTCTTGGTGGTGGTTCTCTCAACATGCCATTGGGCATGGTTCTCTTGCATATCATCTAGTATCTTCTTGACATCTTCTATGGGCTTTCCCATGATTGTTCCTCCTGTAGCTGTATCAAGCATAGTTTTTGACATGTGATTCAAGCCATTATAAAACATATGAAGGATTAACCACTCCTCCATTCCATGATTGGGGCAGTTTCTTATAGCTTCTTTCATTCTATCCCACGCAAGCGCTAGTGGCTCACGTTCTTCTTGCTTGAAACCTGTAATCTGAGAACGTAATTGCATAATTTTTGCAGGTGGACAAAACTTAGATAAAAATTTACTACAAGAAGCAGCCCAAGAAGTAATACTGCCTTTAGGCAAAGCTAAAAGCCATTCCTTAGCTTTTCCTCTCAAAGAGAAAGGAAACAAGCGAAGTTTAAGAGTATCTGGGTCATAATCCTTTATGCGTGTCATGTTGCACAAATTCAGTAAAATTATGTAAATGCATACCTGCATCTTCAGAAGCTGAGCCTCCAAATTGGTCCTATTGAACCATGGAAACTAGGTTTGGTTTAATCTCATATTCTGCAGCTGCAACATCAGGTTGTGCAATTAGTTCACGCATGAAATTGTTGCTAGGAGTAGCAAAACTCCCAAGATTATGAGCCATAGTAACTTTTTGGTATTTTCCACTAAAAGACTTGCAACAAAATAAAACTTAAACTAAAAACTGAAAGTAAAAACAAAAACTGAAAATTAACTTTAACAAAAAACTCTAAACACAAAGACTAGGGATACTAAACTCCTCCCTGGCAACGGCGCCAAAAAAGGGCTTGATATCTCCTTTTTATTGATCCGGTGTTGGAACAAGAAAGGGTATCCCGCACCTATTTCCCCAGAGGTGACCCTGGGTATCGAACCCATGAGAGGAAGATCCCCTTGAAGCAATGGTCTCTAGCAAGCTTTTGCCAAAGTCTCAAATCCAGCTTTTGACCGGATCAGCAAGCAAATTGTGATTCAAGCACTTATAATAAAAAGAAGGTACGGGGATGAGGTCTTAATGCTTACAACCATGTATTGGTGTTGGGATCAAAAATGATATTAGTTTGTGCTCGGGAAGTCACCCATCAAGAGGTGCTTGCTTCATATCAGAGTGGGGGATGTGTCCAAACAACATCTTGACCGGCTCGAGTCCTGCATCAAGAATCAGTTGCTCTACCACAGGCCCTATCCGTCTCATGGGGTTGCCCTGATAATTAAGATAATAATATCAGACAAAAGCTTTGCGCGTTTAATGACTACACCTCATGAATCCCCAAGGTTATGATCCATGTTACCCTACTAAACCTTACTGTCACCGGTGTTCGGTATAACACTTCATGGTCCCCTTGCTCCTAGCCTCACCGGTGCTCAATCTCCATGATACAGGGTACCTGCAGGGATGAAGATCGCGGACAAGACAAGAGACACTTCACAAAACAATTTTATTTCACACATACGAGACGTTATGTCAACGACTCCCATTGATCCCTTCACCAAATACCTGGGGTTGCAAGGCTCATGCCTCACCCCATACCTTACCGATCTACTCACACATGGAGATCAGATCGCAAGAAGAAAACATTGAAGAACACATCTTGAGACTGATTGATTGCAATATGTCTTACAATGGATGCCTTGTGCGATGCATGATTACAAGTGTGAACTAGATGAGAGAGCACTTTGGTGGTGGAGATGGCGATGGAGATGAAAATGGCGACGGCTAGGGTTTGTGGATGAAGATGATGATGAAGAGGTTCTGGTTGTGCTCGACGTTCTCCCGACGCTCTCCCCGTTCACATTTCGATTGGGTCCCCGTTATAAAAGTTGTTCAGGTGGACGACCTGCCTCGGTTTCCACGCCAAACGACCACTCATGCGAGCGCGTGCGGTCGCATGGAACGCCATCTTTGACTCTGGCGGCCTTCTGGCGCCTCCTGGTGACTTATCTCTTCTCCATTTTCTTCCTTTCCTTTCTCCCACGTGATTTCTTTCCTTTTAGCCCATTTCCTGTGGAAAAATATCAAAGACAGGATTTGTGGAATCCCTTGCACTTATTAGCCATTAGTGACAATATCGGAGCGAATATCTCTCTTTTAATGAAATATCTCGGTTTAAACAAGGTTGAAATGAGTATAAAAATACCACTCATCACCCGGCGCCGCTGCCCATGGAGGTGAGGTCTCCTCAGCTAGAGGCGCTCTTGGCCGAGGAAACGTACATGGTTCTGTCCAAGGGGCAGAAGCCGCCGAAGGGGAAGAGTGGCCTACACATCCGGGATACCTCGGAGGCCAGGTCCGAAGACACCCACGTCTCCTCTACCCATGAGGGGGTGAGGAGGAAGAGGAGGAGGAGGAGGACGCGGAGGAGGAGGTGCCTTCTCCGAAGAGGAAGAGGGTGATGTCCGAGGACGTCGAGGAGGAGCAACACCCTCGGGGCCGCAGGAAACTGCACAAGGCCTTGGCCACACCAGTCGGCCAACGGGCCGCGCCCGTCAAGGTTACCCTCTTCGACACTTCATAGGATGTCCTCGCGCAACTGCGCAGGACGAAGCCGGCACGCCGGAGGTACTTTCGATAGAGCACCCTCAATTTCTTCATGAAAATAGGTTTTGATGCATGATATCTGACTTGTCCTTCTTTAGCCCACAACGTGTCCTTATCGATGACGCGGTCGAGGACGATGGGCTCCCTCTGCCGCTTATGGCGGAAAGCGGGTCTGCCAAGCACGTAGTGCCCCTCACCGCCCTTGACGAGCTGGGGGAAGCAACATCTTGCCCGGTACCAGCCGCCAACGACACGGGGGCGGGTGCCGGGACTTCTTTGGCTGAGGTCCACACCTCGGCCACCGAGGACCAGGGGGAGGACATCCCCTTGGTCAAAGAAGGCGGGCTCGGCCAAACAGAGTCCCCAGCTCGGGTGACTCCGACACTGCCGCAGCAGCCAGAGGCCTCCACTCCTATCACCGCGGCGGCTGGACCCGAGATGGCTCCGCCTACCCCTCCTGCCCCAGGGCAGGTCCACAAGGGGTGGCCCGAGGAGATGGAGGTGGCTCTGGCGAGCTTCTCTATTGTGGAGGAGCACAGTGCCCTTATCGGCACGACGTTGGGCAGCTTTCAGTCCGTAGAGGCCGGAATGCATGAGATCTTCAAGGGCCTCCTCAGAGGCTTTGAGGTATGTTTGACACAACTCTACTTTTCCCTCCTTGTTCTATTTATACTTTAGTTTGACACTAGACCCATCCAGTAGCCCTCTTCGGACATGGATGAAAAAGTAGTGTTCGAAGACTGAAAGCTGCAAACAGTACATGAGAACGCGTAACAAGCAGTAGCCCCCGAGCCTCAAGTTAGTTTCAAAGAACTGACTTGGGGGTCGATTTGGAATTTTATAAAAGTGAAGATGCAGTAGCCCCCGAGACTCTGGTTGGTTTTGAAAGAGCCGAACAGAGGATCAAATTCGATGTCGAGAGACTAATAACTAAATATGTGTGCAGGCCTCGTCTTCGGCTCCGAGCTCCATCTCCGAAGAGATAGCGAAGATGAATCGGAAGCTCAAGCGGTCCGAGGAGGACCTCGATCTGATGCAGAAGCGGATCGAATGCTCCCAAGGTAAGCAAAAAGCTAACGCTTGAACAATTCAACTTTCGCATTTGTTTCAGCTTGTTCTAATGTCGAGCTGGTGTAATTACAGCTACGACTACAAAACTTGAGGCCCTTAAGTCCGAGCTGCAGAAGGCTCTGCAAGAGGTCGAGCCGCAGAAAGCTGTGGCGGTGAAGGCCAGCAACGAGCTGGCCGAAGAAAGGGCAGCCCGCGGCAAGGACCAGGCTCAGGTCCTCAAAGTCGAGGACACCTTGAACGGGGTGTACATAGAACATGACGCCCTTCAGGAGGATCAGAAGAAGGCGGCCGCCGATCTCGAGAAGCTCAACTTGGCTCATGCCGAGGTCCAGACCCAGGCCCGAGCCGATCGCGAGGTGCTCCAACAAGTGAGGTAGATCGCTGCTGGTAAGCCATACTTACTTCAGTGTATTTTTGGCTGCAAGAGGTTCGCCAAGCTTAATCAACTTTGGTGATCCGCAGACACCTTCACGGATCTACCGAGAAGCGTGTCCGACGCCGGCGTCACTTTGGCGCCTAGGAGAGTCACGCCACGGAAAGGGCCTTCTGGCGTCAATTCCAGGCGCCATTGCATCCACCACTGCTCAACGACTAGATGAAGCAATTGATGGAGCTCTATCGTATGGCGAGGCTAGTGATGGAGGACCTCCATGTCCGCCTGTGGCCAACGGAGCCGCTGCCGACCAGCTTCTTCGGCCTGTTGGCTCGTCTTCAAGACGATGGCCCCCAAGTACTACGCTGGAAGCGGTCAGCATGCTTGGAGGGCATCCAGCGGGTGTATGCCTGCATGAATACGCACTATCCTCGCATCGATGCGACGGCCGTGGCTTCGCGACCGCTCACCAGGAAGGACAAGACGCCGGAGTGGTTTATGGGCGAGGTGATGGAGGGTGCTCGTATCATCGAGCCCCGTTGCAGCAAAGACATTTTGCATTTTTAGTTTATACTTTGGAATGCTGAAGTTGGGAGATTGTAGAAAAGACAAGCCTTTTGTTTAAGTAAAATGAGTTCGACTTTTATCTTCCGATGTGTTTTTATATTTTTTGACTCCTGTGCGACCGTTTTGACACTGAAAGTGACCAGTCGTCGGCTTCCTCCCCTTTGTACAGTATACAAGGGGTGTTTCTAGAGCAGCTTTAACCCTTAGCCGACGTCTCAGTTCCTGAAGGCGGTTCATGCGTATAGAAACTTGGCAATCAGACTATATTGGTTTTATAACTTTCACTTAGTCATAGGAGCTTGATTGTGGGAGCTAGTGACTAGCCTCCAGTTTTTGAAGTGTTCAGGTTTAGCCGAGGTTTAAATCATTAGCCACTTTGGCTCATTTTTAAGAAGAGCCCCTCGTTTGACATGGATGACCTCCATCGATCCATAGTTTAACACAGTCATCGACTTGCTGACCAGTTTACGCTTACCAAGACAGTCAGTTTTCGGCCTTCTCCACTGAGGCGCTTTACCATCCGAGCTAGAAGCGCAATCGGAGTGGTTCTCCCTATACACTCTTAGCCGAACAACACGGAAACATAAGAGGTAAACACAGGAGCCAGGTGACCCAACTATTGACCAAAATCATGGTTCAAAACTGATTCATATAATGCAACATCCGAGACGCCGAATAAATAGTTCGGACTTTGAATTTAGGCGCGAGATTTTAAATCCGAGCCTCCGGTCGATAGCCGAGTTCAAAAAAAGGGTCTGTATCGTGAGAGCTATCTTTGGCTCAGAGGCAAGTGAGAAAAAAAGGAAGACACGGATATGTGTGTAGTGACCGCAAAAGGTCTGGTTTTCCTTTATTTCATATGGTCAATCCGTACATGCTGAGCTTATCAAAGAAGCTTTGAGAGATACATTTATAAGAAAAAAAAGGGGGGGAGGAATTCAAACAAGGCGGCTATTTTCAGGTTTACAGCCCTAGTCCTCCCCTGCCGCATGTCTGTGCCTCCATGCTATTTACCAGCTTGTCCTCGTCTACGACGAGGTTGCTGTGTGCGGCCTGCTCATCCGCCTATCTATGCTTTATGCATTCAAGGAGTGGACCCTTTGAAGAGGTTGTAGCTGCCGCACGATGGTTTAAACGATGTAGTCATGCTGCTCCTATTGGGCCTTTGACAGCGCCCTATAGGTGTGCAAGTCTTCGAGTGGGTATCGCCTGGTTGAGCCGAATGGCGCGCCCTGTACTTTATGCTCCTCGGTCTCCCATGGAATTTTGAGTGTGAAGTTATGCACTCTAGGGAAATAATCCTCAACTAGAGGGAGAGAAATGAGGAGCGCGTATCCCTATTTAGGGTGAGTGGTCGGCTGTCCGAGGTCAATAGGTGCCCCCGATTGCGCTTTGAAGAGGTAGGTGTACCTTTCTCAGGCAGAGTACGAGCTGCCTCCTCGGACACCTGAACCTCGGCTGCGAAAGCCGTGGTCTGCTCCTCCGTTCAGAGGGAGTGCTCGGTGTTACAATTGACTGTAATAACACCATTTGGCCCCGGCATCTTGAGCTTTAAGTATGCATAGTGCGGGACCGCATTGAAGCGAGCGAATGCGATTCACCCAAGCAGTGCGTGGTAGCCACTGCGGAAGGGGA
The DNA here is from genome assembly GCA_039707655.1 of Elymus sibiricus. Taxonomy (NCBI): domain Eukaryota; kingdom Viridiplantae; phylum Streptophyta; class Magnoliopsida; order Poales; family Poaceae; genus Elymus; species Elymus sibiricus. The sequence goes on from CM077670.1 coordinate 202,190,808, forward strand.
CAATGTCGAAGATTAAGTCTTCGCTTCGAAAGTTTTCGGGTGATCCGAAGACTACCTCCAATGTGATCGTTCCCGTGCAGCGTGCTTCGACGCCGGGTATGACACCCTTGAAAGTGGTAGTACTGGGCTTGATTCTTGATGGATCAATGCCCATTTTCCTGATGGTATCAGCATAGATCAGGTTGAGGCTGCTACCTCCATCCATGAGGACGCGTGTTAAGTGGAACCCATCGACAATGGGGTCCAGGACCAAAGCCGCAGACCCTCCATGACGGATACTGGTCGGGTGGTCGTGTTTGTCAAATGTGATCAGATAGGCCGAACACACATTATACTTTGGGGCGACGGGCTCTAGTGCGTAGACGTCCCATAGTGCATGCTTTTGCTCCTTTTTAGGGATGTGAGTGACCTAGATAATGTTCACATATTTTATTTCGGAAGGGAATTGCTTCTGGCCTCCATTATTGGGCCGCCAAGGTTCATCCTCATCCTCGCTACAGTATTGGCCTTTACTTTGCCCTTCCGTCACCACCTTCCCGGCCTGCTTGAATACCCAACAATTTCGATTGGTATGGCTTGTAGGTTTGTCCGAGGTGCCATGAATCTGGCATGGTCTATCGAGGATTTTGTCAAGCTGGCTAGGGTCGTCCTTGTTCCCTTTAAAGGGTTTCTTTTTCTTTCCGGCCTTAGAGCCGCTGAACCCCGCATTGACTGCGGCATCCTCGGTGTCGGTGCTGCTGTTCTTATGCTGGCACTTATTTTTGTTGCGCCTGGGTTTGCCGTTACCATCGCGTGCTTCCGAGGTTCTGGCTTCACCACCATGAGAGCTGCAGGCTAGCCAATAGTCCTCTCCCACACAAAAGCGGGTCATAAGGGAAGTAAGGGCTGCCATGGTTCTCGGCTTGTCTTGCCCGAGCTGTCGTGCAAGCCACTCGTCCTGGATACTGTGCCGGAAGGCGGCAATTGCCTCTGCATCGGGGCACTCGACTATCTGGTTCTTTTTAGTCAAGAACCGATTCCAAAACTTCCAGGCCGACTCGCCGGGCTATTGAATAACGTGACTGAGGTCGTCGGCGTCCGGAGGTCAGACATAAGTGCCCTCGAAGTTTGCCCTAAAGGCATCCTCGAGAGCTTCCCAGCTCCCGATGGATTGAGGAGGTAGGTTGTTAAGCCAGTGCCTCGCCGGTCCCTTGAGTTTGAGCGGCAGATATTTGATGGCATGGAGATCGTCTCCGTTAGCCATGTGGATATGGAGGAAGAAATCTTCGATCCACATGGTAGGATCGGTCGTCCCGCCGTATTGTTCGATATTGATGGGTTTGAACCCATCCGGGAACTGATGTTCCATCACCTCGTCTGTGAAACAGATCGGGTGAGCGGGCCCTGGAAATTGAGCCGTATTGTGCCAGATATCGGGAGACATCCATGCATAAGGATGTTCCCGAGCCCTACCGTACCTGTCTAACCAGACCTCATAGCCATCGAGTCTGGCTGGCGCGTGTCGTCTTGACCCGTAAATTGATCGAGGAGGGGCCCGATTTGCTTCTATGCTTCTACGTGCGTCATAGGGCTCGGGGTAGTTAATAGGATCCTTGCCATAAAGGCGTGTTGTTGTTTGGGGATTCCTGTGTTCCCCTGTTGGCCTGTCGCGCCCTCTAGGAGGCCGGTCAGGCTGGTCGGCAGGACCATGCGTCAAGAGCACGTTGTCCGTTGCCTCGTTGTCAAATTCCGGCAGCAAACGCCGGCTTAGGTAGGATTTGGATGCTGTCTCTAGCCATTCTTCGAGGTCTTGTTCGGCTGTGAGAACCTCCACCCACTTGTCGTTGAGCTCGTTCTGATCGGCATGCAGCTGTTGTTGCTTCTTTTTCATACTCCTATCGGTGGCCACTAGGCGCCGTCTAAACCGCTCTTGCTCATATGGGTCTTCGGGGACTATGTAGTCCTCGGGTCCGAGGCTCTCATCCTCCTCGGATTCGGGTAAATAGTTGCTGTCGACCCCGTCATCGAGATCATCAGGATCCTCATATTCGGGTATTCCTGCGGGGCTATTCTGCCTTCCTAGGGAGGCTTGAATGTCCTCTCCCTGGTTGTCAGCACGGCCAGCCTGGCGCCGTTATCAGTAGTGCCATGTTGTGCCCGCTAGGGCCGCCGCCGGTACCTTTCGGCCGCCGGCGTTAGTGTCTCGAAGGATTCTTGCGGGTGTCGACCAGGTAGATGTAGCGGTCCATCTGCCCGCATGAGTTGAGGGCGTGGCCGCTTCAAGTGTGACACTATAACACCCTGGTTTTCACTCCTTGATTTTTTTTCCTTCGCAGGATATGACTCCCGTCTTCTTTTTCGGTGTTATTGGATTTTCTCTCGCTCTTGGGTATATGAAGATGGTCATATAGCCTTGCCTTCCCTATCCAACCAGGGATTCTCTTCAACCCAACCTTGCCACCCAAGATGTATTCTCAAGATTTTGTCGCCGAAACCCTACCTTCCGAGTTATCGGAAGGGAAACCCTAATTCCTTCAGTTTCAAAGGAACTCCAATTTCCTTTGATCTGTTGCCTCCCAAACTTTTCCAAGTGATCATCCTACATCTATAAACCCTGGATATGCAAAAATATTGCCAAGTTATTTGCAATATTTTTCATTTAAAATTAATTCCTTTTTCTTCTAGTTAAAGGAATTAAATCCAAGAAAATATCAATCCATCTCCAAAGTTCATAAAAACTTGTGGAGATATTCTTTGTGATCATATTGAGCTCCCATAAAAATATTGGCCATAATTAAATAAGGGAAATTGCATTTTCCTATTTAAAGCCAATATTGCACTTTGGGCACATTCCAAAGGAACTACCATTTTGGTAGCCAGGAAAAATCCCTAATAATTTGTGGAGCTTCTCCTGCCCATATCTTCACCATTTCCATCAAGAACCCAAGTTCCACAGTTCAAAGTTTGAGAGCATCATCCAGTTCTTATTTCTGGACCTATTTTGAGGTTGTGAAGCAACTATATTTTATATTGCTTCAAAAGTCTTGAAATTAATACAGGACCTTACACTCCCTATATGATGTGAGCATGCAAAAATTCACATCATTTCATCTAGCCAATTTCTCTCAAAAATTCCATCTAGTTTCTGTCCAGCAGAAAGCTTTGTGAAGGAAGTACCATTTTGGTATATCCAAAGGAGCTGAAATTTTGCCACTACCTCCATACACCCAAATAACCTTCCTCCACCAAAATTCAGCTCATTCCATTCAGACATTTGAGCACAACATCAAAACCTAGATTATGGACCAAATTTTGCATTACAAAGGAAGTATATGCAAACTTGGTCCAAATGACTTGAAATTCTACCAGAATCTACACCTTCCTACTACATTCCATTTTGGCAACATCTTAGCTCCATTTACCCAACCATTTTACCTCAGTGACTCCTCCAAAATTCTATCCAGAAGATGTTCTGGATCATTCTGGTTAATCTAGATCCCTCCCAACCCCTCCAGTCACCAATCCTATCTAGTTGAGCGGTGATGGACCTGTTTGACAAGGTGAGACGTGCAGGTGCGCCCCAGAGCACGTGTTGCCGTGGAGACCACATCACGGACAAGGCCAAACATGCGCTCTACGTGCTGACTGTGTCCGGCCGCGTCGGCCAGCTAGCTCCGATCGACCCCGGCTCGTCCGGGCATGTCTAGCGGCTCCGCAGCACCCACGTCTCCTCTCTGGACCCTTCTTCCCCTCCGGATCCTTCCTCCTCATGCCACGGCGAGTGCCGCCATGGCCACTGTCCTGCCCGTGACCGCCGTCGTCACTTCCCCTCCGTTGTCCTCTTCCTCCCCGAGTCTTCTCGAGCGCGCCAGCGCAACACCGTCCCCATCCGCGCGTCAGGTCGGCACCACTCCTCACGCGGCACCTCGCCGGCACTCCAGGACGACGATAAGGCCGCCACGGCGGCTGAGCCTATCCCTTCCATCGCCCCGGCTATAAATAGCGCCGCCGAGGCCTCTCAAGCTCACCAACTCGCTCCCCTCTTCCTCTAGTCCACCCCAGCATCCCCGCCCGCCGAATCCCCTCGGCAGCGCCGGAATTTGGCCACGGCCAGCCGCCTCTGCCACCGCACGCAGCCACGCCACCAACTCTCCTCTACCGCCGTGCGACCCACCCCCGGATGCGGTGTTCGCCGGCGTACCCATCCATGGCCTCGCCCACACCTATAGCTCATCGCCGCCGCCCACGGCCATGGTTGCAGTCGCGCCACCGGCCATCCCCGGCGCCCATGGAGCCATCCCCTGGATGCGCTACTCCACGGCGATCCCAGCTGTGCCGTCGCCCGCCCGAGAAACTCACCGGAGCCTCGCCGGTCACCAGAGCCGAAGCTCTCTATCGCCGCATCGGGAAGGGAGAGAAGAAGAAGAAGGGAAGGGAGGAGAGAGAAATGCCGCGCGGGGCCCACATGTCGGCGACCACGACCCTGTCCACGTGGATAAGTGGAGGCGTCCGGTGCAGAATGCACTTTCCCCACTGGGAAACGCATTCCAGTAAAATGCGCTTTCCGTTTTTTTCAGCCAGCACCGAAACCTCTGGTTAGTGAACGTTCACCCGTTAAGGACTAAAGAGGACACTATTCTGTCCGCTTTTCTGCTTAACGAACGAACGGCCCTAACTTCGCAACCGTAACTCCAATTGAGGTAAATCCAATGCCCATGTTCTTAGTGCGTCGAGCCTGTTCTGATGGTGCCATTTTCATAATGTTATCACATTCTGAAAATAGCCATTTTGCCCCTGCCCTATATTCAGCCCCTCCGAGAGGGAACCCTTTCCGGCAAAATATTCCGCGAGGTGATCACACTTCTCTCCGGTGAATTCATCGATCCCCAGGCATGCCGACCATCTGATATATGCCTTAAAGCATTGCTCTGTGTTATTCTTGCGTGTTTAATTAATGAACATGCCTGTGTTAAAAACAATTAAACTCCTAATAGTTTATATTCATTGCTTACATTACTTGTTAATGTTCATTATATTATCGCACTAGTGACTCGTATACGACAATTTGGAGATAGGTTGTTATGTTTTCATCGTGCATTACTTTTGTTATTCCAATGATTAAGAATGTGGCTAAATAATGACAACCTCCTCCGTCGGCTGGATCGAGTCATAGTGCCACCGAACCGAGCTCATCAGTGCAACCACATTTCCCTTTATGGGAAGGCCCTAGCTTGGTCTATTGTCGTGCCTCTTACCGGTACCACCAAAGAGGGGGGATTATGCGTGCGTGCTACCCTGGCCCAGTAGGCGGCGATAGTCCTGTGAGCCAGTTCAGTTATATGGATCCAGGGTCCTCATTTGGGACAGTTTTGTTTGGCCACGACGGTGGCAGGTGTCAGGAGTGACACAGGGGCCACCCAAGGCATGACCCAGAAGGGGGATGATTGTCGGTGGGGCCGTAAGAGTGCCAAGCAATAGACACATTTTGTTGGAGCAGCAACGGTCCACCCGAATGGGAGCATGAGGCCAGGAGCTCCATGGTGTGGGTAAAGTGCGCAACCTCTGCAGAGTGTAAATCTATTCGAATAGCCGCGTCCTCGGTCATAGGACACAGTTCGTACTAGGTCACACTATTTGGTCTGTGTCGAGTCTGGAGGAACAAACCATATGGTGTTAATAATGAACCAGAGAAAGGTATGATTGGTTAGACTTATAGTGCAGATGCAGGGACATCGGATGATGTCAGGTATATGGGATGTTAGCCATGCAATGGCTATGAGATGAGTGGTCGGATGACCGCATGACTTGGATTTGATTTGGATCGGGTTTAGATTGGATCCTAAGATTATTCGGAGTATGGATTAATTACTTGATATGCTTTATCTTCGTCATACTACAGTTACTTTGATAGTTAACATGCTAGATAATCCTGCTATGACATGATGGTTAATGCTGCTAGATGATTAATCCTGCTAGATAATCCTATCATAACATGATAGTTAATACTGTTAAGATAACAAGTGCATGCTTGAATGCCATGGATTGCTTTGCTTGGTGTATATGTTGGTTTGGTTTGCTTGCGAGTACATTCAAAAGTACTCAGCGGCCTTCAATGTGGCCAGGTTCACCTAAGGATCCGACGTTCTTTAGCGAGGAGCCGAAGTGTTCGCGGGCTAGAAGAGTAACCCAGTCAGATCCCTGTGGATTGGAGCTGCACCAAGACCATGTTGCCTAAGATACAGCTTTTTCGCTGCCATCCCCTTTGTAAAATATCATGCAAGACTTATATATATCCATTAATAGAAATGCCTATGTTCATGATACTTGTTGTAAACGCGCATACCAGAGTGATTTCCTGGGCTGGTGTGTGCGGCAACCATCTGGCTACAGTGGTAATCAGGCGGGGCGCCACAACGAATGGTATCAGAGCCAGGCTGACTGTAGGTTACCCTAGCCAGATTTTATTGCCTCTTGATCAGTAGAAAGCCCAGATGGATTTCAGCCATCTTTGCCAGACAGGCATGACTACTATTGATCGTAAGGCAACCCCATAGGCTTTTGGCCCCATCAGACCCCAACTCTCGTGGTCTTTGTCTTCGGGAGGAAATGTCCGCACTAGGCAACGACCCGTGAACCCTTAACCCCTAGGTGAACCAGATATTCCCACCTTGCTTGCTAACCATGGCATTTCTCTTCTCAAATCTAGTTTCATGTGGGAAACGCCTATAAATTCCATCTTTCCCCGATAACCCTAGGATCGTTGACTAAGCCACTTTGGCTATGGTCATGCGTCGAGTGGATGTTCCCTAAGGAAGTAGTAGGAGCTTGACCCCAATTGCTACCAGGAGCATTGTGTGGTTTTGCTTCTAAGTCCTTAGAGGTGCATCGAGTGCGCTAGGCTAGTTATACTAGTGAATCTTTGGCCACGTGTGTAAGGTCCGCAAAATTTGAGCTTTATTTGCTTTTTGGTTTTCGTGTTCTTGCTTCTTTTGTCGACTCCGTTCTTTCGCTTCGACTGGATCCATCTGCAAGAACTGCCAAGGAAGACCAGCATACAACTTGGATAATACTCAATAATCCAAATTCAGTAAGAGTCAAGTCAAGCCAACTACCGATATTCAGAACACCAACACCGGATATGCCAAATGAAGAATGGGTCAGAAACAGACTCTGCGTGCCACAGACAAGGCCAGAATATACCCGAGGGAGTTTGCCTCAGAACATATCACATTTGAGAAGTAGTCGGATGAGTTGTCAGCAATGAACACCAAAAGGGACAAATTATTCCGTCCTCGACGTAAGGATTATTTCAGTCAGTGGGGTGAACCTTGAGTCTTTTCTCAATGGACTCAAGAATCAATTATTACCCCCGGAAGTTATATTTCAAGAAGGTGAAGATGCTGAGAGCAACCACAGGACTCTGGTATGTTGACACAAATTTCAAAGCATATTCAGGAAATTTACCAGCGCATATACAAAAAAATCTGGGCATGATGAACAAGGTTTGCGAGGAATATGGATGAGTTCACGGCTGCCAGAATCGATAAGAATTCCAAACACCTGGAAGCTCGGCTGAACCGGATGGAATTATCCACCAACTGCTTACTATCAGCAACATCGGGTATCCCGGATTAAATATGAACATGAAGACCTGCATCAGTTGCGTAATCTTTACAGCAGCAATGCTCAGACCGGCAGAAAGACAAGCGATGTGCATGACCAGCGTAATATCTTCAGTCAAGGTATTGCCTAAAGCAAGTGGTGGCTCCGCTATGGATAAATTCCAAATACCTCGGAAGGAAGCCAGAAACGCCATAGATCCGACTGCATATCACAGTGAAAGGCTTCTGGTATGAGAAACCCAGCCTTCCTCCGCAAGCTATCGAGAAGAGCTTACGACGCAAGACTCCCAATCTTCCTCGCTACACCAGTTGGTGAGAAAATCTTCTGGGATACGGTACTCCAGTCTTCCTCAGCACGCTACCGCGGAAAGCTTCCGGCATGAGGTACTCAACCTTCCCTAGTAAGCAACCTAAAGGAAACCTTCTGAGGTACGATACCTAGCCTTCTTCGGCATGCTACCTTGGCAGAAGCTTAGAGCGTAAGGAATTCAGCCTTCTTCAACACGCTATCGTGTCCTTAACAATCTTGTTAGAAGCACAAACTGGCCCAGACACACGATTGCTTCAAAACTCAGTGGTTATGAAAGGATTTATCCTGCCCCTGCATATGTTGTGAGCATGCAGTCCAGTGGATCAGTTCATGCGAGCCACTCATACACGGGAATGACTGTGTTCAGAGAAACATCGGTCCCATACTGCAAAGAAGGATATGAACACAGCAACTCCTACGAGATATGCAAGAGTAAGTTGTGAGTACAAGCTCAACAAGCTGGGATATGACCAAGGAGCCGTGTTGGCAGGTCATGACAGGTCCGTCAAAGAAATCCTCAAGAACAAAGAAATTGTGAACAAACAGTCTCCGTGATGACCAATAAAATAAAGCTTCATTAACAAAGTGATATTACCAATCCTTGTCGGACTCTTGCATATACGGCCACAACAATGCAGTGAGCATACCGTACTCATCACGAATACGGGCCATCAACCAAGATAAGAGGTTATGCTCCATAAGATGCGCCGAATAATAGCCAAACTATGCTTAGCTCAGTGCTCATAGCAAGGACTGCAAAGGATATATATGGCCGAGCTACCTCGATCGACAGAGTTTGACGGTCTACATGGAAACAAGGTGATATGGAAATAAGACATTCAGATAAAATAGCTAAAAGCACATGCACATCAGCATCGACAACTCGTAGATGCCATGATATCATAGGAATAAGAGGTCACTGTTTATGATTACTTTGTGATCATGCTTGACATTTCAGTTGGGGATCCCCTGAGGACAAAGCCCGAATGCATGTGACAGAAGAAAGCACCCATATAGAACCTACAGCCAGACTAAGGATTTATCCTGAGCAAGACACAGGGACAATTGTCCATAGACACTCAGGAGGAATAGTGATGTATGCATGCAATACCAGGCACCAAGGAAGGATGTCTTGCCCATGACAGTCAGGGTATGGAATATCGCAATAAAACCCGAAGCAGCTATCTCCAGGCCATGGAAATTGAGCTGTTTGTTGGCATTACCCGCTACCTCACACTACCAGGACAAAAGGTACATCTGACAGGAAGAGAAGGATTCAAGGTAGCTGTGTGAAAACACAGCACCTGAGCCATTAGAAGAGACAGATGAAAGGGCCAAAGAACTAACGAAGGCAAGACAGCTGATGGATCCAAGCCACACCCAGGTATGTTCCCCTTAGCCGGGAGGTAAGCCCGGAAATCTCGAGGACGAGATTTCTTAAGGGGGGTAGGTTTGTAACACCCTGGTTTTCACTCCTTGATTTTTTTCCTTCGCGGGATATGACTCTCGTCTTCCTTTTCGGTGTTATTGGATTTTCTCTCGCTCTTGGGTATACGACGATGGTCATATAGCCTTGCCTTCCCTATCCAACCAGGGATTCTCTTCAACCCAACCTTACCACCCAAGATGTATTCTCAAGATTTTGCCGCCGAAACCCTACCTTCCGAGTTATCGGAAGGGAAACCTAATTCCTTCAGTTACAAAGGAACCCCAATTTCCTTTGATCTGTTGCCTCCCAAACTTTTCCCAGTGATCATCCTACATCTATAAACTCTGGATATGAAAAAATATTGCCAAGTTATTTGCAATATTTTTCATTTCAAATTAATTCCTTTTTCTTCCAGTTAAAGGAATTAAATCCAGGCAAATATCAATCCATCTCCAAAGTTCATAAAAACTTGTGGAGATATTCTTTGTGATCATATTGAGCTCCCATAAAAATATTGGCCATAATTAAATAAGGGAAATTGCATTTTCCTATTTAAAGCCAATATTGCACTTTGGGCACTTTCCAAAGGAACTACCATTTTGGTAGCTTGGAAAAATCCCAAATAATTTGTGGAGCTTCTCCTAACCATATCTTCACCATTTCCATCAAGAACCCAAGTTCCACAGTTCAAAGTTTGAGAGCATCATCCCGTTCTTGTTTCTGGACCTATTTTGAGGTTGTGAAGCAACTATATTTTATATTGCTTCAAAATTCTTGAAAGTAATCCAGGACCTTACACTCCCTATATGATGTGAGCATGCAAAAATTCACATCATTTCATTTAGCCAATTTCTCTAAAAATTTCCATCTAGTTTATGTCCAGCAGAAAGCTTTGTGAAGGAAGTACCATTTTGGTATATCCAAAGGAGCTAAATTTTTGCCAGTACCTCCATACACCCAAATAACCTTCCTCCACAAAAATTCAGCTCATTACATTCAACCATTTGAGCACAACATCAAAACCTATATTATGGACCAAATTTTGCATTACAAAGGAAGTATATGCAAACTTGGTCCAAATGACTTGAAATTCTACCAGAATCTACACCTTCCTACTACATTCCATTTTGGCAACATCTCAGCTCCATTTACCCAACCATTTTACCTCAGTGACTCCTCCAAAATTCTATCCAGAAGATGTTCTGGATCATTCTGGTCAATCTAGATCCTTCCCAACCCCTCCAGTCACCAATCCTATCTAGTTGAGCAGTGATGGACCTATTTGACAAGGTGAGACGTGCAGGTGAGCCCCAGAGCACGTGTTGCCATGGTGACCACGTCACGGACAAGGCCAAACAGGCGCTCTGCGCGCTGACCGCATTCGGCCGCGTCGGCCAGCTAGCTCCGATCGACCCCGGCTCGTCCGGGCATGTCTAGTGGCTCCGCAGCACCCACGTCTCCTCTCTGGACCCTTCTTCCCCTCCAGATCCTTCCTCCTCACGCCACGGCGAGTGCCGCCATGGCCACTGTCCTGCCCGTGACCGCCATCGTCGCTTCCCCTCCGCTGTCCTCTTTGTCCCCGAGTCTTCTCGAGCGCGCCAGCGCAGCACCGTCCCCATCCGCGCGTCAGGTCGGCACCACTCCTCCCGCGGCACCTCGCCGGCGCTCCAGGACAGCGATAAGGCCGCCACGGTGGCCGAGCCTATCCCCTCCGTCGCCCTGGCTATAAATAGCCCCGCCGAGGCCTCTCGAGCTCACCAACTCGCTCCCCTCTTCCTCTAGTCCACCCCAGCATCCCCGCCCAGCCGAATCCCCTCGGCAGTGCCAGAATTTGGCCACGGCCAGCCGCCTCTGCCACCGCACGCAACCACGCCACCAGCTCTCCTCTGCCGCCGTTCGACCCACCCCCGGATGCGGTGTTCGCCGGCGCACCCATCCATGGCCTCGCCCACTCCTATAGCTCATCGCCGCCGCCCAATTTGACCGAAGCTGTCACCCACGGCCATGGTTGCAGTCGCGCCACCGGCCATCCCCAGCACCCGTGGAGCCATCCCCTGGATGAGCTACTCCACGGCGGTCCCAGCCGTGCCGTCGCCCGCCCGAGAAACTCACCGGAGCCTCGCCGGTCACCGGAGCCGGAGCTCTCTGTTGGCACATCGGGAAGGAAGGGAGAGAAGAAGAAGAAGGGGTGGGAGGAGAGAGAAACGCCACGCGGGGCCCACATGTCGGCGACCATGGCCCTGTCCACGTGGATAAGTGGAGGCGTCCGGCGCAGAATGCGCTTTCCCCACTAGGAAACGCATTCCACTGAAATGCGCTTTCCATTTTTTTCAGCCGCTGCCGAAACCTCTGGTTAGTGAAAATTCACCCGTTAAGGACTAAAGAGGACACTATTCTATCCGCTTTTCTGCTTAACGAACGAACGGCCCTAACTTCGCGACCGTAACTCCGATTGAAGTAAATCCAATGCCCACGTTCTCAGTGCGTTGAGCCCGTTCTGATGGTGCCATTTTCATAATGTTGTCACATTCTGAAAATGACCATTTTGCCCCTGCCCTATATTTAGCCCCTCCGAGAGGGAACCCTTTCCGGCAAATTTTTCCGCGAGGTGATCACACTTCTCTCCAGTGAATTCATCGACCCCCAGGCAAGCCGACCATCTGATATATGCCCTAAAGCATTGCTCTGTGTTATTCTTGCGTGTTTAATTAATGAACATGCCTGTGTTAAAAACAATTAAACTCCTAATAGTTTATATTCACTGCTTACATTACTTGTTAATGTTCATTATATTATCGCACTAGTGACTCGTATACGAAAATTTGGAGATAGGTTGTTATGTTTTCATCGTGCATTACTTTTGTTATTGCAATGATTAAGAATGTGGCTGAATAATGACAACCTCCTCCGTCGGCTGGATCGAGTCATAGTGCCACCGAACCGAGCTCATCAGTGCAACCACATTTGCCTTTATGGGAAGGTCCTAGCTTGGTCTATTGTCGTGCCTCTTATCGGTACCACCAAAGAGGGGGGATTATGCATGCGTGCTACCCTGGCCCGGTAGGCGGCGATAGTCCTGTGAGCTAGTTCAGTTATATGGATCCAGGGTCACCGTTTGGAACAGTTTTGTTTGGCCACGACGGTGGCAGGTGTCAGGAGTGACACACGGGCCACACAGGGCATGACCCAGAAGGGGGATGATTGTCGATGGAGCCGTAAGAGTGCCAGGCAATAGACAAGTTTTGTTGGAGCAGCACCGGTCCACCCGAATGGGAGCATGAGGCCAAGAGCTCCATGGTGTGGGTAAAGTGCGCAACCTCTGCAGAGTGTAAATCTATTCGAATAGCCGCGTCCTCGGTCATAGGACACAGTTCGTACTAGGTCACACTATTTGGTCTGTGTCGAGTCTGGAGGAACAAACCATATGATGTTAATAATGAACCAGAGAAAGGTTTGATTGGTCAGACTTATAGTGCAGATGCAGGGACATCGGATGATGTCAGGTATATGGGATGTTAGCCATGCAATGGCTATGAGATGAGTGGTCGGATGACCGCATGACTTGGATTTGATTTGGATCGGGTTTAGATTGGATCCTAAGATTATTTGGAGTATGGATTAATTACTTGATATGCTTTATCTTCGTCATACTACAGTTACTTTGATAGTTAACATGCTAGATAATCCTGCTATGACATGATGATTAATGCTGCTAGATGATTAATCCTGCTAGATAATCCTGTCATAACATGATAGTTAATACTGTTAAGATAACAAGTGCATGCTTGAATGCCATGGATTGCTTTGCTTGGTGTATATGTTGGTTTGGTTTGTTTGCGAGTACATTCTAAAGTACTCAGCGGCCTTCAATGTGGCCAGGTTCACCTAAGGATCCGACGTTCTTTAGCGAGGAGCCAGAGTGTTCGCGGGCTAGAATAGTAACCCATTCAGATCTCTTTGGATGGGAGCTGCACCAAGACCATGCAGCCTTAGATAGAGCTTTTCCGCTGCCATCCCCTTTGTAAAATATCATGTAAGACTTATATATATCCATTAATAGAAATGCATGTGTTCATGATACTTGATGTAAACGCGCATACCAGAGTGATTTCCTGGGCTGGTGTGTGCGGCGACCGTCTGGCTATAGTGGTAATCAGGCGGGGCGCCATAGACACCGACATCTTCATCCATGTCGGTGGCCTCCTCGGAGGCGTAGTCCAGCACGTCGGTTAAGTCATCGACTGTGGCGACTAGGTGGGTGGTGGGTGGGACGTAAATTTCCCTGTCATCGGCTTAAAGTCTGATCTTGTCATAGACCAAGGTCCGGTCGTTCGAGATTGACAACCTCTGAATGCGATCCAGCACCTCGTTAAGGTGAGATAGGTCCTCGGAGTCCATGGCCTGGCAGCAGGTCGGGTTGATCTGAATTGTGATTTGCGGGTCGCTTGACGTGACCTTGGTGTATTGGTTGGCCGGGGTTGATCCCAAGCCGCCAATGGGAGAGATCAGATCCGAACTAAGCGTCGGGTCCATGTTCGGGCTGGGATCAAGGTCCGGGCCTCATGAGACTACCAGATCTGTGTTTGAGGTAAAGCTCGATGCGACGGTGGTCGGTTCCGCAGTTAAGGCCGGATTCGCCAGGGGATCCGATCCGTAGCCCAGATCGGAGATCAGCTTCGAGGTCAAACCTGTGACGGCCGAAAGGTTGTTGATCCGACCGGGCATCCAGCTCGAAAGGGTGAGCCCACCCCGTGAATCTACGGTTCACTCCAAGCTCCCGAATGTGACGACCTGATCCGGCGTAAAATTCTCGATGCGGGCAAGATGGCCCGCTGAGTCGGCATGTAGAACGATGCTGCCGAATGCAAAGAGCTGGCCGGGGACGAAAATGTCACCACAGCTAGTGTTGCAGTTGATCTGCAGATGAGCCATCGATCTTTTTCCGATCACATAGTGGAACTCTCAATGAAAGCACCAATGTGGATACTAAAACTGGCAGACCTCGGGGTAGGGGGTCCCGAGCAGTGGATGTCGGATCTATGGGTAACAGGAGATGAAGGAGACAGTATTTACCCAGGATCGGGCCCTCTCGAAGAGGTAATACCCTACGTCCTGCTTTGATTGTATTGATGATGATGTATCAAGTACAAGCTTTATCTACCTCGAGATCGTAAGTTGTGTTCTAACCCTAAGGATAGGTGATTGTAATTGTTACCGTGGTCTCTATGTACTAAACCCTCAGCTTATATAGATGCTGGGGGTACCTAGGGTTACACATGGTCGGTTGCCCATCTAGGGATACACATGCCGACGGCCGATGCTGTCCTTGGAGTACACATCAAGTCTTCGGTAGAGTCCATCTTGATCAAGTCGAAGTGCGAGGCTTCCGGAGTCCTTTGTAAGAATGGTGGGCCGTAGGTTCGGCCCATGGACTGTGGGCCAACTAGGTTGGTACCCCCTAGTCCAGGACACCGTCATAGTGGGTCCTAGGTGTCAGGGGGAGGAATCAATTTTTTGCATGTGATAAGGAGGCACTTATTTGTGTGTGAAGATGTAGCTGGTGGGTCCCTGCTGTCAGGGGAAGGAATCATTTTTTTGCGTGTAATAAGGAGGCTCTTCCTTGCGTGCGAATATGTAGCTGGTGGTTCCTAGATGTTAGAGGGAGGAATCATTTTTTTGCGCGTAATAAGGAGGCTCTTGCTTGCATGCGAAGATGTAGCTGGTGGGTGCTAGTTGTCAGGGGGAGGAATAACTTTTGTTCGCGTAATAAAGAGGCACTTCCTTGCGTGCGAAGATGTAGCTAGTGGGTCCCAGCTGTCAGGGGGGGAACCATTTTTTTGCGCGTAATAAGGAGGCATTTCCTTGCGTGCGAAGATGTAGCTGGTGGGTCCTAGCTGTTAGGGGGGGGATTATTTTTTTGCGCGTAATAAGGAGGCACTTCCTTACTTGTGACCATGGACCTCGTGGGTCCCACCTGTCAGCCTCTCCACGTACAGTCCTCTGCCAATGGTTGCCATTCATTGACCAAGTTGACGACACCGCGTCAAGAGCACCAAGGCAGTGGACGATGGCGAGGCCTAGGAACGGAATGCCCCGGAACCGGGGAAGACTCGGCAGTGGATGCCCATGCGGAGGGTGTATGAGGGTTGACTGGTTTTGCTGCGGTGTGAGCCTGCGGTCGCCAGAGAATAACAGGAGGTGTGGGTGAGTAGAGGGATGGCCTGGCTAGTGATACATCTCCAACATATCTATAATTTATGAAGTATTCATGCTATATTTACATGAGTTCTATATGGTTTTGGTGCACTTTTATATCATTTTAAATGGACTAACATATTAATCTAGTGCCCAGTGCCAGTTGCTGTTTTCTGCTTGTTTTTGGTTTTCCAGAAAATCCATACCGAACGAAGTCCAAACACGACGAAACTCTTTGATGATTTTTTCTAGAAGGAAAGAGACCCAGGAAGCTTCGAGGAGTACCAAAAGACCCACACGGCCCCCACAAGGCAGGGGTGCCCTAGGGGGTAGGGCGCCCCCAAGTGCCTTGTGGGCCCCTCGTGACCACTTATGGCGTGATTCCAACGCAGAAAATTCTTATATATTCCAAAACCACCGAAAGTTAACCTACCTAGATGAGTTCTTGTGCTTCCACTAGTCTCTGTTTCGAAGCGATCTCATTCGGAGCCCTATTCCGGCACCCTGCCGAAGGGGGGAAGCCATCACCAGAGGCCATCTTCATCACCCCAGCTGCCTCCATGACGAGGAGGGAGTAGTTCACCCTCGATGCTGATGGTATGTACCAGTAGCTATGTGTTTGATCTCTCTCCCTTGTGATCTTGATAAGACACGATCTTGATGTACCATGAGCTTTGTTAATATAGTTGGATCATATGGTGTTTTGACCTCTCTATCTCTGTTGTGATGAATTAAGTCCTGCTCTTTTAAGTTCTTTATGTTGGATTGAATATTATGAATCTGAGATTGTTTGATGCATGTTGAACAATTAACTCGCGGATAATCATGGTGGCATTGGGGGTATCTAGGTGACATTAGAGTTGATTGATGCATATCATATGGTGTTATCGTAGTACGATCTCTAGGGCTATTCGTTACAATTAGGGGTAGCTCAATAGATTGATTGGAAAGATAACTTTGAGGTGGTTTTGCTACCTACAACAATTTCATCTTATGTTCTCCGATATAGATAGGAACTTTGGAGTGATTCTTTATCGCACGTTGAGGGATTGTCTTTTGATTCAATTATGTTAGTGATGTTGAGAGATTACACTAGTGAAACTGTGAACCCTAGGCCTTGTTTTCAAGCATTGCAATACCATTTGTGCTCACTTTTATCACTTGCTACCTTGCTGTTTTTATTATTTCAGATTGCATAAACCTATATCTACTATCTATACTACACTTGTATCACCATCTCTTCGCCGAACTAGTGCACCTATACAATATACCATTGTATTGGGTGTGTTGGGGACACAAGAGATTGCTTGTATTTGATTGCATGGTTGTTCGAGAGAGACCATCTTCATCCTACACCTCCCATGCATTGATAAACCTTAGGTCATCCACTTGAGGGAAATTTGCTGATGTCCTACAAAACTCTGCGCTTTGAGGCCCAACAGAGTCTACAAGAATAAAGTTATGTAGTAGACATCAAGCTATTTCTGGCACCATTGCCGGGGAGGTGAGTGCTTGAATGTATCTCTTTAGATCTTTCAATTTAATCTTTTAGTTTCTTGTTTTATCACTAGTTTGGTTTATAAAAGAAAACTAAAAAATGGAATTGAATTTGCATCGAATTCTTCATCTTTATGAAGCCTTTCTTGAAAATGAGGAGTCTGAAAATTGTGCTAAATTGTTAGAAGAAGAAGTTAAGAAAATGTTTAATGTGAGTTCCTTGAATGATAAGCTAGATTTCAATGTTGTTAGTATGCTTTCTATGAATATCCTTAATGCTAATGATGATTGCACTAGCCATGATAAAATTTCTAAAAAAGGGTTTCTTATAAGCATGTCAATTTTTGTGGAGAGCATATACCTTGTGTAGACGTGCCAATTAGAGATGATAAGTTTTGTAAGAAGCATAAATATGACAGAACCCAATGGTTGCTTAAGATATTATATGATTATGCTAAAGAATTATGTTCTCTTCATCCCATTACTTGTGAACTTTGCAATGAAGTTGGTCATCTTAATTTTCAATCCATGCATTTTTATGATCGAATTGCATCCAAATATTGTGATGACATGATCACCCTTGAACATTATAATGAACTTAGTATATTTTTGGGGTGTGAAGAAGTGACACATAAAAATAATTGGTTTGACGTATTCATTCACATGAAAACAATTGAAATTAATGTAAGAGAAATCTATATGTTTTGTGTGGTAATATGCAAGGAGAATGCTTATATAGCCAATTATAGAAAGATGGGAAAACTAATGGAATATAAAAGGAATACTAATGAAAGGGAAAATATTTCCCAATTTCCTCCTATTGTTTCTCATGATGAATCAGGTGACGAGGAGGAGCCCCCTATCCAACCAATCTCTTCTATAAGAAGCTCGGAAAAATTAATTAATCCCACACATAATGTGGTGAAGAAGAAGAAAAAGAAAAGAAGAAGAAGCAAAGGTAAAAAGGTATCTCTCCCAAATAATATTGCTCCTAAGAGATATGTCCTATGTGATTAGATCACGAACTATGGAAGATGATACACTTGATGATGATATTGTTTTTTGGTCTTATGACACTATGTCTGTGGGGACTATTGAGGATGATTTTGTTATGCCTACTTCTTGCTATGATGACTATGATTGTGGAGATGATTTTGATACTTCTAGTGATCTTGAAAGTCTTTTTGTCACCAACTCGGAAAAATAAGATAATGATGATTGTTATACTATTGGTGTTATTCACGCTATCAATAATGAGAGTGATTATTTAGAAGGAAATGCTAATGATATGAAAAAAAACCATAAGCTTGGGGATGCTATGTTTGATAAGAATGACATGTTTGAGAATATTTTTTCTACAAATAATGCTTATCCTAAGCTTGGGGGTGCTATTTTTAATAAAGATGATCTTTTTAGTCCACCTACTTTTGATGAGCAAATTTATTATTATGATAGCATGCCTCCTATATATGATGATTGCAATGATTATGAAAGTGAGATTGGAAGAGTGTCAACTCTAAATATTAATTATCCCACTATTTTGTAGGGTGTTTAATCTTATTAGAATGATAAAAGTGGATTTGGAGAGGCCATGACTTTATTTAATGTTGAATCCACTACTTTGGAAGAGGTTTCAATTGATTATGATGAGAACAAAGTTGCTACTTATGATGATTATTGTGATGATACTTATGCTATAAATAGTAGTCATAATTATTCCTATAAAACTTGTCATCATTATGAATATTCCTCTACTGAACATTACTCTTTTAATGTGGAATCAATTTACAGTGTTCAAGTTTTCTATGATACTCCCACTATTATGAATGAGAAGAAATTTGTTTGTGTGGAGAGTAATAAATTTGCTATGCTTGTGGATCATGAAAATAATGCTTTGTGTGATAGCTATATTGTTGAATTTATTCATGATGCTACTGAAAGTTATTATGATTGAGGAACATATGCTTATGGATATCTCAATAATATCAAGTTTCCTCTGTATGTGTTGAAACTTTTAAAGTTGTACTTGTTTTGCCTTCCTATGCTAGTTAATTATTGCTTCAATAAATTGTTTGCTTATAAATTTCTTATGCATAGTAAGTGGGTTAGGCATAAAAGTGTTTGTCATATGATTCAGGATGCTCCCTTTATCTTTCAATTCCTACTTTTACGTGAGCATCATTAAAATCATCAAGCCTAGCTAACAGGCATTAAAGAAAAGCGTTTGTTGGGAGACAACCCAATATTTTTCCGTACTGTTTTTGTGTGTTTACATGATTACTGCTACTGTAGTAATCATGTTTTGTATCTTTTATTTCAATAAAGTGCCAATTTAAGCCTTTAAGTTGATATGGATGCTTGTTTATTTGGTTCTGTGCAAAAACAGAAACTTTTGCGTCTAGTATATGAATTATCGTTATGTACCAGAACATGATCAATTGCTGAAAGTTTTGCGCAACACTTCTGTTTGTGCTAAAACTGGTAGATCTTGGGTAGGGGGTCCCAAGCTTGGTGATCTGAGCTAGATGGTAATAGGAGAAGTAGGGACACAATGTTTTACGCAGGTTTGGGCCCTCTTGATGAGGTAAAACCCTACGTCCTGCTTCTTATATATTGATTGTGATGGGGTACAAGGTACATGATGATCTACCTCGAGATCGTATGAAGATGTTCTAAGCTCTAAGAAGCGTATGCGTGTCTCTACAGACTAAACCTCACGGCTTATATAGACGTCGGGGGTACCTAGGGTTTAAAAGGGTTAGTTGCCATTTTGGGATAAGCCTGCCGATGCTTTAGATACATCATGAGGTGTACGCCAAGTCTTCGGGAGATTTTCATTTGGATGACGGTGAGAGCCTCGGCCTAGGTAGGACCCATTCGACCACTGGTAGGTCCTCGGCCCGGCCAATGAGTGATGGGCCGATGTGATGCGCACCCCCCAATCCGGGACACCGTTGGTAGCCCCCGAACTAGTCTTCAAGCCGAGGTCATTGGATATCCTCCTCGGGATAGCTTCATAGTCTTGAGTCTTTGGCTTCATAGACGAGTTCCATCCTTCACGCTGGCTTCTGATTCCGAGGTTATGCTCGGCTCTGAGGTCTCCCAGGCCTTTTCGATCGTGGATCAGATAACGGAGGATCTTTTAACAAGACCCCTTTCCTCAGTGCATTTAACCATGAGGCCGAGGTATACACTTTTCTCTTTAGCCTAGCTATGAAGGCTTTGACCTAGTAAAAAAAAAGCCTATAGCTTCCAAAGGGTCACCTCCCATGGCATAGTCAAACCGTCTAATCCACAGTCATTATGAGGGACGTCGTGGCCCAGAGCCGATTCTATTGGCACGTCCGGTTAACGAAGGGATCGTCCTTCCGGATTTCTAGCGGTATCATCAATATACGCTTAATTTTCATGCACATAGGCTACGTGATACAGCTCCGTCGTATCTATAATTTTTGATTGTTTCATGCCAATATTCTACAACTCTCATATACTTTTGGCAGCAATTTATATGATTTTCTTGGACTAACATATTGATCCAGTGCCCAGTGCCAGCTCCTGTTTGTTGCATGTTTTCGTTTTGCAGAAAATCCATATCAAATGAAGTCCAAATGCGATAAAAATTTACAGAGATTTGTTTTGGAATATATGTGATTTTTGGGAAAAGGAGTCAATGCGAGACGATGCCCGAGGGGTCCACAAGCTCAAGGGGCGCGCCCCCCAACCCTGGGTGCGCCGGGCAGGCTTGTGGCGCCCCTGTAAGACGGTTGGGACCCTTCTTCCACCACAAGAAAGATAATATCCGGATAAAAATCCCCTCAAAATTTCAGCCCAATCGGAGTAACGGATCTCCGGGAATATAAGAAACGGTTTTCGGACAGAAAACAGACGGGAACTAGAGAAGAAAACAGAGAGAGAGATCCAATCTCGGAGGGGCTCCAGCCCTCCGGGAGCCATGGCGGCCATGGACCAGAGGGGAAACTCTCCTCCCATCTAGGGGGGATGCCAAGCAAGAAGAAGAAGGAGGGGGCTCTCTCCCCCTCTTTTCCGGTGGCGCCGAAGCGCCGCCGGGGGAACCATCATGACGACGATCTACACCAACAACTTTGCCGCCATCTTCACCAACTCTCCCCCCCCCTCTATGCAGCGGTGTAACACCTCTTCTCCCCGCTATAATCTCTACTTAAACATGGTGCTTAACGCTATATATTATTATCCAATGATATGTGGCAATCCTATGATGTTTGAGTAGATTCATTTTGTCCTATGTGTTGATTGATGATCGTGATTGATTTGAGTTGTATGTTTTATTTTGGTGCTATCCTATGGTGCCCTCTGTGTCGCACAAGTGTGTGGTATTACCATTGTAGGGTGTTGCAATACGTTCATGATTCGCTTATAGTGGGTGGCGAGAGTGACATAAGCTTATACCCGAGTAAGGGGATTGTTGCGTATAGGAGTAAAGAGGACTTGTTACTTAATGCTATGGTTGGGTTTTACCTTAATGATCTTTGGTAGTTGTGGATGCTTGCTAGAGTTCCAATTATAAGTGCATATGATCCAAGTACGGAAAGTATGTTAGCTCATGCCTCTCCCTCATATAAAATTGCAATAATGATTACCGGTCTAGTTATCGATTGCCTAGGGACAAATCCTTCTCTTGTTTTACAAAAGCTTTCTACTAATCAACTAACTTTTATTATCTTGTAAATTACTCCTAGTTTTATTCCCGCTAAGTACTTCTAGTTTTATTCTTGCAAACTTATCCTTACACCTAAAAAGTAGTTTTATTCTTGTTCTAGGTAAAGCGAACGTTAAGTGTGCTTAGAGTTGTATCGGTGGTCGATAGAACTTGAAGGGAATATTAATTCTACCTTTAGCTCCTCGTTGGGTTCTACACTCTTATTTATCAAAAAAGCTACAATTGATCCCCTATATTTGTGGGTTATCAAGACCTTTTTCTGGTGCCCTTGCCAGGGAGCAATAGCGTGGGGTTGATATTCTCGCGTGTGCTTGTTTTCTTTATCACTAAGTAGTTTTTATTTTTGTTCTAAGTTGTTTTATATCTTTAGCTATGGATATGGAACATGAAACACCAAAAAAATTAGTTGTACTTGCTACTCATGGAGATGGGGAACCTCCTAAAACCCTTGATGCTGGTTATGTGGAAAACATTAAATACTACTTTGATAATCCTGATAAATATCCATTCCACACCTTTCCTTTCAATGTGAACTTAATGATAATGAAACCTTGGCTTCTTATGCTAATGGTATATATGATTACTATGATGTGGAACAAATAGAAGAATTTGTTGCTTTTATGGGTGCTTATGAAATTGAATCTTTGTTTGAAAATTATGAAGATTGTGATGATGCTATTTACAGATCTGAAAATTATGCTATACTTAAATATTGCTCTGAGAATTACGAATACAATGCATATATTGATGAATTTATTGAGGACGTCTCCGCTGTCCAAGAAGAGACTAATATTTTGCAGGAACCTATGGAAGAAGAAATTGCTGAAACTGTGAGCTCATTAGATGAAAAAGATGACGAGGAGAGCGAAGAACAAAAGGAGGAAGAGTGGATTAGCTACCCATGCCCACCTTCTAATGAGAGTAACTCTTCAACTCATACATTGTTTAATTTCCCTTCGTGCTGACGGCAAATTCCCTGATTCCAGTAGTGTATGATAATTGCTATGATCCCTTGGATTCATTTGAAATATCCCTTTTTGATGAAATTGATGCTTGTTATGCTTGTGGCCATGATGCCAATTTGAATTATGCTTATGGAGATGAACTTGCTATAGTTCCTTATGTTAAACATGAAATTGTTGCTATTGCACCCACACATGATAGTCCTATTATCTTTTTGGATTCTCCCAACTACACTATATCGGAGAAGTTTGCGCTTATTAAGGATTATATTGATGGGTTGCATTTTACTATTACACATGATGATTTCGATGGATATAATATGCATGTGCTTGCTGCTCCTAATTGCAATTATTATGAGAGAGGAACCACATCTCCGCCTCTCTACGTTTCCAATACGATAAAATTGCAAGAAACTGTTTATGCTATGTATCGGCCTTTATTATGTGTGCATGAATTGTTCTTTTATGACATGTCGATGCATAGGAAGAGATTTAGACTTCGTCATTGCATGATATATGTTGCTTTGTTCTCACTACTAAATTATAAATCATTGTTAATTAAAATTGGCTTTGATATACCTTGGGATCCGGGTGGATCAATTACTTGAGCACTATATGCCTAGCTTAATGGCTTTAAAGAAAGCGCTGCCTGGGAGACAACCCAGAAGTTTTAGAGAGTCATTTTATTCTGTTGTGTGCTTTTAAAATATTTAAAAAATATATATAGAGGGGAACCTAAAACTTTTTAAAAAATAAAAGTGAAAGTGAGACAGATGAGCAATGTGGAAGTCGGGGCTAGCCTTGAACTTTGTTCATGCCCATGGAAACTTTGTGAACCTTGATTACAGAAACTTTTCAACAAAAATAATTATCCCCTTGTACAAATCCATTGTATTATAAAAATAATGTGCCAAGATTTACCTTTAGGATGTTTAAATTGCTTGTTTGGTGTGTGTTGTGCAAAAACAGAAACTTTTGCTGTAGTGCTTGAATTTACATATTTTACTGGAGCATGCAAAAATTCTGAATTTTTTCAAAAATACTTCTATGCAAATTGTTAATTTTTTCCTAATTTTTCAGAATATTTGGAGTTACAGAAGTATATGTTTCATTTGCATCTTTACAGACTGTCCTGTTTTCACAGATTGCTGTTATAGTTTCTTTATTTGCGTATGTTTGAAATCTTGTTGAACCCCATTGACTTGGGAGCCATATAATTGTGATAGCATACAGTGGGTAATGTTTGATTATAATTATACAATAATTTTACAGCAGGACATGATGGGATTTGATGTTATATGTACTAACCCCTCTAATAAAAAGTTCGGTTAAGTTTTGTGTGGATGAAGTGTTCGAAGATCGAGGAGGTATCGATATGAGGAGAATAAGGAGAGGCAAGAGTTCAAGCTAGGGGATGCCCAAGGCACCCCAAGTAAATATTCAAGGAGACTCAAGCGTCTAAGCTTGGGGATTCCCCGGAAGGCATCCCATCATTCTTCGACAATTATCGGTATGTCTCGGTTTTTGTTTTGTTCACATGATATGCGTAAATTCTTGGAGCGTCTTTTGTGTTTATTTTTCCTTTTTATTTTATGCACCATGCTGGTATGAGATATTCCTTGGTTTATTTATAGAATGCTCTTTGCACTTCACTTATATCTTTTGAGTATGGCTTTATAGAATGCTTCATGTGCTTCGATTATATCATTTGAAGTTTGGATGCATGTTTCTCTACATATAGAAAACCGTTATTTGTAGAATGCTCTTTTGCTTCACTTATATTTATTAGAGCATGGGGAAGTCTTTTGTAGAAAGAATTAAACTCTCATGCTTCACTTATATCTATTTAGAGAGTCAACAGGAATTGGTCATTCACATGGTTAGTCATAAAATCCTACATAAAACTTGTAGATCACTAAATATGATAAGTTTGATTCCTTGCAATAGTTTTGCGATATTGAGATGGTAATATGTGCGAGGTACTAGTGAATAATTGTGGTTTAGTAAGAATATTGGTGTTAAGGTTTGTGATTCCCGAAGCATGCACGTATAGTCTTTAGTTATGCTAAGAAGTTGGAGCATGATTTATTATTGAGTGTCTTAATTTGCGTGGAGGTCGGGGGCGCGCGATGGTTAACACCTACCAACCTCCCCCCTAGGGGCATGCGTAGTAGTACTTTGCTTCGAGGGCTAATAGACTTTCGCAATAAGTATGTGAGTTCTTTATGACTAATGTGAGTCCAGGGATTATACGCACTCTCACCTTTCCGCAATTTGCTAGTCTCTTCGGTACCGTGCATTGCCCTTTCTCTCCTCGAGAGTTGGTGCAAACTTTGCCGGTGCATCCAAACCCCGTGATATGATACGCTCTATCACACATAAGCCTCCTTATATCTTCCTCAAAACAGCCACCATACCTACCTATTATGGCATTTCCATAGCCATTCCGAGATATATTGCAATGCAACTTCCATCATCATCATATACATGACTTGAGCATTCATTGTCATATTGCTTTGCATGATCGTAAGATAGCTAGCATGATATTTTCATGGCTTGTCCGTTTTTTTATATCTTTGCTACGCTAGATCATTGCACATCCTGGTACACTGCCAGAGGCATTCATATACAGTCATATTGTTCTAGTATCGAGTTGTAATATTGAGTTGTAAGTAAATAAAAGTGTGATGATCATCATTATTAGATCATTGTCCCAGTGAGGAAATAAAAAAAAGGAGGCCAAAAAGATCCCAACAAAAAAAGGAGAGAAAAAGAGAGAAGGGGCAATGCTACTATCCTTTACCACACTTGTGCTTTACAGTAGCACCATGTTTTTCATATAGAGAGACTCCTATGTTGTCACTTTCATATACTAGTGGGAATATTTCATTATAGAACTTGGCTTGTATATTCCGATGATGGGCTTTCTCAAATGCCCGAGGTCTTCATGAGCAAGCAAGTTGGATGCACACCCACTTAGTTTTCAGTGTGAGCTTTCATACACTTATAGCTCTTAGTGCATCCGTTGCATGGCAATCCCTACTCCTCGCATTGATATCGATTGATGGGCATATCCATAGCCCGTTGATCCGCCTAGTTGATGAGAGACTTTCTCCCTTTTTGACTTCTCCTTATTGATCCCTACCACTGCATTCTATTCCACCTATAGTGCTATGTCTATGGCTCATGCTCAAGTATTGCGTGGGGGTTGAAAAAGCTGAAGCGCATTAAAAAGTATGAACCAATTGCTCGGCTGACATCAGGGTTGTACATGATTTATATTTTGTGTTAAGAAGATGGAGCATGACAAGGCTATATGATTTTGTAGGGATAGCATTCTTTAGCATTTTTATTCTGAAAGGCATGATTGTTTGTTGGTATGCCTGAGTATTGATGTCTTTATATCAAATTATAGACAATTTCTTTGAATCACTCGTATCTTAATATTCATGCCATGATTACATTATATGATCAAGATTATGTTAGGTAGCATTCCACATCAAAAATTATCTTTTTATCATTTACCTACTCGAGGACGAGCAGGAATTAAGCTTGGGGATGCTGATACATCTCTGTCGTATCTATAATTTTTGATTGTTTCATGCCAATATTCTACAACTTTCATATACTTTTGGCAACAATTTATATGATTTTCTTGGACTAACATATTGATCCAGTGCCCAGTGCTAGCTCCTGTTTGTTGCATGTTTTTGATTCGCAGAAATCCATATCAAACGAAGTTCAAACACGATAAAAATTTACGGAGATTTATTTTAGAATATATGTGATTTTTGGGGCGCGCCCCTACCTTGGGCGCGCCAGGCAGGCTTGTGGTGCCCCTGTAAGGCGGTTGCGGCCCTTCTTCCACCACAAGAAATATAATATCCACATAAAAATCCCCTCAAAATATCTGCCCAATCGGAGTTATGGATCTCCGGGAATATAAGAAACGGTTTTCGGCCAGAAAACAGATGGGAACCAATCTCGGAGGGGCTCCTGCCCTCCGGGAACCATGGCGGCCATGGACCAGAGGGGAAACTCTCCTCTCATCTAGGAGGGAGGCCAAGCAAGAAGAAGAAGGAGGGGGTCTCTCTCCCCCTCACTTCCGGTGGCGCCGGAGCGCCGCCGGGGGAACCATCGTGACGGCGATCGACACCAACAACTTCACCGCCGTCTTCACCAACTCTCCCCCTCTATGCGGTGGTGTAACACCTCTTCTCCCCACTGTAATCTCTACTTAAACATGGTGCTTAATGCTATATATTATTATCCAATGATATGTGGCAATCCTATGATGTTTGAGTAGATTCGTTTTGTCCTATGGGTTGATTGATGATCATGATTGATTTGAGTTGTATGTTTTATTTTGGTGCTGTCCTATGGTGCCGTCCGTGCCGCACAAGCGTGTGGGATTACCACTGTAGGGTGTTGCAATACGTTCATGATTCGCTTATAGTGGGTGGCGAGAGTGACAGAAGCGTATACCCGAGTAACGGAATTTTTGCGTATGGGAGTAAAGAGGACTTGTTACTTAATGCTATGGTTGGGTTTTACCTTAATGATCTTTGGTAGTTGCGAATGCTTGCTAGAGTTCCAATTATAAGTGCATATGATCGAAGTATGGAAAGTATGTTAGCTCATGCCTCTCCCTCATATAAAATTGCAATAATGATTACCGGTCTAGTTATCGATTGCCTAGGGACAAATCCTTCTCTTGTGTTACAAAAGCTTTCTACTAATCAACTAACTTTTATTGTCTTGCAAATTACTCCTAGTTTTATTCCCGCTAAGTAATTCTAGTTTTATTCTTGCAACTTATCCTTACACCTACAAAGTAGTTTTATTCTTGTTCTAGGTAAAGCGAACGTTAAGTGTGCGTAGAGTTGTATCGGTGGTCAATAGAACTTGAAGGGAATATTAATTCTACCTTTAGCTCCTCATTGGGTTTGACACTCTTATTTATCGAAAAAGCTACAATTGATCCCCTATACTTGTGGTTTATCACTGCGTAATGCATTGGGAAATGGTGATTCATTCCTTGTGGCGAGGCGACCCCTGGTGTCGGTGTAAAAACCGGCAGACCTCGGGGTAGGGGGTCCTGAGCTGCGAATCTCGGATCGATGGTAACAGAGACAAAGGAGACGATGTTTTACCCAGGTTCGGGCCCTCTTGATGGAGGTAAAACCCTATGTCCTGCTCGTGTTTATATTAATGGAGATGTATCGAATACAGAGTAGATCTACCTCGAGATCGTAATATGTGTCTAACTTCTAAGGCTAGGTAAGTAATGTTGCGTTGATGTCCCCATTACGGGCTAAACCCTATGGCTTATATACACGCCAGGGAGGGTATCTAGGGTTACAAAGTCGGTATGCTAGGAGAGAGGCGGCAGGAGAGATTTTAGAGTATACGTCAAGTCTTCGGTAGAAACAGCCTTGATCACGCCTCCCACGTACAGCCTCCGGAGTCCATCTTGGTTATGTGCGGGGGTATATCGTCCCAAGTGAGAAGATAGGTCGGCCCGGTTAGCACCCCCTATTCCAGGACACCGTCACTAGCCCCTGAACTGGTCTTCGATGCCGAAGTCGTCGCCCTTCACATTCTGGAGTCTTGGCTTGACAGACAAGTTACCGTGCTTCCATTTTCCGAACGAAGTTAAAGACCTCGGCCGACCTTTAGAATTCGCCGAGAGCTCAATATCAGATGTTGAAACTCATGCCACTTAGGGAATTGGGCCCCTTTATGGGAAAAACGTCAAAGCGTCAGCCCTTTCTACCCTTACTTAATAGACGCTTGACCCTTGCTTGTGGTTGTGCGCCCTTGCAACCACAGCGAGAAATTCCCCCTCCCTCCAGCCCCAGCTTAGGAGCCCAAAAAATGGCGAGCGGCGAGGGATCGTCAAGGCGTCCTCACGGCTCGGATAGGGGGGACTGGGGGAGCTAGTCCGTCGCGTGCCTTCAATTGGAGTGTTTGGCAACGCAGGGATACCTGCCGGATGCGGATCTAGCCGCTACCCGCCCCGGACTAACATCCATCGAGGGTCAAGCCCACGCCGAAAACTACCCCTCGCCACAAGGGGATGAGCGCGTATGCTTCGTACCTTTCCTCCTCAGCGGCTTAGGGTTTCCAATCCACCCATTCCTCCACGACTTGCTGGAGTTCTACGGGTTACAGCTACATCATCTTTCTCAGAATTCGGTGCTACATATTGCGGGGTTTGTCGCGCTCGGCGAGCTACACCTCGGCTGTCAGGCACACTTCGGATAATGGCGGAAGTTCTTGTGCATCGTGCCCCGCTCTTCGACCGATAAGTTATTCGAGGTCGGAGGAGCCGAAGT
Source organism: Elymus sibiricus (assembly GCA_039707655.1). NCBI lineage: Eukaryota > Viridiplantae > Streptophyta > Magnoliopsida > Poales > Poaceae > Elymus > Elymus sibiricus. The sequence goes on from CM077670.1 coordinate 202,219,839, forward strand.
CTGCCGAATCGACAAGACTGGCTACCCAGCGGGGACACCTCGGGAGGAGGCCGACTACTGGACTTCCGATTGGTTCTATATCACCGACGTCCTATTGTACGAGCCAGTCTGGCCAGGCCTTCCACCCTTTTCCTTAGATCCGCCGAGGAAGCGTTACAGCTGGAGGCCACTGAGTTCGGCTCAAGAGGAAGACGAAGCCGTGACTAGGCTAGCGGCCAAGGTAAAGATCCTGTCAAGCGCAGGTCTCACCATCATCGATGTGATGGCGGTGGCTCTAGACTGGAGAGTCCAGCCTCTTCGGCAGCGCCGGCATTTATTGTGCGAGTATAACGGGTCCGAGGACGCCTCTCGATCCATCAAGGGGGCTTTTATGGACCAAAAGACCCTCGGAGCTGTACTAGCCAGTATGTATCAAGGGTCAGCCGAGGAGTTTGCCAAATGCCAGTTCCAGGACGGGTTGTTGTACTACAACCCAGCCGACATCGTAAGTCTTTATTCCGGGTTTTCTTGTTTTACCTCGGAATCCTTATCATTAATCCTTTATATATTGGTTGATCAGCGGTGGAGGCGTTGGCTTGAAGGGGTGAGCAGTCCAGCTCCAGAACCGGAGTCACACAGTCGCGCAAAAGATCCTCTCTATCATGAGGATGAAGACCTGGGGCTTATCTACGAAGGGAAGAGCTTTTACCTGGAGATCCTAGACGGCGCAAAGGTAGCGGTTGTCCCTGATACGCCGGGGACAAGACCAACCTCATCGGTAACTCTCCCTTCCTCTAAGCGAAAGAGAGCCCCTCGTCCCTCAGTCTCTAGTCTTCTGACTTCTCCTCCAAAGGGGCGGCGCTCCCAACGCCTCCACAGAGAAACGGCTCCACTGGCAAGGGCTCGGCCAGAAGGTCAAGAAGCTCCGGCGAGGGCAAGCGAGAGTGTTCCATCCGTCATTTGGTAACATTTAGCTTTATGTCATAGAAAAGACATTTCGGGTTCTAACACTGCCGAATATTTGCAGTCAGCCTCCACTTTCCACTGCACATGTGGAGGCCGAGTAAGGCGCGGCCCCGCTCAAGAAGGCAGAGGTCCGAAATCCTGCAAGGGTTGACCCCGGAGCCGCCCAGCCCGAAGACTCAGCGACATTGGCCACTCCGTCCGAAATTCAATGCGCCGCGAATTATCGTCGGCGAAAGGCTTCCTTGAATAATCCCGCCTTTTCGGACAGGGAGCAGAAGGCTCTTAGCACAGTGGACGCATACCTCGGGGCGACCCGAGGTTCTTTTGACGAGTCGCTGGATGTGCTGGCGCGAGGGCTGCGGGTAAGATTTTCAAAGACGAATATGACTACCAAGTATAGTAGTAGCCCCTAAGGCTTGATACGAGCCCCTGGGGTCAGATCAAGACTTGAATAGTAACCCGCAATCACTGTTTTAACAGGAAGCTCGCTTGAAGAACGAGCAATTGACCTCGGCGTTAATCCAAACAAAGGTGCAGCTTGACGCGGCATTGGCCGAGGTTGAGCAGGTGAAGAAATGCACCAGAGAGGCGCACGGTAATTGCTTACCCCTTGAAGTGGGTAACTTTAAAAAAAGCAGAGTTGACGCCTAGCATTGCTTATAGCAGCGGAGGCCCTGGGCCATCTCGAAAGAGATCTGAAGCAGGCCCGTGAAGATCTGGCGTATGCGGAAGCGCAACGCCAGGCAAGTCAACCAGCCGTCGGCTTCCGCCTCCTCGGACAAAGTCCGAGGAGTGTCCCATACTAGTGGCCGAAGTTATCGAACCAAATACGTCAAGGGACCAGGCAATCGGGCTATACGGCTCAAAAGACGAGAGGGTAACGGAAGGTTATGTTATATTACTGTTTAACGTAAGAAACATCTTCCGAGGAAAATAGTTCTTCCAATAGTTCCTTTCCGCGGGGAATGTGTCGAACATGCCTGTCCGAAGACGGATGACCTCGGGGTTAAAGCCCCTGGTCGGGGTTTGAAAAGACCCTTGCCACGTTAGTCCTATGTCATAGCCGACCAATTCGCATTATAAGACCGCTAGCTTTCGGCTTTATCCGTCTGAGGTACTACACCGGCTGACCCAGGAGTAACAATCACAACGGTGCTCCCTTTGCCCCCTAGCCGAAATATCGGGAACGTAAGGGGCAAGCACAGGAGCCGGGCAACCCAGCTTGGCCAAATCTTAAAGCGAATCGATGCATATAGTGGCTCAAAAGACAATAGTACATAAGGGGCAGAATAGCTATTGTTTTGAAAAGAACCAGCTAGATTGTCCTCGGGGTCGCAAAAGAAATTTCCGAGGTGAGAAGATAAGAAAGAAAAAAGGTTAAATCGAAAGAAAATGCACAAGTTATTTACACAGACCGTATACTCGAAGTTATGCCTAGAAGCGTCGGAGGAGCGCCGCGTTCCACGGGTGGGGCTCTAATCGGCCGTCCTCTGGATCTTGGATTCGATAAGCTCCTCCGATGAGCACTTGGTCAATGATGAACAGTCCGTCCCATCTAGGGGAGAGCTTGTGTTTTTGTTTTTCGGGGTGCAATCTCATTACGAGATCCCCGACGTTAAATTCTTTAGCACGGACCTCTCTACCGTGGTAGCGTCGCGCCTGCTGTTGATAAATAGCAGAACAAGCCCGTGCGATGTTGCGCTCTTCCTTGAGAGCGTCTAAGGCATCTTGCCGATCGAGTTCGGCCTCCAACTCCTCGTACATGCGCACCCGAGGTGCGTCGTGTATGATATCGGAGGGGAGGACTGCTTCGGCGCCATATACCATAAAAAATGGGGTATACCTGGTGGATCTATTCGGTGTGGTACGCAAGCCCCATAATACGGAATCGAGTTCCTCAACCCATTTACAGTCGGCTTTTTTAAGGGAGTGGACGAGCCGTGGCTTAATTCCGCTAAGGATGAGTCCATTGGCTCGCTCCACTTGGCCATTGGACTGCGGGTGGTAGATGGACGCGTAATCGAGCTTGATGCCCATTTTCTTACACCATGCCTTGACCTCTTTCGCCGTGAAGTTGGTTCCGTTGTCTGTGATCAGACTGTGGGGGACACCGTAACGGTGAACTACCCCCGAAATGATTCCGATGACTTGGACGGCCTCGGCGGAGGTGACTGGTTTTGCTTCGATCCACTTAGTGAATTTTTCTACCATGACGAGTAGGTATTTGTTTTTATGTGATCCTCCCTTGAGTGGCCCGACCATATCCAGCCCCCAGACTGCAAAGGGCCACATAATGGGGATGGTGCACAGGGCCGCGGGGGGCATGTGGCTCTGATTGGCGAATACCTGGCAGCCTGGGCAACGTTGTACTAATGCCGAGGCATCGGCACTTGCCGTTGGCCAGTAGAAACCGGCGCGAAAGGCCTTGCTGACCAGGGTCCGAGCAGCGGCATGATGTCCGCTCATGCCGGAGTGTATCTCGCGTAATACGAGTTTTCCTTCTTCCTCGGATATGCATCTCTGGAGGACGCCCGTTGTACTCATTTTATTGAGTTCCCCTTCATAAACCTTGTAAGCTTTAGACGGTCTTACAATCCGGCGGGAGTCGGCTTGGTTATCAGGGAGCTCTTTTCGGAGTAGGTATGCGAGGAATGGCTTGGTCCATGGCGTGATGACTGCCATGACCTCGTGCGCTGAATCGGTCTTCCGGATCGTTGATCCGCCTATGATACCGTCGTCCTCTTCGGGCGGGGCATGTTGCCCGACATCGGTTGAGTCCGGTGTTCCTTTGCTGTCTAGCCAGACTACGGATGGCTTAAAAAGCTGCTCGAGGAAGGTGTTCTCGGGAACCTTGTCCCGTTTTGCGCCCATACGGGCGAGTACATCTGCGGCCTGGTTACTATCTTGGGGTATATGGTGGAATTCCAGCCCCTCGAACATGGCCGAGATCTTTATGACGGCATTGCGGTAAGCTGTCATCTTTGGGTCTTTGGCGTCAAATTCGCCATTAATTTGCGAGATAGCGAGGTTGGAGTCACCTCGGACCTCGAGTCGTTTGACACCCATGGAGACTGCTATCCGAAGTCCGTGTAAGAGGGCTTCGTACTCAGCCGCGTTGTTGGAATCTATGTACATGATTTGCAGTACATATTTAATGTTATCTCCCATGGGGGAAGTGAGCACCACGCCAGCCCCTAGGCCGGCAAGCATTTTGGAACTGTCGAAACACATCGTCCAATGCGAGTCGGTACTGTATTCACGGGGGAGTTCGGCTTCGGTCCATTCGGTGACGAAGTCCGCCAACACCAGGGATTTAATGGCCCGGCGCGGTTTGTAGGTGATTTCAAAGGGTAGGAGCTCTATAGCCCATTTGGCGATGCGCCCCGTTGCGTCTCTATTGTTGATTATGTCGCTCAACGGGACGTCGGATGCCATCGTCATTGCGCACTCTTGAAAGTAGTGCCGAAGCTTGCGCGATGCCATGAAGACTGCGTAAGCTATCTTTTGATAGTGAGGGTAGCGTGTCTTGCAGGGTGTTAAGACCTCGGCCACGTAGTATACGGGTTTCTGGACCTGGAACTTATGACCTTCCATGTCTCGTTCGACCACGAGGACTGCGCTAACCACCTGGTTTGTGGCCGAGATGTACAATATCATCGGTTCACAAACACTTGGTGCTGCCAGGATAGGATTAGTGGCGAGGAGGGCCTTGATGTCTTCCAGGGCCGCCGCAGCCTCCTTAGTACATGTAAATGTTTTAGTTGGTTTTAACAGCCTGTATAATGGCAAGGATTTTTCTCCAAGTCGTGATATAAAGCGGCTCAGTGCTGCTACACAACCCGCCAATTTTTGTACGTCCTTGAGCTCTGTTGGAATCTCCAAACGATCCAAAGCTCGGATTTTAGCAGGATTGGCTTCAATTCCTCGATTAGATACGATGAAGCCGAGGAGTTTACCAGCTGGGACTCCGAAGACACATTTCTCCGGGTTAAGTTTGATTTGATACTCCCGTAAGCTAGCAAATGTGTCGCGAAGGTTGTCGACCAACTGGTCGATGTGTTTAGTTTTAATAACTACATCGTCTACGTAGGCCTCAACGGTCTTTCCGATGTGTTTTTGTAGGCATGTTTGAATCATGCGCTGGTACGTGGCGCCGGCGTTCTTTAGTCCGAAAGGCATTGTGTTGAAGCAAAACGGCCCGTAGGGCGTGATGAATGCTGTTGCTGCCTGGTCTGACTCCTTCATCTTTATCTGATGATATCCTGATTAGGCATCCAGGAAGCACAATGCGTCGTGGCCCGTAGTGGCGTCCACGATTTGGTTAATACGGGGTAAGGGGAAGGGGTCTTTGGGGCAAGCTTTGTTGAGGTCTCTGAAATCGACGCACAACCGCCAAGACTTGTCCTTTTTTGGCACCATGACCAAATTAGCCAGCCAATCCGGGTGTTTTATGTCCCTGATGAATCCCGCTTCCAACAGCTTTGCCAGTTCTTCACCCATTGCTTGACGCTTGGGCTCGGAGAAACGCCGAAGAGTTTGTTTAACGGGCTTATAGCCTTTCAATATGTTTAGGCCATGCTCTACAAGCCTACGGGGTATCCCGGGCATATCGGATGGGTGCCAGGCGAATATATCCCAGTTTTCTTTAACGAAAGCGCGAAGGGCCTCGGCCACTTCCGGATCGAGGTTGGCCCCCATGGACGCCATTTTAGCAGGGTCCGTTGGGTGAACCTGGAATTTGATTATCTCATCGGCCGGTTTGAAAGAGGTAGGCTTTGATCTTTTGTCGAGAATGATATCGTCCCAGTCGACCTCGGCGCGCAACGCGGTCAGCTCTTCGGCCGCGAAGGCCTCGGCAAGGGTCTCGAGGGCGAGGGACTCAGTTTTGTTTTCGGCTTTGAGCGCCCTATCCGGGTCACTTGAGATAGTGATGATCCCTTTCGGGCCCGGCATCTTGAGCTTCATGTAGCCGTAGTGTGGCACCGCTTGAAATCTAGAGAAGGCGTCCCGTCCGAGGATGGCGTGGTATCCACTCTTGAAAGGCGCGATGTGGAACGTAATATCCTCGGAGCGATAATTATCCGAGGTCCCGAAGACTATGTCTAGGGTTATTTTTCCACTGAAGCGTGCCTCTTGTCCGGGGACTATTCCTTTAAAGGTGGTGGTGCTCCGTTCTATGCGTGATCTATCGATGTGCATTTTGTCCAGGGTGTCCTCGTATATCAAATTAAGGCTGTTGCCTCCGTCCATAAGGACCTTGTGGAGGCGACAGTGATCCACAATGGGATCGAGGACTAGCGCGGCAGGGCACCTGTCCGGGGCAGACCTTGGTTGATCCTTCTGAGTGAAGGAGATCGGCGTGTCTATCCACGCATCCCAAGGCGGTGCCCGCCGGACAACGTTGACCTCCTGCAGGGCCCGTTTGTGGTGGTTTTTATCGTAAATGTCTCATAAATCATTAGGACCTCGTCTTCATCCGAGGTCCGTCCAGAGTGGCTGGAGGCGCCCGCCAAGAGGGCGGGCTCCCCTTTGGCCACTTGCCTTAGCACCCAGCAGTCCCGAAGGCTGTGGGTTGGGCAGGAATTCACTAATACGGTGTGGATCGGGCACGGTTTACCCAGAAAGCCGTCCAGGGCCGTTCCGGGGTGATCGGAGGTTTTCTTCTTCTTCCGGGGTTGATCACCCGAGGTATCGCATTTGTGATTTTCGCGCTGAGGCGCAAACCGGTCGCGTTCCGGATAGTCTTCATGGATCGAGTCTGTATTCTCCTTGGTTCGCCAGGCGTCTTCAATGGCGCAAAATCGCGCTACCAAGTTGGTTAATTCAGGGAGTGTTCGGACGCAACGACGGGCGAGGGCGTTCAAGACGCCTTCATCCTTGCATCCGTGCTCAAAAGCGGCGATTATATCAGAGTCTTGGTACTCTAGTATCTTGCTATTAACGATCAAGAACCTGGCCCAGTATTGCCGGATCAGCTCACCAGGGATCTGCCGTATGTAAGCTAAGTCCCAGATGTCGGAGGGGCCGGAGTCGTCGGGGCGATATTCTATACAAGAGGTGGGCGGACTAGATCCGGTCTCTAAAGACCGCGGGCTGAAGACCTCGTCCCGTTCACCTGACGGTGGGTCCGTAGTTATCGGTTTAGCCGATTCGATCTGGGAGTCGGTCATCAGGGGGTCATCGTCCGATCCAATCTCCAGGAAGTATCTTACCCCCTCATCGGCGAGGGGGGTCTTCGTTGGAGCCGGGGAAGGGTCTCGATTCCTCTCCATGTTACGTGGGGGTGTCTGCGAGACCAAAGCTTCAGATGTGGAGCCATTCTCCGTGGGTTTAAGGCCGTTGACTGGCGATCCCATCGATCCCTCCGGCGATCTCACAGCGGAACTCTCAATGAAAGCACCAGTGTCGGTGTAAAAACCGGCAGACCTCGGGGTAGGGGGTCCCGAGCTGCGGATCTCGGATCGATGGTAACAGAGACAAAGGAGACGATGTTTTACCCAGGTTCGGGCCCTCTTGATGGAGGTAAAACCCTACGTCCTACTCTTGTTTATATTAATGGAGATGTATCGAATACAGAGTAGATCTACCTCGAGATCATAATATGTGTCTAACTTCTAAGGCTAGGTAAGTAATGTTGCGTTGATGTCCCCATTACGGGCTAAACCATATGGCTTATATACACGCCAGGGAGGGTATCTAGGGTTACAAAGTCGGTATGCTAGGAGAGAGGCGGCAGGAGAGATCTTGGAGTATACGTCAAGTCTTCGGTAGAAACAGCCTTGATCACGCCTCCCACGTACAGCCTCCGGAGTCCATCTTGGTTATGTGCGGGGGTATATCGGCCCAAGTGAGAAGATGGGTCGGCTCGGTTAGCACCCCCTATTCCAGGACACCGTCACCTGGTCTTCGATTACCCTATCAAACGGTGGGGGAGCCAGTAAATCTATTTCACCTGCATCCTCATCTTCTCCCTCAGTGCATGGGACTCACCACAAATACAAACATCTTGAGACCCAGCTCTTTTCCCTCCTCCTCTGCTCAATATGGATAGCACTGAGAAAGGATCCAAGGTCAAAACCATCGTCGGAGGGGGGCAGTGGATGCACTCCACCGGCACCATTGACAGGCTCAAAGCCGCCAGGTACCTTCCCACCATGGCCAAATACCGTTCCCCCGTAGATGGGGACGCGAGCCGCTCGGCGTCTGCCATCCCTGCTCCCCACGAAGGAGAGCGGGTGATATTTATTTCACATCTTGTCTGAGGTTTAGGTTTTCCCCTTCACCCCTTTTCTCGGGGCCTATTGTTCTATTACGGGATCGACTTCCACCATCTAGCCCCGAATTCTATTCTCCACATTGCTTCTGTCATAATCTTCTATGAGGCCTTCCTTCGCATCGAGCCCCACTTTGGGCTGTGGTTGAAGGGTGTTCTGCGTCAAGCCATACTGTGTTGGTCATGAACTTGCAGAGTGCGGAGGGGCTATCATTATCCATCTCATAGACGCAGTTTGGCCCGTGGGCTCCTTCACCGAAGCGGCGGAGTCCTGGCAACAAGAGTGGTTTTACGTGGCAGATCCCTTTACTGGGGGCCACAAAGGGTCTCCCCCCATTTCGGCAAACCCGCCGAGGAGGCTATCCTCCTAGTCGGCCGAGAACCTCGACTGGGGGGCCCGAAGTAGGTTAAAGCGCTTCAATGTAAGCTTAGGGCTGTGGTCGGCGAGGTCATTAGTCTAGTGGACGTAGTCCACATGCTTCTTTATCGTCGGATCCTTCCGCTTGAAGTCCGATCACTCCCAATGTGGGAGTTCAGTCCCGAGGACGACGCAGTGGTAAAGGATTTCTTCTATGGAGAGGACCTCGGTGGGATGTGGAAGCTCTTGTTCGAACCCAAGAAGAACATCTTCCCTTCCCGCACCGAGGATATTGGCTTCTTCCGAGCCCTTCCTGTTGCCGAGGTGATTTTATCTTAATCTCGATCGAGTTTCTCTTTCACAACCATCCTCTTTTTACTATATCGCGGTCAACTACACCTCTTCTTGATGCAGGTATGGCGTATGCGAGCTGAGAAGATGAAGTCCCTGGCCACGCTGCCAGGGGATCCCAGGACTCCCGAACTTGAAAGACTTCTAGCCGAGGCTCCGGTAGGAGGGAAGGAGAGGAAGAACATGACTAAGAGTCCGTTCACCCTAGATGATACCTTAGGCGCAGTGCAGATCAAGGAAAGGAAGAATAGGATGACAAACATGCATTTCCAGGGAGGTACCTCGGATACAAGATCGGCAGCTCCTCAGAGTTCTTCCTCTCAACCCAGCTCCACTCACCGAAAGGAGAGGAAGAACATGATGAACTACCTGTCCTCCCAGGGAAATATCTCAGACACTGCCTTGGAGAGTCATCGAAGCTCATCGGGCGATGTCGAATGGAGGGGCCGAGGTAGAGAGAGCGAATCAACCTTTTCAGAGAACTGGAAAAGATCGGCGTCCGAGGAGGCCGAGGGACTTGCCTTCCTCGGCAATCACTACAAAAAAAACACTTCCGTGATGATACGTGTTTGTCACAGTAGGTCACGTTTTCTGTCATGCATGTACATCCATGACGATTATATGACAGAATCAAGATGTGCTATCATAGAAGTGTTCCATGACTGTCGAGGTACGACCAAGACAATCTATGGGACCAGCAAAGATCCCTTTGCGATTTGGCTGTAGGGATCGACGAGCACAAAGAGCGGAATCAGCAGCACACACACAAGTTTTACCCAGGTTCGGGCTGCTGTGAAGTGCAAAACCCTACTCCTGCTTTGATTGCATTATGGTGGAACCACAACTATAGGGAGCACAGCTTGCTGGCAAGGTGCGCGGGAAGTGAAGCTACACACATAGATTTTGCAAAGTGTCGACCCTTCTACCAGTAGCCATGGGCCTCCTTTTATAGGTTAAGGGGTCACCACAGTGGCAAAAAGGTAAATACATGATGATTTGATAGCAACAGTGCTATCATGCCTAACTCTGCCGGACTAGGACAAATGCATTAAATGCGCCATTAGGTGTCGCGCTGGGGACGACCTCTGGAAAGGTTCATGCACCGCTCGCCCAGCTACCTTCTATTAGCTTGACACGCCATTAGGACATGTGTCATTAAAGTTGATCCTCCTCCCAACGTGCTGATACGTGCCCCAACAAGTCTCACCAAACCGCCTGCCCGCTAGACACTTCATCAACAAGTGACCAGCTGACCGATGAGGTGGAGCGGTGGCGAAGTAGAGAGGGAGCTTGCCGGGTCTTCGCCTTACCGGTGTATAGCTTGCCGGCAAGTGGAATCTTCATCTTCAGTACTAAGTTAGTACTTCTTGATGGTCTGTCTTGAGGTCTTCTTCTTGGCTTTGCCAACCAAGTCTTGTGTCTTGATGTAGCAATCCTTCGGCAAGCCCTTGCCACCGGGAAGGCTACCACTGTTTGTGCAAAAGTCAGGGTATAAAAATTCCCATTTTTTTATACACCGACAATGACAATACTCAAATTATCATCACGGAAGTGTCCACTTCCAAGACGATAAATGGCGCGTCATATAAGTGTTTTCGTCAAGAGTAACCGACACGTGGCATCCACCGTAACGGGTCGCCGTTAAGCTATCAGGTTCCGGTTTGGATCCGATAACCCATTAACAACCCTGACCAATAGAGAATTTCCACGTGTAAAATTCTCATTCGCCAATGGAACCACGTGTCAGCTCGGCGTCGCGACAGATGTCATCCATCCACTGGACGATATGCGCCTATGGAATAGTGACACGTGGCACGGCCCAACAGTGGCCCATTTATGTTAAAAAGGCTGGCCCGTTTGACTTGGTCAAAAGTTAGCGGGCTGGCCCATGGAAAGCCTGTTAACGGCCTCTTCGCCTATAGCCCATTTACGGCTCGGGTACTCACGGCCCGTTATGGCCTTTCCGAATTTGGCCCAGTAGTGTCATGTGGGTCGTCCCATATGATTCTATCCCATTGTCACTTTTGGCCCATGTAGAAAGAGCCAGCCCCCCGCACCTTCCCCATAAAAAGGCAATCGCGAGGGGGCGCTGCTCATTCACCCCCGTCTTCCCCATCTAGCCGCCGCGCCATCGTCTTCCTCTTTGCGTCAGAGTAGAGCTCGCCGCCGCCGCACTACTGCCTCGCCCATCCACCAACTTCCCTCCTGAGAGCAATATGGCACCCAAGAGAGCTACCAATCCGGCTGAGGCAGAGGTGAAGAAGGCCGCCAAACCTCCCGACTTGGAGGCGGAGAAGAGGAAAGCAGCTGTAGCAGCACGGCAGAGGAAGAATGTAGTTTTCACCCCACCGGCTCTGAGCAAGAGTGTGCTCATAGATAGGTACGCATACATGTTGGGGAGAGACACCAAGGACCACATCGCCCAGTCGTGCTGCCTGCTGATCTGAAGCCCTCCGTAGACAAATTCCCATTTTTGTGCGCACACTTCTACTGTGGGCTTTGTCCTCCTTTTTCTGATTTCTTCTCCGAGCTGATGTACACATATGGATTTCGGCTCTTGGATTTCACTCCAAATTCCGTGACCTGTATGTCAGTCTTTGCCCACATGTGTGACAATTTTGTCGGAGACGTCCCCAATGTCACCCTTTTCCGCCATTTCTTCATTCCCCGCATCGAAGGGGATGCCCTTTCTGGAAGCATCACCTGGATCCCCAGAGGTGGCGCCAAGGATGTATATCTCATGGGCTAGCTACATCTGAAGTGGGAGGAATGGCGAGCGGAATGGTGCTGGATCAAGGAGAAGGATTTCCCTGACTTCTGTGCACCTCGGACCGAGAAGGTTGTACATGACTAGGATTGGAGCAGCTACAGCAAGTGCGACGACAAGCTTTCCCCGGCACTGGACCGCATCCTTCGTCTCAGGGCTGCCGGCCTGACCATTGAGATGGTGGGGGCAGGCTTCCTTCGACGACGTATCGCTCCTTTGCAGATGAGGAAGCGGTACGCTTGGGATTATAAAAATGCTGCTGACATCATGCGACTGCACACTGGCCTCGATAACAACTTCATGGTGCTGTAGTATATCAGTCTTTGTCACCAGCTGTTACGGATCACCGGCAAGTTTTACTTGCCGGGCTCGGTGATTCCTTTGTGCATCATTTCCGCCAAGGACTCGATCTTGGCGATGACGCCGGCATGCAACGCCCAAGGGGTTGATAGTGATTGGTAGATGCCCTCCGCCAAAGATGCGGAAATATGGCTTGCCAATCTGGTGGAGAAACCTACTAGAGAGGAGAAGGACCTCATCCGCGACACCACCGACGAGGAGCTGGCATAGATCGCTAGCAGGGCAGAAGAAGCCAAGAGGTTTGCCGATGCTAGCAGTTCCCGGTCAGCGGCCGCTGAAGATGAAGAAGATCATGTTGATGAAGAGCCTGCCGGAGAGCACCAGGAAAAACTTGCCGAAGACAACCAAGAGGAGCCTGCCGGAGAGCCTGAAGACCAAGTAGTCGATGAGCCAGAGCCAGAGGAGCTCTGAGTCCGAAGAAAAGGGGTCACATCCTCCAGAAAGCTCTCAGCCAAGAACCAGTCCGTCCTTCCTCATCAAGTGAAGGACCTGACGCGAAGGAGGTGGCCTCCAAAGTCAGCCGGCAGCAAGGTGTTCGCCGGCAGTCTACCAAGAAGCCGCAGACCCGGCGCACTTCTTCCCGGCAAACGGCTGTCAGGGGAAGCAGGGGCTTCGCAGCCTACAGTCGCTTCTCCTCTGGCAACTAAACGAGCCAGGGCATCTCTACCACCAGTTACGAGGGACCTCTCCGCCCTCAGTGACTGTGAAGATGAGGAGTAAGTGCCCTTGCCTATCATCATCAATTTCTCAAGTTCTTCATGATCATTGATCTAACTTTGATTTTTCTTGTCCTTACAGAGATAGAGAGCTGCTGGTGCACAGGGTGAAGCGAGCCAGGGCTGCGGCAGAAGGTGAACCTACGACAAGCGCTGGGCGGGGCGCGACGTCTGCTGATGCCACCACTATCAGCCCCCAGCCCAGCCCCCGGCGTGAGGCAACGACGCAGTACCCGCTCGCAAGCTCTGGTGCAGATGCTCCTATCTCTGAACTTGACGAGGAGATGGGAAGGGACCGCCAAGAGGAGGAGCGCCCGAAAGCAAATCCTGCACCGGTGTCTCCTACAACCAATATCCCGGAGAGCAGCTCGCCAACAAGGGCCTCCACTGATGATCCTGTCCGCACTAAGGATATAACGGCAGGCGAAGGTGCCGGCAACGAGGCGATGACAACTAAAGTTGCCGGAGAAGAGATCATCTCTTCTCAACAAGACAAAACAGGTAATCCACTTGCTTTTGAGCGCTTCTTATCTTCTGATAATATTTTTCTTTTTTGTTTTCTTGAACTTGAAATTGATTTTTCCTCCCTCTTTCTTCTTCTTCTTCTCAAATCCACCTCAAACTGAAGACATGGACGTCGATGTCGATGTCGAGGGGATTGCGAAGAGCGCGGCCGATGAACCTGCCAAGGTTGCCGCAAAGGAAACCACACACGCCGCCACCGAAGAAGCTGCGAGGGTTGCCAGTGAAGAAACCGACAAGGGGTATTTGGAGGAGGCCGTCAAGGTAGCTTCCGAAGAAGCCGCCAAGGCCACTGGTGGTGAATCCGCCCCAGGTGCGCCAAGCGCTGGCGCAGATGGTGACACGGGAGTTACCGGCGACGCTCCACCAGCAACGAACAACCAGGCGTCAACATCTGAAGCTCCTCCAACCCGAAATTTATTGATGTTTTTGGAGCCATCATCAGATCCCGAAGCCCCCGGCTCGTCAGGCGCAGTGGAAGCCATGCAAGAGGATGTGATTGATGATGAGCTTGTCATCCCTCCTTGCACCACCACTAAAGATGGGCGTGAGCGTGATCTTGAAGCCAAAGATTACTTCTTCCTTCGGGATATGAGTGAAGGCTTCAAGAAGTTCCAGCAGCGCTACATCGACCGTGTAGAGAAACTTGATCATCGCGCCACCAAGCTTGATAAAAGCAGAGCAAGATTTTCTGCTGAAGGTCGATGACGCAAAAACTTGGTATGCTAAGAGCGTCCAAGACAACAAGGACCGCCAAGACCAGCTTGCTCGTGACAGGCAGAACTTCATAATTGAGAAGGCTGCAGCTGATTTGGCCAAGGAGGAGGCCGACAAGATCACCGCGGCAAGAGATGCAGAACTGACAGAGCACAAGGTTGCCCTCAACTCTCATGAGGAGGACCTTGCCGCCAAAGAATCTGATCTTGCCATCCGGGAAGCTGCTCTTGCCGCCAAGCTCAAGGCCAAGGACGATGAAATTCAAGCCCTCCTTGTGCAACGGACGCAAGAGATGGAGAAGGCCCACAAGGAGCTCATCGAGACACAGGCCCAAGATCACGCTGCCAAACTCAAGGAAGCTACTGATGCTGTTGCTGCCGCCAAGGCCACCAAAGTTGATTTGGAGGCCAAGGTAAAGAAGTTCGAAGAAGATCTTGTCACCCGCGGCAAAGAGATCGCTAGTCTCCAGGAGTCAGTGCAGAATGCAACTCACACCTTGGCAGAATTACAAACGCAGCTCTCATCCAAGACCAAGGAGCTCAGTTCAACTGTGGATGCCAAAGCCGACCTTCAATTAAAGCTCTCTACCATGGAGAAGAATCTTGAGGCCGCCAAGGACATAGAAGTGATCTTGAAGAAGGAGCTCGAAGAAACACAGGAGGGCTTGACGGATGCTGATGAAAAGTTTGAACAGTTGAAGAACTCGCTTTCCCTCTAGACCGGCAAGCTTACTGACATTGTTGAACGCCTGACCGCGCAACTGGCGGTTATAGACATGAAGAGCTGGAGCTTCACCGTCAACAACAAGGAGGCCACGAGCGTCAGGCTGACCAAGTTCTTTGAGGGCCTTATCGATGCACTTGTCACACCCTGTGTTTTGTATCAAATAATTTAAGTTAATAAAGCATAAAAATTTGATACAACAAAAATTTTTGTGTTGATTTGGTCTTTGTTTGATTTGGATTTCTGTTTGCTGTTTTCAAGTGCTCTTGATCAAATTAATTCCCCAACTCTTATACTTCCTCCCCTTGCTCTGAAACTTTTCCCAATGATCAAGCCATGTGTATAGTACAGAAAAGTACTTTCATCTAAAAATAATTTGGCCAAAAAGTATTTTCTAAATTAGGTTTTCCAAAAACCCTTGACTTCAGGCTTGAACTACAAGTACCTAAGTTGGGCTGTGAAAAATCTTTCAAAAATTATATTTGAATCCTATTAGCCATAGGACTCCCTAAAACAACAAAAATATTATTTTAAATGTTATTTTTATAATTTATTTAAAGGCTTTTTCTTAAGGCTAGAAATGGTCTTTAATAGGTTAAAATTACTTTAATGTTTCAAACGAATTTGAGAAAATTTAGGGAGACTAAGTGGACATATATTGTCAATATATAAGAGTTTCAACACATGGTCATGTTCAAAATATTGGACAAATCCCTCAAAAACCCTTTCTGGATATTTCAAGCTTTTAAAATATTTACAAAGGAAATTTTCTCCATAAATTCCATGAAAATTATATCATGTCACAATTGCCCTAGTTGATGATCTTGCCAAGTTTCATGTCAAGCAAAGCAAGAAAACTCCATTAAAGCACCTCAAAACCCTTCATGCTCATTTCAAAGTTTGAACAACTTTGCACTATCAAGTTTCACCAATTCTGCTCAAATTTTGTACACTAGCTCAAATTGACCCCAAATCAATTCCTGTTAACTTTCAAGGCCATTGGATTCCTCTAGCTACCTGGCCAGCACCAAACACCTTCTGCCATGATCTTTGGATCAATAATTGGAGCACTAGATCAATTCCCCTTGAGCCCAAATTTTTACCAGAGCTCTCCCTAGTAACCCTCTACCTCCAGTAACTCCCTCCCAACCAAAGCTCCATGATTGAGGGGTAAAACCCTCTCTTTCTCTCTCTGTTCACCCATGGTAGCATCCCCCCTCTCACCCATTTCTATATCCAGTAGCCATCTAGCTGTTGACCATGCTAGGGCATCCAAAGGAACCCCAAGACACAAGTGGACATGCCCCTGCCCATTAAAAAAGGCCATGCCGGCCATTTGCACGCTTTGGAGCGCGCTACAGTGCACCAGGGCACTGTAGCCGCCCGCTGGCCGATGCCCCGACCACCTCGGCTCTCCCCCGCGCGCTTGTCGAGGCCCCTCGGCGTCCGCAACACGCCAGCATGTCAGCCCCCTACTTCCTCCCGCTCTCCTGCTCCACCCCGCGTGTGCCCGAGCACCGCCCGAGCTCCGCCACTCCCTGCTCGCGCACAGTACCTGCCTCGAGCTCGCCCTACTCCTCCTCTCTCTTCCCTGGCACCCTACACCACCCACATGAACGCCACAGAGCGCCCCGAGCCTCCTCCCTTGGCCACCAGAGCCATTGCTGCGGACGGCCATGAGCTCCGTCCATGGTGAGCCACGGCCTGGCCATTTAAGGCCACCCCGGCCTCTCTCTCTCACCACCAATTGCTCTCCCACACTCCCAATCGGCCCCTTGAACCCCCTGTTCTTCCCCAGGGCCGCCCGAGCTCGAGATCGAGCTCCGCCGCCTCGGTCGTCCAGCGATCTCACGGTACGGGCCTCCTCCGCCTCCATTATCTCCTGATCTGGAACCGCCACAGCTCACTGACCTCTCCCCTCTCTTTTTCCCTTTCGTTTGCATCCCGAATCGACCAGAGCAACCATCTCCCGTAGCGCCACCGCTCGGCTTCCTTGTCGTCGACGAACCACTCCACCCCGGCGACCAACTCCGGCACCCCTCGAATGGCCACTCCCTCCTGAGTCCAATGGTGGCCTCAGCTCGCCTTGCCGTCGACCACAGCGCCGCTGGTGAGCTCGCCGCTCTCTCTTGCCAGAGGTTGACGACGACGGCTGCGGGGCCAGTCTGTCAGCCTCATGCCCTAACGGGTGGGTCCCACATGTCAGGTTTGAAAACGCACGCGTGTGCGTACCGGTTCGCTGCGTCAGCGGAGGCGTATTCTCTGAATACGTCTATGACATGGCTGCCCCACGTGGGCTGGATTCTCTCAGGGCCGGCTTGGCTGACGCTGTTCTGGCCCCAGTTGCACAGTGCTCTTTCTCTTTTTAATCATCACTATTTTTAGTTTTCACCCCTCTATTTTATAAAATTATAAAATTATTTTGTCAGAGCAATTTTATTTTTCTTTTTGCTATTTGCGTTATTTTTTTCGGTTATTTCTTTGTGATGATTAGATCCCGTGTTTGACGAAGTTGTTGGAGATGAAGTTGGAGAAGGACTTGAAGACTTTGAAGATCAAGCCAACCAAGGCAAGCAGCCCTTTGACGATGATGAACCTCTTTTTATGTCATTATAGCATTTCCTTTTTGCACCAAAAAAACATGGTACCTTGGTGGTGGCAAACTTGCTAGGCTTGCCACCGCCTGCATATTTCCGTTGATACTTGCATTGTTCATAACTCTACCCTTGCTTAGAGTTGTGTTGGTGGGAAGTAGATAGCTGCTTGTAGAATCTTGTCTACGCAAATTGGGGCAAGGTTATGCATGAAAAGAAACAAGTGTGGTTTAACAAAGACTTTTGAAAACCCCAATGGGTGACACTAATGCCCTTGGGAGATGATGAGCTAGGTCAATACTTGACAAAGAAGTAGTATACCGAGGCAAGTTGAGAGTGTTGTTTCCAAAAACGGATTAGATTTAAGATTTGTCGACTGTCCCAACCAAACATGCGCAACCACACTACCCTAGTATGGGATAGGGCATTATTGATTACCTAGTTCGTGCTAGCATGGAGCCCGCATTATTAGTGGCGGGAGTGGCGTGGTCACTCTCGAGACGGGGTCGTGCTTGGATAGGCGGCCATGACTGTTTTTACACGGCACTGGACACACCGTTGGTACCCCCGTGCATGGGTTACATGATAAGTCTAGGAGCGTGGCTCCATAGACAGAGTTAAATTTGTGAGAATGGTTGTCGCACGGGGGCTGATACCAATCGAGTGGACTCTATGTTAGTCGCGTCTAGGGAAAGGTAGTGATCGGGTGCTTACCACGGGTCCTTGAGGTACCATGGGTCGTGGCTGAAATGAAAGTTCCCCGGATCTTGTGGGTAAAGTGTGCAACCTCTGCAGAGTGTAAAACTATTCGAATAGCCATGTCCACGGTCAAGGACAGTTGGGTGGTGCTGCTTAAACTATGTCCATGTTTTTCAAAATTTGGGTTGGGAGTATTGTGGTGTGATTCATGAGGAAGTCACGATAAGCTTGACACCGAGTTGTTCATAACTCTTTCTCAATGTTGATGTCTGTAACCTCTTAATACTTGTTGCAGACGCATTAATAATTTCTAAACAGTATTGATCATACTTGCATGAGAAAAACTAGCTTTCCGCAAAAATGCCAATTTAAGTATTAGAGCCATGCATGTTTACTCTGTAACAATCATGGGTTGCTTGAGAGTACATTCAAAAGTACTCATTGGCTTGTCCCTGGCTATTAACTTGGCCAGGCATGGAAGAGCAGGAATTTGAAGAAGAGTTCTTCGGTGACGAACATGCAAACTAGGACGCTTTCCCAGTCAGAATGCCTGTAGGGTTAAGGCAGATGGCATGGGTCCAAGTTATTGACGAAGTTTTCCGCTGTGATGTTTTAATTGAAGTTAGCCCTTGAGGCTTTATCTATGTAAGACTTGACCATAATGGTCCTATTTGTGTAAGACGCTATGTAGTGGATGTAAGCTCTTGATATTCAGTTCGTTGTGTACGGTGAGCATTGATCCTTGGCATCACTGTGCACGCACAATCGGTGGCTTCGACTATGTAAGTCGGGGTCCCCATAAAACTGGCATCAGAGCCATCCTGACTATAGGAAGCCTTAGTTAGCATGGACGTTAGTTAGGACAAAACTATTTTCAAAACTATCACTATGTTCAAAACCATCTATACTTGTCTCCTTTTCTGAATTTTTCCAAACCCACTGCACCTAAGATATATTTTTCCTTATTAACCTCTAACATTCAAAACTTTTGTAGATGGCCACTGTACCCGAAGACTTCTTGACCACTGGATTCCCCGTGCTTCTCGAGGATAGCCTCCAGAAGTGCCAGTTTCACTGAGCCCCCACTTTTCCCTACCATGAGCACTGGATCAATGACACCAAGACGGAGTACCATGTGGAAGTAGTTGTGAGGGCCAACGACTCCCCGACAAGCTGGTTCTTCGAGGGACCCCAGATGGCAACACTGGTCCGCGCCGTCGAGACAGCTGCACTCAAGGTACTGACCCGCCTTCGAGACCTTCTTCCGGAGATGGCAGATGAGCCAGTAACCCGCTACTTACCTTATCGGAAGGAGGGTGATGACGAGAGTAGCGCACCAGCCCCACCCATGGAGGAAGGACTTCAACTTAGATTCCAGACCTACTTCAGCCTTTGTGCCGATTGCTTGGCACAACACTTGGCCTCAGCATCGGTGGAGCTCCGAAAGGAACTTCACGAGACCAAGGAACTTCTCCGCCAAGCCTAAGGGAAGATGGATAGGATCAAGAAGGAAGGTGCTCCCCCTGGACAGCCCGCTGTCGCCTACTGAGGCGGAAGACCCCCGGAGGGTGTGCCTGCCAAGAATGGAGGATCATCTCAGCAACTCCGTATAACGGCAAGGGACTACTGCAAGCTCTTCACTGTACCACCGGCAAAGCAACGCTGTGTTGAGCTCCTCCGCTCCCCCACTCCCTCGGGTGACGAAGAAACTCGGACAGATGACGACGAGGAGGAAGACCCAGAAGAGCGAGAGTACGCGACCGAGCTTTCCACCACCTAGGCACCACTCAAGACTAGGATGTGGTAGTCTGCAACCCCTAAGGTAGGATAGGTTGTGTATCCCCTATGCGAAGTCGAGTCCTTGTAATGGTTCAAATGAAACCATGCTATGTTTTTGTTTGCTTTTGTGTTACGTTTTGATGGAAGTTATACTTTCCCTCTGGGAACTTGTGAATGGCTACATCACCCATTTGGTTCTTAATGAATGTGTTTGGCCCTTTCGGCCTTTGCTTAATCAAGCTTGTGTCATACCAACCCCCTTACTAGGCACCCCATCTATATCGCTTTCCCTTTCATCTATCCCAATCATAAGTCTTCGACCGCTCCAACAGGATGCCGGTTGTAACCGGCACTAGCTCTGCTAATCAGCAAGGAACCGAAGGATCCACCCAAGCGAAAGCTAGTCAGAACCAGACCCAGGGGCAAGCTCCACCACCACCTCCCCAGAGAACATGAACATGGCTCAGCTTCTCCAAGCATTCCGAGAGGAACGCCAAGCCAACACTGCAGCACTCCAGATGATTGCTCAAGCTGTTGCCAACAACCCGCAGCAGGCAAGGAATGGCAATGGTCGTTCCACCTTGGCAGAATTCAAGAAGCATGCACCTCCAACCTTCATCGAGACTGATGAACCCCTGGATGCAGACGACTGGGTCCGCACCATTGAGGACCAGCTAGAACTGGTCGGCTGCAATGAAGACCGTGAGAGGGTGGCGTATGCCGCCCACTGTCTCGGGGGAACTGCTAGAGCTTGGTGGGATGGATTCAAGGCCATGCATGCTAGGCAAGCCATTACTTGGAATGATTTCAAGGAAGAGTTCCGTAAGGCCCACATTCCTTCCGGACTCATGGCCATCAAAAAGCGTGAGTTCCGTGCCTTGAAGCAAGGAAGCGGCACCGTCAAGGAGTACATGCAGAAATTCAGTGTTCTGTCAAGGTATGCTCCTGAGAATGTCAGCACTGATGCTGCCAAAAGGGAACGCTTCATGGAAGGCCTTAATCAGACTCTGCAGTACTCGCTTGTTGTGTGCGACTGCCCAACCTTTCCTGATCTGGTGAACAAGGCACTCATGCTTGAGGACAAGTGACGTGCTCTAGATGATACCCGTAAGCACAAGATGATCATCAAGGGTAGTTCCAGCAACCAGAAGCCTCGCCCATGGCAGCCAGCCCGAGCGAAGCCAATCTATCAGCAGCCAAGAGCTCCTGCACCCCGCTCCAATTATCAGCGATCAGTAGTATGCCAACCCCAGGCCAACCTACAACAACCCCAATAACAGTGGTGGCAAGAGCAACAACTCCAACCAAGTCACTTGCTTTGGATGTGGTCAGCCAGGACACATCTCAAGGCTGTGCCCCAACAAGAATCCCGATGCTCCGCACCCCAATGTGCAGAACGAAGGACAAGGTCGTGGAATGCCACCGAGGAATCAAGCTCCCTGCAACCAGCCCAACAACGGCAAGGGGCATGTGAACCACGTCACTGCAGAAGAACTCAGGAAGACCCGGACGTCGTGCTGGGTACGTTCCTTGTCAACTCAGCACACGCAACTGTCTTGTTTGATTCTGGAGCTTCGCATTCATTTGTCACTCAGAAGTTTGCATTAGAAAGTGGCATGACCCCTACACCCTTGAGTAGCCCTATGGTGGTGCAAACCCTGGGATCGGAGATGAGAACCAAGGTCGGGTGTAGAGGAGTCGGGATCATTATTAATGGGGTAGAATTCCTAGCAGACCTTATTATCTTGAGATCACAAGGCTTGGATGTGATCTTAGGAATGGATTGGCTCATCAAGCACCAAGACTTGCTAGACTGTGCCACCCGGACTGTTACCCTGACCAATGACCAAGGAATCGAAGTTAAATTTGCCTCCAACCCTTCCTCTGCTCAAGTTACCCAAGTCAATTGTTTGTCAGAAGTTGAATTGGAGCAAGTTCCAGTAGTA
Organism: Elymus sibiricus; assembly: GCA_039707655.1. Lineage (NCBI taxonomy): Eukaryota > Viridiplantae > Streptophyta > Magnoliopsida > Poales > Poaceae > Elymus > Elymus sibiricus. Next base: position 202,241,589 of record CM077670.1, read on the forward strand.
TGTGAATACCCCGAATACTTTCCTGACGAGCTGCCAGGAATGCCTCCTGGCCGCGACATTGAGTTCATTATTGAGCTAATGCCCGGAACAGGACCCATCTATAAGAAGCCATATAGGATGGGATCAAAGGAGTTGGAAGAATTGAAGAAGCAACTGGCTGAGCAGTTAAGGAAAGGATTTATCCGCCCTAGTGCCTCACCTTGGGGATCACTTGTCTTGTTTGTGGAGAAGGACGGTACCATCCGATTATGTGTTGACTATCGGTCCCTTAATGAAGTCACAATCAAGAACAAGTATCCACTCCCCAAGATTGAAGACCTGTTTGATCAGCTTAATGGAACCAAGGTGTTTTCCAAGATCGATCTCAGGTCTGGGTACTATCAACTTAACATCAGACCCCAAGATATTTCGAAGACGGCATTTGTAACCCGGTATGGCCTGTATGAGTACACGGTCATGTCATTCGGGTTAACCAATGCCCCAGCCTACTACATGTACCTCATGAACAAGGTCTTCATGGAGTACTTGGACAAGTTTGTTGTTGTCTTTATTAATGACATACTTGTCTACTCGAAGACAGAAGAAGAGCATGAGCAACATTTGAGAATGGTCTTGGACAAGCTTCGAGAGCACCAATTGTACGCCAAATTCAGCAAGTGTGAGTTTTGGCTACGCAAAGTTGGATTCTTGGGTCATGTTCTGACTGAAGAAGGATTGTCATTAGACCCTGCCAAGATTGAAGCTATGATGGAGTGGCAATCCCCAACCACCGTCAAGGAGGTTAGAAGCTTCCTCGGACTAGCGGGATATTACCGCAAATTCGTGGAAGGATTCTCTAGCATTGCCCGACCAATGACTCAGCTCTTGAAGAAGGAGAAGAAGTTCGAATGGACACCTAAGTGTGAAGAGAGCTTCCAAGAACTCAAGAAGAGATTGACCACTGCCCCAGTTCTGGCAACACCTGATATTCACAAGGAATTTGTGATATACTGTGATGCCTCCCGAACGAGACTGGGAAGCGTTCTGATGCAAGAAGGCAGAGTCGTAGCCTACCTTTCAAGGCAGCTACTGCCTCATGAAGAGAACTAAGCCACTCATGATCTTGAGTTAGCATCAGTAGTCCATGCCTTGAAGACATGGCGACATTACCTCCTAGGGAAGCGATGTGAGATATACACTGATCACAAGAGTTTGAAGTATATTTTCACTCAAAAGGAATTGAACATGAGGCAAAGTAGATGGCTGGAATTGATCAAGGATTATGACCTCAGCGATTAATACCACCCTAAGAAAGCTAACGTGGTAGCAGACGACTTACGCAGAAAGGATTGCTCCATAAATGCCATGGTTAAAGAAAGACAGCCAACCCTGTTTGAAGAACTGGAACAATTTGGCTTGGAATTAGCTACGTATGGATACCTAGCCAACCTTGAAGTCAAACCTACCCTGATGGACGATGTCTAGGAAGCGCAAAAAGGACATGAAAGCATTGAAAGCATCAAGAGGAAGATGAACAAAGGAAAAGCCCCAGGATTCTCTGAGGATGAATAAGGAGTGTATGGTTCAGGAATCGCATTTGTGTGCCCAAGAAGAAAGATCTTAAAGATGTAATCCTGCAAGAATCTCATGATACTGCATACTCCATCCATCATGGAGGGACCAAGATGTATCAAGACCTAAAGGAAAGATTCTGGTGGCACGGGAGGAAAAGAGAGATCGCCACTTATGTTGCTAAGTGTGACGTGTGCCAAAGGGTCAAGGCTGAGTATCAGTGACCTACTGGATTGCTTCAACCACTCAAGGTTCCCGAGTGGAAATGGGATAAAGTTGGGATGGATTTCATCACTGGATTACCAAGGTCAAGCAAGGGTCATGACTCTATTTGGGTCATAGTTGACCATTTGACCAAGGTGGCCCACTTCATTCCTGTTAAGACAACCTATGATGGCAACCAACTGGCAACCGTTTACATTAGCAGAATCGTAAGCCTTCATGGAGTTCCTAAGGAGATTGTGTCAGATCAAGGTACTCAGTTCACCTCGAGGTTCTGGAGGAAATTCCAAGAAGCCATGGGAACCAAGTTGTCTTTCAGTATGGCTTTCCACCCACAAACTGGAGGTCAAATAGAGCAAGTAAATCAGATATTTGAAGACATGCTCCGAGCTTGTGTCTTAGCATATGGAGTTAAATAGGAAGATTGCCTCCCTTTTGCCAAGTTCTCCTATAACAACTGTTATCAGTCAAGTCTCCAAATGGCACCATTTGAAGTGTTGTATGGACGCAAGTGTCGCACACCCCTCAATTGGTCGGGGACTGGGGAAGAACTAGTCTTTGGACCCGATGTCCTCCGCGAAGCCAAAGAGCAAGTTCAGCTGGTCAGAGAATGTCTGAAGACCGCCAAGTCAAGGAAGAAGAGCTATGCTGACTCCCGTCGCCGAGAAGTAAAATTTCACGTCGAAGACCATGTGTACCTGCGAGTCACCCCTCTCAAAGGAACCAAGCGTTTCCATGTCATAGGAAAGCTCGCGCCAAGATTCATTGGCCCCTTCCAGATCACAACAAGATGAGGAGAAGTCGCTTATCATCTGGAGTTGCCACCAGAGTTATCCGATGTGCACAACGTTTTCCACGTACCACAACTCCGGAAGTGTCTCCAAGTTCCTGACAATCCCAATCTCTACAAGGACATCGATCACCGAGCCATTGACCTTCAGCCAGATCTGACCTACCGCGAGAGACCAATTCACATCTTGGATGAAGCAGAACGTCATACGCAAAGCCGGACCATCAAATACTTCAAGGTCCAGTGGAGCAACCACACCAAGGCAGAAGCAACATGGGAATGTGAAGACTACCTCAGATCCGAGTTTCCATATCTCTTTAGTACCTAGTTTAGGAATATCGGGGATGAGATTCTTGTAAGGGGGGTAGGTCTGTCACACCCTGTGTTTTGTATCACATAATTTAAGTTAATAAAGCATAAACATTTGATCCAGCAAAAACTTTTGTGTTGATTTGGTCTTTGTTTGATTTGGATTTCTGTTTGTTGTTTTCAAGTGTTGTTGATCAAATTAATTCCCCAACTCTTATACTTCCTCCCCTTGCTCTAAAACTTTTCCCAATGATCAAGCCACGTGTATAATACATAAAAGTACTTTCATCTAAAAATAATTTGGCCAAAAATTATTTTCTAAATTAGGTTTTCCAAAAACCTCTGACTTCAGGCTTGAACTACAAGTACCTAAGTTGGGCTATGAAAAATCTTTCAAAAATTATATTTGAATCCTATTAGTCATAGGACTCCCTAAAACCACAAAAATATTATTTTAAATGTTATTTTTATAATTTATTTAAAGGATTTTTCTTAAGGCCAGAAATGGTCTTTAATAGGTTAAAATTATTTTAATGTTTCAAAAGAATTTGAGAAAATTTAGGGAGACTCAGTGGACATATATTGTCCATATATAAGTGTTTCAACACATGGTCATGTTCAAAATATTGGACAAATCTCTCAAAAACCCTTTCTAGATATTTCAATCTTTTGAAACATTTACAAACGAAATTTTCTCCATAAATTCCATGAAAATTATATCATGTCACAATTGCCCTAGTTGATGATCTTGCTAAGTTTCATGTCAAGAAAAGCAAGATAACTCCATCAAAGCACCTCAAAACCCTTCATGCTCATTTCAAAGTTTGAACAACTTTGCACTATCAAGTTTCACCAATTGTGCTCAAAATTTGTACACTAGCTCAAATTGACCCCAAATCAATTCCTTTTAACTTTCAAGGCCATTGGATTCCTCTAGCTACCCTAGGCCAGCACCAAACACCTTCTGCCATGATCTTTGGATCAATAATTGGAGCACCAGATCAATTCCCCTTGAGCCCAAATTTTTACCAGAGCTCTCCCTAGTAACCCTCTACCTCCAGTAACTCCCTCCCAACCAAAGCTCCATAACTGAGGGGTAAAACCCTCTCTTTCTCTCTATGTTCACCCATGGCAGCACTCCCCCTCTCTCCCATTTCTATATCCAGCACCCCTAGCTCTTGACCACTCTAGAGCATCCAAAGGAACCCCAAGACACAAGTGGACACGCCATTCCCATTAAAAATGGCCATGCCGGTGATTTGCACGCTCTTGAGCACGCTACAGTGCACCAGGGCACTATAGTCGCCCCCTGCCTGATGCACCGACCACCTTGGCTCTCCCCCGCGCGCTTGCCGAGGCCCCTCGGTATCCGCAACACGCCAGCATGTCGGCCTCCTCCTTCCTCCGTCTCTCCCGCTCCACCCCACGCGTGCCCGAGCGCCGCCCGAGCTGCGACACTCCCTACTCGCGCACGGGACCCGCCTCGGGCTTGCCCTACTCCTCCTCTCTCTTTCCGGGACCCTACACCACCCACACGAATGCCATAGAGCGCCCCGAGCCTCCTTCCTTGGCCACCAGAGCCATTGCCGTAGACGACTGTGTGCTCCATCCACGGTGAGCCATGGCCAGGCCATTTAAGGCCACCCCGGGCCACTCTCTCACCACCAACCGCTCTCCCACACTCCCAATCGCCCCCTACACCTCCTATTCTTCCCCAAAGATGCCCGAGCTCAAGATCGAGCTCGAGCTCCGCCGCCTCGGATGTTCGGTGATCTCGCGGTCCGGGCCTCCTCCGCCTCCGTTATCTCCTGATCCGGAACCGCCACAACTCACTGACCTCTCCCCCCTCTTTTCCCTTTCGTTTGCAGCCAGAATCGACCGGAGCAACCACCTCCTATAGCACCGCCGCTCGGCTTCCTTGTCGCCGACGAACCACTCCACTCCGACACCCCCCGAATGGTGACTCCCTCCTGACTCCAACGGTTGCCTCAGCTTGCCTCGCCGTCGACCACAGCGCTGTCGGTGAGCTCGCCACCCTATCTGGCCGGAGGTAGACAACGATGGCCATGGGGCCCGTCTGTCAGCCTCACGCCCTGAAGGGGGGGGTCCCACACGTCAGGTTTGAAAACGCACGCGCGCGCGTACCGGTTCGCTGCGTCAGCGGAGGCATATTCTCTGAATACGTCTATGACGTGGCTACCCCACACGGGTTGGATTCTCTCTGGGCCGGCTTGGCTGACGCTGTTCTGGCCCAGTTGCACAGTGCTCTTTATCTTTTTCCATTTTCCAAAAACTTGCAAAAATTCCACAGAATTGAATATAGCTCCAAATGTTGTGATTCAAATTCCTAAATTCTTCTAAAAATCCCACCTATTTACTGGTGCAACTGTCATATTTTTCCAACACACTTTCCTATACTATTCATATTTAAATTCAAATTTAAATATGAAAACTCCACATTGTGGATTCAAAAGTCCACTTCTGTTGCTCCAACACGAAAACTAAAATCATCACTATTTTTAGTTTTCACCCCTATATTTTATAAAATTATAAATTATTTTTTCAGAGCAATTTTATTTTTCTATTTGCTATTTGCCTTATTTTTTCCTTTATTTCTTTGCAACGATTAGATCCCGTATTTGCCGAAGTTGTTGGAGAAGAAGTTGGAGAGGGACTTGAAGATTTTGAAGATCAAGCCAACCAAGGCAAGCAACCCTTTGACCATGATGAACCTCTTTTTATGTCATTATAGCATTTCCTTTTTGCACCAAAAAAACATGGTACCTTGGTGGTGGCAGACTTTCTAGGCTTGCCTCAGTTTGCATATTTCCGTTGATACTTGCATTGTTCATAACTCTACCCTTGCTTAGAGTTGTGTTGGTGGGAAGTAGATAGATGCTTGTTGAATCTTGGCTATGCAAATTGGGGCAAGGTTATGCATGAAAAGAAACAAGTGTGGTTTAGCAAAGACTTTTGAAAACCCCAATGGGTGACACTAATGCTCTTGGGAGATGATGAGCTAGGTCACTACTTGACAAAGAAGTAGTGTACCGAGGCAAGTTGAGAGTGTTGTTTTCAAAACCGGATTAGATTTAAGATTTGTCGACCGTCCCAACCAAACATGCGCAACCACACTACCCTAGTATGGGATAGGGCATTATTGATTACCTAGTTCGTGCTAGCATGGAGCCCGCATTATTAGTGGCGGGAGTGGCGTGGTCACTCTCGAGACGGGGTCGTGCTTGCATAGGCGGCCATGACTATTTTTACAGGGCACCGGACACACCGTTGGTACCCCCGTGCATGGGTTACGTGATAAGTCTGAGAGTGTGGCTCCGCAAACAGAGTTAAATTTGTGAGAATGGTTGTCGCATGGGGGCCGGTACCAATCGAGTGGACTCTATGTTAGTCGCGTCTAGGGAAAGGTAGTGATCGGGTGCTTACCCCGGGTACTTGAGGTACCGTGGGTCGTGGCTGACATGAATGTTCCCCGGATCTTGTGGGTAAAGTGTGCAACCTCTACGGAGTGTAAAACTATTCGAATAGCCGTGTCCACGGTCAAGGGCAGTTGGGTACTGCTGCTTAAACTATGTCCATGTTTTACAAAATTTGGGTTGGGAGTATTGTGGTGTGATTCGTGGGGAAGTCACGATAAGCTTGAGACTGAGTTGTTCATAACTCTTTCTCGATGTTGATGTTTGTAACCTCTTAATACTTGTTGTAAACACATTCATAATTTCTAAACAGTATTGATCATACTTGCATGAGAAAAACTAGCTTTCCATAAAAATGCCAATTTAAGTATTCAAGCCATGCATGTTTACTCTATAACAATCATGGGTTGCTTGCGAGTACGTTAAAAAGTACGCATTGGCTTGTCCCTTGCTATTAACTTGGCCAGGCATGGAAGAGCAGGAATTAGAAGAAGAGTTCTTCGATGACGAACATGCGAACTAGGACGCTTTCCCAGTCAAAATGCCTATAGGGTTAAGGCAGATGGCATGGGTCCAAGTTATTGACGAAGTTTTCTGCTGTGATGTTTTAATTGAAGTTAGCCCTTGAGGCTTTACCTAAGTAAGACTTGCCCATAATGGTCCTATTTGTGTAAGACGCTATGTAATGGATGTAAACTCTTGATATTCAGTTCATTGTGTACGGTGAGCATTGATCCTTGGGATCACTATGCACGCACAATCGGTGGCTTCGACTGTGTAAGTCGGGGTCCCCATAGCACTGGAGACATATCACGAGGAGCGAGCTGCTTGCTTTGCGGACGAGTCCCGGAAGCTTGCTTGTGATATACTCTACAAGGTGCTCATCAAGCTTGTATATCGCAACCCAGGTGTCGATCTCTCCGGGCCTTCACAAGCTTGCCGAAGATAACTGATATCACCGCCATCGTCAAATTTGTCGTTCCGATAGCTGACAGGGTCGGCCAAGTCTCCATGCATCAGGGCCAGCTCAAGAACTAATCTTGCCGTCACACCTCTCCGCGAGTGCGGTCATGAAAAATATAGATTAATCTTAAGTTAGATCTGCATTGCGCTTTGATGTAACATGATTTGTGTATTTTGAATGAATGTATGCTCTTTCCCTTATATGATTCCGCCTTTGTATGTTTTGTTCCCTATGCTTGCCGGAAACTTGCCGGTGCGCGCAACCTGCCGCTAGGGCTTGAGGAACGGATCCTTAGCAGCTTGTCGGAGGTGCCGCTTCCCGGCAAGATACCCTTACCATTCTTGACGCAGCTAGCTTATACTGTTGAGCTGACTCAAAACAGAAATAAGAGCACGAGCAATTCTGATACGGTTCCTTCACGTGCAGGTTTTTCATACAAAGACATGAATCATTCAAGGGAAAGTAGCAACTACAACAAAGAAATTTTGTTTCAAAGTTTTGCAACTTAGCTTTTCTTTGTTGTACTTCTTGTCATAAATGATATCTTGAACGTCTTTTGCTATCCATACCGTCACTCCCCCCCCCCCCGGGAAACTTGTACGCGAGGAACACTTCATTCCTTTGAGAAAAAGAAAGAAGAGAAAAGAGGAGGCTGGAACCTTGACGGTTCGTCAATCATTTTACACAAGGCAAAAATTTAACACAATATTGCTTGCAATACATAAGTAAATATGTACTTTGAAAAAAAGTTGCGAAACACTTAGCTTTATTCAACTATGCACGGGGTCTGTGCCTGGCTTTGTACAAAGGATTACATGCCTTGGCGGCTAACTTGTACAAAAGATGTTGCCGGGAGGCCCGGCAACTGGGCCTTCTGGGTAGAACTTGCGAAATGTTCAATATTCCATGAGTTTTGCAAGCGAATGCCATCTTCGGTCGCCAGACGGACTGAGCTGGGTCTGGTAACTTGAACCACCCGATAAGGGCCTTCCCACTTCGGTGTCAACTTGTTTGAACCCTTGCCGGACTGGATCCATCGAAGGACAAGGTCACCTTCCTCAAGTATCCGGGGGTGCACTCTGCGGCCATGGTAGCGGCGCAAAGGTTGCTGGTATCGATCAGCACGCACGGCAGCCCGAAAACGGTCGTCCTCAAGGAGTGTAGCATCGTCATGGCTCGCTTCTTCTTGATCGGCTTCGTCACAAGCTTGTACTCGAGGATATCCGTACTTGAGTTCTGTGGGGAGCACCGCTTCTGCACCATATACAATGGAGAAGGGCGTCGCGTCGGTAGCTCAATTTGGTGTCGTCCTGAGTGACCAAAGAACTGCCGGCAACTCATCTACCCAGCATCTTCCGCACTTGTGCAGCCTGTCAAAGGTTCTCATCTTGAGCCCACGCAACACTTCAGCATTTGCTCTCTCTATCTATCCATTGCTTCTCCGGTGAGCAACGGAGGTGTAGCAGATCTTGCTTCCAAGCTCTTGGCAGTATGCTATGAAGGTGCGACTGGTAAACTGGGTGCCGTTGTTGGTAATGATCCTGTTGGGCACACCAAAACGGCAAACCAGACCCTTGAAGAACTTGACGGCTAACTGTGCTGTAACTTTCCTTACTGGCTCCACCTCAGGCCACTTTGTGAACTTGTCGATTGCCACGTATAAGAACTCAAAGCCCCCCGTCGCACGGGGGAATGGGCCGAGAATGTCCAGCCCCCAGACTGGAAAGGGCCATGAGAGAGGAATCGTTTGAAGAGCTTGAGCTGGTTGGTGTATGTTCTTTCAATGGAACTGGCACGGTTCACACTTGGTTACTAGTGCAGTTGCATCCTGGAGGGCAGTGGGCCAATAAAAACCTTGTCTGAAAGCTTTTTCGACAAGGGCGCATGACCCAATGTGGGAACCACACACGCCTCCATGTATCTCCGCTAGCAGCGCTTGTCCATCTTCCCGGGATATACACTTCAATTTCACACCATTTGGCCTCTTTCTATGCAGAATGCTGTCAACAAACTGGTACGTACTCAATTGCCGTGCTACTCTTTTAGCTTCTTCTTGTTCGTTGGAAGTTCAACTATTTGAAGGTAAATGACAATTAGTTGCGCCCATGCCAGATCTTGTGGCTCAACGACAAGGAGCAATGGCTCTTCTCCCTCCCCGGGAGCGCATGTCTCGACGGCAAGAGCTTGGCTCTCCGGAGATTGCTGCTCACCGGCAAGAGAGGTCTTGTTGGCGGCGTCAACTTTGTCGGCGGCTAATGGTAGCTCTGCCAGAAAGTAACCACCGAAATTTGATTTTCTTCTCTTTGTTGGCCTCATTGACGGTGTAACGGATGGCTAAGTCAGTCGTAGCACAAAAGTTCCTGGTTCCACAGGGATCCTTTCAGCGGCAAGCTTTGACAAGTGATCTGCAACTTCATTTTGAGCACGGGGGACATGCTCAAGTTGCAGACCATCAAAATGCTCCTCCAACTTCCTCACTTCATCAACACATGCTTCCATCAAGGGGCTCTGGTAATCTTTGTTCACTTGCCTCACAACAAGCTTCGAGTCGCCTCTGATAATCAGTTTCCTGATACCTAGGACGATTGCAATGCGGAGTCCGGCAAGCAACCCTTCATACTCAGTAGTGCTGTTTGTGGCCTTCTCCCTGGGGAAATGCATTTGAATCCCATACTTGAGGTGCTCTCCGGTGGGTGCGACAAGCAGCACGCCGGCACCGGTGCCTTGCAGCCAAAAGGCATCGTCAAAGTACATGATCCATTCCTTTGTAGCTTCCTTGCTGGGAAGAGATGTCTCTGGTTTCTCTTCGTCTTTCGTTGGTGTCCATTCAGTAATGAATTCTGCAAAGGCTCTACTCTAAATTGTTGAAGTACGTTCAAACTTCAAATCAAAGCTTGACAGTTCTAAAGGCCACTCCACTATCCTACCGGTAGCTTCTGGATTTCCCAAGATGCGTTGTAGCGGAAACCGAGTGACCACGGTAATTTCATGTGCTTGGAAGTAGTGACGCATCTTCCTTGAGGCCATGAGGAGGCCAAAAAGCAATTTTTGTACACCAGAATATCTTGACCTAGCCCCCTACAGAAGAGAGCTGACAAAATAGACTGGGCGCTGCACCACTTTCTTCTTCGGCACAATTTGTTGTTCTGTTTCATTTGCCTGTGCTTGATCTGCCTTGTTAGCACCTGACCTTGCCGGAGAAGATTCTGGCTTGTGGGCTCTAGGCTCTGTGGTTGCTGCCTCCTCGTCATCAACTTCCCTCTGCGCCACTAGTGCAGCACTGACCACTTGATTTGTTACCGCTAAGTAAAGCAGCAACGACTCTTGTGGCTTAGGCACAACTAGAACTGGCAGAGAAGATAAGTATTTCTTCAAGTCTTGGAGTGCGGCCTCCGCTTCCGGGGTCCATTTTATAGGACCTACCTTTTTCAGGATTTTGAAAAATGGCAAGGCGCGCTCAGCTGACTTGGAAATAAATTTGCTCAGGGCGACAATACAACCATCAAGATGCCTCACATCCTTGACGATCCTTGGTGCTTCTATCTGCTCAATGGCTTTGATCTATCGGGATTGGCTTCAGTTCCACGTTGAGATACAAAGAACCAGAGAAGCTTGCCGGATGGGACGCCAAACACACACTTCTCGGGGTTGAGCTTCAAGTTGATCTTGCACAGATTTGCAAATGTCTCTTCTAAGTCTTGAATTAGAGTCTCTGCATGCTTGGATTTGACCACTATGTCATCCATATAAGCTTCCACATTTCTGTGCAGCTGCGGGCCAAATCCAATTTGCACAGCTCTTGCAAATGTTGACCCGACACTCTTTAACCCGAAAGGCATACGCACAAAGCAATATGTGCCACATGGAGTTATGAATGCCATTTTTTCCTCATCTTCCTTGGCCATGAAGATCTGATGATAACCAGAATAGGCATCAAGAAAAGAGAGCAAGTCACAGCTGGTAGTTGAGTCCACAGTCTGGTCAATCCGCGGCAAAGGAAAAGGATCTTTCGGACAAGCTTTGTTGATATCAGTGAAATCAATACAAAGTCTCCATTTTCCATTTGACTTGCCAACTACAATAGGGTTGGCTAACCAAGTTGGATACAAGACTCCCTTAACTAAACCGGTAGCCTCAAGTTTTTGGATTTCTTGGGCTATGAACTCTTGGCGCTCCAAAGCCTGCTTTCTGACCTTCTGCTTGACGGGTCTCGCATTGCAGCAGACGGCAAGGTGGTGCTCAATCACTTCCCTGGGAACACCGGGAATGTCAGATGGTTCCCATGCAAACACATCAACATTTGACCGCAAGAAAGTGACAAGCTCGCTATCCTATTTATCATTAAGGGTGGCACTTATAGTGAAAGTACCTCCCGTGTCATCCTCCTTTGCCGAGACTTGCTTCCTTGTAGGCGCAGCAGCTTTGGCCTTCTTGTTCTTGCCGGCAGAGCTCTCTGGTTCATCCTCAACAGGTGCGCTGAACTCTGCAGTGCGCTTCCCAAAAGACTTGCCAATGGTCTTGCCATTCTTCTTCTTTCCTCCCCCGGGAGCTTTGTCGGCAGGAACAGGTGCCTTGCCAGCGGACGCCGTCGCTGCCTTCCGATAGATTTGATCCATGCAGATGACTGCATCCTTCTTGTCGGAGTGAATGGTGATGACCCTCATCGGCCTTGGCATCTTCAGTGTGTTATCGGTGTAATGGGACGCCGCCATGAATTTTGCCAGGGCTGGGCGACCAAGAATTCCATTATATGGCAATGGAATCTTGACGACGTCGAAGACGATTTTTTCTGTCCGGTAGTTCAGCTTGCTGCCAAATGTTACCGACAAGGTGATTTGCCCCTTCGGCTTGGGCCCCCCTACATTGACACCTTGAAAAGTGCATGTCTCCTTGAGATCCTCATTAGGGATTTGCAGCCTTTATTCACTTCTAGCAAAATCAGATTCAAGCCAGCCCCACCGTCAACTAACATTTTCATCACCTTGAGGTTGCGAATTGTTGGTGAGACCAACAAAGGCAAGCACCCGACCGCAGTTGTGCGATCAGGGTGGTCCTCGGCGTAAAAAATGATAGGCGTGTGAGACCACTTGAGTGGTTTCTGGGCTCCCATCGCCGGTTCCCCGGCAGCTTGCACGGTGATCGTGTAGATGCCTAAGAATTCTGCCAGGTTGAGCTTGCCATTGTACTTCTCCGGCAGCTCCGGCTTGAAGGCACGGGAGGACGGCCAGCAGACTTGGCGCAGCTCACGGGTGAACGCTGGGCACCCCACCTCGTACGGCAAGTACCCAGAGCCCCCTAGCGCTGGCTCATCAATGACTAGGCCATTGCGCTCGTCAGATTGATGACGCACTTCCCGGCGCCGTTCAATGGTTGTGCGGGCATCCTCCACCCGCCTGTCGTGCAACACTTGGCGCTGATCTTGGCGGCCTCGCGGATCCGAAGACGCCATCGACACCTCGTCGTCCTTCTCAGATCAGCGAGTCTGTCACTGCTGCTGTTGTGGAAGTTGTCGTGGAGGTGAGTGCACAGTGGGTGCAGCGTCTCCGACACAGCCTCTGGCTGGTGCTGCCGGTGCCGTAGGTGGTCGCCGTGAAGGTCCCGCCTCCTGTGTCTTGCCGGGGTTGGCAAAACTGATCAGACTGTGAAAGGTCGCCCTCCATTCGTCCATCTTGTCAGGAGTTGGCGGGAAATTCAACAGCATTTGAATCCGTGCCATGGCTTCTTTCGTCGTGGTTGGCATGGCGGGGAGCACTGAATGGGACGGCGCTCGACTCCTGGCAGAGCCAGTAGGAGCTCTGTCGCGTGCTTACTGCCGCGGTGCATGCTCGCTTGCGGATTGATGCGGTGGTGGACGAGCCGGAGCGTCTTGAGGGCGATGCTCGGCGTTGTTGTGATGTCGTCCGGAACCGCCGGCGCTGCGAGGGAGCATGTCGTGCCCATCTTGCGATGGTCGCGGTGTATGTCCGGACAGTGTTGCTATGGCGACTATGCTCGCCAGAGCGTCGCTGAAGTTGGCTGCCTCCGCCATCTCCAGTGTGATGGCTAGGATCGCCATCACGACTGGGCAGCTGACTGCCTCCGCCGCCACCGTCCGCGCCATCCGCCCCGCCTGCGCCGCCGGTGCCGCCTGCGCCACCCGCAGACACCTGGGACGGTAGCTTGGACATGAAAGGAGCTATTGCAGCCGCGCCCTTCTTCTTGGGCGCCATCAAAGATGATGATGAAGAAACTAGCGCATAGACTGCTGATTCGGATTCGCACACGCAATCCCCCTGCCTGGCGTGCCAAAGATGTCAAGGTACGGCCAAGACAATCTATGGGACTAGCAAAGATCCCTTTGCGATTCGGCTATAGGGATCGACGAGCACAAAGAGCGGAATCAGCAGCACACACACAAGCTTTACCCAGGTTCGGGCCGCTATGAAGTGCAAAACCCTATTCCTACTTTGATTGTATTATGGTGGAAGCACAAGTACAGTGAGCGCAGCTTGCCAGTAAGGTGTGCGGGAAGTGCAGCTACACACGTAGATTGTGCAAAGTGTCGACCCTTCTACCAGTAGCCATGAGCCTCCTTTTACAGGTTAAGGGGTCACCTCAATGGCAAAAAGGTAAATACATGATGATTTGATAGCAACAGTGCTACCATACCTAACTCTGCCGGACTAGGACAAACGCATTAAATGCGCCATTAGGTGTCGCGCTGGGGACGAGCTCCGGCAAGGTTCCTGCACCGCTTGCCCAGCTACCTTCTATTAGCTTGACATGCCATTAGGACGGGTGTCATTAAAGTTGATCCTCCTCCCAGCGTGCTGACACGTGCCCCGACAAGTCTCACCAAACTACCTGCCCGCTCGACACCTCATCGACAAGTGACCAGCTGACCGATGAGGTGGAGCGGTGGCGAAGCAGAGAGGGAGCTTGCCGGCATGGAGCTTGCCGGGTCTTCGCCTTGCCGGTGTATATCTTGCCGGCAAGTTGAATCTTCATCTTCAGTACTAAGTTAGTACTTCTTGATGGCCTGTCTTGAGGTCTTATTCTTGGCTTTGCCAACCAAGTCTTGTGTCTTGATGTAGCAATCCTCGGGCAAGCCCTTGCCAGTGGGAAGGGTACCACTGTCTGTGCATAAGTCAGGGTATAAAAATGCCCATATTTTTATACACGGACAATGACAATACTCAAATTATTATCATGGAAATGTCCACTTCCATGACGATAAATGGCGCGCCCGTACGAGGCCCATGGATCCTACGACCCGTAGTTGGCCCTTGGTCACTATGGCTAGCAGGCCCATGATTATTGCGGCCAGTAGCAAACGGAGGAAAAAGAACTGCAGTGACTACAAGCAAATAAAAAAACAAGACTATTATGGAAATAAATTAGCAAACAACTAACGCTAGGCTATTACGGCGTTTACACAGATTACATCCACTAGGCATCAAAGTTCGCCACCTAGAAATATAGGGAACAGCGAAGGAGTATATTACATACACCGGGCGCCTAAGTTGGCCACTAGTGCAAATAAACGCGGCAGCAAAACAAGCCCAGAACTGAAACAACTTCAGAAGAGTTCAATAAACATTATCCTGGGTACCAACCATGCTGGCAAGAAGCTTAGCAAGCTTATTAGCTTTCTCTTGTTTGGCGCTAAAATCCTCCAACTCTTCCTGTTGAACCATAAAGTATGCATCTGAATTCTACAGGGACTTCCTCAGTCCTTCGGCTTCTTCTCACAGCACAGCTAATCGATGTCTTCCAGCTTGTAGTTGAGACTCAAGAAGCCGAACTGATTTAGGTAGCGAGTTTGAAGAGCTTGTGCCAGCGGTTGTGGCCAGTAACTCAAACACTACATCAAGACAAGACTTTGGGGTTGTCTCACTATCTTCAAGATACTTTTCATCAGCTTTATTGGAGACCAATAGGGTTGTCTCACTATCTTAAACCTTATCTGCATTACTTTCTTTACCATGGCCTAATGGGGTACTCTTCTCTAATATTCTGTCAGCATTCTAAAAGACGAACAAGCAGACACATCACAGGTCTAGCATGTAGTATTTGAAACTCATTTTGGTAAACCAATTCAGTAGTAAGGTGGACAGGATTATACTAACATGTCTTGTATTGCACGGTAGTACATAATAACAGCAGGAAACAAACATATATCTATGTCATATGGTCACTGTATTGTCTATATCATCCTATTTAAATCAATATAGAGACAAGTTCAAATCATATATATTTAAGACAAAGTAGCATAGACAGAATATAAGTGTGGGAAACTAGACAGCACTAACAACACTGGTAATGTGCATGATATGAGAACATAAATGTTTATACAATTGAAACAAAAATGAACATAGAGAAAGAAGTTACAAACAGCAAACAAGTTTAAGAAACAGGTATAAAACATACCTGTTGCGCCATTGGAGTTTCTATTGGATCCTACAAATTTGAAATTAGTTGGTATGAGTAAATACAGTGACGCAAGAGCAAAGGAGTATGCACCATAGCTATAGAATCTGACCTGAGAATAGTTGTTATTCTGCTTTAAGTGTGGAGTTTTGGTTCGCTGTGGTGGTCCTCATGCTTTGGGCACTGCAGTTGCCTTACTAACTGCTCGTGTTTCGGTGCTCTATGGTGGAGATGGTGCTGTGTCATCTGGAAGTGGGTTACTATCTGCTAGGATTGGGGTTAGATGGAGTGTACCTGGTTCTCTACCCAACGGGGTAGGGGTACAATCTGCAAGAGTCTGGGTTATGTGTGGCGGGGCTGGCTCTTGGGCAAGTACAACCGTGGATCTATCTGCATCAACGGGTATGACTGTCTTTCGTGAAGAACGTGTTTTTACTCCCTCAGATACTGCCATCACCCCCTCCAATTCAAATGTCTGATAAACAAGAAAATAAATTGAATGTACTAACATTGTATGATAGACAGATGTAGTAATTCACATATTATTGTCTAACCAAATAGGACAACATGACACAATTTCACATATATGATGGCTAACTAAACATGATAACATGACACAATTTCAGATATATGATGGATAACTAAACAAGATATAATGACATAATATAACGTATGATGACTATCAAAATAGGATGACATGACATAACTATATGATGTCTTTATTAAATAGGTTGGCATGAAATAATTCACATACATGTTGTCTAATTATACAAGATGGCATGATATAATTCACATATATAATTGATATACTAAGCAGCTGGCATTCGCATATATGATCTTTAGACTAAGCAGATGGCATTGAATATTGTTTATACGATGTCTAAACAAAGCAATGCAGACACCATATGCATGATATAAGAAATATATACGACCCAAGTTAGAGGATACACCTCAGGGGGGGGGGAATAAGACTGATCATCTGTCTCTGAATCCTCTACGGAGCTATCTGTAAGCAGCGAGATATCTGCTTCAATAGGTAGCATTGTCTACTCTGAAGACCTTGTTCTCACTCCAGATTTTTCCATCACCCATTCAAATGGCTCATGCACGGGAAGAGTAGCTCAATTAAACATTGTCGACAAATGGAATACGTAATGAAAAAAAGGATGGCATGACATAATTCACATATATGATGCGTGGCTAAACAGGATGGTATTGCATAATTCACATATATGATGCCTGACTAAACAAGATGGCATTGCATAATTCACATATATGATATAGAAAATAAACAGGTGGCATTCACACAAAGCATGTCTAAACTAAGAAGATGACATAGCAATGCAAGATACCATATGCATGATATGAGCAATATAACCCTGCCAAGTTAGTGCATAGACCTCGGGGGGGAATGGGACTGGTCGTTTGTCTCTGAATCCTCCTCTGAGGAGCTACCTATAACCAACAAGATATCTGCTTCGACATGTAGCACTGACTGCTCTGAAGACCTTATTTTCACTCCAGGTTTTTCCATCACCGACTCAAATGGTTGATCCACAGGAAGAGTAGATGAATGTACAAACATTGTCGACATATGGAATACGTGATGAAAAAAAATAGTATGGCATGATATAATTCACATATACGATGACTGACTAAACTGGATGGCATTGCATAATTCACATATATGATGCCTGACTAAAGAAGATGGCATTGCATAATTCGCATATATGATATAGAAACCAAACAGGTGGCATTCATACAAAGCATGTCTAAACTAAGTAGATGACATAAATGATGTATAAAGTAAGCAATGCAAGGCGCCATATGCATGAGATGACCAACATCAGCATACCAGGTTAGAGCAAACACCTCAAGGTGTAAATAGAAGTGGTCTGCTCCCCCCGAATCCCCCTCTGAACAGCTATCTTCCTCTGGATTACAATCTGGAATGGGGGAAGGGGGGCTGCCACTACGCCTACCATGGTGCGACATCTGCATGACATTATATTGCCACGCAACGCTCTTCTCTTTTTCTCTACATGTTCAGTACGATTGTGTAAGGCCTAAGGGGTGCATGCAGAAACCTAGACTGATGGTAGCAACCAGTGGATAGATCCAAAACTAATGATAGCAGGCAGATGATAGCTTTAGTTAAAAAAGATAGATGATGGCTCCTTTACTGTTTGTTGCCCACCCAACATGAACCACATATAAGACACGAGATGAACCAGATACTAGACAGAGATACTATTCGTTACTGCCTCGATATCTGCCCCACAAGCATTTTAAAATTCAAGTTTGAACATTAGTTTGGACCTGACTCAGAGTCTAAGAGGCGAACAGGATGATAAAGTAGCAGGTAATATTAAGCGATGCATAACGTAAGCAGACACGAAAGATTGCGACCTCCCTTGCGGACCTATGTAGTCCTCAGCTTCATCTGCTCAGTCGATGAGGGTAATGCAGTTGGGGTGTCTGCCGGTAGCGGGGAAGAAGATCTGAGGTGGCGAAAGACGGTCTGGACGGGGGATCTCTGGTGCGGTGGACGCTTCTGTCGATGGAGCAGCTCAGGTGGGGTGGACGACGGCACGGCAGGAGCAGGATAAACCACATAGAGTTTTCATTGACACCTATCTGTAAATGAAGTAAATCAAGCACTCCTTTGAATTGGAGGATTCTAAAAACTCAGGGATAGGAAAAACACAGGAATAGGATAGGAATGCACATGCAAATATAGAGCATTTGCAAACTCAGGATTTCTGTCAGCCTGGGTGTTTGGTTCACAAGAATTGGAAGAACACAGGAATGCAAAGAAACATGGTCAAATTAAAGTCGAACCACATGAAAATGTAAAGTTAGAATCTTACTATGCCATTAATGCACTTAGTCTTGTTCTTCATGCATAGGAATTTGAAAAGGATGTCCATGTGGATATTTAAATTCCTATGTTTTTTCTTTGAAAGAGACACCAAAAGAAAAAGATTCCTCCAGTTTTGCTTTGCTCCATTCCTTCTAACCAAATGCATGAATAGTAGTACCATAGGAAACTTTCCAATTCCTATGTTTTCCTTCACTTTTTCTTTGAACCAGTGGCGATTCTAGTAGATAGTCTTCGACAGGCTGAAGCCTGCCCGCGAAAAATGTTTTTGTACTACTTCTACAATTTTGGACCCAACCCACTAGCTCAACTCCCAGGCCCATCTACACATGCACAGCTCCAACACGCAGAAATAAAAAATGATTGCTTTCGAGAGAGTCCAACACGGATAGCTAACTTGCCTGCTACTTCACTGCTTGTCATATGGGAGAAACTATTCGTATTTCTCATTACTTCGTGTTCTTAGTGAGTCTTCTTGCCTGCATGAACTGGATTTTTTTTAAAGAAACATAAAGTTTTTCAATATGTACTACATGTGCTCTGTTGTACTCTGAAAAAATTTGAGCTTATATGGACAACATAATTAGGAGATAATGACTATTTTGCTAGATAGGCCCAGTATTCTAGTTAAAAAATTATACCTTTGAAAAAACTCAAACAATTCAGTAATAATACAAGTTCTCGTTGTAATCTGAAATTTTGTGAGCTTATTTGGTCAACATGATTATGAGATAATGGCTATCTTGCTAAACCGATTCAAATTGTGGTTCAAAAGAACATTTAGTTTTCTCCCTGTTAACTTTGAGACCACCCTCCATTTCTTTCTAGATTTGCCACTGCTTTGAACCAAAGCAGCCCTAAGGGATCGACATGAATGTAGAGTAAAAAAGTGATGCGACGAGTGTACAACCTCTTTGGCATAGCCTTGTTGACCTCAGCATCATTGGGTTGGTAGAAGATCTGAGGCATCTGGAGATGGCGCCGATGGTACTGCTCCACTGTGATGGACGGTTCCATTGTTGCAGCAGCTCCGGTGAGCTATACAACGGCGAGGCTAAAGCAGGACAAGACAAACAATGTTAATCTGAAGTGGGATTCTAATAGCAACTTCAATAGCTGATGTAGAATACATCACCAAAAAGTGCTAGATGTAAAATACATCAGCAGTGCGGTGGCTACTCCAACAGATGATGTGAGAACTGTTGACTCTGAACTCAACTGTCGAAACTGAATTTACTGTCAAAACTGAAATTTACTGTCGAAACTGATATTTACTAACGAAACTGAATTTTACCGTCGAAACTGATCGCACTAGTAGTAGAGAAGCACTTCACTAGTAGCTTAGTCCGCTCGAGCACTAGTAGCAGAGAAGCGGTGATCTAAATCAGCAGCCGCTCGAGCAGGTAATGCACTAGCAAAGAGCAGCCAGAGCAAGAGCTCGTGAAGTAGCCGCAACAGCGCTTGGTGCAACAGCACGAGCGAGAGCTAGAGCAGCAACTAGTCTAGCTGCAGCAGGTCGTGTAGCAGCAGCAGCGGGAGTGAGAGCAAGAGCAGAGCAGCAGCACGAACGAGAGCAAGAGCAGAGCATCAGCGCGACAGAGAGCAAGAGCAGAGCAGCAGCGTGAGCGAGAGCTGGAGCAGCAGCAGCAGCGCGAGCGAGAGCCGGAGTAGCAGCAACGCGAGCGAGAGCTAGAGCAGTAGCAGCAGCTCATGCTGGTGTGGGAGTCGCCGCTGAGGAACCCACGCCATGGGAGAGAGACACCATGGAGGAAGTGGCCGGCAACGCTGCCATCGATGGAGCCGCGCCATGGCGGTTTGGGATCGAGCACCGACAGCCCCGTGAGATCGAATCAAAGAGAAAATGCAGCGATGAGTGTAGAACCTCTTTGGTGGCGCCGAGTAGGCCTCGGCTTCATCCGAGGAATTGGTGAGGGTGCTGTGGTTCCGGTGGGGCAGGTGAAGACGGTGTTGTGGGAATGGAGGTGGCGCGATAGACGAAGCGAACCTCAGGGAAGCTCCTTGGAGGTGGAGGACGGGTCAGCTAAACCGGCGGGACGACGAGATCGACGATGGATCCTCATCCGGTGCGGTGGATGAGGGACGTCGAGCTGTTGCGGTGGACGATGTCATCAGAGAAGAGGCTCCGGCTGGGCGGCGGTCGGGTGGCGGACGGTGGAGGGTGGGTTTCGCGGGTTTTGGCGGCCTCTGTGTACGAATGGGGGGACGGAGGGGATGCGAGGGGGAACCATGGCTTAGGGACATGCTTATCCGAAATGTGGGGTAAGTTACAAAAGTACCCCCACTCATTTTGACCATGGAACGTCGAGGCGACATTTTCGACTGAGGGATAGAAGGGGGATTTCGCGTGTCTGGGCGGCGCGACCGATTTCGGAGGAGGAGGGAGTTTTCGCGCGCGTTGAAATTTTGGAATAACAAGGCGTGGGTTGAAGAGGCGGGAGTTTTCGCAGCACAAGAGACAAAGAGATAGCTTGAAATTTCAGGATAACAAGGCGCAGCTTGAATTTCGGGAGAACAAGCTTAACGTGTACAAAAAAACAAAAACAAAACACAATTCGCACCACACAAGAGAGAGTCATGTCCCGTTTTACTATATGAATTACTACAAATGCCATTCAAAAACAACAATGAACAACCTAAAAATTCGGGAGAACAAGCTTAACTTGTACAGTACCAAATCAATTCGTACTTCCCTCAACAACAACAAAAAAATAATTCGTACCGTCTACCATATGGACAAAATTTGAGTCCAGTTTCCGTATTTGAATGGGATTGTCGGGGGGATGACCCCCGGGTAGCCCACGGAGCCCGGATCCCCCTTCTTTTTAAAACATCGGGGTAGGGCAAGCCCCTCAATCCGGCTGACCTGCGCGCTGGCTCCCCAGCGCGAGCCGACTCGGCTTGGCGACCCGGCCTGGCCGGCCGGCCCAATCCGGCTGGCCACTAGGGTGCAAGCCCTCACGACAAGACCAGCATGGCGACAGCGCCCCCTCCTTGGCGCCGACCCATGTGGGCATGGCTACAGCGCACCCTGCGCCCCCACCCGGAGCGGGCGGTGTCGGGCGGCGCGATCCTGTTGCTAGGCGGCACCGACCGCCCTCTGACGAGCGACAAGACCTACCACAGTGCCGCGCTGCCGACCGGACCTGTGCCCGGCGGACTCGGCGCACCCGGCGGATCCGGCGCACCCGGCGCACCCAACGGACCCGGCGCACCCGGCGACCCGGCGGCCCCCACCGCCGGCTCCTAGACGATGGCACCAGGGCCCCGCGCCTGTGCAACTTTACCATTGTAACCCTGGGGGGTCGAGCTATAAGACCCCCCGGGAGGCCTCCATGCAAAGGGGTCAAGGCTCTCTAGGTTCAGTTCGCATTATTTTCCACCACACACACACACACACGTTCACAGGAGAGGCCGAACGGCGGCCTAGCCCCTTCATCCTCCTCCACACATACAGCTCCAGGAGCAACCTTGTACCCTTGTGCTTTCCATACACCATTCGGTAGGACTAGGGGTGTTACCTCTCCGGAGGGCCCCGAACCTGGGTACGTCTCGTGTCTCGCACTTGCGCGTGCCAACCTCGCCTCCGGAATCCACCGGCGTCCTCTCGTAACCCCACCTCTTTAGCCATATTATGGCATCTGCCGTGAGAACACCACGATAGTTGGCGCCCACCATGGGGTTGCTCGCAGCGCCGGCCGGAGTCAAGTTCCGGACGAGGCCCTTCACCAGCTCCGGCGAGCGCATCGTGCACGGTTTGGTCCGTGCGCCTCGCACAGCCAACCCGGCCGGCTGCAGCGCTGCGCCGAGCGCGGACGCCGCCTGCCCCGCAGGCTGCCCTGTCGTCCCTTTCGGCGCGCTGCGCGTCTTCGTCGCACTTGTCCCCGACGTGTTCCCCAGCGAGGTACACAGCTTCGCCGGCTCCCCCGTTCCTGTTGGCTGCGCCGTCTCCGACGACGTCGCGGCTCTCTACGCCCGCATGGAGGTGCTGACCATCGGCGCAAGCTTCGGCTCCCCACGCGGCAAGCAGAAGGCCGCCGCGGCTGCCGCTGCCGCGGCTGCGGCCCCGCCACGACGGGCCGACCCGCTCCACGAGACGATCCGAAGCCTACGGGCCCCCATCACGCCCAACGCCGACACGGCCGCTGCAGCGGCTCAGCTCAACGAGGACCGCCAGCATCTGCTGGTCGAGGCCACGGAGCTCGCGGCAACCCGGCGCCGGCTGGAATCTGCCCAGCGAGAGTATGACAGCGCCCACGGCTTCACGCCGGCCGCCGCCGAGCCCAGCCGGGTCGCGGAGGTGCGGATTTGTGGGGGCGCAATCGGCCGTGCGCTAGGCGCGGGCCGGCCCGTCTACGACACCCCCGTCAAGAACATGCGCGCGGCGTAGGCGGCCATGGCGGATCTCGAATTCCTGGAGGGCGAGGAGCTGCTGCAGCAGCAGCAGCGCCTCCGCGACCTCATCACCGCGGCGAACGAGCAGCAGAAGCAGTTCGACCCGGCCCAGCCATCCGCCTCCGCCTCAGGAAAAACCGGAAACCTGGAGAGGGCCCTCCGGGACGCGCAGCAGACGTCCTCCCACGCCACTAGCGTGAGCCGCTCCGACCGGCACCGATCCGGTCGGAGCCGGCACAATCGTGCCACAACCGCTGGAGACGGCAACACTGGCGAGACGGCCGGTGACCGCCGGGTTCAGCAGCCGGAACCCCCCGTGCAGCCGGCTCGGCGGCCCGAGCCGGCCCCGGAATCCCCTGCGCCCCGTGGCCCCGTGGCGGACCGGATCGGACCCCGCGGTCCCGTGGCGGACCGACTCGGCCCCCGCGAGCCCTATGACGAAAGCGACGCCTGTCACCGCATCGATTGGCTGGCGCGCTCGACGGCCCTGGAGGAGGAGAGCTCTGTCGGCCCGGCGTGCTTTGGGCCCCGCATTCGCGAGGAGCCCTTCCCCAAAGGTTTCTCGTTGCCCCGCGACTCCCCCAAGTACAACGGCGCCACCAAGCCAGAGGACTGGCTGACCGACTACACCACAGCTGCCGGCATAGCCGGCGGCAACCGGCGCATGGCCGTGCGATACGTCCCCCTCATGCTGCTCGGCTCGGCCCGGACGTGGCTTAACAGCCTCCGAGCCGGCAGCGTGAACTCCTGGCTGGATTTCGAAGACGCGTTCATTCGCAACTTCACCAGGACCTACAAGCGCCCCAGCAAGCCTCGCCAGCTCTCCATGTGTGTCTAGAAGCTGGGCGAACCCCTTCGCGACTTCCTCACGCGGTGGACGGAACTGCGCAACTCCTGCGAGGGTGTCCACGAGGTGCAGGCCATCCAGTACTTCATCGACGGATGCCTGGACGGCACTCTGGTCAAGCACCGGCTGGTGTGCGACGAGCCGGAGACCCTGGTGGAGCTCATGGCTGTGGCGGACAAGTACGCTACGGCCGACTCCGCGATGAATGTGAAGGTCATGATTGATGCAGACGGCAAGCTCCTCCCGGCCCAGCCGGCTCCCCCCAAGCCGGCTGGCGACAACAATCAACGCCGGCAGGACAACAACAGCAACAACAATGGCAAGCGCAGGAACGACCAGCAAGCGCCCCGCTACGACAACTGGCAGGTCGCCGCGGTGGAAGGGGAGCAACCGGCTGAGCAAGGCTCCAGCCAGCGCCCGTGCACCGGCAAGGCCGCCTGGCAGCCCAAGCTGACCTTCGAGTAGATGCTCGACGCCCCCTGCAAAAACAACAGTGGCGTGAAGCCGTCGACGCACATGCTCCGGCAATGCAGTTTCACCCAGCGCCTGCTAAAGGGCAACCTTCCGCCCCCGCCACCCGGAGCCGGCCCGCAGCAGCCGCCGCTTCCCCCGCCCCCGCCGCCACCCGGCGCCCTCGCCGACAATCCTTTCCCGCGCCCGGACGCGTCCTACGTCGTCTGCACCAACGAGGGGGATGACAAGCATGCCAAGCGCAAGCACGCGGTCGAGGTGAACGCCGGCATCCCTCCGGTTCCCCAGTACATGCACTGGTCCGACCGGCCGGTGAGCTGGACCCGGGAGGACCACCCGGCCGTCATGCCCACGCCGGGTGGCTACGCCCTTGTGCTCGACCCCACCTTCGTCTCCGAGAAGCGCACCTGCCGCTTTTCGCGGGTGCTAATCGACGGCGGCAGCAGCATCAACGTCCTGTACCGCGACACCATGACCAAGCTCGGCATCGAGGCGCGACAGCTGGAGCCGACCCGAACGGTGTTTCATGGCATCGTGCCGGGTCTCTCCTGCTCTCCGATCGGCCGAGTCCGGCTTGACGTCATGTTCGGCTCCAGCAGCCATTTCCGCCGCGAGGCGATCTGGTTCGAGGTGGTGGACCTGGCCAGCCCCAACCACGCGCAGCTGGGCCGGCCCGCGATGGCCAAGTTCATGGCGGTCCCCCACTACGCCTACCTGAAGTTGAAGATGCCGGGTCCCAAGGGCCTCATCACCATCGTCGGCGACTACAAGAAATCTCTCGAGTGCGCCAAAGCCGGCTCCCAGCGGGCCGAGTCACTGGTCATCGCCGAGGAGAGGCGCCAGCTCGACCGGATCGTGGCACTGGCTAGCACGCAGCCGGCCGTGCCAACTCCGCCCAAGCCGGCCGACGAGGCCTCCTTCAAGCCGGCCAAGGACACGAAGAGGGTCCCGCTCAACCCGGCCGACCCCAGCTCCAGCAAGTACGTCGTCGTGGGCACCGGCCTCGACAGCAAAGAGGAAGGCGAGCTCGTCGATTTCCTTCGTGAGAATCAGGATATCTTCGCATGGTCTCCCAAAGACATGCCAGGTGTCCCGAGGGAATTCGCCGGGCACAAACTTCACGTCCGCAAGGACGCCAAGCCTATCCGACAGCCGTTACACCGCTTCTCCGAGGAGAAGCGGAGAACCATTGGCAAAGAGATCGCCCGGCTGCTCAAAGCCGGGCTCATCATGGAAGTGTTCCACCCCGAGTGGCTGGCCAATCCAGTCCTCGTCCTGAAGAAAAATGGCACCTGGCGCATGTGCATCGACTACACCAGCCTGAACAAGGCATGCCCCAAAGACCCGTTCGCTCTGCCCCGGATCGACCAAGTCATCGACTCCACAGCCGGCTGCGAGCTCCTGTCTTTCCTGAACGCCTACTCCGGATACCACCATATCAAGCTGGACCCGGCCGACGCCCTCAAGACGTCCTTCATCGCGCCCTTTGGGGCATATTGCTACATCACCATGTCGTTTGGCTTGAAGAATGTCGGCGCCACCTTACAGCGCTGCATGCAGAAATGCCTGCTGCCCCAGCTCGGCAGAAATGTGCACGTCTATGTCGACGTCATCGTGGTGAAGACCAAGCAGCACCTCACGCTCCTGGCCGACCTCAAAGAGACCTTCGCCAACCTGCGCCGGTTCCAGATCAAGCTCAACCCGGAGAAATGTGTTTTTGGCGTGCCAGCTGGCCAACTCCTCGGCTTCCTCGTCTCGGCACGCGGCATCGAAGCCAACCCGGAGAAGATCAAGGCAATCGAGCGCATGCGCAAGCCGACCCGGCTGCGCGACGTCCAGAAGTTCACCGGCTGCTTGGCCTCTCTCAGCCGGTTCGTCAGCCGGCTGGGGGAGAGGTCCCTGCCCCTGTATCAGCTGATGAAGAAGACGACGGCGTTCGAGTGGAGCGACCAAGCGGACGAGGCTTTCCGCGACCTCAAGCGCATGCTGTCCACCGCACCCGTCCTGGCCGCGCCGGCTGAGAAAGAGCCACTCCTGCTGTACGTCGCCGCCACCTCCCAGGCGGTCAGCACGGTGCTGGTGGTCGAGCGCCCTGAGGACGGCAAGGTGCAGCCGGTCCAGCGACCAGTATACTTCCTGAGCGAGGTGCTCTCCGCCTCCAAGCAGAACTACCCCCACTACCAGAAGATGTGCTACGGCGTGTACTTCGCCGCCAAGAAGCTGAGGCAGTACTTCCAGGAGCATACCATTACCGTGGTGAGCACGGCCCCCATCGGCGAGATCATGGGCTGCCGGGATGCCTCTGGCCGGGTGGCCAAGTGGGCCATCGAACTAGCCGGCCACACAATCCTCTACGAGCCCCGCACCACCATCAAGTCCCAAGCACTGGCCGACTTCCTCGTCGATTGGACCGAGACCCAGTACGTGCCGCCGGCGCTCGAGTCAACTCACTGGCGCATGCACTTCAACGGCTCCAAGATGCGCAACGGCTTGGGAGCCGGCATCGTGATGTCCTCCCCCAAGAACGACCGGCTGCGGTACGTGCTGCAGATCCACTTTGCCGCCTCCAACAACGTTGCCGAGTACGAAGCTCTCGTGCACGGCCTCCGGCTGGCCAGGGAGATCGGCATCCGGCGCATCCTCTGCTACGACGACTCAGACCTGGTGGTGCAGCAAGTTTCTGGCGACTGGGACGCCAAAGACGCCAACATGGCCAGCTACCGCTTCCTGGTCCAGCAACTCTCCGGCGGGTTCGACGGTTGCGAGTTCCTCCACGTCCCCCGTGCGGACAACGAAGCAGCTGACGCCCTGGCCAAAGTGGGTTCCACCCGGCAAGCCATCCCATCCGGCGTCTCCCTCGAGCACCTGCAGAAGCCGTCCATCAAGCCGTCTCCCGAGTCGGAGTCCATCTTCGTCCCGGACGATCCCGATGCGCCCCCACCCGACCCTGGAGTTCCCGGCCCAAGCTCGGGGACTGCCGGCTCCAGCTCGGGGACTGCCGCCTCCGGCTCAGGGGCTGCCGGCTCCAGCCCGAGGGCTGCCGGCCTTAGCTCGGGGACTGCCGACTCCGGCTCGTGGACTGCCGGCTCCGGCTCGGGGGCTGCCGGCTCTGGCTCGGGGGCTGCCGCCCCAGATCCCATCCCGGCGGCCGTCCTCACGGTGGTGACGGCGCCGTCCTGGGCTCAGCCGATCCTCGCCTTCTTGGAGGACGGCGACCTCCCCTGCAACGAGACTGAAGCCCGGCAAGTGCAGCAGCGAGCCTCCGCCTACAACATCATCAACCACGAGCTCGTCAAACGCAGCACGACTGGCGTGTTCCAGCGCTGCGTCGAGCAGGACAAGGGGATCGAGATCCTCCTCGACATCCACCAGGGCGAGTGCGGACACCACGCCGACTCGAGATCCCTGGTGGCCAAAGCTTTCCGCCACGGATTCTACTGGCCCACGGCCCTGCAAGACGCCGAGGAGCTGGTTCTCAAGTGTGAGGGCTGCCAACGCTTCAGCAAGCGCAGCCACCAGCCGGCCTCAGCCCTCCAAACCATCCCGATCACATGGCCCTTTGCCGTCTGGGGGCTCGACATGGTGGGGCCCTTCAAGACCGCCCGAGGTGGCATGACGCACCTCCTGGTCGCCGTCGACAAGTTCACCAAATGGATCGAGGCCAGACCGATCAAAAAGCTCGATGGACCCACGGCCGTCCGGTTCATCAAGGATATCGCGGTTCGCTACGGCGTTCCCCACAGCATCATCACGGACAACGGCACCAACTTTGCCAAGGGCGCACTGGCCCACTACTGCTCTGCATCCGGCATCCAGCTCGACTTGGCCTCCGTCGCACATCCGCAGTCGAACGGCCAGGTCGAGCGGGCAAACGGCCTCATCCTAGCCGGCATCAAGCCGCGACTCGTCGACCCGCTCGTGCGCTCACCCGGCAGCTGGCTCGATGAGCTGTTGGCCGTCCTCTGGAGTCTCCGGACGACACCCAACCGCTCAACCAGGTTCACCCCGTTCTTCCTCATCTACGGAGCCGAAGCAATCATCCCAACCGACGTCAAGTTCGACTGGCCCCGGGTAACCATGTACACAGAAGCCGAGGCAAAGGAGGCACGCGAAGACGGCGACGACCTGCTCGAGGAGGCGCGCCTTCTGGCCCTCAGCCGGTCAGCCATTTACCAACAAGGCCTGCGCCACTACCACAGCAAGAAGATCAAACCCCCCACATTCCGCGAGGGCGACCTCGTGCTCCGGCTCGTCCAGCAGACAGCCGGCCAGCACAAGCTAGCCTCCCCCTGGGAGGGCCCCTTCATCGTTAGCAATGCTCTCTGCGACCGGAACACCTACTACCTCATCGACGCGCAGAAGCCGAACAAACGCAAGCGAGATGCAGCCGGCGAGGAGTCCAGCCGGCCCTGGAACGTGGAGCTCCTCCGTCCGTTTTACAGTTCAACTCATGCATGTATGTATCACCACCTTTTGGATTTAATGAAAGCAGCAAGCCCCCCCTGTTTTCATTTCTCCCGCCGAGTCGGCGCAGCCGGCTCGGGGGCTTCCTTTTCCATTTTTACTAAGCTCTGTGTCTATGCACTCCCCCGCTTTCGATTCTCCCGCCGAGTCGGCGCAGCCGGCTCGGGGGCTCGCGGGCTAGCTGGCTAGACCGCGCCTCGCCATTTTTCCTTAAGTCCATTCCGAAGCGTACGAACCGCCAAAGCCCTCTCTTCGCATGCCACAGCCAGCACTCGGTTGCCTGGTCAGCAAGAGCTAAAGGCCAGAAGCATCATCACGCGAGAACGGCTAAGGAGGAGGGCCCGGCTCGGCAAATCTGGCACAACCCGCCCGCTCTCATTAATTCGCCGCACGACCGGCTGCGCGCCAGGCGGCTTCGCCGCCTACCGCCAGCCGGCCCAGTGGGTGTTTCGCTCGCGCTCAACGTCCGAAAAAGCCTAAGTATTGTGCGTCCTAGCCTCAGTCCGCAACCCGGCTGTCCGGCTAGCGGGAAGGAAGCCCGAAGATAAGACAAACAAGAAAAGGCCCAAGGCCGAACAGCAAAAAGTGAAATCGCTTGCAAAATTTATATACAGCAAGGACCTTCGGCCACCAGTTCATTACATGTAACTACACCCCCAGTGGGTGGACCTGCTACCTAACCGGGTTCAAGTACAGGAAAGCTGAAGATAAAAAGAAAAAATCCTAAGCGTCACCCGCGTCGTCTCCGGCCGGCGTCGGCCCACCCGAGGTGGACGCGGCCGCTGGGTCCGGCCCTGTGCTCCCCGGCCTCTCGGTCGTGGCATCGTCCTCCGGGTCGGCCTCGTTGTCGGCATAGGCCCCCGTCTCGGCCGAGCTACCGTCCGGGTCGTTCAGCAGCAGGCCGAACTCGTCGGCGGGGAGCTCCTCGCCGTCCTCCGTCCGCTCCAGGACGAACTCGTCATACGGAGCGAACGACGCCTGATAGCTGGCCCGCCCGGCGATCCGCTGCGCCCTCGCCGCCAAGTCGTCCTCTGCGTCGGCCCGCTGCGCCGCCAGGCGGTCGAGGTCCACGCCCGGATACCAGGACACGACGAAGCGCAGCGCCGTCTCCGCGCCGGCCCGGGCCGCGGAGGCCCTCCACGCGCCGAGCCGCTCCACGTCGGCTTCCAGCCACCGCGCCAACCGGGTGACGCTGTTCGGCACCACCGCACTCGGCCAGAGGCCGCTCGCCATGCCCATCCCGGCCTTGAACAGGCGATGCATGTGCCCCTCCACGGCTCGAAGACGGCCCTCACAGGCAAGGATGATCTCCGAGAGGCTCCAGGCGGCGTAAACGTCGATCTCCGCCCCTGTCGCGCGCAGGTCCGCCCGGTGGGCTTACACAGCCGCATCGGCCGCCTCCTGTGTCTCCGGGAAGACTCCTGGCAAAGGAAGGAAACAAATCAGTCAGAAAAAGCAACTTGCCGGCTACGCCAGCCGGACCAAAGAAAAGATAAGCACTTACGGGTGAAGGTCTCATCGAGGTGCTGCGCCTCGCCCAGCATCCCGTTCTCCCGTATGGCCGATGCGCGAGCCTGGGCCTCGAGATCCTTCTCGAGCTGGGCGATCCTCCTGCCGGCGTCCGCCAGCTCCTCGGCCCCCTTGCCGCGCTTCTCCGCCAGCCGGCCCAGCTCCGCCTGGTGGACATCCCCCGCCTTGGCCTTCTCGGCCTCCAGCCGGTACACCTCGGTCCGGAGGCGGTCGCGGTCGGCGACTGCAAGATCGCGCTGCAGGCCGGCTTCGGCAAGCCGGCTTCGAAGACCCGGCACCTCGGCCGCAGCGGCTGCATGACAGGGTTCCCGGTCACAGGCCGGAAGCAAAGATTAGAAGAAAAAGACAAAGCTATAAGATTCGACCCGGCTGCTCTGCAGTCCGGCCCGATCCTCGGGGGCTACACCCAGCGGGTGCGCTGGCGCGCCCCCACTGGAGAAATGCAAGACGTACCTTGAACCTGGTGCAGCTCCTCCTCTTTGGCGGCGAGCTAGGCTTTGGCCTCGCGGAACCGCTCCCGAAGCCGGTTGTACGCGCTGGCCCGCAGGTCGTACAGATGCTGCGCGCAGACAGAAGAATAGAAGAATACAAAATACAAGCTATAAGACTCAACCCGGCTGCTCCGCAGCCCGGCCGAACCTCGGGGGCTACATCCAGTGGGTGCGCTGGCGCGCCCCCACTGATTCAACAACCAAGGCAAGCAGAAAAGAAAAAACTCACTGCGATCGCCTGCTCCAGCCCCCGCGCGGCCTCCTGCTCTCCCCGGACGAAGGCCTACAGGCGCTCGCTCCAACCATGAAGCTGCGAGCGCAAGGCATCCGCCGCGTCATCCTCCCTGGTTCGCGGCCCGACCACGACCTTGCTGGAGCTCGCCCACGGCTGCTGGATCGCGGTCCCGGCGCCGGGTCCGTTTCCACCTGGCCGCTCGGAGTTCGTGGCGGCTTGGGGCGGCACGACCACCAGGGTGCCGGCGTCCCCGGTCGCGGCCTCCGGGGCTGGCGCCGGCTGCGCTCGCCCGGGCGGTGCGGAGTCCGCCTCGCACCTCTCTCCGCCGCCCTCGCCTCCTTCTGCCGGGTCGGCACGGGGTGGCGTGTCCATGACGATATTCTCGTCGACGTCCGACTCGCCGTTGCCCTGCTCCGTCCGTCCTGCCAGCTCGCCCGCTCCCTCCGGCTGCGGCTCGATGATCGTCATCACCGGCGCCGAGCCCCTCTCCATCTCCGGCTAGGCCAGGTCCTCGGTGGTCCTGGCCCGCTTCGCGGAGGCCCTCTACCACTCCCGGGCCGAGGCCTTCGCCATCTCCTTCTCAGCCTCCTGCCGATCCCGCCAGGCGGCGCGCGTCGCCGCGTCGGGATCCTGGCCGGACTGGCGAGCCTCGAGATCCTCCTCCGCGGTCCTTTCCGGCTCGCAGTCGATGGCGCTGCTCCGGGTTTTCCTCCAGACGGCCTCGCCCGCCGCGGCCTCCGTGGCCATCACCGCTAGGACAAGGGCCGACCTGCGCACGACAAGTGTGTCACGACAAAGGCACAAGCAAGAAACAAGCAAGAGATCAGAAAAAAGACAAGAGACACTTACCCAATGACCGTCGGGAACTCCCGCCTCTGCCCCATGGACGGGGCGAGCTGGCGCTTCTTCTTCACGACGGCCCTCTCGCGCGCTGGCCCCGCCGCCGCTGGGCGCTTCGCGGCCGGCCTCGCCTCGACCGCCTCCTTCCCATGCGGCCAGCTGACAGACGCTGCCGCACGTGCCGGCCTGACGCCGGCCGTCTTGGGGGATCGACGCTGGCGTCCTCCCCAGCCGAGGGCGCTACACCGTGGGCACCGGTCAGGCCCTCTTCGTCGTCGTCCGGCCAGTCGCGCAGATGTTCTGAGGGCGGAGACTTACCCGCATTCCGCGACCCGCTGGCCACGGCGTCGGCCACGCGCGCTTCGACCGGCCCCTCCTCCGCCTCGGCGCCGGCCTCCTCCACGTCCGAGCCAGGTAGGTCGGCCAGCAGGATTTGGGGGTTCGGCCCGTCGTGATTCCGCTGGCTGGCGAATAGCTGCAGGCCAGCTCTGACGTCAGGACACAAGAATAACGTCGAAGCGGCCAAAAATAAGGACCAGGGACTCACCGTCAGCGCCGGGTTCCCCCGGTGATAAGGCTCCTTCCCAAAGCTCCACCCCTCCTCCTTCAACCCGGCCTTGGAGATGAAGTTCACCCGCTGGACAATCCCGGCCGGCGTCAGCTCCTTGGTCGACATCCGGGTCGGATCATGCCGGCCGCTCATGTCGCAGATCCGGTGTGCCCGGTGCTGCAGCGGCAGCACCCAGCGGGCGATGAAGGCCGAGATGAGGTCGACCGGCTTTAGCCCCTCGCGATCCGTCATCTCCCCAACCCGGCGGCAGATGTTCACCATCTCCTGCGGTGGCTTCTTGGGGTAGTAGCCCCAGTTTGGCTTCTCGAGCGGTGGTGCGTCGATGAAAGGCGGGAGGTTGATGACGTCCACCGCCGGGTCGGCGTTCCGGACGTAGAAGAACATCGTCTGCCACTTTTTGGTTGAGTCCTCAGGCGACAGCTTGGGAAACGGTCCGTTCACCCGGTCGGTGACCACCGCTGCCCCGCAGTCGGACATGGCGCCAGCCATCGCCCCCTGCTGTTTGAGGAAGAACATCTTCCCCCACAACTCCACAGTCGGCAGTAGCGAAGCCGGCAACCTGCAGCACGGCGTTGGCGCCGAGGTGATGCGGCTGCAGCCCGAAGAAGTAGAGGCATCTCCTAAAGAAAAGACTCGCGGGGAGGCCGAATCCGCGCTCAAAATGAGAGTAGAAGACAACATGCTCGCCCTCCCGCGGCTGCGGCACCCTCTCCGGGCCGGGCGCGCGCACAACCAGCGCCTCCGCCGGCGGCAGCCGCTTTGTACGGCGGAGGTATCGGATGTTGTCCTCGGTCGTAATGGAGCCCTCCCAAGAGCCTTTCGGCAGCGCCATTGGAGGGCTCTACGGGCGTCGAGATGCGGCGACGAAGAGGAGGAGGGAGGAAGAACTGCGCGCTGCGGGACTTTGATCGCGGTGCGTGGCGACGGGCATGAGCAAAGCACACGGTGGCAGCGCTTCGCTCGGGCACGGCGGAGAAGAGGCAGACGCAGAGGAGAAGCAAGGGGCGGGGGTGTGTGCAGGAGCGTTCCGTCGCACTCCCCCCTCTTTTCTCATTTATAACCGCGAGAGATCGTGGGGGAGTGGGATCGTTTGCGCCCACGATCCCCACTCCCCCGCACTGTGCGCGCACTTTCCCCACGCGCATTTACTGCACTGGGAAGCACAACTGCCAAGGGTCGCCGCAGTAAATCCCTCGCGCGCGGCCCGAGGGCGCATCGTGGCAGGCCCGGCCCACGGTCACGTCCCGTCACGCGCGTGGGCTGGCAGGCCTCGCCCGCCGTGAGGCAGCACGTGGCGCTCCGTCAAGATGCGGCGGGCGCGAATCGTCGCGCAAAGCAAGACTCGTCTGACAGATGTTTCCGTTTCCCGCCCAGGCCGGGGTGCCGCGACCCAGTTTTCGGAAGCCGGCCCCCAGCGGGTGTTCCCGGCGTTTGCTGCCGCGTTGCCGGCATGCGGCCGGGCGGGGCCGCCCAGCCGGACTCTAGCACTTCATCGACAAATCGACTCCTCAGGGGGGTAAGCTGCGAAGGCCCCCTGCCCGAAGCCAGCGAACCTTCACAGTTTCGGGGACTACTGTCGGGGGGATGACCCCCGGGTAGGCCACGGAGCCCGGATCCCCCTTCTTTTTAAAACATTGGGGCAGGGCAAGCCCCTCAATCCGGCTGACCTGCGCGCCGGCTCCCCAGTGCGAGCCGACTCAGCTTGGCGACCCGGCCTGGCCAGCCGGCCCAATCCGGCGGCCACTAGGGGGCAAGCCCTCACGACAAGACCAGCATGGCGACAGCACCCCCTCCTTGGCGTCGACCCACGCGGGCATGGCTACAGCGCACCCTGCGCCCCCGCCCGGAGCGGGCGGTGTCGGGCGGCGCGATCCTGTTGCTAGGCGGCGCCGACCGCCCTCTGACGAACGACAAGACCTACCACAGTGCCGTGCTGCTGACCGGACTCGGCGCACCCGGCGGATCCGGCGACCCGGCGCACCCAACAGACCCGGCGCACCCGGCAACCCGGCGGCCCCCACCGCCGGCTCCTAGACGATGACACCAGGCCCCCGCGCCTATGCAACTTTACCATTGTAACCCTGGGGGGTCGAGATATAAGACCCCCCGGGAGGCCTCCATGCAGAGGGGTCAAGGCTCTCTAGGTTCAGTTCGCATTATTTTCCACCACACACACACACACGTTCACAGGAGAGGCCGAACGGCGGCCTAGCCCCTTCATCCTCCTCCGCCCATACAGCTCCAGGAGCAACCTTGTAGCCCTTGTGCTTTCCATACACCATTCGGCAGGACTAGGGGTGTTACCTCTCCGAAGGGCCCCGAACCTGGGTACGTCTCGTGTCTCGCACTTGCGCGTGCCAACCTCGCCTCCGGAATCCACTGGCGTCCTCTCGTAACCCCACCTCTTTAGCCATCTTATGGCATCTGCCGTGAGAACACCACGACAGGGATTGTTGTCAGGTTAGTTATACCATCGTCTAAATATTATCTTCACAGCACGCGACTTGAATATAGTACTAAATTCCCAATTAAATATGAACTACATGTACCATATGATCTCGAATTCAAATATGTGTATCCATTTTATGTTGAATTCAAATCATAGTACAGGTATGCTCTAGCTAGATGTTCGGAATCTAAATGATGTTTGATATATATAATGTGTTTAACACTCACAACACACACACACACACACACACACACACACGCACACACACGCACACGCACGCACGCACACACAACATTTAGATGTTAGCTGCGAAAGCCACCCATTATTTCCAATTTGAATAGTTATGTCCATGCATGGATGAAATGTGGTCAAACAATGTCTTCCAACGGTATCTCAAATTCAAATCAATTTGGCCTTGTTCGATGTGTATATAGTATAGCATGCTTGATTCAAAACCACACCACACATATCTCCATTATATTCAAGCATGCATGGCTTTCAAACATCATGATCTCTTATTACAATATTTGAATTCACTTTTATATTGATTATGAGCTCACCAAGTCTTTTACACCCACACAGTCGTCTTCTCTTTATAGTTGTACCACTAACTTTCTCTCGTGCATGCATGCACACACAGTCCCACTCGGCATTATCCATCGCACACACACAATCTCTTTCTCCAGGTCGGTCTCCCATAATCTCTCAAGCTAGGTCTCTCCATCGCCCTCTCTTTCCCACACACACCGATCGATATACCCCTCTGGCTAGCAGGTCTGCCTACCACACATGCATGTACAGACAGTCCCTTCCCCCCACTCACCATCCATGCCTCACGCCCCAACTCCGAGGCGCGCGCGCATGCAGTCACCCACACACGCGCGCGCGCGCGGTCTCTCGCCCCCCTCATCTCTTATTATTGATCTCGCACTCGTACACTCTCTCTAACTAGTATGACTCTCGCACCCCCCGGCACATACATGCGCGCGCGCACTCGCCACCTCATCTCTTATTATCGATCTCACACTTGTACAGTACCTCTAACTAGTAGGACTCTCTCGCACCCCCTCACACACGCACCTCCCTCTCTTTGTCACTTTGGGCCTTCTTTATCTCTCACATGAATGTGCACCGATCGATATTCCTCTCTCTCTCTCTCTCTCTATATATATATATATATATATAGCTAGGTCTTTCCCTGTTTTCCACACAAACCGATCGATCTATATCTCTAGTTAGGTCTCGCCCTCTTTCCCACGTACACATCGATCAATCTACCTCTCTAGATAGGACTGCCTAGCTACCAAACACACATTGTCTATCCATCGTCTCCCCTCTCATCGTCCATGCCTTCCACTTCATCTCTCAAATGCGCACAACCGCGCACATTCTCGCCCCCTCTCTTTAATTATCGATCTCGCACTTGTACACTCCTTCCCAGTCTCCGTCCAGTTGGCCTCTCGCACCATCTTACAGCACCCCCCTTTCCCAGTGCTTGTATGCTCGTAGAGTTCTTCCCTCTATCTGGCTCTATCGATATCTCACGTAGATGACGCCTCCCCTTGAGGGTGTCCCGGACTAGGGGGTACCAGCCTGAGGTGCTTTAGGCTCATGGGCTCAATTGGGGTCCACTAAGCCACAACCTGGAGGACGGCCGAAGCCCAGACTTATTTGTGAGCAAGAGGGAAACTAGCGAAGACTTGACGTACACTCCAAGGACAACCTTGCATTTGGCACATCGGCAACCGACCTAACATGTAACCTAGGGGACCCCGGGCATCTATATAAGCCGAGGGTTCTAGTCCGTTGAGACAACAATTAGTCACCTTATCGTTTAGACCATACACAACCGATCTCGAGGTAGATCATCATCCTCTCCTCGACACTCCATCATGTCATAGCCCTAGAATTGATTGTAAATAGTTGCATTAAAGCATCCATGCATCCTGTTTAAATTAAAAGGAAATTTGAATTGGGGATGACCAAACCCTAGTACCAAAGTAATTCAAATAGGTTCAACTCAAATATTTTCAGTGAACCCAAAATACCCTTCAAAAATGTTCTTGATTTAGGGACAAAGAAGAAAACCCAAACCATAAATGGTGCACATTTTTCCAGGACACAAATGGGCTTTGAATTAACCCAACAAGTATTTGAATTGGAGCATTTAAATGCTATATATATTTTACTTGCTCCAAATATTCTATAATTAATTGAGGGCCACTGGAATAATTCAGAAAGAGCCCACAAATATTTTCAACATTTAATAAAATGATTTAGTATTTTTACTAAATCCAAACAGAGCCAAATAAATAGAAAACAGAAAGAAATAGAAAAAGGGAGAGAGAGACAGACCTACCGGGCCACTTACCTGCACCAGCCCAGCCCAGCTGGGCCATGCCAGTGATCTTCCTCCTCTGCCAGTAGGCAGAGGCAGGACAGCGTGCACTACCGAGAGTGCCACACCTCTACCCTGCCTGCCTGCAACCCCCAGGCCACATCGACGCCGCGAATCACCCCCTCAGTGCCGTCCCGTTAGCCCCGGCCTGCTCACTCACCCCCTTCTCTCTCCCTCGCCTCTCCATCGCCATGGCTTAACTGCCATGAGCTCGCCGTTGCCGCACGCGTAGCCAACGCCTCCCCCTCGCTCCTTCAAGCTGCCCAAGAGCTCCGCCTTGACCTCTTCTTTGATCTTCAGCCGCCGAGTTCGCCAGCGACCATGCGCTCCCTCCGACGCATCCCCGAGCACGCTGAGCGTCTCTGCGAGTTTGCTGTGAGCCCCATGTCGTTTTCCCCCTCCTCCCCTGCATGCGCATGCCCTCTAGGCCATCGAGCTGCCATGCCCGAAGCTCGTCGCCGCACGCCCATGGCGCCACCGTGTCAACAGCAGCCACAGCTTGCATCTGAGCACTGCTGCGTGCTCAGCAGGCCCTCAACAGCCCAACGCCACCAACTATGCCTCCTGTCGTGCTCCGTAGCCCCGTCCTGCTCGAAGCCGTGGCTCTGCCGCCGCTAGACTTCATCGCTGGCAGTGATTCCGGCCACCCCGCGACCAACGGCATGCACCGCTGGATGCGGCGCACCTTCAGCTACCCGTAGATGCCCTCCGCCGTCCTTTTGGTCGCCGGAGGACGGATCCCGAGCCCCTCCGCCGTCTTTGGCTTCACCGGCGATGAGCCGCGAGTCAACTCCGATGAGTTTGACCCCGGTTGACCGGGATTTGACTCCCTTTGGGTCACTGACATGTGGGGCCAGCCCCTGGATTAATTAGTTTAACTAACTAATTAGCACTAATAGCCTCTGTTAGTTAGAGTAGTCACTGACATGTGGATCCCACCGGTCAGGTTTGACCTGGACCGCCCCTGTTGACTGCTGACACCATAGTGACGCAATGCTGACGCAATAAATCATTTTCTGGATTTAATTTAATTTAAATAGCCAGGAAATTCCAGAAAATGCTATAAACTTCAGAA
This sequence comes from Elymus sibiricus, assembly GCA_039707655.1. Classification (NCBI taxonomy): domain Eukaryota; kingdom Viridiplantae; phylum Streptophyta; class Magnoliopsida; order Poales; family Poaceae; genus Elymus; species Elymus sibiricus. The sequence continues at coordinate 202,279,933 of CM077670.1, forward strand.
AATCATAGTAAATCAACCATAGCTCAAATGAAAAAGATTTATATATGAAAAATTATCAGAAAAATATGAAGAATCTGTTTATGGCATTTTCATGCATGTTAGAACAACTTTTGGCTACTGTTTAGGACAAATCAAATAAATGACATTTAAATAGCCACATGTGGAGTTTGGATTTGAACCTTTGGTTCAAACCAATTTCATTTAATCTAGTTGCTTGTTGCATTGGATTGATTGTGTTCCTTCTCTGTTTGCCGGTGTTTGTTCCTTCTCGGTAGCCGACGTTTCCGACGTAGTGACCGTTGACACTGATAAAGTGCAGTATCATCTTCAGAAGTGCCAGGCAAGCAACCCCCCCCCCCCTTGATCACTCCGATACAATCCCACTCTCTCGCTCCTGCTCTATTTTAATGCATTAGGACAACAACGATTCAACTGTTACATGTTGCGGTAGTTGAACCCATTCCTCTGCATGACCTGTCTTTGCCACAGTAAATAGTTAAAACCTTCTAGCATGATCACTACTAGGGAAAAGGCTAGCAGTAGCGTGGGGTTTTACCTTATCAGTAGCGCTGGCACCGGCGCTACTGCCACGGCGCTACAGCTAAACTTTACCAGTAGCGTGGGTTTACCCGCGCTACTGCAAACTATACATAGCAGTAGCGTGCTCATTAGACCGCGCTGCTGGTAATAGCAGCAGCGCCTCTTTCCAGAGCGCGCTGCTGATAATAGCACGCTGCTGCTACATGCATGCCCACGCTACTGCTAATCTTTCTTGTATTTTTTTTCTGCAGCATATTGGCGCTGTATTTGTACAGGTTTTATACAGTAGTTTCATCATATGATTTTATGATCATGATGAGTTATTATATCAATGGGTGAAAGAGACATGGATTAGATTTAAGTGGAGGCAACATGGTGCAGATCGAAAGTACTACTAATCCAAACTTGATCACTTTAGTTTGGATTAGTAGTACTTTCGATCTGCACCATGTTGCCTCCACTTGAATCTAATCCACGGTTATTTCACCCACTGATATATATAATAACTCATCATGCTCATATAACAACTCAGCATCATCATCATAATAATAACTCATCATCGTTATCATAATAACAAGTCATACTCATCATCATATCATCATATATAGTCATCTAACAACTTCTACTCGTTATCATAATAACAAGTCATACTCATCATCATCATAGTCATAACCAACCTAGTTAATTGTTCTTAGCACATGATCATGAGTATTAGCTAGGACCTGCTACTCTCTCTAAGGTAAAATAGCATAAAACAACATAGCCCCTGACTCTCCATTATGAAGAATAGAGATTATCCTGTCTCCAATTCGTGCGCTTCGCACAATTTTGCTTCCAAGTAGCTCCCTTTCATTATTCATAACTTTTTTCCATTCTTTGATTGTGATGTCTTCATCGGTTTGAGAAATCTTGTATGAACAGCGGTGAACCCGAGGCGGACTCGGCCTTAATCTAATAACATCAATGCGACCTTCCGTAAACATCAGATGAGGCACACAATCCTTCGGGATTTTCTGTTGAAGAACATAATAATAACTTAGTTAGCAATGTAGTTTAGCTTTAGAAGAATGTATGCAAAAGATGCACTGATGTCGTAATAGTAAAAAATCTTACCATTCCATCTCCATGGATCTTACCGTAGTTCAACACGTGCACTAGTGGCACGTATTGACCATAATGTGGAGGAGTTTCATAATTGATATTGAAATTCTCAACATCAAGAATAAATGAGATAATATGATCTTTCTCCTGGTAACTTAGTTCAGAGCCATCAGTGTAGTAGGTTCTGTCTACTATCTTCCGTACATTTTTTGAAGAATGGAAATAAGCTGTCAATGGAAATAAGCCGTCAATGATTTTTAAATAAACAATATAAATTACTTAACAAATTTATTTGACAAACTCACAAAGAGGTAGAACTGGAAGCGTCTCGACATCCACCCAAATGTCGATATTATCGTCAATTTCATCTTCGGGCCCAAGATCGAAGGTGATTTGCATATCCTCCTTAAATTCATAGGCCTTGCAAAATCCTCTCCAAGTTGAGCAACCGAAATGTGAGCTATTTGGTGCATTAAATAGCTTAACCAAAAAAGAGAAACCATGCTTCGTCCTAAGGTGAGCACTCTTCGTCTCTGTTCTCTCCCTATCTTCAAAACCGAGCTTTTCCAAGACATACGGTCTTGCATGACATGGGATGAACTATTTCAATTAAAAAAATGGAAAATTACACTTTGAATCCAAAATTCAAAAGTCATGCATAATTACGGAAAAATACTTGTCGTCCTTACGTACCGTAAAAACGTCGAAAGTCTCCTTCAGCACGATGGTGAAGTACCTACCGTTTTGCAGATAAGGCATCCTGTCGCACAAACCCCGGTCGTCTTCACAGTAGTCGCACTCAGGAATCATATCGTCATCAGACATTTCCTGTATTCATAAGTCAAAGATTAAAAATCGATGGCAAATAACAGGAACTCAACACACAAATCATTATTACTCATCACGGGTTGACTTTCGGTCTGTCGAGTCTTTCCTTGAAAACTCTCATCTCACGTGGTGTTCGCAGATATTACTAAATTTCCTATTGTATTACTAAATTGTTTTACTAAAAATTTCTATTACTAAAATTTCTAATCAAAAGACCTAAAATTTCCTATTGTATTCACAACACCTAAAACAGTCGGCATATATGGTGGACACTCTCCCTCATTAATTTTCTGACTGTCATGTATTGAGCCACGACAGACTTAAAGTCAACCCGAAATGTCGTTTAATTCTCTTTCCGGCAAATCCAAGGCACTCGATATTTCCTACATACTAGCACAAGTCATGCTAAAATTCACGGAAAAATCCGGCATGACCTTTGCTAAAATAGGACATATCGAGCGCCTAAAATTTACCGGAACGGAAATGAATCAACACTCCGGCAAAACATAGGCCACTCGGATTTTCCATGCGATACAAAGATGTTCATACACATACAGAGATGTTTAAACTTGAAATTCTATCCGGATCAATTATCATTTAAAAAAAACTAGCTTCACATTGTCACAGCTACTCATCTACTACATCTATAAAAACATCATGTTTACTCACTATAGACGATGGTTGTCGACCGGGCGCGGGTGTCGTCGGTGATCTTCTGGGCGTCGTCGACCGGCTCGTCGGTGATCTACCCTGCGCCACATGAGCATTCACATGTGAGCATACAAAGTAGGTCTCTCTCTCTAAATTTGGCAATGTGAGATAGACATAAGTAAATACCCTAGTTCTACTCTATTCAACACTTACTAAAAATTTCTCATATAGCATTCCAATACATTTATATAGAAAATTGTCTACACCTACAAATTTCTCATATAGCTTTCCAATACATTTCTAAATTGAAATTTTGTACACCTAAAAATTTCTATTACTAATTTTTTTTACTAAAAATTTCTATTACTATAATTTATTTTCTATTCTATTACTAGTTATAATCTCTACCAACTAAGTGTCCAATACATGTTTCTACCAACTAAACTTTTAACTAATTCAGTAAACTAGAAAGTAAATTGGAGAATGGAGGAGGAGGAGGAGGGAGGAGGGGCAGCGGCTGGAGGGGAGTGAGGAGGGCGGCGGTTGGAGGGAGGAGGGTGGCAGATGGAGAGGGAGGAAGGAGGGAGGAGGGCGGCAGATGGAGGGGGAGGAAGGAGGGAGGAGGAGGATGGGGGAGGGGCGGCGGATGGAGGTGGGGCGGTGCCTGGAGCTGGAGGAGGGAGGAGGGAGGGAAGGAGGGAGGGAGGAATAAGGGAGGGAGGGAGGTGGAGGGAGGAGCTACCTCGGTGGAGGAGGAGCGGGAGCGTCGGCGGCGGCGGGCGACGGCGGCGACGAGAGGAGAGCGCGAGAGAGTGAGGAGTGAGAGTGATGAGAAAGAGGAACAGACGACCATGGGATAAGATGAGCTTAGTAGTAGCGCGGGGTAGAGCGTAAGCGCTACTGCTAAGCCCAATACCTGTAGCGCGAGTCATAGGTCACGCGCTGCTGCTAAATGGGGTGGTAGCCCAATTTTCTTTTCTTTTCTTTTTTTGTTTCATTTTCATTTTCTTTTTAACAATGTAATTTTCTTTTTAACACAGCCCGATTTTCTTTTCTTTTTCTGTTTCATTTTCATTTTCTTTTTAACAATATAATTTTCTTATTAACACAACCCAATTTGAAGCATGTCAAAACAAAAACATCATAAAATACATTGGTCATCAATGATCTTTTGTGTAGAATCTAAATTGTCAGTATGAATCTTCACCTGTAGGAACAGGTGAAGATTCATATTGCCACAGATCCTACACATAGAGTACAATGAAGACCAAGTGCTTGTGATAGTTGGAAAATTAACATATTTAAGGTGGTAAACACCCTGTTCGCGGAGCGAGGTGGGACTAAACTTATCAGTAGTGCGGTCTGTGTAAAACGCGCTACAACTATATAGTTAGTTGTAGCGCGGGTTGTATCCCCACGCTGCTACAAAGGCTCCACCCGGGGGACACCATGGGCCCGGTTAGCAGCAGCGCCTGTTTGGCCCCCGGCGCTACTGCTAACGTTATAGCAGCAGCGCGTTGTTGAGGCACGCGCTACTGTTAAATAGCAGTAGCGCTCGTCCGTGACCCGCGCTACTATTAAGCCTCCACCTATAAGCTTTTCCCTAGTAGTGTGAGTAGGAATTGCTTGAGCCATGTTGTGACTACTCATCCATGCTTGTTTGTTATGCCTGCTATGCTTAGAGTTGTGTGGGGTCTGATTCATCTGGGCGATGAATTGGATTGGTTGTGTTCATGTCCTACTGTGTGAGAGCTAAGTGTGTGAACACTATTTGGTAAAGGTAGCGATGAGAGGCCATGTAGGAGTACATGGTGGGTTGTCTCATTGAGACCGTCCTCAGGAACTGAGTTCTGTGTATGTTATCCAAGAACAGTTACTACCACGCATTGGGCCTGAAACCCATGGACCCTCTCGACTTATTAACCGCCTTGATCTCTGTCCAGGAGTTGCAACTAGTTTCTGGTGTTTGTAGGATGTGCTGTGGGCCACGCTTAGCGCTGACCATCGGGGTAGGCTTTGTTGCGGTAGGCATGAGGCACGGTGTACCAAGTGACACCCGGATGGTGCTATTGGGAGCCCTATTCTCATCGTTTGGGGCCATGATAGAAACTTCGGCCGGACTTCCTTTGTGGATACAACCTCAAATAGGCGATAAACCTGGACTAGAGTCTTGTGTGGATTAGTCAGGTCATGGCCGACACCCTCGCCAGGCTTCCGCTTGAAGGTTGCCGAGATACATGACGTGTACATGGTGATAAGTGGTGAGAGCCTGTGTGAAGAAGTACACCCCTGCAGGGTTAATGATCTATTTGGATAGCCGCGTCCTCGGATATGGACTACTTGGAAAGCTTACATTGTTCATAGACAAGCTGAAATGGATACTCTAAAATGCGCAAGATAAGCGTGAGTGCTATGGATGGCCTTCCCATAGGGAGACGGGAGCGGATCCATAGTGGTGTATTGTTGTGGTGACTATGTGGACTCATGTGTGCTCTCTCACCCAAAAGAAGTTACTGGTAGTCGTAGTTCAGGATAGCCACTGAGTCAAAGCTGGCTTGCTGCAGTCAAACTCCACAACCCCATTGTTGATACTGATGCATATGTAGTTAGTTCTGATGTAAGTCTTGCTGAGTACATTTGTACTCATAGTTGCTTAATTTATGTTTTTGCAGATGAGACATTAGTCTCACTAGTGGTTTCAACGATGGGTTCGATGTTGACCGAGTAGCTTGGGAATCCCAGACAGAGGTCTGACTCCTATGGAGGGTCTTGTAGATAGACAGGCTTTCTAGCCTTCTTTCTTTTCAGCTGTCTGTACTCAGACAGGTTTATGCTTCCGTTGCTTGTATGACTTTGTATGTTGGGTCATGTGACCCCTTTTTGTAATATCATGTTATGTATGGCTCTTCAGAGCCTCTTAAATAAATACTTTGAGTCGTAGAGTTATGTTGTGATGCCATGTTGTATCTACACATATCATGCATATTGTGTGTATGTTTTGAAATGCATTGGTATGTGTGGGATTCGACACCTAGTTATCTGCTTTGGTAGCCTTCCATACAGGGAAATGCCTCCTAGTGCTTCCAGTGAGCCTTGGTAGTTCGCTACTGCTCCAGAACACATGGATTGACCGACATGTATCCTTCTTTGCTCCTGTGTCTGTCCCTACGGGGAAATGTCACACAGTGTTACTGGAGTCCTGATAGCTTGCTACAGCCCAGTTACACATGCTGATGACCGACACATGCATTGCTGGGTTACCTATGTCTGTCCCTGTACGTTTGTGCCACCTTGGTTTATGACTAGTCATGTCGACCCGGGTTCTCTGTCATATGGATGCTAGCATCACAATCATATACGTGAGCCAAAAGACGCAAATGGTCCCGGCCAAGGTAAAGGTGGCAGTCGTGGGTTACCGTGCATGAGGCCGCAAAGTGATATGATGTGTCTTATGCTAGATCGGTGTAACTTAGGATAGGGGTCCCAACACATCATCAATATAATCAAGCAGGACGTAGGGTTTTACCTCTTCGAGAGGGCCCGAACCTGGGTAAACATTGCCTCCCACGTCTCCTGTTAACATCGATCTCAGATCCACAGCTCGGGACCCCCTACCCGAGATCAGCCAGTTTTAGTACCAACATTGGTGGCCCATGCAGGTCCCGTTGTGTGGTCCATCCGGATCTATGGCTCGTCTTCAGATCAACAGTGACATAGGTTGCGGTGACATCATCGTCCCTGGCCAGCTTTTCGCGTTTGGCAACATCGTCCTCCATGCTGGCTCCACCAGTCGCCTCGGCCATGTTGAGAGCTTTGCCCCAGACCAAGTGGTCATGTTCGGCAGCCTGGAGTACACTGCGGACTCCCACGGCGATCTCGCCCTCTCTGGTTGGACCCCAGATCAGCTGGGAAACTTATCGGACACTGATGCCTTGACCTCGGAACCAATCTCCAACTCAGGCCTCATGCCAAGCGTCACGACGGACCCACCATCAGGCATGGATTCAACGTCCATTACTTCGAACTGGCTTCGAGCTTAGACCCCGCATCTGATCCACCGTCAAGCATGGATCTGGACATCACATTCGATCTTGGACCTAAGTCCGATCCCACTTCGGAACCGACCTCGAGTTCCGATCCGATCACTTCCATGGTGGGCCAGGCCCTCATGGAGGACGACTCAAGACTCAACAACGGTTCTCCGATGTCGGTGTATAAAAACATGGGTGTTTCCATACCCTGACTTATGCACAGCCAGTAGTAGCCTTCCCGACGGCAAGGGCTTGCCGGAGGATAGCACATATCAAGATTCAAGACTTGGTTAGTAAAACCATGAAGAAGACCTCCAGGCAGGTCATCGAGAAGTACTAAGGAAGTACTGAAGATTGAGACTACACTTGCCGGCAAGCTACACACCGGCAAGAGGAGGCCCGGCAAGCTCCGTACCGGCAAGCTCCCTTTGTTGTTCCATCGCTCCACCTCAGCGACCTGCTAGTCGCTTGTCAATAGGTGTCGAGCGGGCAGGCAGTTAGGTGAGGCTTGTCGGGGCACGTGTCAGCACACCGCCTGAAGATCAACTTTACTGACACCCACCCCAGAGGCGTGTCAAGATAATAGAACGTAGCTGGGCGAGCGGTGCAGGATCCTTGCCGGAGCTCATCCCCAGCGTGACACCTAACGGCACATTTATTGCTTTTGTCCTATCTCGTCAGGATTAGGTATGATAGCACTGTAGCCACTACTTACATTCTGTAATTACCATTTTGCCACTATGGTGACCCCTTTTCCCTATAAAAGGAGGCCCATGGCTACCTTAACAAAGGTCAACACTTTACACAAGTTCACTACGTAGCTGCACTTCCCGCGCACCTTGCTGGCAAGCTGTGCTCCATTGTAACTTGTGTTCCACATATAATCCAAATAAAGCAGGAGTAGGGTTTTACACCTCATGGTGGCCTGAACCTGGGTAAACTTGCTTGTGTTCTTGCATTGTCGGTGTATAAAAACATGGGTGTTTCCATACCCTGACTTATGCACAGATAGTAGTAGCCTTCCCGACGGCAAGAGCTTGCCGAAGGATAGCACATTTCAAGATTCAAGACTTGGTTAGTAAAACCATGAAGAAGACCTCCAGGCAGGTCATCAAGAAGTACTAAGGAAGTTCTGAAGATCGAGACTACACTTGACGGCAAGCTACACACCAGCAAGAGGAGGCCCGGCAAGCTCCATACTGGCAAGCTCCCTTTGCCGTTCCACCGCTCCACCTCAGCGACCAGCTAGTCGCTTCTCAATAGGAGTCGAGCGGGCAGGCAGTTAGGTGAGGCTTGTCGGGGCACTTGTCAGCACACCGCCTGAAGATCAACTTTGATGACACCCATCCCACAGGCGTGTCAAGATATTAGAAGGTAGCTGGGCGAGCGATGCGGGATCCTTGCCGGAGCTCGTCCCTAGCGTGACACCTAACGACGCATTTATTGCTTCTGTCCTATCCCGTCAGGGTTAGGTATGATAGCACTGTAGCCACTACTTACATTCTGTAATTACCATTTTGCAACTGTGGTGACCCCTTTTCCATATAAAAGGAGGCCCATGGCTACCTTAACAAAGGCTGACACTTTGCACAAGTTCACTATGTAGCTGCACTTCCCGCGCACCTTGCCGGCAAGCTGCGCTATCTTGTAAGTTGTGTTCCACATATAATCCAACTAAAGCAGGAGTAGGGTTTTACACCTGACGGTGGCCCAAACCTGGGTAAACTTGCTTGTGTTCTTGCATTGCTGAAACTGCTCTTTGTGCATGTTGAACCGCAAAGGGATCTCCTTGATCCCAAAGATTGTCATACGCATGACATCTTTGGCACGCCAGGTAGGGGATCACATGTTGCGAATCTATTTCAGCAGTGTGAGCGCCAGCTTCATCATCGTCTTCGATGGCACCCAAGAAGAAGGCGCAACCACTACAGCTCCTTCCACGTCCAAGCTACCGTCGCAGGCGTCCAACAGGCGGAGCGGGGGTAGCGAGCGACACAGGCGGTGTGGGCGGAGGCGGCGGAGGTAGTCAGCTTCCCCGTCGTGATGGTGATCCCAATCACCACACCGGAGATGGTGGAGGCGGCCAACTTCCAAGACGTTCTGGTGACCAGACCGGAGCGGTTCGGAGCCATGGAAGCCAGGATCTTGGTGCTGCGACATCCAAGGATGGCGCGGCGACATCCAAGAATGGCGCAACGTGGCACACGCCGCGGCCATCGCAAGATGGGCGCAAAATGCTTCCTCGCAACGCCGGCGGCTCCAGACGATGACGAGAGAACAACACTGAGCATCGTCCTCAAGATGCTCAAGCGCCACCACCACCACGTCAGCCCGCTGGCGAACATGAGCTATCGCGGCAGGCACGAGATGGAGTTCCTTCTGGCTCAGTCAGAAGTCGAACGACGTCACGTTCTTCGCTCCCGGCCATGCCAAACATGCCGGCGGAAGCCATAGCGTGGGCGCAGATGTTGCTGAATTTTCTGCTAATGGCTGACAAGATGGACAAGTGGAGGGTGACCATCCAGAGTCTCATCAGTTTTGCTGACCCCGGCAAGACACAGCAGGCGGGACTTTCACAGCGAACACCACAGCGCTGGCAGGACCAGCTGGCGGCCGAGCTGGAGATGTTGCGCCAGCTGTGCAGTCACCTCCACGACAGCAACAACAGCGGCAAACCCGCCGAAACGACGAGCCGGACGAGGTGTCCATGGCATCTTCGGATCCGCGGGGCCGCCAAGACCAATGCCAAGTTCTACGGGACCGGTAAGTTGAGGACGCCCGCACGACCATCAATCAAGCGACCGTGCGAGGCCGATAGTTAATGAGCCTGTGCCAGGGTATCCTGGATGCTTGCCGTATGACATCGGCTGCCCAGTGTTCACCCCTGAGCTGCGACAAGTTTGCTGGCCCTCCTCGCGAAGCTTCAAGCCGGAGCTCCCTGACAAGTACGACGGCAAGCTCAACCCGTCAGAGTTCCTCGTCATCTACACCATCGTCGTTCAGGCTGCAGGGGGACGGGACGACAAAGTTTTCGCCAACTACTTCCCATTGGCACTCAAGCCCAACGTGAGGTCTTGGCTGATGAACTTGCCGGAGGGCTCCATTTCCTCCTAGGTGGATCTATGCCATCAGTTTTTGGTGCTTACCGTGGAGGCCACAAGCTTCCCGGTCAGCCCAGCGATCTGCATGTCATTCCCTAGAGAGATGGCGAACCACTTCGTAAAGACATTCAGAGATTTAGCCGTGTACAGCACAATATCCCTGACATACACCCCGTTGTTGACCATAAACAAGGTCAAGGATATCGCTGACGAACCTCATTCCACACAAACGTACACAATCGCAGAATGCGTGAGGAGATGACCATAAACAAGGTCAAGGATATCGCTGAACTATATGCTCTGGCCGATAAGTGTGCACATGCAGAAGAAGAGAGGTGACTCCCCAGAGAGGATGCAGGAGCAGCACTCAACTCTGAAGATGATGATGCATCCACTCCAAAGAAGAAGGGCCGCAAGCGCAACTGCAAATGCAAGGGAAAAGCTGTGTTGGCAGTAGAGGGATCAGGCAAGGAGGTTGCCGTCTATACCTGTGCCCATGAGGCAGCTGCCGGTGAGAAAACTGATGGCCCCTATTGCAAGATCCACCGCACTGCAGGCCATGATCTCCAGGAGTGCCGGCAGGTTGAGCAGCTTGTTGAGAAGCAGAAGGTGGAGTATGAAAAGTGCGACAAGGAGAAAGGCAAAGACGGTGCCGGTGGATCCGGCAAGAAAAACCGTGGTTGTCGCGGTGGCCACTGCAGCATGGCCAAGTAGCAGAAGGAGAAGCCCACAAGAGGCCGTGACAAGAAAGAGGACGAAGAAGATGATGATGAGGACGAAGAAGAGTCAGAACAAGAGTTCCAGAACGCGGTTGACGCCATGTGTGTTGATGGTGGTGCATCTTTGCACTCCTCACACCGGCAACTAAAGTAGTTGATTCGAGATGTCAAAGTAGCAGAGCCGGCAATGGAGGCATGGAAGCCACTCAAGTGGTCCCACACGCCCATCATCTTCGACGCTGAGGATCACCCTGATCGCACAACCGCGGTCGGGTGCATGCCGTTGTTGGTTTCACCAACAATTCACAACCTCAAAGTCACCAAGATGTTGGTTGATGGTGGAGCTGGCCTAAACTGGATTTCACCAGATGTGATTAGAAGGCTGCAAATTCCTGATGGAGATCTAAAGGAAACATGCACTTTTCAAGGGATCAATCCAGGAAGGAGACAGCCCAACGGTCAGATCACCTTGTCGGTAACATTTGCCAGCGAATTGAACTACAGGACAGAGAAGATCGTCTTCGATGTCGTCAAGATGCCACTGCCGTATAATGGGATTCTTGGCCCCCCAGCGCTGGCAAAGTTCATGGCAGCATCACATTACGCCTACAACACCCTCAAGATGCTAGGGCCGATGGGTATCATCACCATCAATTCCAACCAGAAAGACGCAATCATTTGCGCCGACAAGCTTTATCGGGAGGCAGTGGCAGCATCTGCCGGCAAGGCACCTGCTCCTGCCGACAAAGCTCCCAAGGGAGAGAAGAAGATGAAGACCGGCAAGACCTCCGGCAAGGCCTCCAGAAAGCGCAATGAAAAGTGTAGCACATCCGTTGAGGAGCCAGAGAGCTCTGCCGACAAGAGTAAGAAAGCCAAGGCGAGTGCACCTGCAATGAAGCAAGTTCCTGCAAAAGAGGATGGGATGGGAGGCTCTTTCACGTTAAGCGCCACCCTTGACAACAAATAGGAAAGCGTGCTCATTGCTTTCCTTCGGGCAAATGTCAATGTGTTTGCCTAGCAAGCATCTGACATCACCGGCGTTTCCAGGGAAGTAATTGAGCACCACCTTGCTATCTGTCCCCATGCAAAGCCCACCAAGCAGAAGGTCAGGAAGCAAGCCTTGGAGCGGCAAGAGTTCATTGCCCAAGAGATCAAAAAGTTAGAAGCAGCAGGTCTAGTTAAGGAGTGCTACTGTGACAGCCCGAGACCAACGCTCCAGTTACCTTCCATGTATTTCGAGTTTTGCCGCGTTGATTGTTTGGTTGTTGCATTTCATCATGTCATCATGCACATTGCAGCCGCATGTTTTCATAAAACTTGCATCCATTCGTAGTTGCCGCGTCTCTCCTTGTCTCCGTTGGCCTTTCGTTAGACCCCTTTGTCTTCGTTGACCTCTCTCAGACCAACCGGACCGCACTCTTCTCTCTTTTCTTCAAACCCAGCAAAACCCCCTCGCAACCCAGTCCAAAACTGTCGGAGTCTAGGATCTGCGTCCAAGAAACTTCTCCAAGAACTTAGGATTCGAACTCTGGGGGACTTTGCTTGGCAACCTACGACACGATGGCAACTATGGCGGGAACACGACGGGCTCGCCAGCTCTCACCGGACACGAAGGGGACGCGCGAGCTACCCAGGTTCGGGCCACCGTGCGGTGTAATACCCTACTCCTGCTTGTGTTGGATTGTTCTGTGGTGGAGAGCTTGTGCTCGAGGTACAAGAGGTGTGGGGGAGAATGGGTTGATCCCCTTACATGGAAGCAGCCCTGCCCCTTTTGTAGTGCCTTGGTCCTCTTCCCCGAAAATATGAGCGGGAAAGGGTGGCCACAGGGTGGCAATTCAAAGGGGGACAGGCGCGCAGGTCTATCCTGACTAAAGGCGGTCTCCGCCTGCTAAAGCAGCTCCTCGTGACGTCTCGATGGGCATGGCGATGACCTCCGTCCTGGCGTGCCGGTCCATCCTGATCTTCTATCACCAAAGAGGAAAACCTTTGGGACTTGCTTTGGGGGAGCCAGAAGCCACTGCTCCCTTATCACTAAAATGGAAACCTGCCTGAGCTATACCCTGCTGTCCTTGCCCTGGCATCGGGACGTCACCCACGTGAGAGGCCAGTCGGTGATGTATGTCACGCCCCACGAAGCGGCCTCGTGAGGGCTTGCCTCACGAGGTGATCTGGGGCCTGCCGACCTCACCAGGGCTTGGCCTGGCGGAGAGGGGCCTCGCGAGGCGACTCCCTCCTGGGCAACGGCGTCGGGGCCACCTTGCCGGGGCCAGCCCAAGCATCGCCTCCTAGGCCAGAGTGGAATTTGGATTTATTTTATCGATGCAAATTGGATTTGGATAGAAGGGTACATTCTTTCTAATATTTTAGATAGAAGAAATGTTTCTTCTATCTAAAATATTAGAAAGAATTTTGCTGATTTATTTATTGCTATATGCAATTTATGGAATTGATACACCATTTAATTGATATCATTTAGCAAAATGAAACACAGCATATGCATCCATCTTTTGGCTCGAGAATTTCACGGGATAGAGATATGGTATAAGAAATAGACTATTAAGTAACTCTAAATAAATTGTGGATACATCTGTATCCTTAACATACTAAAACGATTGTCATTATTCGTATCAAACCAATAGCGATTCATGCAAGCTAAATCTTCTAATCAATGGTGGGCCAATAATGAATTTTTTTGCATAGCGGGGCCCATCGAGCCACCGGGCCCAAGCGCGACGCGTGGCGGCCTTTGCGGGTGTGGCGCCTCCACTACCTACGACGCCTCGATAACCACCACTTCGGTGATAAAACCTGCCCGTGCGGGGCGTGGGCATTTCATTGCTCCTTCACTCCGTCCCTAGCCTGCCTTGCGGCCAACTCCTCGGCTCCCCTTATTCCCCCAACTTCCAATCTCTCCACCAATCTCTCCGCCCATCACCGCCGTGGCCATGGCTCCCCCAAGGAAGCTTTACGTGGCCGGGAAAGGGAAGAGGATGGCAGAGGAGGTGGAGCCGCCGAAGCCGTCGGCGGTGAGGGGTAGAGGCCGGGCCCGTGGCTTGGCCGCGGCGATGAGGGTTCCTCCTCGGGGTCGAACGTGCCCCACGGGCGCCGGCGCGGAGGCCGGCCCCCGCACCCGCGGGACAGGCATGACTCGCGGTCGCGGGAGAGGCACTGCTCGCGGGCGCGGAGGCCACGGCGGCCGTGGCCGCGGCGGTTCCGCCGCTCTTCCTCTCCAGGCGGGGAGGCACTCGGTGGAGGCAGCCCACGAGTTCATCGTGGACATGCACCACTCGCCCTGCACCTGGCTTCGGCTCCCAGACTCCTTTGTGAGGGCGATGGAGGAGCGCGTGCCCCTGGGCCTGTGGCTGCAGGCGGACGACTGCTGCAACGGCCCCTCCTGGGTGGCGGCGGAGTTCACCCCCTCCGGCTTCATGTTCTTGAAGCAGGGGTGGAAGCCCTTTGCCCTCGCCAGGGGCTTGAAGCGGGGGCACCTTCTCCACTTCAAGTATGACGGGACCGCCACCCTCTTCGTGAAGATCTTCGGGGTTTCCGGCAGCCGCCTGGAGTGCTGCGCGGAAAGCGAGGACGGCAGCTACAGTGGCTCCTCCAGCGAGGGTGGCAGCGACGACAGTGTCGCCTCCCTTGATGGAAGCGAGAGCGACGACAGCTCCCCCCGCGTCAAGGACGAAGACGAAGACTCCGATTAGGCGCGGGCGGGGCTCGATGCAGACTCTTGGGGATGATGGCGCTGCGGCTGCCCCTCCCTCTTCTTTTTCTTTTTTCTGCATTGGATCGATGTATCCCCGTGGGGGAGTAAAAACATCTTGTATGGCACCGTATCTCTATGTACTTGATGTTTCCCGTGTTTTTTGCTTTCTTCCCGAGGCTCTTCCTTCCTTCTTACACTGCCCTTGTGCCCTGCGTCGCTGGGACCCAGCCCCCGAGCTAGCTATGACCGTCGCTGGTGTGCTTGGAGCGTGCGCTCAGCAAGGCCAGAGGGTGTAGGGCTTGAGGATGGTAGGAGCCCCTGAGCCGCGATGCCCAAGGTCCCCCCCTTGACGCGCAGGCGGCTCGTGCCAAGGAAATCAGGTGCCTCGAGGGGAAAACGAGAGGAGGGAAACCCGAGAGGCGCTTAGACTTAGCTCTTTTGGAGATGCGTGGCTCGGAGCGAGCCCTTCGCAGGGCACCGCACGTAAGTCACGGTCCCTCACGAAGCCTTCTACCCGCGGGGTGCCGATCATGGGTCCTCCCGAGGGGGGCTCCTGAGGCCTTCGTACCCTGCCCCTGGAAAACTGCCAAGTTTTTGCAAAAAATGTAGCGGGGCGCGCTCGCGAGGCCGCCTGTGGGTGTTACGCGATGAGGCAAGAGCACCAAGGACCTGGTGAGGTGATGTGCGCGGGAGCGGGCCCGCGAGCCAGAGCTCAGTTACTTGGGTTTTGCAGTGCTGCTGGGACTGACCCGAGCATAGGCACCGTGCCTAGCCCCCGCTCGCGTGAGACACACGGGGGAAGATCGCGAGTGCAGTTCCCGAGGCAAACTCACCTGCAAGGACACCGGTTATTAGGAAGTAGGCTTTACTGATTCATGAAATAGACTCATTACACAACAGGAAAGGTATGTGCTGCCGTGTTCGACACGGGTCAGCTTGAGGATGTGACGGCCGTAGGCCCCTCAAGTATGTAGGCCGCCAGCGCGGAGCATGGGGCGTCCACCAGCGCGGAGCATGGGTTATCCGCCGGCGTGGAGCATGGGGCGTCCACCAGCGTGGAGCATGGGGTATCCGCCAGCGCGTGGTATGGGGTGTCCGCCAGCGTGGAGCATGGGGCTTCCACAAGAGTAGGAGGAAGCTCCCGCGTGCCAACGACAGCGCCGGTAGAGGGAGCTCCGGAGCGTGTACAGATCCATTTCGTTCGTATCCGTGGGGTCACGGATAGAACTTGCGGAGATGTTGGATGTTCCATGTGTTTTGTACCGGAACACCCTCCTCCGTTTCGAGCCATGTCGCGCCGGGCCGGGAGATGTGCATGACCCTGAAAGGGCCCTCCCACATGGGTGAGAGTTTGTGGAGTCCCTCTCTGGAGAGAATCTGGCGCAGGACGAGGTCGCCCACCTCGAGGGTGCGGGGGGCGTATGCTGCGGCTGTGATAGCGACGCAACGCCTGCTGGTACCTTGCCGCGTGGAGGGCGGCCTGGCGGCGCGCCCCTTCGAGGAAAAGCAGGTCATCCTCCCGCAGGCTGCCTTGACTAGACTCGTCGAAAGCCAAGACCCGCGGGGACCGGTGCTTGACCTCGGCTGGGAGAACTGCCACTGCCCCATAAACGAGGAAGAAAGGCGTCTCGCCGGTGGGCTTGGTCGCCGTGGTGCGGATGGACCATAGCACTGAAGGAAGCTCCTCCAGCCAGCCCTTGCCGCATGCCGCGAGCTACCTCTTGAAGCTCCTAGTCTTGAGGCCCTTGAGGACCTCAGCGTTGGCGCGCTCGGCCTGGACGTTGCTTAGAGGGTGTGCCACGGAGGCGAAGTAGATCTGCGTGCCGATGCTGGCGCAGTAGGTCTTGAACTGGCCGCTGGTGAACTATGTGCCGTTGTCCGTGATGATACGGATGGGGACGCCAAAGCGGCACACCAGGCCCTTGATGAACTTGACCGCTGATCCTGCCGGAATGGTCCGGACAGGCTCCACCTCCGCTCACTTGGTGAACTTGTCGATGGCGACGTAGAGGTAGCGGTAGCCGCCAGCCGCGCAAGGGAAGGGCCCGAGGATATCCAGCCCCCAGACCACGAAGGGCCATGAGAGGGGGATGGTCTGGAGCCCTTGTGCTGGCTGGTGGATCTGCTTGGCGTGGAACTGGCAGGCCTCGCATGCCTGGACCAGCTCCGTGGCATCTTCGAGCGCTGTTGGCCAATAGAAACCACTGCGGAATGCCTTACCTGTGAGGGTGCATGAGGACGAATGGTGGCCGCAGTCGCCTCCATGGATGTCGGCAAGCAACTCGCGCCCTTGCTCCTTGGAGATGCACCACAGCGCGACTGCGTTCGGGCGGTGGCGGTACAGGTCACCCTCCCTCAAGTGGTAGAGCGCGGCTTGGCGGACCACATGCTCCGCTTCCGCGTCGATCTCCGGGAGGGCGCCGCCCTCCAGATAGGTCTTGATCTCCGCGGTCTAGCTTTCAGGCTACGGCTCGAGCGCCAGCTGCAGGCGAGCACCCGAAGCTGGTCTGCAGTCTGGTGCGCCCATAGGTGGTGCGGGAGGGAGCTCTTCGCGAAGCGCCGGGATGCTGGCGATCAGGGGTGCCGCTGAAGGCTTCAGGAGCCGCTCCTCGAAGACACCGGGGCTCTGGGGCTCGCGGCAAGAAGCGCGCTTGGCGATTTCGTCCGCCTTGCTGTTGTCGCTGCGAGGGACATGCTGTAGCTCCATGCCCATGAAGCGCTTCTCGAGCTTGCGCACCTCCTCCAGGTAGGCCGCCATGTGCTCATCCTTCGGCTTGTACTTCTTGTTGGAGAAGTTGACGAGGAGCTGCGAGTCGCCCTTGACGATGATGTGCCTGACTCCGAGCGCGATGGCGGCCTTCAGCCCGGCGATGAGTCCCTCATACTCGGCGATATTGTTGGAGACCTTGTCGGTGCGCCCGAAGCAGAGCTGCACTGCGTAGTAAAGCTTGTCGCCTGTGGGTGTAGTGAGCACCACCCCAACCCCCGTGCCCAGGCGCGCGAAGGCCCCGTCGAAGTGCATGCTCCAGCCTCCGGTGGTAGCCTCTTCGGGCAGGGAGGACTCCTCCTGCGGCTCACCCTGACGCGTGTCCATCCACTCCGCTGCGAAGTCTGCCAAGGCCGCGCCCTTGATGGTCCTGGTGGTGAGGAACTCCAGCTCGAAAGGCTGTAGCTTGATGTTCCACTCGGCGAAGCGGCCGGTGGCATTCGGGCTCCGCAGGACTTGCTCCAGCAGGTTGGAGGAGATCATTCTGACTGGGTGACCCTAGAAGTAGTGGCGTAGCTTCCTGGAGGCCATGAGGAGCACCAGGAGGAGCTTCTGCTGCATGGGGTACCATTCACGTGCGTCTCGCAGCACCGTACTGACGAAGTAGATGGGGTGCTCGACGAGGCACATGACCGTGGTATCCAAGTCGTGCTCGACGAGGGGCTCAGGCTGCTACGCTGTGGGGGCCTCCGGGGGCGGCGCCACGGGGGCCTCCAGAGCCTGAGCTCCAGAGGCCTCCTGAGGGGGCGCGAGGGCCTCCGGACGGGGGCCCTCGGCAGGCGCCGGCAGGGCCTTGAGGGGCTCCAGCGATGTCTCCGCGGCACCCGCAGGCACAGGCTTGGCAGGCTTCTTCTTGACGCAGACTCGCTCCTCCCGCTCTGCCATAAGGGCCGCGCTGGCCGTTTGGGGAGTGGCCGCCAAGTATAACAGCAGGCGCTCGCGTGGGCGCGGGGCGACCATAACGGGAGGGCTGGTGAGGTACCTTTTGAGATCCTCGAAGGCAGCGTCGGCCTCAAGGGTCTACTTGAAGGGGCCAGACCTCTTCATGAGCTTGAAGAAAGGCAGGGCCCGCTCGCCGAACTTGGATATGAAACGATCGAGCGAGGCCATGCATCCCGCCAGGCGCTGCATCTCCTTGAGGTTGCGGGGTGGCCCCATCTCCTCGATAGCCTTAATCTTCTCAGGGTTGGCCTCGATGCCGCGATGGGAGTCCAGAAAACCCAGGAGCTTGCCGGAAGGGACACCGAAGACACACTTGGCGGGGTTGAGCTTGAGGTTGACCTTGCGCAGGTTGGCGAAGGTTTCCTTCAGGTCCTCGATGAGGGTTCACGCCTCGCGCGTTTTGATGACGATGTTGTCGATGTATGCCTCCGTGTTTCTCCCCATTTGGCACCCTAGGCAGATGCGCATCAGCCTCTGGAAGGTAGCCCCTGCGCTCTTCAGGCCAAAGGGCATGCACACGTAGCAGAACACTCCGCAGGGGGTGATGAAGGCGGTTTTCTCCTCATCCTCCTTTGCCATCTTCATCTACTGATAGCCCGAGAAGGCGTCCAGGAAGCAGAGCAGATCGCACTCGGCAGTGGAGTCTACTATTTGGTCAATCCTGGGCAGCGGGAAGTGGTCCTTGGGGCAGGCCTTGTTGAGGTTGGTGAAGTCGACGCACATGCGCTTGCCGCCGTGCGGCTTCGCGATGACAACGGGGTTGGCGATCCACTCCGGGTGGAGCACCTCGCGGATGATTCCAGCGTCTTGGAGCTTCTCGACCTCCCCAATGACGAAGTCCTTCTTCTCAGGTGCCTGGCACCGTACTTTCTGCTTGACGGGGCGTGCGTTGGGGCATACCACCAAGTGGTGCTCGATCACCTCCCTGGGCACGCCGGGCATGTCCCAGGCTATCCAAGCGAACATATCAGCATTCGCTTGAAGGAAGTCGATGAGGGCGCCTTCTTGCTCAGGGGAAGGGCCACTGCCGATGGTGAGGAAGGGGCCCGCGCCGTTCCCATCCAACGACACTTTCTTGGTCTCGGCCCGCTCCTGGGAGAACAGCAGCTTCTTCTTCGCGGGCGCCGGCTCGGCAAGCTCAGGGGCGTCCTCCTCGACCTGGGATGCGGCGGCGGCCGCCTTGTGGGCACGCGCGAGGGCGCGCACCGCATCCTTTACATCGCAACGGATTGTGAGGGTGCCACTGCTGCCGGGCATCTTGACGAGGCCGTAGGCGTGGTGTGTTGCGGCCATGAACTTGGAGAGTGCCAGGTAGCCCAAGATGGCGTTGTAGGGCAGGACGATGCGAGCCACATCGAAGACGACGAGCTCTGTACGGTAGTTCTTGCGGGTGCCGAAGGTGACGGGAAGGCGCACCTACCCCAGGGGGACAGTGGAGCCGCCGGTGACGCCCGAGAAGTGTCTGGTGGGCACCAGGCGCCCACCTGGCGCCCAGAGCATCTCGAAAGCCTCCACAGAGAGCACGTTGAGGCCAGCGCCGCCATCAATGAGCGTCTTGGTGATGGCCACACCACCGATAGTCGGAGTGCACACCAGAGGGACAGCCCCCGCAGCCCTGGCGGACCTGGGATGGTCGCTGGCGTCGAAGGAGACGGGGAACTCGGACCACTTGAGGCGGCCGGCGGGCTCGGGCGCCTGAAGGGCCAGGCTCACCTCGCGCGTGAAGCGCTTGAGGTGGCAGCTGGACGGAGGGGCCTGGGCCCCTCCCAGGATGCAGGCCACCCCTCGGGGCCCCTGGGAACCCCCGCCGGTTGCAACGGCCGCCGGCGCCGCTCAGCACGGACAGGCCGTGGCCCGGAGGTGGAAGGAAATGGGGAGCGGTGCGCCCAAGCCGCTCAGCGTGCCGTGGTGAAGTGGACATGGGGCGAGGGGGCGCTTGGCCTCCGCTGGCGGAGAAGACAAGCTCGGTGATGCGCTCGAGCTAGGCACCGCAGGCGTCCTTGGAGGGGGGAGAGCGCAGCAGCCCCCGAGCCATGAGCAGCTCGGCGTGCGGAGCAAGGGGGCCGCTCCCTGCGGGCGAAGACGTGGTGGAGGAGAGGCCGCGGTCCCGCCCACTCGTTGACGGGTGGATGGAGGAGGACGCCCGCTCCCCAATGGGCCCAGCGGCGGCCACCCGACGTGCAGCGCGCTCGCGGCGCGCGGCGGCATCGTCCATGTCGGTGCCGATGTCGAGGTCGAAGGAGCGAAGACGGCAAGTCCCCCTACCTGGCGCGCCAAATGTTGGAGTCTAGGATCTACGTCCAAGAAACTTCTCCAAGAACTTAGGATTCGAACTCTGGGGGACTTTGTTTGGCAACCTACGACACGACGGCAACTATGGCGGTAACACGACGGGCTCGCCGGCTCTCACCGGACACGAAGGGGACGCGCGAGCTACCCAGGTTCGGGCTACCGTGCGGTGTAATACCCTACTCCTGCTTGTGTTGGATTGTTCTGTGGTGGAGAGCTTGTGCTCGAGGTGCAAGAGGAGTGGGGGAGAATGGGTCGATCCCCTTACATGGAAGCAGCCCTGCCCCTTTTGTAGTGCCTTGGTCCTCTTCCCCGAAAATATGAGCGGGAAAGGGTGGCCACAGGGCGGCAATTCAAAGGGGGACAGGCGCGCAGGTCTATCCTGACTAAAGGCGGTCTCCGCCTG
Source organism: Elymus sibiricus (assembly GCA_039707655.1). Lineage (NCBI taxonomy): Eukaryota > Viridiplantae > Streptophyta > Magnoliopsida > Poales > Poaceae > Elymus > Elymus sibiricus. The sequence continues at coordinate 202,301,014 of CM077670.1, forward strand.
CTGAAGCAGCTCCTCGTGACGTCTCGGTGGGCTTGGTGATGACCTCCGTCCTGGCGTGCCGGTCCGTCCTGATCTTCTATCACCAAAGAGGAAAACCTTTGGGACTTGCTTTGGGGGAGCCAGATGCCACTGCTCCCTTATCACTAAAATGGAAACCTGCCTGAGTTGTACCATGTTGTCCTTGCCCTGGCATCGGGACGTCACCCACGTGAGAGGCCAGTCGGCGCTGTACGTCACGCCCCGTGAAGCGGCCTCACGAGGTGATCTGGGGCCTGCCGGCCTCACCAGGGCTTGGCCTGGCGGAGCGGGGCCTCGCGAGGCTAGCCCCTCGCGAGGCGACTCCCTCCTGGGCAACGGCGCCGGGGCCACCTTGCCGGGGCCAGCCCAAGCGTTGCCTCCTGGGCCAGAGGCAGACGGGCCGTGGTACCCTGGTTCCCACTGGGCCAACAAAAACTCCCCCGGACCCGAACCGGGCAGTCGTGATCGGTTGGTCCGGATTAATCCCGTAATACCCCAAACATCTTTGGTTTCTTCATTGGAATCCCCTAACCTATTTATCTCAAACCGTTTGATTACGATCGGAGGGTCCAACCTTAGTCCACTTTCCCTATATATAGTCCACCTACATACCAAATCAGTCTAAACGTAATTCCTAGGGCCTTGTCCCATCAATCCATCTCGCCACCGCCAGCCACCTCGCAGCCAACCACCTCCACCAAATCCCCTCGGGATCTCCTCCCAACCAACCGCAGGAGCTCGCTCCTCGTCGCTCGCCCGCAGCCAGCTCCTGTCCAGCAGCCTCCGCCCATGCTCCTCATTCGGGAGAGGAGCTCCCGATCCACCATGCCCACACACCCCCGCCGCTCTGGCCGGAGTTCGCCGGGGCCAGCTGCAGCGCCACCAGGAACTGCCCGTGCTTCCTCTTTTCCCCATCATTTTCCTCTCTTCCCTCTCTCTTACATATCTATCTCTCTCTCTTTGAACGAGGAGCCTCGCTTCGCCGTTGTCCCGCGAGCGCACCGGCGATGTAGCCCAAAACGTCGTGCCTCGCGCCGCCATGCCAGGCCGTGCCCCATCTTCTCCTTCTTCCGTTTTCCCTCTCTCTGGTTTCCATCTAACCCCAGCAGTCGCCCGTGCCTCTGCAGGTTTCGAACGCTGCCTCCATGGCCTGAGTAGGGCTCCGCCACCCCGATGTGCTGCATCTCGCTGCCGGGCTTCCCCTTCTCCAGGATCCGCGCTCGAATGGTAGAGCCCCGTCCCGAGCTCCCGCAGCCCCATGGCGCCCATCACCGGCCTCCTCGATGCGCCCCTTCCTCCTCTGCCTCATCCCCAATGCCCATGCTGCCCCCGAGCATCGCCGGATTCCGTTGCCGCCGGATACCAGCAGGCCCGTGTCAAGCCCCGTGCTCCTTTTTTCTCTCTCTCCCTCTTGGAGCTTCTTCTCATTCCGCCATCGTCCTTCATTTTACAGGAGCATCCATGGCCTCGCCTACGTCCTCTGCCTCGCGCCTGCTGACTCCTGCACGACCTCGCGTGTTAGGAGCCCTCCTAACATGTACGCACATGGGCTTGCCCACTAGGCCGCTCAAGGACTTGGCCCGCCCACTATCCCATTGCTGTAGCTACAAGTACTAGATCCAAGGCAAGGAGCAAACCATCCAGTGGATCACGGACAAACCGGCGGCGGCTCCTTTCTCCTACCTTCCTCTTTCCCCCTGTTGCAAGCTTCTTTGTTCTTCTCCTCCATTGTGTAATTCCTCTGTAATCACTACTCTGTACTGCTACTAGTGAGAGAGATCGATCTATATACACTACTGGAATCAGGGACTTTGCCATCTGCCAGCTCTTTGCCGTCTGCTGGCAGATGGCAAAGAGGATATTTGCCGTCTGCTTTTACAAAGCAGACGGCAAAGAACATACTGATGGCAAAGAGGCTCTTTGCCATCTGTACTTCTTTGCCGTCTGCTGGCAGACGGCAAAGAGTTCTTTGCCGTCTGCCAGCAGACGGCAAAGACCAAAGTGGGGCCCACGGGGTACTGCGTTGGCTAGGTCACACGGGCCACTTCTTTGCCGTCTGCTGGCAGACGGCAAAGAACTCTTTGCCGTCTGCCAGCAGACGGCAAAGAGGTGAGGGGGGCCCCACAGTGTAACGGCGGGGACGGGCTAACGGTCACCGTCTTTGCCGTCTGCTGGCCACCATCACCTCTCTTACATCTGGTATCAGAGCCAGGCACCACCCTTCCAAAATTTTCCCCAATCTTTTTTCCAATCCGATTCTCCTGTTTCCACCACCGACTTCGCCATGCCACCAGTCTTACCACCGGAGTGGGATTCCATGTCCGCCAATGAGCAGTTGATCTGGTATCTCACAAAATTAACAGCAAAAATGGAGGGCAAGACAGCGGAGCTCATGGCTGCATGCGGGGGTGAACCTCCCATGGCTACCCCACATGCCGATCCGGCTGCTTCCTCAGCCCTCGACCCCGAGCCTGCAGTCCACCACCATCCCTCCCTCGACGCCACCGACCACGTCGCCGCGGTGCCCACCATGGTGGCGTACTCCGCCACAGCGGGGGTGAACCTCCATCCAGTCCAACTCGATGTTCCTCCATCAGGCGCACAAGCTCAGGAGGTCCCAGAGGTCATCCACAAGGAGTCCCCTGACTGCATCGTGATGGCGCCCACGACCTGTTCAACGGATTGCTCGAACCAAGTTGTCATCCACTCCAACATCAACAAGCTCCGTGCAGCCACCATCGCCATCGCCATCGCCATCTGCCCCGACCCCGCGCCCAACCTTAACGGCAAGGAGTTCTTACAGCTCACGCCCGCATGGGCAACACCCCCCATTGGCACCGACACCTCCACTGCCGTCATCCACAAGAAGCTCGCCACCACTGCACCTTCCACTCACGCGCAGTACGGCCTCGACATGGCCGACAATGACGCCGGCGTTTCGGATGCGCCCCTGGTTCCGCTGGCCACTAGTACGATGGAATCGGTGCCTGGGGTTGCCTTCTCAACCCTCTCGCTGTAGCTGGTTGATGTCCACCAGTCAGGTGCCCTGGCGCACGTAAGGTGTTTGACATATTACCTCATCCAAGGCCCCCTACTGCATCGGATGCTGACTGCATGCACCAGGCATGGCGTTCATCTAGTGCTTGAGAGGAAAGGCTCGCCCCTGCCAGCATTGCAGAAGGAAACTGAACCACAGCCGTGGCTGCCCCCAATTCAAGTGCAAATTGCAGAATATGAAGTTGTTATGTGTTGTGGCTTCGCTTGTGGATGCGTCACTAGTGATTCTAGGTGTGTGTGGTGGCCACCTGACCATCAACCAAGGAGGAATGAATTGCAGGAATGGTTGTTTCCCATTCACTTGGAGACTTTTGTTACTTTGGTGGAACTACAGCCATGGCCGTCTTGGAATTTTTCACTCATAGTTCTTCCAATACTGAGAAGTCTGAGTCGTTTCATTACTGGTGCTACTACTTTTTCATGCTCGAAGTCCACAGACTTTGCTTGTTGGGAATATTTGTTCTTGGTTTCTACTGAGCCGAGTGATTGGGTAATATCAATACAGGGGACAAATCAGATTATGCCTGTGTCAGTGTACTGGAAAATATCGTGTCAAGGGGGATTCAAAAAAAGTGGTCGTACTGCAATCAACTTACACATTGGCAATACATGGGGATGGTCTTCCAATCTCCTTGGAAATTGCATAGGGATCCTCTCAGAGTCCAGTCAGTGCTTCTCTCGGATTGCAAAATTTGAGTGGTTGTTTCCTATTTGTCTCAAGATGATGATGCAATGCTTGGTTTTACTATCTCCTGCTGACATTGATTATGAGCTGTGGCGTGGACGAGATCAAACAAAAAATTGTGGTGTGCTTGTGAAGTTTAGAATATTGCATATTTTTCTAGCCCCTTCAGTCAAGCTGCAACCATGGCCTTCCTGCAGACTATCACTGATTTCTCTAGCTAGCATCCCTGGACAATGGATAATTAACTATGACGAGCATGCGGTTGTATCTATTATTCCATGGCATGAGAAATTGCACAGGGCCATGCATACAGGGAGCATGTCAGTGAATTGGTCATTTTTTTAGTCGAAGGGAAATTAAGTTTCGATCTGAAGCGGACTATCTTGAGGAGCTATGTTCAATTTGGTCTGACTGCCACCATACTGCAATTATTTACTTGAGGGAAGAGAGAATTATGGAGAGAAAGATGCCCACCGTGCAAGAAACTTCTAGGGGAATGGGAATGCATGCAACAAGAGTGCTCTATGTCCCTAGACCACCTGCCAAACCTCCTGAAGATTATGACAAGTGCATCCTTCTTTTCGTAAGAATACAGACTATCACTCCAACATCATCTCCAAGTTGTGTGCTGACCACGTTGAAGCTGCTGTTTGAGACGCTACATTTGCCAGTGCGAAGAAACTGTGCGGCACCCTGGGGCAGTGCAACTGTGAACATTTGCAACCTTGGATCAGTAGCACAGAAGTGCTATATTTCACTGACTTTGCCAGCGGAAGTCGACATATGTCCTAGTTACATTTTCATGCTTGTCATAGTAGCAGCCAGACAGTGACTTGGGAAACATCTTCTATTGGCACATTGCATAGACATGCAGGTTGTACGGCCTATCTGAATCTCCTCAACATCACTTTGAGGTGTTCGGAAGCAATACATGGGGTGCATGTGACCTACAAGAGCGTACAGTCTTATATATCCTATATGGTGCAGCAACTACAAAGTGCTGAATATTTTACCTATGGTCTTGCCCCCTGTGAAATTTATTTGGAGAAGTTTGCACTGTTGTGGAAGATGGAGAAACATAGTTCAAATAATTCAGTTGTTACTATCACTGCTTCCTTCATACATAGCAGCAACATTTGTTCTTTTCAGAACGTCCTATTACTTACCTGGGTGGATTACTTGGAAGCTTGCTCTGTCCTAGCACATTTGAATCCGGATACTCATTGGTGCAGGGGAACATGCGTTGAGCCCAGTACAGTTGATGTGTATCAAGCTGGACATCAGTCATATGAGCTCCATTCATATTATCATCTCTTTTGAGCTATCGAGTTGTCGGGGCCTCACTCGAGCATCTACCAGCTGGTAACACCGTGGGATCTTGGAAGGATTGCATTGTGGCTGTTTTCGAAATGGACTCGACAAACGACTTTTCAAGGAGGGTGGGGTGTCATTGTTGTCATTGCCGGCTTTCTGCAAGGCTCCGTCGACCACAAGTACTACCCCGTCTTCAACAACGACAACTTCGGCATCTCATTTCATTGGGTAGCCACCGGCCACGGCTTCTACAACCCGGTCATTCAAGTCAAACCCGATTTCGGCTACCACCACGACTTCAAGGTAGTCAAGGAACATCGCGTGCAGTGGGATCCTGGCGGCTCTCGGTGGTTTCGGCTTGGGTGCAAGCCGAATTTAAAGGAGGGGGATGTTAGGAGCCCTCCTAAAATGTACGCACATGGGCTTGGCCACTGGGCCGCTCATGGACTTGGCCCGCCCGCTATCCCATCGCTGTAGCTACAAGTACCAGATCGAAGGCAAGGAGAAAACCATCCAGTGGATCACGGACGAACCGGCGGCGGCTCCTTTCTCCTACCTTCCTCTTTCCCCCTGTTGCAAGCTTCTCTCTTATTCTCCTCCATTGTGTAATTCCTCTGTAATCACTACTCTGTACTGCTACTAGTGAGAGAGATCGATCTATACAAGCTAGCCACCATCACCTCTCTTACACCGCGTGGTCGTTGACCGCGCCTCCTCGCTCGATCCTTCGTGACTCAAGCCTCCGTGCAGCCCAGCCACTGCTCCGCTTCCGGCCCGAGGCCCAAAGTGAGCTCCCAGCCGTATCACCCGCTCTGAGCACTGCTTGCTAAACTGCGCTCACCTATGCACTGTTGGGCTAGCCAGATTCGGCCCAGTATTATTTTTTTCCCTGCGCTGCGATTTTCCTATTTATCCAGGACATTGCATATTTACAGAAAACTGCCACTGTTTTAAAATGTGCATAGCTAAACATCCATGCATCTAAATAAAACAGGTTATATATGTAAAATGCTCAGAATTTCTTGTAGTTTCACAATATCCAACTTTCATACATGATAAAAATGTTAAAATTGCTGTTTGCATTAAAATTGCTAAAGGACATGCTAAAATGGTTTATTTCATAACTAAATAACCATAGCTCCGAATTAAATAAACTTTATATGTAAATGGGGTAGAAAAATGTGTAGATTATCAGGGTGCACTTACTTTTGCTGTTTAACAAAATTAAAAGTGTGTTTAGTGCAGAACAGTGCCAATTTCAAAAATTACATATGGGGATTTTCCGGAATTGTTTTGTGTTGTTTCCGGCCTCATTTAAATTGCTTAGATAGGTAGATTAAATTATGCTTCATCTCTTTCCATGTTTAACAACATTTAATATTGATGAGTAGCATAAACGGGATTGAACAAAATAATTGTTGTGGAGTTTTGTCAATATGCAACTCGTTGCATATTGAGCTTCACTTAATGTGTAGTATTTGGTTGTTGCATCTTGCCATGCCATGCCTCATTAAACCGGACATGCATCATACTTGATTGTGCATTATCCCATGATTATGTTTGTGTGTTTACCATGTTGTCTTCTTTTTTTCGGTTGTGCTTCTTCTCGATAGTCCGGATACGTTACGAAGTGTGAGGATTCGTTCGACTACGTTTCGTTCGACTACTTCATGGATTCGGTCTTCTTCCTAGCGGGATTTCAGGCAAGATGACCATTACCTTGGATATCTCTACTATCTTTGCTTGCTAGTTGTCTCGTTGCTATCGCTATGTCGCGCTTCCTACCACATATATGTCAGCCTCCCATATGCCATGATACAGCCTCTAACCACCCTTACCCAGCAAACCATTGTTTGGCTATGTTACCGCTTTGCTCACCCCCTCTTATAGCGTGCTAGTTGCAGGTGCAGTTGTAGGTTATTCCATGTTGGGACATGGATATCATGGGATATCACAATATCTCTTATTTATTATTAATGCATCTATATACTTGGTTGTGTGTGGAAGGCTCGGCCTTTTGCCTGGTGTTTTGTTCCACTCATGCCACCCGAGTTTCTGTAATACCGGTGTTATGTTCCTTTATGAGCGCTTCTACCACATGTGGGGCATATGGGAACCCCACTGATCATTCGTTTTAGGATAAACTTCTCCAGCAAGGTCCAACATTGGTTTTACCATTTGCCTAATAACAACTAAAACTTGCATAGGGACCTGCCGGCCCCCGTGGATAATTAATCAACAACCCGGGCAAGTGCTCCTCATGAGTGTTGGTCCACCTACCTAGCAGTCGGTGGAGCCACCTCGGGGCCACTCGAGGTCCTTTTTTTTTGCTACCGTTGTGGGATCGAGGAGATAGGTCTAGACGGGGGTGAATAGACACTTAACCAGCCAAAGGTGCAGTTTTTAATTTCTCTTGGAACTTAGGCAGGTTTTGGCACAAGTTAAGATCACTCCAATACTTTCTACACATGCATATCTAGAGATTGAGCAGCGGAAAGGGTAAAGCATGCAAGAGTACGAAAAGTAAAGGGGTAGAGTATGGAAGATCAAACGCAATGAAGACACGGTGGTTTTTGGCGTGGTTCCGATAGGTGGTGCTATCGTACGTCCACGTTGATGGAGACTTCAACCCACGAAGGGTAATGGCTGCGCGAGTCCACGGAGGGCTCCACCCACGAAGGGTCCACGAAGAAGCAACCTTGTCTATTCCACCATGGCTTATGTCCACGAAGGACTAGCCTCACTCGGGGTAGATCTTCATGAAGTAGGCGATCTCCTTGCCCTTACAAACTCCTTGGTTCAACTCCACATCATGTCGGAGGCTCCCAAGTGACACCTAACCAATCTAGGAGACACCACTCTCCAAAAGGTAATAGACGGTGTGTTGTTGATGAACTCCTTGCTCTTGTGCTTCAAATGATAGTCTTCCCAGCACTCAAACAACTCCTCACAGATTTGGCTATGGTGGAAGAGGGATTTGAGTGGAAAGCAACTTGGGAAAGGCTAGAAATCAAGGTTCAAATGGTAGGAATGGAATAGCTTGATCTCAACACATGAGTAGGCGGTTCTCTCTCAGAAAATGTATGGTGGAAGTGTAGGCACGTTCTGATGGCTCTCCTTTCTGAGAAGGAGGTGGTGGAGGGGTATATATAGCCTCCACACAAAATCCAACCGTTACACACTTTTGACCCAACTCGGTGGCACCGAAACCATAATCTCGGTAGCATCGAACTGTGTAAAAGATATGAAATTTAGGAATCTCGGTGGGACCGATACGAACAACTCGGATGGACCGAAGTGCAATGGCTAGGGCAAACCTCATCTCGGTGGCACCGATTGCATCAACTCGGTAGGACTGAAGTGAAGCAATATGGCAACAGAGAGTTGGCAAGCCATATCGGTGAGACCGATTTGCAAAACTCGGTGAGACCGAAGTAGGTGCAAATGATCACAGAGAGTTGGCAAGGCCATCTCGGTGGGACCGAGATCCATTTCGGTGGATCCGATTTGTTAGGGTTTTGGCAGTGGCTAAGTCTAGGTGAACTCGGTGGCTCCGGATAGGAAATTCCGGTGGGGCCGAGTTGGAATGTGGGTTTTGGACATATTTGGGTAGAGAGAGTGGTTGAGGGTTTAGGAGTACTGTCACTAAGCACTTGAGCAAAAAGACCATTAAGCAACACCTCATCCCCTTTTAATAGTATTGGCTTTCCTATGGACTCAATGTGATCTTGGATCACTAAACCAAAAATGTAGAGTCTTGAGCTTTTGCCAATCCATGTCCTTAGCATTTTGAAGGTTTCCACATCCTCTTGTCCTTGCCATGCCATTGTTGAACTTGTCTGAAATTCACTAGATAGAGGCATTAGTACAACAACATGTATGTTGGCATAAATTACCAAAACCACCAAGGGAGCAAATGTGCTTTCAATCTCCCCCTTTTTGGTAATTGATGACAATGTACATCAAAGCTTCAAATAAAGGTGTAACTGAGAATGTATTAAAGCTTTGAAGAAAAAAACATGTAACATGTATGAGCTCCCCCTAAAGATGTGCATATAGAATGATGAAATCACATGGGAAATATACATGCAACATGTATCTTGGCTATATGCATCAGAGCAATATATATGGCATTTAGGTATCCATGTGTCCATGATTGTCTCCTTGCAAACAATATATACTAGCAAGAGGTCAATCATGTACATGAGTGTGATGCATATACTTACCTTGAAGTTCTTGATCAAGTACCTGAAGAAATACACTTGAGAAAACAAGGTTAGATAACACAAGATAATTTCTTCAAGAAAAGACACAAGATCAACAAGAAACCAAGATTGGGATGACATGTAGAGTAGAGTATCACTAGGTGAGTACTTCTTTGAAGCAGACATGTCCCCAAAAGAAATAGTTGTCTCCCCTTAAAGAACTTCCTCTACCCCTAAATCTAACATTGGATATTGGGAGTAGGTAAGGTGAGAAAACTAGAACAACCAAAGAACAAGCTAATCATGTTTCTCCCCTTTTAGAAACATGTAACATTCTCTCCTCTTGTAAGGTGCATCTCTTTTGTAGTGATAAGCTTTGATGTATTCCTCTCGCCCCCTTTGACATCAATTTCCAAGAAGGGACTTCAAGGTTATTGATTAAGTGGGTTTGGTCCCTGATAAACACATCTAGCCATTGAGTGGCTCTAGATGCAAGTAGAGGATAAGAATCATTGAGTGGAGCTGGAGCAGAAAAATAAACTCAGGAAATATTTGACAGAAATTCCCTTAGAGCAGCAAAATCGATGACACCGAGTTGAGTCAATTCGGTGGAACCAAGTTTGGTACCGGTGCAATGGAACAATTTGTCAACTCAGCTCACTAGGCAAAGGAATTCTCACAAAGATTTGCAATGAATTAGCTGCGAAATTAACTAAAGGAAAAGAAGCAAATAAACATCTAGATGAAGAGAAGCAACAAAAGAAACACTAGAGATCTTCATCTAGATGGGTCGGCGACTTGGTCACCTATGTTAGAGTATATTGACTTAGGAGTCAAGTGAGAACACTTGATCATAGGTCATACTCATCGTTTAAGCTCAAAATGGGGTTGCCATTTTTCTTTTAAGCATTTCAATGTATTCACATCTTGTTGAGTTGCTTTAGCTCATATCTTTGAGTAAAGCTTCTCTAAGATGTGAGAACTTACATTGGGATTTTGGTGGTGATGTCCATCATGTAGTTGAACTTGAAGTGGATGCTCAAGAGTTGAAGTTGGGAGCAATCCTATCTTTTGTAGTTCATCTTCCTACATGGGTTAGCTTTGCAAGGGACAACATGTATATCCAAAATGACAAGAATGAAGCATATCTCAAGAATTTGTCAAAGGATATGTTTAGGTTGTCTTGTTCCTTGTTCCTCCATCAATTGTTGATACTTGGGTCATACAAGATTGCTTATGATAAGAGTGAGACGCAATCTTGTGGCATGAAGCTTGTCCAAGTACCTACAAAAGGTCAGATACAATACAAGGGAGCAAAATGTCCAAGATATAAGATGATCATGAAAGGTATCATGGATTAGTCAAGAATCTGCATGCCCTTGTATGCATCCACATGAACCTCTGGTTCACGTTTGAAGCATCTATGATGTTCAACTCACTTCTCAAGTGACAAAACACTTTCTCATCAAGGGGTTTGGTAAAGATGTCCGCCAATTGTTTGTCGGTACGAACATGTTTAAGGTCAATGTCACCTTTCTCAACATGATCTCGAATGAAGTGGTGATGAACCTCAATATGCTTTGTTCGAGAATGTTGCACTGGATTGTGTGCTATCTTAATAGCACTCTCATTGTCACATAGTAATGGTACATGTCTCACATGCACACCATAGTCTTTAAGAGTCTGTGTCATCCATAGTAATTGAGCACAACATGATCCCGCGGCAATGTATTCCGCTTCGGCAGTAGATAGAGATACCGAGTTTTGTTTCTTGGAGGACCAAGACACAAGAAACCTACCAAAAAATTGACATGTACCCGAAGTGGATTTTATGTCAACCTTGTCTCCGGCATAGTCCGAATCGGAGTAGCCAACTAGATTAAAAGAAGATCCTTTGGGATACCATATGCCAAAGTTTGGTGTATGTATCAAGTATCTCACAATTCTTTTCACCGCCTTAAGGTGAAACTCTTTTGGTGCCGCTTGGTATCATGCACACACTTAGCATAATGTCGGGACGGGAGGCACATAGATATAGCAATGAACCAATCATAGATCGATAAACTTTTTGATCAAAGGGTTTGCCATCCTTGGCCAAGTCAAGATGTCCACTCGTGAGCATGGGAGTTTTCATACCTTTACATTCTTGCATGTTGAACTTCTTGAATAAGTCATTGGTATACTTTGTTTGAGAAACAAAGGTACCTTCCCTAGTTTTCTTGATTTGCAAACCTAGAAAGAATTTGAGTTCACACATCATAGACATCTCAAACTTTTCCGACATCAACCTTCCAAACTTTTCACTAAAAGAGGGGTTAGTAGATCCAAAGATAATATCATCAACATAAATTTGGCATACAAATAATTCTCCATTAACCCTCTTAGTGAACAAAGTTGAATCAATCTTCCCAATCTCAAAACCTTTTTCAAGAAGAAACTTTGTCAAGCATTTGTACCAAGCTCTAGGGGCTTGTTTCAGACCATAAAGAGCTTTACGAAGTTTGTACACATGATTAGGTTTCTTGGGATTCTCAAAGTCGGGAGGTTGTTTAACATACACTTCCTCCTCAACTTCCCCATTTAAGAAGGCAATTTTTATATCCATTTGATAAAGGGTGATATCATGGTGATTGGCATAAGCAAGTAAAATGCGAATGGACTCAAGTCTTGCTACGGGGGCATAGGTCTCACCATAGTCCATACCTTCGACTTGTGTGTAACCTTGTGCTATGAGACGAGCCTTGTTGTGTACAACTTGTCCATCTTCATCTTGCTTATTCCGAAACACCCATTTGGTTACAATGATGTTTTGCTCTTCCTTAGGCTTCTCAACCAATGTCCACACTTGGTTCCTCTCAAAGTTGTGTAGCTCTTCGTGCATTGCATTCACCCAATCGGGGTCCTTGAGAGCATCTTCTACCTTCAAGGGTTCAACACTAGAGATAAATGAGTAATGCTCACAAAAGTTAGCTAAACGAGATTTAGAGCGAGTGATTCTTCCGGATTGAATATCTCCAAGTATTTGTTCGACGGGATGATCCTTGTCGATTCTTGCTCTAACTCGAGGTAGCCTTTTCTTGGGTTGTGGTGAGGCTTACTCATCATCATCATCATCTTCTTCTTCGTTGATGTTGTCGTTGTTCGCTTGTGGAGGTGGAGAAGGAGATTGAGGTGGATCATCTTGTTGCACTTCCTCATTCCCATCGTCTTGACGTGTTCCACTTGTGGATGCCTCCATATCAACTTGTCGTTCACCTTGATGTGAAGTTGGGGCTTCCACATGAATAGACGAGGTACTCTCCTTTACTTCCACGAGGCGAATCTTGCCAATGGGCAAGTCTTGGATTGCTTCCGATGGTTCTTGATCTCCTACATCAAGTGGCAATTGCTCGACTTGCGAGCTGTTAGTCTCATCAAACTTCACATCTACCGTCTCTTCAACTTTTCGAGTGAAGTTGTTGTAGACACGGTAAGTGTGAGAGTTCGATCCATAACCGAGTAGGAAACCTTCATGAGATTTAGGAGCAAATTTTGAACGATGATGCTTATCAAGAATGTAACATTTTGAGCCAAATACTCGAAAGTATCCAACTTGTGGTTTGTTACCGGTGAGCAGTTCATATGCCATTTTACCAAGAAGCTTGTGAAGGTAAAATCGATTTGTTGCATGACAAGCTGTTTCAACCGCTTCTGCCCAAAAATGTCTTGGCATCTTGTATTCATCAAGCATTGTTCTTGCCATCTCAATAAGTGTCCGGTTCTTCCTCTCAACAACTCCATTTTGTTGAGGTGTGTACGTAGACGAGAACTCATGTGAAATACCCTCCTCATCAAGAAAGGTGTCCACATTGGTGTTCTTAAACTCCGTTCCGTTGTCACTTCGAACTTTCTTGATCTTCACTTCAAATTGGTTTTGAGCCTTTCTTGCAAAGTTCTTGAAGATCTTTTGTACCTATGATTTGTCATCAAGAAAGAACAACCACGTAAATCTGGAAAAATCATCAACAATGACCAAACCGAAAGAGTTACCACCAAGACTCTTATAGGAGTTGGGACCAAAAAGATCCATATGAAGTAGCTCGAGTGGTCTCCTTGTGGTCATAATGTTCTTCACGGGATGGCTTCCTCCAACTTGTTTTCCTGCTTGGCAAGCACTACAAAGTCGATCTTTGTCAAATATAACATCTTTCACTCCAAGAATGTGATCTCCTTTAACAAGTTTATCAAGGTTACGCATGCCAACATGTCCAAGTCTTCTATGCCATAACCAACCTTTAGAAGATTTAGCAATTAAACATGTACGAGGTTGGGCTCTCTTAGTGAAATCAACAATGTAAAGATCACCTCTACGAATGTCGGTAAAGACCATATTATGATTATCTTGGCGAAACACTTGGCAATCTACTTTGGTAAATAGAACATTAAAACCAAAATCGGCTAGTCTAGATACGGAAAGAAGATTGTAACCAAGAGATTCAACAAGCATAACATTTTGTATGGAGCTATCATTGGATATGGCCACCTTACCAAGGCCAAGTACCTTACCCTTGGAGTTGTCTCCAAAAGTCACATACTTGCGTGGACCATCATTTTTAGCAAGCTCACGAAACATGTCTCTATCTCCGGTCATGTGATCGGTACAACCGCTATCAAGAATCCACTCTTTTCCTCCGGCCATATAATCTCGAAGATTTACCATAAGACTGAGATTCCTCATGGTCTTCTCAAATTCAATATCAAAGTCTTCGTCTTCATCATAATAGCCATGCTCAACATCATCATCATGCATGTGATCATCACCTAGGGCAACAGATTCATTAGTTTCATGATCATGACAATGTTCAAGTTTATGGATTCTAATGGCTTCCATGATAATGTTGCTAATAGTTCTAACATCTCCTTTGGCACGCATAAGATCATGAAGCTCAATCAAGCAATCATCAAACTTAGGATCACTAGGACTCATCTTGTGAAAAGCAACAGCCTTATGAAGAATCTTATCGAGACTCTTTAAAGAGTAATCAGGATATTGCTTTTCTAAGTCATGCCATAGAGTATAAGCACATTCAAAGTTTTGCATACAACCAAGCACAACCTTAGGTAATCCTCTAATGATAAGATTGACGGTTCTAAGATTACAAAGCATGTCAATTTCTTCTTCATGAGTAGGATGCAAGGGATCAATAGGGGGCACATAAGGATTATGAATATACTTGCTCAAGTTAAATTCATCAAAGATATCAAGCATTTCATCCTTCCAAAAGTTGTAATACTCCCCATTGAGAATAGGCACTCTACGTCTAAGACTCCCCAACGTAGACACATCCATCTCCCTCCAATGGTGATGAAACCAACGCAATGGAATCCAATGCTCTGATACCAATTGTGGGATCGAGGAGATAGGTCTAGAGGGGGGTGAATAGACACTTACCAGCCAAAGGTGCAGTTTTTAATTTCTCTTGGAACTTAGGCAGATTTTGGCATAAGTTAAGATCACTCCAATACTTTCTACACATGCATATCTAGAGATTGAGCAGCGGAAAGGGTAAAGCATGCAAGAGTACGAAAAGTAAAGGGGTAGAGTATGGAAGATCAAACGCAATGAAGACACGGTGGTTTTTGGCGTGGTTCCGATAGGTGGTGCTATCGTACGTCCACGTTGATGGAGACTTCAACCCACGAAGGGTAACGGCTGCGCGAGTCCACGGAGGGCTCCACCCACGAAGGGTCCACGAAGAAGCAACCTTGTCTATTCCACCATGGCTTATGTCCACGAAGGACTAGCCTCACTCGGGGTAGATCTTCATGAAGTAGGCGATCTCCTTGCCCTTACAAACTCCTTGGTTCAACTCCACATCATGTCGGAGGCTCCCAAGTGACACCTAACCAATCTAGGAGACACCACTCTCCAAAAGGTAATAGACGGTGTGTTGTTGATGAACTCCTTGCTCTTGTGCTTCAAATGATAGTCTTCCCAGCACTCAAACAACTCCTCACAGATTTGGCTATGGTGGAAGAGGGATTTGAGTGGAAAGCAACTTGGGAAAGGCTAGAAATCAGGGTTCAAATGGTAGGAATGGAATAGCTTGATCTCAACACATGAGTAGGCAGTTCCCTCTCAGAAAATGTATGGTGGAAGTGTAGGCACGTTCTGATGGCTCTCCTTTCTGAGAAGGAGGTAGTGGAGGGGTATATATAGCCTCCACACAAAATCCAACCGTTACACACTTTTGACCCAACTCGGTGGCACCGAAACCATAATCTCGGTAGCATCGAACTGTGTAAAAGATATGAAATTTAGGAATCTCGGTGGGACCAATACGAACAACTCGGATGGACCGAAGTGCAATGGCTAGGGCAAACCTCATCTCGGTGGCACCGATTGCATCAACTCGGTAGGACTGAACTGAAGCAATAAGGCAACAGAGAGTTGACAAGCCATATCGGTGAGACCGATTTGCAAAACTCGGTGAGACCGAAGTAGGTGCAAATGATCACAGAGAGTTGGCAAGGCCATCTCGGTGGGACCGAGATCCATTTCGGTGGATCCGATTTGTTAGGGTTTTGGCAGTGGCTAAGTCTAGGTGAACTCGGTGGCTCCGGATAGGAAATTCCGGTGGGGCCGAGTTGGAATGTGGGTTTTGGACATATTTGGGTAGAGAGAGTGGTTGAGGGTTTAGGAGTACTGTCACTAAGCACTTGAGCAAAAAGACCATTAAGCAACACCTCATCCCCTTTTAATAGTATTGGCTTTCCTATGGACTCAATGTGATCTTGGATCACTAAACCAAAAATGTAGAGTCTTGAGCTTTTGCCAATCCATGTCCTTAGCATTTTGAAGGGTTCCACATCCTCTTGTCCTTGCCATGCCATTGTTGAACTTGTCTGAAATTCACTAGATAGAGGCATTAGTACAACAACATGTATGTTGGCATAAATTACCAAAACCACCAAGGGAGCAAATATGTTTCAACCGTCCACTATGCATAGACGGATGTGTCCTGAGAACGAGATACGCGCGGCTCTTATAGGGGGTGATGACACACCGGGTGGTCTTGCTGGTTTAGTTTTACCTTTTACGAGTGGCTTGTCCACCGGGATTCCTTATCGTAAGCATCGTGTTATCATGGTGTGAGGATGTTCCATCGGATGCATGTGGTAATTTATAATGGACTACATGGAGCACCCCTGCAGGGTTAAATCTTTCGGTGAGCCGTGCCCGCGGTTATGTGGCGACTTGGAAATTTATAACCTCCGGTTGTAGAGAACTTGACACTAAATTCAATTAAAATACACCAACCGTGTGCATAACCTTGACCGTCTCTTTTCGAGGGAGTTCGGGAAGAGAACACGGTGGGGTTATGTTTGTACTCGTAAGTAGGTGTTCAGGATCACTTCTTGATCATTACTAGCTTGTGCCCGTTTATGCGTAGTTTAATCTTCTTATTCTTGTACTCGTAAGTTAGCCACCATACAATGCTTAGTGCTTGCTGCAACCTCACCACTTAACCATTCCATACCCATTTAGCTTTTCTAGTCTTGATAGCCATGGTAATGGGATTGCTGACTCCTCGTGGCTCACAGATTACTACAACAACAGGTGCAGGTACAGGTAAAGCGATGATTTGACATGAGAGCGATGCATGTTTGCTTTTGGAGTTCTTCTCCTGCTTCTTCTTCTTTGTCGATCATAGGATGGGTTCCCGGTTGGCAGCCTGGGATTAGCAGGGTGGATGTTGTTCTTATTTTTTGTTTGATTTCATCCGTAGTCGGATCCTGCTCTTCTGTATGATGATTGGTATGTATTGATGTATTCATGTATTCATGTTGTAGCTTGTGGCGAGTGTAAGCCTTTATCTGGTATTCTCATCTATTCAGTACATGGTATGTTGTAATGATATCCACCTTGCGAAGCGTCTCCGATATGCGCTTCTATCCTTAGCGGGACTTTCGAGTTCCTTGAGGCTAGGACCGCATATTGGGCGTGACAAGTTGGTATCAGAGCCTCTATCGACCGCAGGAACCCCCTTGTTTGATCAAACCGTTGGCGAGTCTAGAAGAAAAACTATTTTGAGTCTAGTTATATATTGGAGAGTAGGAATTCTTTTTACTCCTCATCCCCTTCGTCGCTCTGGTGAGGAATTGTGACGTATGTGTTTTAATTCTACTACTCTTCTCACTCAATTTTTTTTAGGATCACGCGGGTATTTTCGGAATCGTTGCGATATCGGTGTGACAGAATTCTGTTCTTGGTGCCTCCTGACCGTATGGATTGGACCCGGGGAGTTGAGCTCCAAGGGGTTCTTGTCACATTCGCTATCGTTCCAGTTCCTGAATACCAGAGGACGCCGACATCGAAAGACTCTTCTATCTTGTTTGTGGTGAGATAACCTCAACATCACCCAGTACTGGGGAGATAGTTCGGGAGTATTGCCACGGCTAGCATAGCGGATGTTTTTTTTAAGGTCTGAGGTAGACGAGTTTGCGAAGTTTCTCGGTTGTGTGTTAAGGGTTGCGGATGCAGTTGCAACTAATTAGGTTGTTGATTGCTGAGTAGGTTCCTGGACCTGCAACCTGATCGCATAACCAAGAAGTTTCAGGAGTTCTTAGGTGGGAATTCAAGTAGTTACCTAGGATATCTTCCTGACAGATGCATGATATGAGATTGGGGTTCGACGTCTAGTGCTCCGCCTGCTCATAGTTGTTTTTACAGCGGTGCTCGTTGCGTCTTAAAGAATCCTTGTGGCTTCGCTACGATTCGGGGACGCTTCATAGTCTCGTGCACTACCTTGTACGGATGGCCACTGTAAGATCAAGCCCGTGTGGGCCCCACCATGAAAATTTCGGACGAAATCTCTATCATATGTTTGTTCTGGGTTATTCTCCAAGCCAAATCCTTTGTTTTGTTTTGTTGTGGTATTTGAGTTGCTTCGAAGTCAAGTGTTGATTCCATACCTTTCCTAAGCAGTGTTCTCATATTTCTATGGGAGTGCTAATCCTTTTGATCATCGAGCTTGTCATGACAATTCTTTTCAACCGGTGTGCTTTTTCTTCAAGCTAATCCGATCCTTTCAACATTTGCAAGATCAATTCTCAGTTTTCTCAACGACGTTCATTTCATCCATCCCAAGTTGTCTTTATTTTCCCCACCCTTCCACCCTTTTCTTCGCGGAGTCAAAATTCTCAAATCAAACATCCATTTTATTCATGAGAAGTCTCTCCATTCTTTTCCTTCAATGTTCTTCTCCGGTGATTTCTCGTGAAGATGCTCAGGAGCTACAAGGTATCATTTATCGTTCTCGTTTTCTTCTCTGGTGGTCTAAATTCAAGCTTTCCGTGTTGATCATATCTCTTTATTTGATTCAAATGCCTTTCATGTTGAAAATTCTTATCCAAGCCTCTGTTGTTTATTCAACTCTCTCTATTTCTTCTTCGTAGTGTTGAAGATATCTCAGAAGATTCATGTTTCCATTCAAGATCCGTTCGAACCAATTCGAGGTTGTTATCTCATTCAAGCCATCTAAATCTTTCCAGTGCATTATCTCTCTTTCGAGCAATCATTTCAATGGTGTTTTCTTTGAGTGGGCCCTAACCCACAGGTCATTTCCTAGGATCTTACCTGACTCCTTTAATTTTACCCGGAGTTATTCTCAAAATTCTTTCAAGTGTGACGTAAGAATGAATTTTCATCATTCAATTGTCTTCTTCGAGATTTCCTTCAAATAATTTCATTTTGATCCCAATCTTACTCTTTTCATTGTTCCGGAGAGTCTCAATAATTTTGGTGGTGTTCCTCGTCGTCATTCTCAACTTTGAAGACCGAAGAAGAGATTCTTTTAAATCTTGCCCGTTCTCTTGAAGATTCATGGTGCAAGCTTGTTTCCATCCTCTCAATTGTTTTCATTCGTGAGAAATTCTTTTCATACCCATCCAGAGTATTTCAGGAGTTTTTTTCGTTTAGATTCTCCGGAGGCCATCATTTCAGAAGAATTTGTTCATTCTTAACGTTCATCTCTCGTTATCAATTTCTTCCGGTGCATCGTTCAAGTATTCTCTAATAATCTCGTGATCTCTTCATTCTCTTGTATCTAAATTCCCTCAAGTATCTTCGTTCGTTTTCTAATTCTTCCCAGCGATTCGTTCTCTTTTTATTCATTCTTTTTCATTTCTTATGGTGGTTCGTTCAAGATTCCTCTTCCTTTGTTACCGTATCAATTCATTCGTTCTCTTAAAAATCCTACCGGTGATCCATTGAGTTGTGCTATATCTCTCTTCAATCGTTGCAACAAGAATAAGTGGCATGCCAATCCGTTGTTTGTCGTCAATTTAAGTTGATGGAGGATAAACATACAATAAATCTTATTCTTGTTTTCCTCGAGGTGATTTAGTTATTTTTTTCCAGAGTTCGTTCATGATATCAAATTCTTGGTTCCAAGTGTTTCATCTTTTCTTTTTCAGAGTTCCAAGTTTTCTTGGTTGTCTCGTCACGAAGCTCCATCCAAATCATTACAAGGCTTCATCTTGTTCTTTTCAACCTTCGTTTCTATAATCCTTTTGTTTACCAGAGTTCTTCATGGTGCTTCATCAAGGCTTTAATTCATTCTCAAAGTGTTCTTCAAGATTCTTGTTGAAGCTCAAGTATTCTTCGTCTTGCATTTCAAAGTGCAATCCGTTTTACCTTATCTTTTGAGGTGGTGTTATGTCTTTCTTGATAATGTCCCTTCGTGTTTCATAATCCACGAGTTGTCAGGAACGAAATATTTAAAACCCATCTTTTTTCTCTTCGTTCAGGAATGAGTTATCTTGGGTTATTTGTCACCTAAAGTCTTCCCTAAGGAATGTTGCTATTGTGGTGCTTATCAATGATCCAAGCTTCTCCTTCTCTTCTTGGTGAAAGAGGTTTTCATCTCTTCGAGATCTCAAGCAATCAGTTGTTTCCATTAGTGGCCGGTTGTCACCTCATAATTTTGAGATGTTTTCCATAAGCCCACAACAAGCTTATTCTTTTCGTTGTTGATTTTCCAACAACTCCGTTCATTCTTTCATTGTAAGGATGCTTTTCAAATCAATTGTGGGAGAAGTTGTCATTTTCTTCTCCGTTCTTTTCTTTCCAACGATTTAGCTTCTATTCTTTCGTTCCGGAGGCATTGTGATGTTTCTCTCTTCGACCCATTATCACGTTTCGCCAAGATCATGTTCTTTCCTTGTTTATCCATTTTACCAGAGTGGTTTCAAAGTCTATCTTGTCCCTTGAGCTGTTGATTCTCGTTGTATTCCTTGTCCCTCTTTGCTACCGGAGTGCTCTCAACTTCGTTCATCTCTGTTGTATTCTTTCATTCAAGTTTTTCAACCTCTCAAGGTTCTTTGCTTTCACTCGTTTGTCAAAGAAGCAACTTTGTTTTACCTCTTCCTTTTTCCTCTTCCTCTTCTCATGCTTAGATCTCGGGGCGAGATCTCTTGTAAGTGGGGGAGTGTTGTGACAGCCCGAGACCGACGCTCCAGTTGCCTTCCATGTATTTCGAGTTTCGCCGCGTTGATTGTTTGGTTGTTGCATTTCATCATGTCATCATGCGCATTGCATCTGCATGTTTTCATAAAACTTGCATCCGTTCATAGTTGCCGCGTCTCTCCTCGTCTCCGTTGGCCTTTCGTCAGACCCCTTTGTCTTCGTTGACCTCTCTCAGACCAACCGGACCGCACTCTTCTCTCTTTTCTCCGAACCCAGCAAAACCCCCTCGCAACCCAGTCCAAAACTCCCCTGGACCCGAATCGGGCAGTCGTGACCGGTTGGTCCGGATTAATCCCGTAATACCCCAAACATCTTCGGTTTCTTCATTGGAATCCCCTAACCTATTTATCCCAAACCGTCCGATTACGATCGGAGGGTCCAAACTTAGTCCACTTTCCCTATATATAGTCCACCTACATACCAAATCAGTCTAAACCTAATTCCTAGGGGCCTTGTCCCATCAATCCATCTCGCCGCCGCCAGCCACCTCGCAGCCAACCACCTCCACCAAATCCCCTCGGGATCTCCTCCCAACCAACCGCAGGAGCTCGCTCCTCTTCGCTCGCCCGTAGCCAACTCCTGTCCAGCAGCCTCCGCCCATGCTCCTCGTTCGGGAGAGGAGCTCCCGATCCACCATGCCCGCACGTCCCCGCCGCTCCGGCCGAAGTTCGCCGGAGCCAACTGCAGCACCACTAGGAACTGCCCATGCTTCCTCTTTTCCCCGTCGTTTTCCTCTGTTCCCTCTCTCTTACATCTCTCTCTCTCTCTCTTTGAACTAGGAGCCTCGCTTCGCCACCGTCCCGCGAGCGCACTGGCGACGTAGCCCAGCATGCCGTGCCTCGCGCAGCCATGCCAGGCCATGCCCCATCTTCTCCTCCTTCCGTTTTCGCTCTCTCTGATTTGCATCTAACCCCGGCAGTCGCCCGTGCCTCTACAGGTTTCGAACGCTGCCTCCATGGCGCGAGCACGGCTCCGCCGCCCCGATCTGCTGCATCTCGCCGCCGGGCTTCCCCTTCTCCAGGATCTGCGCCCGAATGGGAGAGCCCCGTCCCGAGCTCCCACAGCCCCATGGCGCCCGTCGCCGGCCTCCTCGACGTGCCCCTTCCTCCTCGGCCTCCTTGCTCGATCCATGATAAAAATGTTAAAATTGCTGTTTGCATTAAAATTGCTAAAGGACATGCTAAAATGGTTTATTTCATAACTAAATAACCGTAGCTCCAAATTAAATAAACTTTATATGTAAATGGGGTAGAAAAATGTGTAGATTATCATGGTGCACTTACTTTTGCTGTTTAACAATATTGAAAGTGTGTTTAGGGCAGAACAGTACCAATTTCGAAAATTACATACGGGGATTTTCCGGAATTGTTTTGTGTTGTTTCCGGCCTCATTTAAATTGCCTAGATAGGTAGATTAAATTATGCTTCATCTCTTGCCATGTTTAATAACATTTAATATTGATGAGTAGCATAAACGGGATTGAACTAAATAATTGTTGTGGAGTTTCGTCAATATGCAACTCGTTGCATATTGAGCTTCACTTAATGTGTAGTATTTGGTTGTTGCATCTTGCCATGCCATGCCTCATTAAACCGGACATGCATCATACTTGATTGTGCATTATGCCATGATTATGTTTGTGTGTTTACCATGTTGTCTGCTTCTTTCCGGTTGTGCTTCTTCTCGATAGTCCGGATACGTTACGAAGTGTGAGGATTCCTTCGACTATGTTCCGTTTGACTACTTCATGGATTCGGTCTTCTTCCTAGCGGGATTTCAGGCAAGATGACCGTTACCTTGGATATCTCTACTATCTTTGCTTGCTAGTTGTCTCATTGCTATCACTATGTCGTGCTTCCTACCACATATATGTCAGCCTCCCATATGCCATGATACAGCCTCTAACCACCCTTACCCAGCAAACCGTTGTTTGGCTATGTTATCGCTTTGCTCAGCCCCTCTTATAGCGTGCTAGTTGCAGGTAGTTGTAGGTTGTTCCATGTTGGGACATGGATATCATGGGATATCACAATATCTCTTATTTATTATTAATGCATCTATATACTTGGTTATGTGTGGAAGGCTCGGCCTTTTGCCTGGTGTTTTGTTCCACTCATGCCACCCTAGTTTCCGTAATACCGGTGTTATGTTCCTTGATGAGCGCTTCTAACACATGTGGGGCATATGGGAACCCCCCCTGATCATTCATTTTAGGATAAACTTCTCCAGCAAGGCCCAACATTGGTTTTACCATTTGCCTAATAACAACTAAAACTTGCATAGGGACCTGCCGGCCCCCGCGGATAATTAATCAACAACCCAGGCCAGTGCTCCTCATGAGTGTTGGTCCACCAACCTAGCAGTCGGCGGAGCCACCTCGGGGCAACTCGAGGTCCTTTTTTTGGCTATCGTCCACTATGCATAGACGGATGTGTCCTGAAAACGAGATACGTGCGGCTCTTATCGGGGTGACGACACACCGGGTGGTCTTGCTGGTTTAGTTTTACCTGTTACGAGTGGCTTGTCCACCGGGATTCCTTATCGTAAGCATCGTGTTATCATGGTGTGAGGATGTTCCATTGGATGCGTGTGGTAATTTATAATGGACTACTTGGAGCACCCCTGCAGGGTTAAATCTTTCGGAGAGCCATGCCCGCGGTTATGTGGCTACTTGGAAATTTATAACCTCCGGTTGTAGAGAACTTGACACTAAATTCAATTAAAATACACCAACCGCGTGCGTAACCGTGACCGTCTCTTTTCGAGGGAGTTCGGGAAGAGAACACGGTGGGGTTACGTTTGTACTCGTAAGTAGGTGTTCAGGATCACTTCTTGATCATTACTAGCTTGCACCCGTTTATGCGTAGTTTACTCTTCTTATTCTTGTACTCGTAAGTTAGCCACCATACAATGCTTAGTGCTTGCTGCAACCTCACCACTTAACCATTCCATACCCATTTAGCTTTGCTAGTCTTGATACCCATGGTAATGGGATTGCTGAGTCCTCGTGGCTCACAGATTACTACAACAATAGGCGTAGGTACAGGTAAAGTGATGATTTGACATGAGAGCAATTTATGTTTGCTTTTGGAGTTCTTCTTCTGCTTCTTCTTCTTCGTCGATCATAGGATGTGTTCCCGGTTGGTAGCCTGGGATTAGCAGGGTGGATGTCGTTCTTATTTTTCGTTTGATTTCATCCGTTGTCGGATCCTGCTCTTCTATATGATGATTGCTATGTATTGATGTATTGATGTATTCATGTTGTAGCTTGTGGCGAGTGTTAGCCTTTATCTGGTATTCTCATCTATTCAGTACATGGTATGTTGTAATGATATCCACCTTGCGAAGCGTCTCCGATATGCGCTTCTATCCTTAGCAGGACTTTCGAGTTCCTTGAGGATAGGACCACATATTGGGCGTGACAGCTGCACCCAACTTGGTTAGCCAACCTAGTGGTTGTCCAGAAAGCAAATGGAAAATGGAGGCTTTGTATCAATTTCACTGATCTAAATAAAGCTTGTCCAAAAGACCCTTTTCCTTTGCCGCGGATTGATCAAATTGTGGACTCTACTACCAGCTGTGATCTACTCTCTTTTCTTGACGCCTACTCTGGTTATCATTAGATTTTTATGGCCAAGGAAGATGAGGAGAAAACGGCATTCATTACTCCATGTGGCACGTATTGCTTTATACGTATGCCTTTCAGATTGAAGAGTGTCGGAGCAACATTTGCGAGAGCAGTCCAAATTGGTTTTGAGACCCAATTACACAGAAATGTGGAAGCCTATATGGATGATATTGTGGTAAAAACCAAGGAGAAATCAAAAATCATACAAGATCTGGAGGAAACGTTTGCAAGTTTGTGCAAGATCAACTTGAAGCTCAATACCGAAAAATGTGTGTTTGGCATTCCATCCGGCAAGCTTCTCGGGTTCTTTGTATCTTATAGAGGAATTGAAGCCAATCCTGACAAGATCAAAGTAATTAAGAAAATTGAAGCACCAAAGCGCGTCAAGGACGTTAGGCGTCTTGCCGGTTGCATTGCCGCGTTGAGCAGGTTTATCTCTAAGTCAGTTGAGCACGCCTTGCCGTTTTTCAAAATCTTGAAAAAGGTAGGTCCAATGAAATGGACTCCGGAAGCGGAGGCCGCACTCCAAGACTTAAAGGGATACCTCTCCCCTCCACCAGTCCTAGTTGCACCTAAGCCACAAGAGCCGTTGTTGCTATATTTAGCGTCAACCAATCAAGTGGTTAGTGCTGCACTAGAGGCTGAGGGGGAAGCTGATGAAGACGAGGCAGAAATTGCAGAGCCACAGGCCGACAAGCCGGAATCTTCTCTGGTAAGGTCAGGTGCCGACAAGTCTGAAATTGTGCAAACAAATGAACCAGATCATCAAGTTGTGCAGAAGAAGAAGATGGTGCAGCGCCCAGTTTACTTTGTCAGTTCCCTCTTGCAGGGGGCTAGGTCGAGGTATTCTGGTGTGCAAAAGTTGTTGTTTGGCCTCCTCATGGCCTCAAGGAAGCTATGCCACTACTTTCAAGCACACCAGATCATCGTCATTACTCGCTTTCCTTTGCAACATATTCTGAGAAATCCAGAAGCCACCGGCAGGATAGTTGAGTGGGCGTTGGAGTTGTCAAGCTTTGACTTAAAATTTGAAAGTACTTCAACAATTCAGAGCAGAGCCTTGGCGGAGTTCTTTGTAGAATGGATGCCAACACCAGATGAAGAAATGCAAGAGACATCTCTTCCCGGCAAGGAACCCGTTGAAGATTGGATCATGTACATTGACGGTGCTTTCATACTGAAGGCGCCAGTGCTGGCGTGCTGCTTGTCGCACACACCAGAGAGCATCTCAAGTATGTGGTTCAAATGCACTTTCCCAGGGAGCAGGCGACCAACAAAACTTCTGAGTACGAAGGATTGCTTGCTGGTCTGCACATTGCAATCGACCTTGGTATCAGAAAGTTGATTACCAGAGGTGACTTGCAGCTTGTGGTGAAGCAAATCAACAAAGATTATCAAAGCCCGTTGATGGAAGCATATGTTGATGAAGTGAGGAAGTTGGAAGAGCATTTGATGGTTTGCAAATGGAGCACCTCCCCCGTGCTCAAAATGACATTGGAGATGAATTGTCAAAGCTTGCCACCAAGAGATCTCCTGTGGAATCAGGAACTTTTGTGCTACAACTGAATCAACCATCTGTTGCACCGTCAACGAAGGCAGCAAAGAAAGGAAAGCTGAACACTGGTGGATACTTTCCGGCAGAGCTGCCAGCAGCCTGCATGGAATGCCGTCGTTCTTCCGGAAGACTTACCAGCGCCTGTGCTCATATCATGCGACCGGTCATACGACCGGTGGTGTCCGTTTGAAGTGTCATCGTTCGCGTTGTTCTTTTCTTCGTCTGGTCGAAGGTGTCAAATGACCGCTCGGACAGGCGCATGCGCCCATATGGAACACTGTCGAACGCTCTGAAATGTTTCTTCATTTTCTGCAAAAGAGTAAAACGACCGCTCGAACGAGCGCTCATGCCCGTTTGAAACACCGTCTTTCCTCCTGCTGCCTCTGGTTGTTTTGCGCTGGAACCTCCAGCAGGTCATGCGACCGCTCGCAGTCATTTTGAACACCGTCTTTTGATCTGTTTCTTTTGAAACCTTTCTTTTTCTTTACTCTCCTACGGGGTTAGTTCCAAGACAATACATAGACATATTTCCAGGCATCCAAACATCGATTCAACACATAAGTCAACTTGCACATCGCAAAGCCTTCACTAGAACAACTCTTCCAAACTTACTTCTTCGTATAGAACTTCAATCACTCTTTTAATGAAACAAAAATAAAAACTTACTTGTCTACTTTATTCGTGTGGGTTGCCTCCCACTAAGCGCTTGTTTTCGGTCGGTTAGCTCGACCGTAGTGGTGATCAAGGTGGTGCAAACACACCGAGACCGTAGCTTCTGGCTTTCACAATAATGCCTTCTCCTAAGTAGGTCTTCATTTTCTTTTTCCTGGGGAAATGTCTTACAAAAGGATCTTTAGCGGGTAAATCAAATATAACATTCCCCTCAAACACATTGATCACAGCTTGGATAGTCCTTAGAAAAGGTCTACCGAGAATTATAGGGGCAATTGGATCTTCAGGCATATCTACTATGGCAAGATCAATCATGACATGGCAATCATTAATTTAAACTATAACACCATGCTTAATGCCTACTACCTGGGTAAAAGTAGAATTAGCCATATTCAAAATGATCTCGGTATTAGCATAAGGACCGAGATTAAGACTATCATAAACTGATTTTGAGGATAGTGGAAACACTTGCCCCTAAATCACATAAAGCACTGAATTTATTCAATCCTATCTCAATTTCTATAGTAGGTTCAAAAGCATCCTCTTGCTTAGCTGGTAACTTACTGTAGAGCTTTTTCCTTTCATCATCAAGTTCATGTACCTTGGCTACAACTTGTTCAACAAAGACATTATATGCTTCATTATTAGTTACCTCCGGTAGTGGATACTTCATGGATATCATCTTCACAAAATCTGCAACGGTATAATTGTACTCTGGCACATGGCTTGTGTCAGGTACTTCAGCTTTCTCTTTGTTGCTTCTCACCATTTTGACTTCTTCAACCGGGTTAGGCTCCGGTTTACCTACAAACTTAGCCAAAATTAGTGTTTGGCTCTCTGCTATCTTAGCTACTTGTGCCTCCATATTCTTGGATCTTCCTTTGAGTACCTGCACATTATTTGTTAGTCCAACAACCTTACTAGTCAATTGACCATGTAAGTTATCATGATTCTTCAAGATATTCTTGAAGTTCTCATTCTGCTCAGTCTGATTAGCAATAAAACTTTTAAGAGTTTCTTCAAGAGTATTTCTATTGCTAATATTAGCTCCATTAAAATTATTGGACGCTCCTCCATTACCAGGATAAGGAAATCTAGGAGCATATCCATTATTTTTCCAATTAGGATTGTAGCTATTACGAGCGATAAAATTCACATCACTAGTTTCTTCATTAGTGATGGCATTTACGTTTACCTCTTCTTTACCTTTTATCACGGAGATAAGTTCTTCGAGCTTGGTTGTCAGCTCCATGTTACTTTCTTCCATGGCATTCACCCTTTTAGTGGTGGTTCTTTCAACATGCCATTGGGCATGATTCTCTTGCATATCATCAAGTAGTTTCTTGACATCTTCTATGGGCTTTCCCATAATTGTTCCTCCTGCAGCTGTATCAAGCATAGTTTTTGACATATGATTCAAGCCATTATAAAACATATGAAGGATTAACCATTCCTCCATTCCATGATTGGGACAGTTTCTTATAGCTTCCTTCATTCTCTCCCACGTAAGTGCTAGTGGCTCACGTTCTTCCTGCTTGAAACCTGTAATCTGAGAACGTAATTGCATAAACTTTGCAGGTGGGCAAAACTTAGATAAAAATTTACTGCAACAATCAGCCCAAGAAGTAATACTGCCCTTAGGTAGTGCAAGAAGCCATTCCTTAGCCTTTCCTCTCAAGGAGAAAGGAAATAGACGCAATTTCAGTGCGTCATGATCATAATCCTTTATGCGTGTCATGGTGCACAATTCAGTGAAATTGTGTAAGTGCATACCGGCATTCTCAAAAGCAGATCCTCCAAATTGGTCCTGTTGAACCATGGAAACTAAGTTCAGTTTAATCTCATACTTAGCGGCTGCTGCCTCAGGTTGTGCCATAGGTTCACGCATGAAGTTGTTGCTGGGAGTAGCAAAACTCCCTAGATTACGAGCCATAGTAGTCTTTTTGGCTTTTTTCTCAACTGAGAAGACTTGCAACAAAAATTAAAACTTAAACTAAAAACAGAGAAGTAAAAACAAAAATTGAAAATTAGCTTTAACAAAAACTCTAAACACAAAGACTAGGAATACTAAACTCCTCCCCGACAACGGTGCTAGAAAAAGGGCTTGATACCTCCTTTTATTGATCCGGTAGTGGAACAGAAAAGAGTATCCCGCACCTATTTCCCTAGAGGTGACCCTGGGTTATCGAACCCATGAGAGGAAGATTTCGTTGAAGTGATGGTCTCTAGCAAGCTTTTGTCAAAGTGTCAAATCCAGCTTTTGACCGAATCAGCAAGCAAATAGCGATTCAAACACTTATAATAAAAAGAGGTACGGGTATGAGGTCTTATGCTTACAACCTTGTATTTGCACTAGGATCAAATAAAATATTAATTTGTGTACTGGAAGTCACCCGTCGAGATGTGCTTGTTACGGATCGAAGTGGGGGAAGTGTCCAAATAACATCTTGACCGGCACGAGTCCTGCATCAAGAATCAGTTGTCCTACCGTAGGCCCTATCCGTCGCGCGGGGTTGCCTCGATAGTTAAGATAATGAAATTAGACAAGAGCTTTGGGCGTTTAATGACTACACCTCATTTCTCCCCAAGGATATGATCCATGTTACCCTACTGAACCTTACTGTCACCGGTGTTCGGTATAACACTTCACGGTCTCCTCACTCCTAGCCTCACCGGTGCTCGATCTCCATGATCCTGGGTACCTGCAGGGATGAAGATCGCGGACAAGACAAGAGACGTCTTCACGGAACAATTTTATTTCACACATACGGGACGTTATGTCAAAGTATTCCATTGATCCCCTCAACAAATACCTTTGGTTGCAAGGCTTATGCCTCAACCCATACCTTCCCGAACTACTCACACATGGAGATTAGATCGCGGGAAGAAAACATTGAAGAACACATCTTGAGAATGGTTGATTGCAATATGTCTTACAATGGATGCCTTGTGCGATGCACGATTACAAGTATGAATGGGATGGAAGAGCACTATGGTGGTGGTGGAGATGGCTATGGCGATGGAGAGGTTATGGCTTCTGTGCTCGTCTCCTGGTTGAAATTTCGATGGGGTCCCTTTAAAAAAAGTTGTTCAGGTGGACGATCTGCCTCGAAATCCATGCCAAACGGGAGCTCATACGGGTGCTCGTGCCCGTATGGAACGCCGTCTTTTGTGCTGTCTTCGCGCAGATGCTTCCTGTTGATTCCTTCTTCCTCCATTCTCCTTCCATTCAATTTCCACACGTGATTTCATTTTTAGCCCATTTCCTGTGGAAACACATCAAATAGAGGATTTGTGGAATCCTTTGCATTCATTAGTCATTAGTACCAATATCGGAGCGAATATCTCTTTTTAATTGAAATATCTCGGTTTTAACAAAGATGAAATGAGTGTAAAAATATCACTCATCAAGCAACCCTTTCAAGCAAGCCCTGTCTAGCCTACATATACAATGGAGTGAAAAAAATCTCTCCATAGCAATGGTTTCAAATAGAATACGCGTGTTCCTGGAAAAAAACGAAAACGCGTGGAGCAATCTTTTTTTAACGTACCAAGAACAAAAACTCGATCAATAGCACACCACCACTTCTAGGTCGCACTTTGTATCGCTCATGTGTGATCCCGGAACCTCCATTATTAAGTGAACAAATTAAAGGGTCAAATTATTACGTAAAAGCTGCATCTTCGTGTAGAAATGCGCTCCATCGCGTACTCGCGGGTGTGTCAGAGGGAGAGTGCGTGTGTGTACCTCTTCTCTTCTTGTACGTACTCCATCTATCTCACTTCTTGTGGTTTCCCTCTCCTATGATATTCCTATCCTATGAACCAAATAAGGTCGTAGAGTAAGTGTGTGTGTGTGTGTGTGTGTGTGTGCGTGTGTGCACGCGTGCGCTTGTGTGTGTGTGTGTGTGTCACAGCCCTAGAATAATTGCCTGCAAATAGTTGCATCTGCATCCATGCATCATGTTTAAATGCAAATGAAAGTTGAAATGGGGATGATAAGCCCTAGCACCCAAAACAATTCAAATAGGTTCAACCTAAAAATATTTTCAATAAACCCAAAATGCCCTTAAGAAAAGCTCATCATTTTTGAATTGGTTGAAAACCTCTACCAAAAATGGTGCAAATTTTTCTAGGTCATCCTGGATTTTTGAATTAATTCATATTTTATTTGAATTAGGGCATTTAAATGCTATAAATAATTTAAATGCTCCAATAATTCTGGAAACAGTTGAGGGCTGTTGGAAATAATTCAAATAGTGCCCACAATTAATTTCAGGAATTCTAAAAATGATTTGATATTTCTACTAAATCCAAACAGAGGAAGAAAATAACAAAAACTGGAACAAAATAGAAAAGAGAGAGAGAGAGAGAGAGAAGAGTTACCTGGCGCTCACCTGACCGGCCCAGCCCACCTGGGCCTCCCCTGTCGTCTTCCTCCCCTGCCAGGAGGACGGGCGCGTGTGGCCGACATGCGCGAGCACACGCCTGGCCACCTCCTGCCTGCTAGCTCGCCGCTGGAGACGCCTACGAGGGCCACGCGCGTCCTCAAGCCCGACCCTCTCACTCTCACCCTCGTCCCCCTCCTCTGTCTTGCTCTCGCACGCACACCTGAACACGCCCGTCGCCGCCGTCGTCGTTCACCATGGCAACCGGCTCCCCCTCGCTTCCCCGACGTGTCCCCGAGCTCTGCCACACCGCCCTACACCTCCTCGCTGAGCCACGCATCGCTGGACGCTCGGAAACGTTGCCATCAAGCTCGAACCCGCCGCCTCTGCACCGAGATCGCCACCGGCCGCCCGTCGCCTCCGACGCCTCCCCGAGTCCGATGAGACCTCCGACCGATGCGCTGTGAGCTCCGAAGCGTTTCCCCTCTCTGCCCGTGCTTGTTTCCCCCTCTAGCCGTAGCAGCAAGAACACCGAAGCTCGCCGCCGCCAGCCATGTCACCGCCGAGGCTAGAGCCTGAACCAGCTGCTCCCACGTGCGTCATCGTTCTCCTTGCTTCACCAGGAGCGCGGTGAGCCCCTCGGAGAGCTCCTCCGTGAGCTGTAGCACCGTTTCTGTCATAGCCCGAGCCACTGTCGCCGCCTCCATCATTGCCGTGGTTAACTCCGGCGACCCCGAGGCCTCCCGATCGTTCTGCTAGACGCGGTCGAGCACGGGCTACCTCCTGGTGGTCTCCGCAGGTCGAACCGTTGCCGGAGTAGCGTTCCCGGCGAACTTCCGCCGCGGTTTTGGTCACCGCCGGCCAAACTCCGGCGGGCCGACGTGGCAACTTAGTTAGGGGCTAATCACCCGCTAATTAACCCCCCTAGACACTGACAGTGGGCCCTGCTGTCTAATTAGCCACTGTTTAGTTTTTAGGTTAGGTTAATTAACAAAACCAGTGGACCCACACGTTAGGATTGACTATGCTGACGTGGCCATTGACCGGACCCACCTGTCAGTGACACTAAATGACACTGGGTCACTGACCAGTGGGTCCCACGCGTCAGGTTTGACCTGGACCACCCCAGTTGACATGCTGACATCACAGAGACATCATGCTGACGCAATAAACACTTTTCTGGATTAATTATAAACCAGGAAATTCCAGGAAATAGTTTAAACTTCAAAAATTCATAGTAAATCAACCGTAACTCGGATGAAAATAATTTATATACGAAAAATTATCAGAAAAATATGAAGAATCTGTTTATGGCATTTTCATGCATGTTTGAACAACTTAAAGTTGCTGTACATGACAATTTGAATAAATGGCATTTGAAATGTCTTATATGGAGTTTGAATTTGAACCTTGGGTTCAAACCAACTTCATTTAAATTGCTGCTAGTTGCATTATCCTAAATCATCAGCATGTTGCCATGTCATGATCATGCAGCATATTGTTGCATTGCATTGATTGTGTTTCTTCTTTGCTTGCCGGTGTTGTTCCTTCTCGGTAGCCGAAGTTTCCGACATTGTGATCGTTGTCACTGATGAAAAGTGGTACTATCTTCAGAAGTGCCAGGCAAGCAAATCCCCATTGAGCATTCCGATACAATCCCACTCTCTCGCTCTTGCTCTCTTTTACTACATTAGGACAACAACGATTTAACTGTTACATGTTGCGGTAGTTGAACCCATTCCTCTGCATGACCTGTCTTTGCCACAGTAAATAGTTGAAACCCTCTAGCATGAGTAGGAGTTGTTTGAGCCATGATGTGCCTACTCATTCATGCTTACTTGTTATGCCTGCTATGCTTAGAGTTGTGTTAGGTCTGATTCATCTGGGATGGATTGGAATGGTGGTGAACATGTCCTACTGTGTGAGAGCTAAGTGTGTGAACACGATTTGGTAAAGGTAGCGATGAGAGGCCATGTATGAGTACATGGTGGGTTGTCTCATTGAAACCGTCCTCAGGAACTGAGTTCCGTGTTTGTGATCCAAGACAGTTACTACCACACATTGGGCTCCGGGCGCTCCAAGCTCTCTCGACTTATTAATCGCCTTGATCTCTGTCCAGGAGTTGCAACTAGTTTCTGGTGTTTGTAGGATATGTGTTGGGGGCCGTGCGTAGCGCTGACCCTAGGGGTGGGCTATGATGTGGTAGAGACACGAGGCACAGTGTACCAAGTGACACCCGAATGTTGCTCTTGGGAACCCTGCACTCATCGTTTGGGACCGTACTGGAAACTTCGGTCGGACTTCCTTGCGGAGTGGACTCAAATAGGCGATAAACCTGGACTAGAGTCTTGTGTGGTTAGTCAGGTCGTGGCCGACACCCTCGCCAGGCTTCCGCTTGAAGGTTGCCGAGATACATGACGTGTACATGGCGGTAAGTGGGGAAAGCGTGTGTGAAGAAGTACACCCCTGCTGGGTTATCGAACTATTCGAATAGCCGCGTCCTCGAATATGGACTACTTGGAAAGCTTACATTGTTCATAGACAAGTTGAAATGGATACTCTAAAATGCGCAAGATAAGTGTGAGTGCTATGGATGGCCTTCTCGTAGGGAGACGGGAGCGGACCCATAGTGGTGTATTGATATGGTGAATATGTGGACTCATGTGCGCTTTCTCACCTCAAAGAAGTTACTGGTAGTCGTAGTTTAGGATAGCCACTGAGTCAAAGCTGGCTTGCTACAGTTAAACTCCACAATCCCATTATTGATACTGATGCATATGTAGTTAGTTCTGTTGTAAGTCTTGCTGAGTACCTTTGTACTCACGTTTGCTTAATTTATGTTTTTGCAGAGGAGACTTCAGTCTCACTTTAGATTCCTGCGATGAGTTCGACGTTGACCGATTAGTTTGGGAATCCCAGACAGAGGTCTAGTTCCTTTGGAGGGTCTTGTAGATAGACAGGCTTTCTAGCCTTCTTTCTTTTTAGCTGTCTATACTCAGACAGGTTATGCTCCCGCTTGTTGCTTGTATGACTTGAATGTTGGGTCATGAGACCCATGGTTGTAATATCATGCTATGTAAGGCTCCTCGGAGCCCTTTTAAATAAATACTTTGAGTCATAGAGTTATGTTGTGATGCCATGTTGTATTTACACATATCGTGCATATTGTGTGTATGTTTGAAATGCACTGCTTTGTGTGGGATCCGACGCCTAGTTGTTTATTCTTGGTAGCCTTCCTTATGGGGAAATGCCTCCTAGTGCTTCCACCGGAACACATGGATTGACCGGCATGTGTCCTTCTTTGCTCCTGTGTCTGTCCCTACGGGGAAATGTCACGCCGTGTTTTACTGGAGTCCTTGTAGCTTGCTATGACTCGGTTACACTCGCTGCTGACCGACACGTGCATTGCTGGGTCATGTATGCCTGTCCCTGTAAGTTTGTGCCACCTTGGTTTATGACTAGTCATGTTGGCCCGGGTTCTCTATCACATGGATGCTAGCGACACAATCATATACGTGAGCCAAAAGGCGCAAACGGTCCCGGCCCAGGTAAAGGCGGCAGCCGTGGGTTACCGTGCATGAGGCCGCAAAGTGATATGATGTGTTACATGCTAGACCGGTGTGACTTAGGATCGGGGTCCTGACAGTGTGTGTGTTAGAGAGAGCAAAACATCGACCTACAGTGAGATGGTGTGTACCAGTAGACGCCAGAGAGTCGTGACTATGTGTGGGAGGGAGACCTAGAGTGACATCGATCGATCTGTTGGTGGGGGGAGGGAGAGACCTAAATTACGTAGAAATATTTACGAAGTTGTAGCATCTCTCATTTTTGGTAGTCCGGACCACTGCCATGCCCGCCCCTGACCGCCCAGGCCCACCCAAACCCCCTCCATCGCCCGCGCGTGCTTCCCGCCTGAAGCAGTCAGTGCCGCTCCAGAGCTTCAGGGCCGCATTCATGCCTGGCCAGAGCGGACGCGACCTGTCACTAGCGTCGGCATTAAAGCGGCGCGACGGACAAGAGAGCGCCGTCCCCGCCGTTCTCGGTGCACGTGACTGCTCGGCGTTCAAATGACACCACGGCCATCCGTCCGTCCGTCTAACGCCCACAATAATGACACGTGGTTGCCGAGGAACCTACTCCGGCCCCACCCGTGCATCCATCTGTCGTACACCATTGCCATTCGCCCGCTATATGAACTACATCGCCGTCCATAGCCGCATTCATCCTCCCCTGGCCCCTTTCTCCTCTCCCCACCACTCCAACCATGGCCTCCTCGCGCTCCATAGCTCTCTAGGATGCACTGTCGCCGGAGCCAAAGAAGGAGATGGCCGCCATTGCTGTTGGCTCCATGGAGGCCACACCCCACCACCATGACTACGAAGCTGGCACGTCCGTGAGCACCGCCGGCAGTGAGGAAGAGTAGTGCATGGTAGGTCGCCGCCGCTCGGGTCCTAGGAATGCCACCGCTCTTCCCCTCCTCCTGAAGCCAAGCTTGGTGGGTTGATAATCGGCGGCTTATTAGTCGCTCAAGCTACAGTGGCGGAGGCTACGGAGACAGAGCTAGAGAACGCCGAGGCGGAACTGGAGAAGGCGAAGGCAAGTACCGGAGCCTAAGTTGTCGGAGCTCATGGCCGGACACGGGGAATCATTTAGATTAGGTTTAGAATAGAAATATGTCTGAAATTATACCTCCACAGTCGGACGAGCTACGCTTTTAGTTGAAGTATGTCCGAAATGTAATAAATTTCATCATATTCATATGAAATCTGACGTGTTTGCATGAATATGTTCTGGTTTATATGAAAATCTGACCGGTTTGCATGAATTTTGGTCGTTTAGTTCAAAATGTGATTGAAATGTACTATGCGGGCAGCAGTGGATAGCAGCCTCCGGCATCAGTGTCTGCGGTCGGAGCAAATTTGCGGGTTAGCGTTGGAGATGCCCTAGCACGCGTACATGCCACCTTATCGAAGTCCCACCACAAAATGCATGCAAGAAAGTTCTTGGGAGTCCGTGCTACAGCTAGATGTCCTCTCCCTCCTCGTCTATCTCATCTAGTACTCAGCCGACGCGCGGGCGGGGAAGTTTGCATATAGTCGGTTTGCGATGAGCGGCGTGCCAAGCATACGTGTGGGGGTGAGACGCGAACGCGACAGACATGCTGTAAATGTACGCATTTTGCTTTTATATTATATAAACTTGTAAAGTGTAACACTTGGTTTGCTCCATGGCACAATCCATCGACATGAAACCAGATTTGAATGGCGAGGGCCGGGTAGTTTCACCTAGTCGGGTTGACGGAGAGAGCAAGAGAAAGATGTACGTACCTTTTTTGCGTGAATGTGTAGTGGACACCTTTAGATCATTCGGAGGACAAGATAAAATGGAGTAACACGAGTGAATGTGTAGTGGACATAGTTTTAAGGGGCCTAAAGAGGGGGTTGTGCGATGGACATATACCTGGAGAACTGGAGAGTGAGAGATGGGCCCACCGTTTATTTTCAGTGGGTGCTACCATCCAATCATAATGACTTGTGGTTTCCAAAAGAATACTACTGTAGTACTACTATTGTACTGTATGCGGGAGAAGCGGATTCAACGAAGAGTGGTGGTTGCTTCATCCGTCCAACTTATTGCCGGGTCTATGTGATTTGATGGCTCATTGGTCACTATTACTGTGGTGGTACAACCGTGGTGAGTCTCAGTTGTATTACTACACTCTACTTTGGTGCATGACACATGGACCCGGATGCTGGATGTCCCACGTTTTGGCGAAAGGAGGTAGAATTATTTCGGATCCAGGAACCACGCCGTAGAGCGTCTGCACTCTTATTTTTTTATTCTATGATAAAACTAATTTTTCCCACTCTTACACCGGAGGAGTGTGAAACACAGCAGCCCAGTGAGTAAATGGCCCACCTCACACTATCACCATATTTCTTGGACACCGTGCGACACCTAGCTCTTTAGTGGATTACATAATATAATTTCTCAGCGAGATCAAATTGTACAACAATGATATGAAGCTTTAAGCTTTTGTTTCATGTATCTTGCCTCCAAGGTTGCCCCATTACAACATTCCATCAAATACAAAGGAAACTAACATGCATGTTGATGCATCTCAATGATTCACAGATCATAGCCAATATTTACTTCACAACTAAAGACAAAATTTGTGAGAAGGTGTACAAATACAGAAAAAATGATTGATGCAGTCCCTTAGCCTTGAACCCTAAACCCTAAATAGGCTTTAATTTCCTGGCGAGGTTGAACCTTCCGAAGGAAAGAAGTCTGGAACCCATGGACCATCCGATCATTTTGTGCAGTTCCACTAAAATCGAGATGAGCATCCCTGTTGGCAAAGATATTGAAGAAGTGTGATTAGAATAATAGTAGTGGCACTACTTGATGAGACATAAACTCACAAATAGAAGCCGATAGAGCTACGTGCGGGGCAAAGAAGTAAAGAAAGATCCACATGGAGTGACGTGGGGAGCTGGGGAAGTTGTACCTGAGGGACGTAGGGATGTAAACTAGGAGGGCGGCGGGAGGCGGCATCTACCCACACCGCGGCAGTGAACAAGGGCGAAGGCTACCACGCCGGAGCTTTGTGAGAGAGAACGGCGGGGACCCCTGATCGGGACGCGCCAACAATCGGTTTTCTCCCTCACCGACGGCAATCGCGTCTACGCAAAACATCCCCCCCCCCATCCCCCGGCGAATGTGATCCGGCCAGATATGTGACCAGTGGTTTTGTGCGAGAGAGTGTGAAGAGAGCAACCCCAGCAAGAAAGCGTGTAGGCTCCTGGCTATATTTGTATATATAGTGGAGCAGTTTCCTTTTTCTCTCCATATCAACATTTTTATATTGAGTACATGCCGTTGAAGAACCAAAAGTTTATTTAGTAGTATAAGTAACGCGCCACCACGTCATGGTCGCACTTGGATTCATTCACGCGTGGTTCCCGACCATCCATTAAGTGAACAACTACTACACCCATCAAATTATCACGTGGTTGCCTCTTCGTACAGAAATGAGCTCCACCGTACAGCCTGCCTACATCACCCTATTGTATTTGCTCATGTTCTCCTTCTCCTTCTCCCTCCTCGTCTCTCTCACGGAGCGGCGGGTTGGCGATTTTGCCATCAATTGGTCTTGCTCACACTCACTGAGATATGCCAAGAGGAAGCCTAGTGTAAGAGAAAACTAACCAATGCATGTACTACCTCTACCCATATAAATAGGGTCTAATGTGTTTTTCGAGGAAAACTTTGACACATGTTAGAGATATATGACATGCAAGTTAAGTTGCATGCGTACGTGGTCATTGTATTGCTCACGCATGCATGTGTTGCAATTAATACTACATGTACATGATACTAGTAAACACTCACCATCTAGTAGTTCATTGGTTGGTTTAGTCGTTTAGATTTTTGAATTGAGCCCCATAAACCGGAAGGGAGGGAATATTGTTTTCTGGAACCATCCCCATACACTTGATGCTTTGCTGCTACCGTCCAATATACACGTCTGGTATTTTTTTCTTGAATAAAAGGATGTAGGAGCAGATTCAACGAAGATTGAAATGTGGTTGCATTGTCTTTGCTACTTACTGTGGGAAAGGTAGTACTACTACTAGGCCTATGTGATTTGACTGCTCATTAGTCATTGTTACTACGTCCCTGCACGTACTCCACGTACGTGTGTGACCGTTGCTGAGTCTCACTTGTACTCACTACTTATCTCTGATTTCTTGCATGACACGTGGACCCCGATGCTGGCTGTCCCACGTGTTGGCGATAGGAAGAAGAACGAGTTTCAACGACCGAGAAGGAGCTAGGAACCGCACGGTGCAGCGTCTGCACTCTTATTTTATATTAATCTATCATAAAGCAATCTTCTCCACATTTATTGCGGAGCAGTGCGAACACGGCAGCCCAGTGAAGTATTCATACATCATGTATACTACATGGCCCACCTCACACTATCACCATATTTCTTGGCCTCCATGCGACACCTAGCCCGTCTGTGTTCTCGCTCCTCTTCTCTCTCAAGAATCGGCGGGTTGGCCATTTTGCCGTCAATTGCGGTCGGTTTGCTCACACTTGCTCCCACATGTCAGTGATATGCCAAGAGGAAGCGCGTTGACCGACGGGCCAAAACGCGACAGCATGCCGTAAGTGGGTCCAGTTTCTCATTTTGAACTTGTATAGTCTAGTAACACTTGGTTCTGCACCTTCATAGGTCGATGCAAATCCCGACTAAAAAGGCGCTTCGCTTTCTACTAATCCCGTCAACCGTCCTGC
This sequence comes from Elymus sibiricus, assembly GCA_039707655.1. Lineage (NCBI taxonomy): Eukaryota > Viridiplantae > Streptophyta > Magnoliopsida > Poales > Poaceae > Elymus > Elymus sibiricus. The sequence continues at coordinate 202,340,352 of CM077670.1, forward strand.
TACAGTAGATCACTCACATATGGTTTGTAGGGCTTATCTCCAAATTTTTGTATTACCACCATTTTGTAGCTCTCAATCACATGTTTAGATTTCAAAGCACATTAAATCGTTGTGTGCAACGATCAAGAGAAAACTAACCAATGCATGTAAACATTCTTGGTCATTGTATTGCTCATGCATACATGCGTTGCAACTAATACGTACATAAACACTCATGACCTAGTAGTTCATTGATTGGTTTAGATTTTTGAACTGAGCCCCACCGAAAGGGAGGGAATATTTGTTATCTGGAACCATCACCATACATGATGCTTTGCTGCTACTACCGTCCAATCCTGGTGTGTGGTGAGTAGTACTACTAGGAGTGGATTCAAAGAAGAGTGAATTGATGGTTGCTTCGTCCCAGCACCTTACTGTGGGAAAGGTGGGGCTTTCTGATTTGACTGCTCATTAGTCATTATTACTGCGGCGCCGGGGTGAGTCTCTCCCATGCGGTTGTGCACTCTAATTTGGTGCATGGCACGTGGACCCGGATGCTGGATGTCCCACATGACGGTGGCAGGAAGTAGAATGGCCTCTTTTTTGTGTGAAAGAAAGTAGAATGGCTTCTAGCAATGCTATCAAGCTTTCCTCATTTGTTTACATAATATATGTACACATAATTTTTCAGCGAGATGAAATTGCACAATGCTATGAAGCTTTGAGCTTTTGTTTCATGAGTCTTGCCTGCTGGAAAGTTGTCTCGTTATAACATTCCATCAAATACAAAGGAAACTAACATCCATGCTCTTTCAAAAAAAAAGACTATCTTCCATGCTAATGCATCTCAATGATTCGCAGATCAGAGCCAATATTTACATCACGACTGAAGACAAAGTTGTGAGAAGGTGTACAAATAAAGAAAGAATAAAAATTGATCGATGCTGTCCATAGGCATGCATTCATTTCCTGACAACGATGTTCATTGGTTGGCAGCTACTTTCCCGTAGCTCTGTCAAAATCGACAAGGTGTGTTGGCAAAGAAAGGAGCTGTCAGATCCATGGAACATTTCGATCATTTTGTGCAGTTCCACTAAAATAGAGCTGAGCGTCCCTGTTCGCAAAGATATTGAGTAGGTGTGATTACAATAATAGTGGCACTGTTGATGAAACAATAAACACACAAATAGAAGCCGGTCACCTTTGTAGTCTCTCTTAAGACTAACTACTTGTTGGAGAAGCTTAGGCTCAGAGTTGGATGAGGAGGATAGGAACTCCAATCCCCCTTTGTGCAGTCCCACTGAAATGTAGAAACGTTGCCCGTGTGACATTTTAGTAGAACTGCACAAAACACTCTTAAGAAAAAAAGTGCTTTGTGCAGTTCACCATAAGGTCGCAATAGCAGCGAGGTGAAATGGATACCCCTGTTTGCAAAAAGAGGTAGAAAGGAAACAATTACTGGCCAATAACAGTTGATGACACATATGCCGACAAAAAGAAGCATATTCATTATCTTAAGAGAAAGATAACAGCACAGTGGTTTCTCTCAAACGGTGTGAGGACGAGATTGCAAAATGGAAAGTACGTCGGCCGAGCTACGTTTTAGGCAAAGAACTAGAAAAGATCCACATGCAGGATTTTCCACATGCAGCGACGTGGGAAGTTGGGCAGTAAAGCAAGGCCGGTTCCAGAGGAAATTGTACCTGAGGGTCGTCGGGATGTAAGTAGGAGGGCGGCGGCGGGCGGGATCTACTACGGCAGCGAGCAAGGGGCGAAGGACCTACCCTGCCGGAGCTTGGTCGGAGAGAACGGCGGGTACCGCAGATCGGGACGCGCCGGCAGAGGGTTTTCTGCCTCGACGCCGGCGACCAGAGCAACGCTGCACATCCTCCCTTTCCGTCGAAGGACGGGATCCGGCCGGATCAGTGACCGGCGGTTAGAGAGAGTGTCACGCCCAATATGCGGTCCTATCCTCAAGGAACTCGAAAACCCCACTAAGGATAGAAGCGCATATCGAAGACGCTTCGCAAGGTGGATATCATTACAACATACCATGTACTGAATAGATGGGAATACCAGATAAAGGCTTACACTCGCCACAAGCTACAGCATGAATACATCAATACAACAATACATAGCAATCATCATACATAAGAGCAGGATCCGACTACGGATGAAATCAAACGAAAAAGAAGAACGACATCCACCCTGCTAGTCCCAGGCTGCCCACCCGAAACCCATCCTATGATCGACGAAGAAGAAGAAGAAGCAGAAGAAGAACTCCAAAAGCAAACATGCATCGCTCTCACGTCAAAGCATCGCTTTACCTGCACCCGCACCTGTTGTTGTAGTAAACTATGAGCCACGAGGACTCAACAATCCTATTACCATGGGCATCAAGACTAGCAAAGCTTAATGGGAATGGAATGGATAAGTGGTGAGGTTGCAGCAAGCACTAAGCATTGTATGGTGGCCAACCTACAATTACAAGAATAAGAAGAGTAAACTACGCATAAACGGTCGCAATCTAGTATATGATCAAGAAGTGATCCTGAACACCTACTTACGAGTCAAACATAACCCCCACCGTGTTCTCTTCCCGAACTCCCTCGAAAAGAGACAATCACGGTTACGCACGCGGTTGGTGTATTTTAATTAGATTTAGTGTCAAGTTCTCTACAACCGGAGGTTATAAATTTCCAAGTCGCCACATAACCGCAGGCACGGCTCTCCGAAAGATATAACCCTGCAGGGGTGCTCCAAGTAGTCCATTATAAATTACCGCACGCATCCGATGGAACATCCTCACACCATGATAACATGATGCTTACGATAAGGAATCCCGGTGGACAAGCCACTCGTAAAAGGTAAAACTAAACCAGCAAGACCTCCCGGCGTGTCGACGATCCCGATAGGAGCCTCATATCTCGTACTCAGGACACAACCATCTATGCTAAGTGGACGATAGCCAAAAGACCTCGAGTTGCCCCGAGGCGGCACCGCCGACTACTAGGTAGGTGGACCAACACTCATGAGGAGCACTGGCCCGGTTTGTTGATTAATTATCCATGGGGTCCGGAAAGTCCCTATGCAAGTTTTAGTTGTTATTAGGCAAATGGTAAAACCAATGTTGGGCCTTGCTGGAGAAGTTTATCCTAAAACGAATGATCAGGGGGCTTCCCATATGCCCCACAAGTGTTAAAAGCGCTCATCAAGGAACATAACACCGGTATTACGGAAACTAGGGTGGCATGAGTGGAACAAAGCACCAGGCAAAAGGCCGAGCCTTCCACACACAACCAAGTATATAGATGCATTAATTAAATAAGAGATATTGTGATATCCCATAATATCCATGTCCCAACATGGAACAACCTGCACTGCACCTGCAACTAGCACGCTATAAGAGGGGCTAAGCAAAGCGGTAACATAGCCAAACAACGGTTTGCTAGGATGGTGGAAGGTTAGAGGCTGTATCATGACAATTTGGGAGGCTGACAAACAAGTGGTAGGTAGTGAGACATAGCGATAGCATCGAGACAACTAGCAAGCAAACATAGTAGTGATATCCAAGGTAATGGTCATCTTGCCTGAAATCCCTCTAAGAAGAAGACCGAATCCGTGAAGTACTCGAACAATCGTAGACAAACGAATCCTGACAACTCCGGAACGAAACCGGACTATCGAGAAGAAGCACAACCGGAAAGAAGCAAACAACATGGTAAACAAACAAGCATAACCATGGCATGATGCACAACCAAGTATGATGCATGTCAAGTTTGAAGATGCATGGCATGGCAAGTGCAACAATCAAATACTACACATTAAGTGAAGCTCAATATGCAACGAGTTGCATATTGACGAAACTCCACATTCCAATGTTTAGTTCACTCTTGTTTATGCTACTCAACAATATTAAATGTTGTTAATCATGGCCAGGGGTGAAGCATAATTAATCTACCTATCTAGGCAATTTAAATGAGGCCGAAAACAACAAATAACAATTCCGGAAACCCCATATGCAATTTTCAAAATTGTACTGTTCTGCCCAAAATCATATTTTAAAGTTGTTAAACAGCAAAAGTAAGTGCACCATGTCAATCTACACATTTTTCTAGACCATTTACATATATCATTCATATAATTCGGAGCTACGGTGATTTAGTTATGAAATAAACCATTTTAGCATTTCATTTATGCAAATTAATACTAACAATAATTTTAAACATTTTAACATGGATGAAAGTTGCATATTGTGAAACTACATGAAATTCTACCCAAGTTACATATATGACATGTTTTATTTGCATGTATGAATATTTATTTACTAGCATTTTAAAATGATGGCATTTCCTGCAAATATGCAGGTCCTGGTAAGTTACTAAAAGCACAAAGAAGAAGAAAAAACATATGCGGGCCGAATGCAACACAGTGTAGCGGCCCAGCAGCGAATGAGGGCCAAGTGGCCGGTTGTGTGTGTGCGTGTGCAAATAAGAAACAGGGCAAAAACATGGGGCGCCTGGGATTCGAACACAAGATCCCCTGGATGTGTGCATGCGCTGTTAACCAGCTTGGCTGGCTTCCACATTGTGACAGAAGTGGCGTTCAACCTGACTTGAATGACCAGCAAAATGGTCGAGCTTGAGCCATGGCTACACGGTGATTCTTGCCGGCAACAACAGCGAGCAAGCACGGCGGAGTTAGCAGCAACAGAGGTTCGACGGGCGTGCGGAATCTCTGTGAGAGGGCACTGAAGGATGTGCACGTGTGCATAGGCTCGAGCACGAGCTCGTGCTTGTCTCGGGTGCAGCACGGCACAGCGATGCGGCGGCGGCAAGAGCTGGTCGGGCACCCGTGTGTGTGCAGAGGGTGCGTGGATGCTGTGTGTGTGAGGAGCGAGCAGGGCGCGCCCCGGGTGCTGTGCGTGCTATGGCATGCGGTTGTCCATGCGGACAGGAGGCGACCGAAGCTTACGTCCATGGCCATGGTGGCGATGAGCTCGGGCGCATGCGGAACAGCAACTAGCGGAAGGAAAAGATAGGAACGGTCGATGGGGAGGAGAAGATCTTCACCGTGGGGGGTGCTGCTGGAGTTTTGCAAGGTCAGAGGTGATTGAAGATAGCGGGAGGATGCACTGGTCTTGGCGGTGGTGATTGGGTCCATGAAGCAGAGGAAGCAGGGGAAGAAGAGGTCGTCGGGGTGGTCGATACGGGGCTCGTGGACGCGTGCGTGGATGAAGGAGACGACGTCGAGGGTCGCGGTTCTCTCCCCGTGGCAGCAATGCAGACGACGGAGGTGTTCAGGCCGGGGACGAGCTTGAGCTCTCCTCGGTCATGGCGACGGCTATAGCGTCAAGAGGTCTCACCTGGCGGCGGCGAGGAAAGGAGAGGGGCGGAACAGAAGGAGGTGGGCTAGGGCAAACCCTAGGGCAGCTTAAATAGGGCGCTGGGAGGAGCTCCGGCCGTTAAATCAATCGGGGCGCTGACGTGGCTACTGTGGATGTCCTGCCGTACAGATGAAGACGACGAACAGAGGAGGAACGGTGCAGATGGGCTTGGCTGGGCTGGAATGAACGGTAAGTGGGCTGCAGCGCTAGGCTTCTCTCTCTCTCTCTCCCTCTATTTTCCTTTTCCCATTTTCTTCAGACAGAAACTTGGAGGAAAAGAAAGAAAGGGGTAGACAGGGAATTTGACAAAGATGAAAATTATCTCTGGAGTGCTGGGATTATGCACAATTTGAATAAAATGCCCTCGCAATATTTAAAGACAGAAAAATAAATCAAGTTTGAATTTAATTCAAACTTGAGCCATTTTTTAATCTGGCCAAAACATTTTTATAAGTGCTGAAATTTGGTGGAGAGACATTTGACATGGTTTAGAGGGTCTAGGAAAAGAGTGGACATTTTTCTTAGACAGGAAAAATGCCACTTGCAATAAATGCCAAAATTGGAAGAAGGAAGATGGAGATGGGGTTTTTCACTTGAAGATGGATCAAGCAAGATGCAAAGCAACCATGGAGGGGAAGGGGAAGATGGAGAGCACACAATAATTAAGCAAACAACAAGGATGCAAGAATGCAACACAACAACAACGATGATTATGATGGATGATGCTAAACAAAATAAAACAAACATACATCACAAGCAATGCAAGCATGAACATTGCACAAAATAATGGAGGTCTCGGTCTTGGGTTATTACAGAGAGAGATTGGCCACCGCCATCTTGTGTGAGAAAGTGTGAAGAGACGAACCCCAACAAGCAAGCATTGAGGCTCCTGCCTATATTATATAGTATTGTGGAGCGGTTTTCTTTTTTCTCTCCATAGCAATCATTTTATATTTTGTACTACGTCCCATTGAGGAATAAAACTTTATTTAAAAATAATGCGCCAACGCGTCAAGTCACACTTTGTTTCATTCACGCGTGGTACACGACCCTCCATCAAGTGAACAACCACTACACGTGTCAAGTTATCACGTGGACTGCCTTTTCGTATAGAAATGAGCTCCACCGTGTACCCGTGCGGGTGCATGTGGTTGGGAAAGCGACGGGAGTACGTGCGTCTGTGCATGCACCTCTTCTCTTCGTGCACGTACCCCACCTACGTGGGTTTGTGTGAGAAAGATACAAACCTAGAGAGAGATGGTGTGTGTGTTCTTGAGTGTTTTTGGGGGGGTGATTTCATGAGTACATTTGTGTGCGTGAGAGATAGACAGGGAATATGTGTCGATGATATCGCAAAAAAATGTAACATATGCAATGTGTGTGAAAACAGAGGCCTAGATATATCATATATAGAGGGGGCGATCCACGATAAGAGAGGGGAGGGATCATCGGCGTGAGATATCGACAGAATCAAAGAGAGGGATGAAGTGTATCGGTGCGAGATTGATAAAGAGAACCAATGAAATTGTGTGTGCGCACGTCAAAGATATAGGGCGGCTGGCCTACTGGAACGTGAGAGGGGGGAGAGGGGCAGTTTGTGTGTGGCAGGGAGACATAACTAGAGCGTTCAATCTATTGGTGTGTGGGGGGAGAGGGAGAGACCTCACTAGAGAGGTAGATCGACTGGTATATGTGTGGAGAAGGAGATACCTAGCTATGTATTGAGGGAAATCGATCGGCATCCACACATATGTGTAGGAGAGGAATAAGGTTCGGAGAGAGACATAGCTAGAGTGCCGGAGGGGTGGTGGTGGAGTTGCTTCTCAGAGATGGTGGGAGAGGCCTACTAGATAAACGGAGGGTACGGCTGCAATATCAATAAGAGAGGGGATGTGTGTCTGTGTGTGCGTGCGTGTGAGAGACCGGGCGGGAGGCATGCATGGATGATGAGGGGGGTGATATGCGTGTGGTAAGCATACCTATCTAGATAGGTAGATCAATCGTTTTGTGTTGGAGAAAGGAAGAGACATAACTAGTGAGGTAGATCGATCGGTGCATCGGGAAAAAGAGTGATAGTCGACCTAGCTATATGTATAGAGGGAGATTGATCGGTGTACATGCATGTGTTAGAGAAAAATAAGGCCAGGAGAGACGGATAGAGAGAGAGAGAGAGAGAGAGAGGGATGCGGCTCGGAGGTGGTGCGAGAGGCCTACTAGATAGGGAGGGGGAGGAGTGTGCGAGTGCGAGATCGATGGAAAGAGGGGCGAGAGTGTGCATGTGTGTGGGACCGTATGAGAGATATGGGGGCCTGGATGGTGAGAGGAGAAGAGGGGAAGTGTGTGTATGTGGTAGGCAGACCTGGCTACAGAGGTATATCGATCGGTGTGTGTCGGAAAGAAGGAGCTAGGGGTACCAATAGAGACCGTGGGAGAAAGACCTAAAGAAAAATAACGAATGTGCGTGATGGAGAGAATGCTGATGGAGTGGGGCGAGGGCGAGGAGGGTGTGGGCATGCACGAGAGAAAGTTAGTGGTAGCTACAAAGAGAAGAGGAGTGTGTGTGTGTGTAAAAGACTAACAGAGATCATAATTCATTATAAAAGTGGATTCAGATATTTGAATAAGAGATCATGGTGTTTTAAACCTATGCATGCATGAATATAATGGTGATACGCATGGTGTGGTTTTAAACATGTTATACTATATATATATATATATATATATATATATATATATATATATATATATATATATATATATATATATACACACACACACACACATAAACACTATTTTGATCATGGGATGAGAATAATATTCTGATAACTAGTCGACCCATTGCAACAATAGTAGTTGAACTGCACCCAGTGACAGGTTGAACTTCCACAAACATTGTCCAAATGGGGCTTACAATATACCGTTGGAAAGCCAAGGACACGTGCATCACAACCTACGTTAAAGTTTTCGCAAAATCTACACGGTTTAAAAGCAGTTTTGCAAACCATTTTTCTTCATACAAAAAAATGAGAACCGTATTTTCGAGCCCATTTCTAAACCGTTTATCGGAATGAGGCAAATGATACGATGTTGGAAAGCTGCTACAAATCCGCTCATTTCACATATAGAAAGTTTTCCCAAATTCCAAACGGTTAAAGAGCAATTTGAAAAATCACGGAATTTCTGAAACCGAATAGCCGAGCTCGTATTTTTCGATTCATTTCAAAACGGCTCATCCGATTGATGCATGTGATACGGTGTTGGAAAGCTTATGAAAATGCGCTTCTTTTTCATATAGAAAGTTTGTTCCAATTTTAAACGGTTTAAAACTAATTTAGCAAACGACCGAAGCTCCACCGAGTTCGTAATTTCGCGTTCTTTTCTCAACTGTTTGTCAGAATGCAGCAAATGATATGGCATTGGAAAGCTGGTGCAAATGCGAAACTTTTTTGTATATAATGTTTCTTCCAATTATTTATGATTTTAAGTCAACTTAAAAAATGGCCGAAACAATTTTTTGGCCGCCATTTTTGCAAACTTTATCGGAACGAGGCAAATAATATACCATTGGAAAGCTATCAAAAATGCAAAACTTTTTCATATGAAGAGCTTTCTCTAATTCGCAGCCATTTTGAAGTAATTTTGGAAACGGTGAGATGATGCGTTCTACCTTCACCGCGAAAACAGAGTGTTCGAAAACGCACTGCGTGAAGAAGTTGAACTTCCGGGGCATGTCTGTTTGAACTTCAGTCTGTTTTTCATGTGCTGTTTTTTGCCCATAACTCCCCAACCACTCGTTAGAATTGAGCAAATGATATACCGATGGAACGCTGTTGAAAACGTGCAACTTTCCCGTGTTGATCATTTTTTCATATTCGCGCCGATTCAAGAGATTTTTTTTTTAATACGTAAAAACTTGTTTTTAACGTTATACACAAAATTTTAAACCGTTTATCGGAATAGCACGTATGATATACCGTTGGAGAGCTTATGAATAGGAGCAACTTTTTCATGTAGACATTTTAAAAAAAATCGTCGCCGTTTGCGAGCAGTTTTGAAATTACCGAAAACAACTTTGTTTTTTGGGTTTTTTGAACATGTAAATGAACAATGGACTTCTCGCACTAGAATTTTTGAACTGCGGCAGGAGGAGCACATGAACTTCTTGCAGCAAATCTTTTAGAATTTTAGTATAATTTTCTTTTATTCACATCTGAAACGCAATCAGTGCAGTAGTTGAACTGCTCACTGTTGTCACTTCGAACTTTGGTCATGTTTTTTGTTCGTAATTCTTCAACCGTTCATCGGATTTTGCACAAACGATGTACCTTCAGATGGTTGTGCAAAATAGCCAACATTTTCTTGTTGAGCATTTTGTTTTAAATTCGGCGTGGTATTAAAAGTTTTTTGAATACAATAAGACTTATTTTTTCGAACGATATAGACCAAAATTTTAGACTGGTTAATGGAATAGATCATATGATATCATGTTGAAGTGAGTTTGAATAGGAGAAACTCTTGCATGTAGAGAGGATTTTCAAAATTCATCGTCATTTATGACTTGTTTTTAAAAATGCCACAACGATGTTTTTTTAACATGTAAATCCTAGGGTTTTAATAAACTTTGAACTTCTATGTTATTTTAATTTGAACTTCATTTTATTTTTTGAGTAAAGAATTTTTTAAGGTTTTTAAATAAATATCGAATTTGACTGTTTTTCAATTTTGAACTTCATGGTTGATTCTTTAACAACAAGGGATATGTGTTTTTTTAATAACGGTAAAATCCTAGTTTTTTAATAAGCATCGAACCACTTCGTTATTTTAGTTTGAACTTCTAGTTTTTTTAAAATGGGGAAATTCTTTTAAAACTTTTTTTAGTTGTTCATTTATTTTAATTTGAGCTTCTTCGCTTTATTCTTTAGTGACAAGGTTTTTTTTTTGAGTTTTTATAAATGTCGAACTTCTCTGTTATTTTAAGTTGAACTTCTTAGTTTTATTCTTAGCAAAAATATGCTTTTTAAATAAGCATCAAACAGATTTTAAAAAAAATAAACTTCATACTTTATGTTTCGTAGAAGCGGAAAGAATTTGAGTTTTCTGTATACGTCGAACTACTCCGTTATTTTTAATTTGAACTTCTTGATTTTATTTGTTTAGTAACAATGAAAATCTGAGTTTTTTATAAATATGGAACTGCTCTATTTTTGTAATTTGGACTTCTTGGTTTATTTCTTTTAGTAACCGAAAAAATCCTAGTTTTGTAGCAAATATTGAAACGGTTCATTTTTAAAATTTGAACTTCTAGAGTTTTTTTATTTAGAAACGGTGAAAATCTTTTTTATGAATTTTGAACTGTTTTATTTTTAAAATTTGAACTTCTCGTATTTTTATTTAGAAACGGTGAAATGTCCGCTCCAAAGTGCTCTATTATTTTTGAACTGCTCTGTTATTTTTATACTAAACTTTATTTTAATTTGAACCTTCATAATTTACGTGAACCTCTATTTTAATCCCCATTCACTTTGAACTTCTAAACCTTTATAGTAAACATTATTTTAATTTGAACTTATAGGTTTTATTAGAAATAGGGAAAATCCATTTTCTTATAAATTTTATAGTTCTCTTTTATTTTAATTTGAAAATTTTAGCTATTTTGTCATAAACTTTTCCTTTCGGTGAAGTTGAGTTTTGTTTCTAGATTGTTTCTATTCTCTCGCTATATTTTTTTAATAACACATGTGTATGTGAATGATTGTTGCATATTTTAAGGTAATTACATTCATAAAAGTGTTCACAAATTTTTGAACTCTCAAGTGAGAAAAATCATAGTGACTTAGTAAGGTATAAATGCTCTTACTAAAAGACGCATACATTTGTGTGCTGTTTGCAAAAAAAATAAGCTATTAAATGTGTCCCGATTAAAAAATGCAACTTACCTTCACCACACACACTTTTTTTGAGCCTCACCACCACACACACGTTTTCTGAACCTCACCACACACACACACACACACACACATGCTCCCTCTCTCCGTTATCTTTTCACCCATATGCTCACAGATCCAAAGAAAAACGACTTTCGTCGGGAACATGAAAAGTTGAGCATAACATAGCCGTACTATGCAGCGACATTGAACTGAAGCGGCTGGCCAAGCCGAACTTCTCAGTATACATACGCTATTTGAAAAATGAGTTGAATCACACCCAAAAGATGAGTAATATAGGAGTAACTCAAGTTTGTACCTGTATCAAAAGATGAGTACTATAGGAGTAACAACCAGAATTTCTATATAATTCATGCAGGTTCACAATAAATAGAAATGTCAAGTATTATAGGTCACAGGAAGAAAGTAGCAAGCATTGGTTGTCATTCTAGCTTAAGCATTTCCATGAACATTTGACATGCACAAGTTGTGTTTTTTCAAACATCAACCACTCGCGTACAGAGCAAATGCAACAATTAGAAGGTTAATACATGCTTTGTTTAGAAAAGTATTGAAGCCCAAACCTCTATGTATCTCTCAAGGGAATACATCATTAACTTTTTTCTCTCTCAAAGATGTCTATGACGTACATACTAGAAAGGATACATGAATGATTCCTCAACTTCTCTTATCTCTATTCATGAAACACAAGACTCATGAATAAAGTGAGGGGCTAGGCTAGCGTATAGCCCTAGTAGAACTTGCGTACATCCATAGTAGACCTTTTTTTTCCCGGCGGGCGGTGTATAGACATAGTAGATCTTGGCATACAGCCGTTGTAGAACTTCACGGTGGTGCCATTGTAGAACTTCATGGTGGCGCCGTCGTAGAACATTCAGTACACTTTCTGTAAAACATCAAAATTGCAAAATTCAGTTCATCTTCAGAGAGGAAGATGTGTAGTATCTAGATTCGAAGGAGAAGCATCATGCTAGAATAAGTTGGACTACATATATTTTTCTACAAAATGTGTACTGAAACAACATGCTAGAAAGTAGATTCTTTTTGTTATCTAAAGACCATCACCAGTTGTTTTCCGTTACAGCGGCGCATTGGCCTGGTTAGCATCCCTACCAATGGGGATTTCGCTGCAGAGTTCCAAATTGCAGAATGACAAAATCAATCAACCTAAAAGTTCCTCTGTATTGTTGTTGCATCTCCTACAGAACAAATCAAAAGAGATACAGTTAGAATGTATGATTTTTGGCCAAGGGCCGACTACTCTACTACCAACCTTATGGAGCCCATAATCAAGATGGTGGGTGTGTTTTCCCAATACGGTTGCTTCAGAAGTTCAGATTTTCCAAACTGAAGAACAAAAGCATCCTCCACGTGCAGGGGTGCGGCCGGGTGGTCAGCGGAGCATGAACACACACTGCCTTCTGGTGGTCGACGGCCGGTTCCAGGCGTGGGGCGAGGGGCCCCACCGGGAGGAGGCAAAGTGGTGGCGGCAAGGAGTACTAAAGGAGACAAGATTCAAAATTCAGAACATGCTGCATCTGCACACACACAAAAATCAAACGGATGGATAGAGAGGATTCAGACTATATAGAATTATGGTGTAGTATGTAGAGTGTTCCAGTTGCTTGTAAAACTTCAACTTTAAATTCATTATTTGTTGGAAGAAATAGAGAGGATTTCTGTGAGAAGTACGAGCACCTGCTGAAATCATTACTGAAAAACATCACTGGTTCGTGTAGCAACCTACTGGGTTGCAACACAGGCACACAATGGCTAAGTGAAGATGACCAGTAGGTGCTGCGGTTTGCAGGAGCAACTACAAAAAGGAGCAGGTGGCCACATCTGCCCCTCGTCAAGAACTTGACCGGCCGCAGAGGTGCCTGGAGCGCACAGGGAGGATGTTGGCCCTGGAGCAGTCCAAGTTACGATGCCGCGGCAGGATGCCTCGGCGTTCGTCCTCGGAGGCCGGAGAAGGACAGGTGACGGGCGTGTGGGGGATGAGGTAGTGAGCTAGGCAACAGATCATGGGGGCTGTGATGAATGGTGGCACGAGCGGCTAGTCGCCCGCGTGGAGGAGGGTTGCCCCGAGGCTGTAGCGCGTACGGGCTGGGGCGGCGCCAGGGGGCAGTCCGTGGTGGCGGGACGCCGTTCGTGGCGGCGGCCGGTGACGCAGTGGTAGCCGGAGCAGCAATGCCTTCCCGCGTGAGCTACCGGTGGAATGTAGTAGTAGCTAGCGACGGACTGCAGAGGCAGCGGTAGCTAGAGACAGATGGTGACGGCGTGAGGGAGGGAGGTGGCGGCGGTGACGACAGCGTGATCCGTGGAGGGTGACGGCGGCGGTGACGACGACGTGATCCGTGGAGGGTGACGACGGCGGCGGCGCGATCCGGGGAGGGAAGCGGTGGCGGCGGCATGACCTGAGGTGCGGGCGATGCGGCGGTCGGTTCTCGGGGCGGGGGACGGTGCGGCGGCCGGTTCCCGGGGCTGGGGCGGTGCCGTGGCCGGCTCCAGGGGCGGGGGCGGGCCGGCGCCGGCGATGGTTGGTGGCTGGACCAGAGAGGGCGTGGGGGCTTGGGGAGGTTGTATGGATCGGGAGGTGGTGGGGACATGGGGAGGTACAGTAGTTGTGGGTTCGGGAACACCTCGTAGCTCCCTATATAGCGCGGTAGTTTTCAGAATATTATTCCGATCCTACTATCAGAACAGTGTTACTCTATATATACATATACATATATATATATATATATATATATATATATATATATATATATATATAGCCGGTCTATTCTGTCAATATTGGCAGAATAGTTATTCTGCCCACACTTCCAAACTGCATGCTCAACGCGAGTGCATAGCACTTTCTGAAGCAAACGCACTGCAGTACTGAGACTAGTGAACTTCTCGTCGAAAAAACTGTACGCGGTATTTTTCGGTACTGTTTTTGCTCCAGTTTTTAAACCGTTTGTCGTAATGAGGCGTGTAATATATCGTTGGAAAGCTATGGATTAGGCGCAACTTCGCCATGTTGAAATTTTTTTGAGATTCCTCGCGGTTTAAGAGCGGTTTCGAAAACGGTCAGCGCCCGACGAGTGGCAGCGAGCGTATTTTTATGATTTTTTCTAAACCGCTTGTCGGAATGAAGCAAATGATACGCCGTTGGAAAGATATCGTCGAGGCGCAACTTTTTCATATATATTACTTTCTCTAATTCCTTACGGTTTAAGAGCAGTTTCAAATTTACTAAATCACGGAATTCTATTTTTTCAAATTTTTGCAATTTTTCGGTACTGTTTTCGCTCCAGTTTTTTAACCGTTTGTCGAAACGAGGCGTGTGATATGCCGTTGGAAAGCTACGGACGAGGCGCAACTTTCATATGTAGAAATGTTTTTGAGATTCATTACGGTTTTAAATTAATTTTGAAATTGGTGCGGCGGACGACGGGTGGCAGCGGACGTTTTTCCGCGATTTTTTACAAACCGCTGGTTGGAATGATTCAAATGATACGCCGTTGGAAAGATATCGACGAGGCGCAACTTTTTCATGTAGAACACCCTCTCTAGTTCCTTACAGTTTAAGAGCAATTTTGAAATTACCGAAATGCGGACACTCTGTTTTTCGCGAGACCAAAATCGACGAGTGAACCGCATCAGACAGAAAACCGCACTGCTTCAGACTGAAAGCCGCACTGCATCAGACAGTCAAGCGAACTGCCTGATTTCTTTTATTCAGACGTGAATTTTCTCAGGCGAGGAAGTGGACTACGCTTCACATCGGGCGTAAGTGAACCGCAAACACTATCGAGAAGTGAACCGCATTACCTTTTTTTCTCATTTTCATAACATGTTTGTGCACTTCATAAAATGAAAAGGTGAACCGCAACACGAGTCTAAGTGAACCGTATAATTTTTTTTTCTTTTTTTCTAACTTTTTAAAATTGCATCAGGACTACATGATGGAGGCTAGAGAACTGCATTATTCGGTCGGAGAAAGTGAACCGCAAGGCAGAAATAAAAGAAAGTGAACCTCTTGCAATGTTGATTTCTTTCTGGAATTGCATTTTTTCACATGTTATTTTCTTCGAAACAAAAAGAACTGCATACGATAATGGAGTGAACCTCTCAAATAAACAAAAATTCAACGATACATTTTTTATGAACTGCATGTTTTTTGAGCAATTTACACAACAGAAAGGCAAAATTAAAAAAAATTACAGTCAAGTTTTTTGCATTCTCAACAAAAAATATCCTCCCTGTGCACTCGCGCACTGCACCAATGTGCCTGCTGTTCTGCAAGAATAAATGCCGCAAACTGCAAGGGGGGCTTCACCGTGTGAATTGCATCATGGTCTGGCTGGTGCTGGAGTCCTCCTCCCTACAGCGGAAGGCATGGGACTGGAGAAGGGTTCGGCGGTGAGGGAGAGGAAACACCGGCGAACCAGTGCGTGCACACAAACTGCAATGCAAGCCTACACTTCTAAACCGCAGCGCCCAAACTTTTTTCTGAACCACAACTCTCGTGATGTGTACTGCAAGGGGTCGCACTGGCGGACTGCAATCATGCGCCTGCTGCACTGCATCCGCACACGCCACAAACTGCAGAAGCTTCGCGCCGGGGAGAGGAAGGTGGAGGAGGGGGACAGATGGGGCTTCTCACATGGGTCAGGCTGAACTTCAAGGCGTCGTCGTTCGAACTGTAGAGGATGAGAGGGAGGCAGAGGAGAATCTCCTGGAGGAGGCCAACGTGCACCCCGACCTCATCGCGGTGGTCGTCGGAGCGCACCTGCGAGAGGGAGGGCCGACCCGGTGGAGGCAGTAGGGCGCATTGCTCGCGGGGATCCGGCTGCACTGCACCAGGTGCGAAGCCGAACTTCACGGAGAGGCGGTCGTCAGGGGAGGGGAACTGTGGCCCAGCCGCCGTGGAGGTTGGGGGCGACGGTGGGATGGTGAAGGAGGCCCGGGGCCCCGACGAGGTGCGGCGCCGGGAGAGCCCCGTGGTCGAGTACCGGGACCACCGAACCCCGTCGAGTAACGGGGCGAACTGCACCCGCTGGGGGAGGAGGCTGGAGGGGGGCCATGGCGCGACCGCTCGCCGATGGCCGGGATATAGCGGATCCAGGGATGGGGAGAGGTGGCCACCCCGCGCGTCCCTGCAGCATGTAGCTGAGTCGACCGTCGAGGAGATGAAGTAGGGGGAGGGGGGTCGTGGGCCGGCGAGTTCGATGGCACAGGAGGTTGCGGGATCGACAGGAGGCTGGGGGAGCCGCTCCTTCCCATCTCCGGCATGCTGGACCTCGCCGGCGCTCCCATCTGGCCACCACGCGCGGGAGGGCGCAGATCCATGGGGAGCGGGGCCGCGTAGCTGCCGTGTTGGCGGTGGTGGAACGCGGTGGCCGCGACCCAGAGCAGTGGCGCGCAGAGGAAGGCAGGGGCAGTGGGGGAGCTCCACAACGGGAGTCATGGAGCTGCTCTTTGGGTAAGCGGCGTTGGCCGGGCGCTAGGGCGGCGGCTGCGGGAGAAGGAGGTGAGGGAATTTGGGGGCGCCGTGTTGTGGTAGGAGTTGGTAGGAAGATGGCGTTCGTGGGTTGGGTGGAACTGACGAGTGGATAAGGTGGGGGTGGGTGGGTGCCTGCAATTTAGTTTGGTTCGGGGGAGAAGTTCAGTTCGGGGCGGGGCGGAGCAGGTGGACAGGGTGTTGGCAGAATAAGAAATAGTTATATATATATATATATATATATATATATATATATATATATATATATATATATATATATATATATATATATATATATATATATATATATATATATATGTATGTGTGTGTATATATATAGGACAGGACTATTCTGTTACTAGAAACAGAATATTATTCTGTTACTATCGGGCCCTATAAGGGAGCGACGCGCCCAACCGGTAGGCGGCAGAATCTCCCAAACCCACTGTGACCCGCCCCACCCTAACCCGGCTTCTACCGCCGGAGGCAGTCATCGCAGGCGAGCGAGCGACGGCGGCAGCCGGAGAGAGGGAGCCTGCGGCGCCGTGACGGGTCGCCGCCTGATCCACAGCCGCCGCCTTCCTCGCCGGCGCAGCATCGCCGGATCGGTGCCCTCTTCCTACAGCCGCCGCCTCCCTGCAGCTGCTCGCCGGATTCGTGATCTCCACCACCAGCCGCCGCCTCCCTGGAGCTGCTCGCCGCATCTCCACCACAGTTGGCACGCCGCCGTCTCCCCAAGCTCCTCCAGCATTGCCTGCTTCAATGGCACCACCTTCCAAGCTAATTCCGACGCGTCGCCGCCATGAGAAAGAAGATGACAGATGCGAGAACATGCCTCTCTAGGTGATGCGTCCTTCCCACTTGTTGTTTGCTCAATTTGCGATCTAGTTGTTGACGGTACAAACACTCGGTTCAAAAATTGTTTTGAGATCTAGGTATGCCTGAAGCAAATCCCATGTGTGCGTCAGTTCATCAGTCCTAATTTGCAAAAATCATATACCCTTGTTGTACTGTAAGTTCGATGATACAGAAGCTGATAGTACGTCGCATATGCTTGCATTAGTTCATTACGCCCCTGCCACTTGATACACAAGTTGGATGTTAAAAATGTTACTATCAGTACTTCTCATGTGCATGCATCAGTTCTAGTGAGAAACATAAAGATATCCATCAGTTCATTACGCCCCCTACCACGGAAGTTCGAAGTTAAGTTTACTATCAGTACATGACATGTGGATGCATCAGTTCAAGTGAGACAGACTGGTACTGGGAAAACTCATTACCCCTGTTACATAGTAAGTTCAATGAGACAGAAATTGACAGTACTTCCCATGAGGATGCATCAGTTTGAGTGAAAAAACATAAACATATGCAACACTCTATTACCTTGCTACTAGTGCAAGTTCGATGTTCATATTACTTACAGTACATGCCTTTTGCATTCATCGGTTCTAAGGGAAAAAAGGGAAAAAAACATGCATACGTTCATTAAATACCATAGATGCATCAGTCCTAACAGTACATGACATGCGCATGCATCAGTTCCAGTTAAAAGCCCACTATTGTAAGTTCAATTTCTAGGTTACGAGCAGTACATGACATTTGAAAGCAAGAAATATTAATCCTAAATTTCCTGACATTTAAAAAAAATGTTGAATGACAATGAAGAAATATGCAAGGCAGCACGCGCAGGAAGGGTTTCACAAGGAAGGAAGA
This sequence comes from Elymus sibiricus, assembly GCA_039707655.1. NCBI lineage: Eukaryota > Viridiplantae > Streptophyta > Magnoliopsida > Poales > Poaceae > Elymus > Elymus sibiricus. The sequence goes on from CM077670.1 coordinate 202,358,869, forward strand.
TATGAGGTGCCGCCAGGTTGGGTAACACCAGATATACCCCTTGGATACTTCAACTGTACCGGTAGATTTGAAGTTACACCAGAATCAGGGGATGCACAGTCCCGTTCTTATATGCAGCAAACGCCGCTTACCAGGGGTACAAGTTTTACTACTGCCGGCGTGCAACGAGGTCCAAATTGTCCCCAACCATCAAGGTTTTCCTTCCCTAACGCAACCAAAAAGCCAAGGACGCACAGGCATCCACCAGTCGCTCCATCAACATCAACCGTCCGTGCTGCAAAAGCGATTGCGATAGGAAAACAACACCTAAGTGACAATAATGTTCACAAATCTAGGATGGTGGGAAGTAACAGATATGAGCCGTATAGATAGGAGCCACCTCATAACACATCTGCACACCGACGGCCATACAATGAGAGGCGCAGAGCTTCATCAACATTACTCCCGCCAAGAGATGCGCTCCTGCATGTGCCAAGGGTGACACCTCCCGCGCCCATAGACCAGGGAGAACAGCAAACACCAGAGGCAGCAAAGACAAATACACATGTAAGTACCCTTTAGAAAAACATATAAATAAACATGCGTGTTCGAAAGGCAGAAATAGCATTGTAATGTGATCACCCATCTCACATTTTCTCACAGTCTTTGTGGCACCCCGGCTCAGAGTCACCGGAGCACCCCGTATTCCAGCCCAGAGATCAAGTCTTCTGGAATACGGCACTGCTTGGCATAGAACAAATCAGCTCTTTATTACTAATAAATGGAGTACAAAGGTTTGAGGTATTACACAGAAGTTGCATCGGCAAAGCTATGCTTGCTATGATAACTCTATGCTAGCAGCGGCTCGAAACCTAGCAGCAGAATCACGGCGTTGATAATGGACTTCACTCCGCAGGGACTCTGGCTGGGACACGTCCTAGCTCGCAACTCAAACACCTCCACTATGCAAACATGGCAGCACCTGCAAACTGGCATGACACGCCAGGTGAGTACTTTGAATGTACTCGCAAGCTCGCAACAAACAAGAGCATCAAGGCATAACAATGTCATAGCAATCCTGATTAAATCAGATTTAGATGTTACTAAAGGGTGGAAGAAAATAATAACATGCTATTGCTACAACTATTAATCTTGCTACCACTACGGAACCACTTTGCTCTGAGCCACTTGATTGAACCACTCACTCTCGTGACCAACTCATGGTCACCTTGAGAACTTCTGACAATCGTCCCCAAGATCATCCTCAACAATTACCAGCGGTCCTCAACAATCGGTCACCTAACTATACTGAGATGAGTTCTTCCATCATTAACACGTCATTCCCTCATTGGTGTTGATCAGACGGTGTGACTTAGTACGAACTGTGTCCAATACCGTGGACGCGGCTATTCGAATAGATTCTTACACTCTGCAGAGGTTGCGCACTTTACTCACACTATGAAGCTCCTGGTCCCGTACCTCGGTACACTTCCCTTCCGGGTGGACTGGTGCTGCTCCAACGAAACTTGCCTAACCCGTGACTCCTCCACCGTACCACCGACAATCATTCCCCGTCCGAGTCATGCCCTGGGTGGCCCCTGTGTCACTTCTGACACCTGACACCGTCGTGGCCAAACAAACTGTTCCAAACGGGGACCTGAGCTCAAAAACCAAACTGGGCTCACAAGGTTATCGTCGTCTACCTGATCAGGGCAGCCCGCACACATAACCTCCCCTCTTTGGTGGTACCGATAAAAGAGCACGCGGTTAGACCAAGCCAAGGCCGTCCCATTCCGGCAGGTGTGGCTGCACAGGAAAGTTTGGTTCAGTGGCACTTGATCAACGATGAAGGAATTTATCCCCGAGTAATCATGGTCATTACTGACACTCCATAATCCAAGTTACATCAATAGCTAACTGGAACTACAATGAGCAATATGATCAACTACTACCACTGATCCCATATATGCAGTACCGGATAGAATCACCAAATAATCATAGACGGTAATCTCACAGTCCAGCAGCCTTATACCAACTTCAATCTTGAAATCTACTACTAACCTATAAGCCCATCATCATCATGACAGTAACTTATCCAAGATTTTCAAAATGTGATATAAATTAACTTAAACAATTCATATTTACCACTAAAATAATTAGTTAAACCATGATATTGCAATGCAATTATGCAAATGAGAGTTGTGGCTTGCCTTGCACCAAGGAAGTGTGGGAGAATACTCCTGGTCTTCACCAACTATTCAAAACAATCTGAAAAGCATTTTCGAAAGCATTTTCAAATACAGCATAAAGCATTTTCTTTTGACCAGAAATCCTAGACAGCATAGAAAATTATCAAAATTCTATAGCAACTAGAGCAGCTCATAAGAAAAATACTGCAAAAAGAATGAACTCATTTGGACTTATGGTTTAAAAGTTATTAATGGTCAAAGTTCAGTCAAAGTTTCTGGAATTATTTGAATTTAACCGAAAAACAGAAAAACCCTGGAGCGGCCACGTCGAAGTCGTAAAACCGGAGTACGCCTCCACTGGCGTACCGCTTCGGGCGCGAAGGGAGTCGCTGATATGCGGGGCCCGCCAGTCATATTTAAAGGAGAGAGAGGAACAGAAGCAGGGTGGCTCACCGGCGAGGATTGCCGGCGATGATGATGGCGGCGAGCTTCGTGGACGGCGGGGATGGATCGGGCAGACGATGACGCACACTCCCGTACCCGCAGCTCGTCGGGAGATTGCCGAACGGCGTTGCCCCCTTCGTCTCAGGCGGCGGCGTGCTTCGGGGGTCGACGGATCCAGCAACTCCGGTGAGTACTCGAGCAGAGGAAGGGCTTGGGGTGATCAGTGGAGTTTCACGAGCTCGTTGGTGGTCTTAGCTGGGCCTGGGGTGGACGGAGGCGAGCGGGTGGAGCTGGAGCAGAGCGGCGGAGCAGCTCGCCGGAGACGGAGCAGAAGAGCTCTCCGGCTCGCTCTGGCGCTACTGGGCGGTGATTGAGAGATGCAGAGGGCGATGAGTGAAGAGAGGGAGGGCAGGGAGGTGGCTTTTATAGCCGGGCGGCGATGCCAGCACCGGATCCCGCCACGGGGAAAACGCCGGCGTTGGTGCTACGCTGGCCATCGCGCTGGCACCCGGGCCGCGTGGGGATGGGACGGGAGAGGGCAGAGACTTAATGGCGCTAGCGCGGCGCGGCGAGGAAGACTCCAACCAGCGCGGCCACAGTGCCCGTACGATGCACAGGGGCGGAGCTTGGCCGCATTTGCCGACGAGCTTCGCCGGAGAGGGAGAGAGTTCCAGACGGGCCAGGTGGACGACGGCGACGTAGTCGGCATGCTGGGACAAGGAGGGACAGTGCGAGGTGGCCTGAGCGAGCGTGTCCGACGCGGACGACGTGTAGAGCACGACTTTGGCTTGGCCAGACGCGTGGTCACCGCGTGCATTGGTGCACACGGTGCGCTCTTGCCCGATTGATCATGTCCACGCGGTAGTCTTTTCAACATGAGGCCTCCCTGTGCCATTGGTTTGACAAGAGCTGGTCTGGCCAGCTGGCTAGGTTCCAGGCAAGTTTCTGGATAGAAACTTGTGCAGCAAGTTGAGGAGAAATGGCTAGGGCTTTGGGAGAGAAGAGTTGTCACACTGAAATACAGTAGGAAGGTGTCTATGCTGGAGAAAATTTAGACCGAATGGACCAGTATAGAGCATGGTTGCTTCACAACTGTCTCTCTGGTCCAGAAATCTTGCTGAGGATGTTGCACTCACTTGGATGGGTTCCTGGAGTTGAAACTTGGTATTTGAGGGTGATTTGAGGATACCAACATGCTATAAGAATTTCAGTCCAATTGGGTTAGTGTACAGGGTACTTCCTTCACAACACTTCCTAGTGGACAGAAACTTGGAGGAATTTTATAGAGAAATTGGCTGAATGAAATGAGCCAAAAATTGGTGGAGACTGATAATATGGGTAGGAGAATGTCCTGGATTAATTTCAGAATTTTTGAAGCAATGTAGAATATAGTTACCTCACAAACAGAAATTATTGCCAGAATCAAAGATTGGATGTTGTGCTCACCATGAGGAGTAAATCTTGAATATTTTCACACATCCAAGGTTCACATGGTCCAAAGGATTTATGAGAATTTTCTTAGAATTTTTGTAAGAACAGAAATATGGGTTGCTTCACAACCTAGAGCTCAAAGGGTTATTCCTTTAATGGAAAAAGGAATATTAGTTTGGAATAAAATTGAGGTTGAGCAAGAATGGAAATGACATGACTTGAGAGAAGTTTTTGAGAGCCTGAGTCACTTGGGAAAGAAAGTCAAAAGAAATTCCCAAGTTTTAAGTCCATAGAGTCATTCAGAAACAAATCCAAGTCAAATTCCAAACAAGATTTTCAAACAAGTTTTTGAAAAGAAAAACTGAGAAAAACCAGGGTGTCACAGTCTTTTGTTTTGTTCACTATTGCATGCAGCGTCCTACCATTGACGCATACGTCCTACCAAGGCTAGAGATGAGGTTTGAATCTTTCAAGGAGGCGAAGGATTTCTACAACATGTACGCAAGGCACGCAGGATTCGCTGTGAGGGAAGGTTCTGAAGTTGACAACAGGTGGTACCTTTTATGCACGTGCCATGTAAAGTATGAATCCAAGGTTTCAGAGGCAAACTGGTAGAGGAACAAGACAACTTGTAGGACTGACTGCAAGGCTAGAATGAGGGTCAAGCCTGAAAAGGATGGGACATTTGTCGTAAAGGACATAAAATGGGAACACAACCACAGGCTTGTGGTTAGCCCGCAAATGCTTGTGTTCTTGCACTCCCACAAAAACTTTGACAGCACAATAATGGAGTACGTCAAGTACCTGCAGTTCAAAGGCATCACCCACTCGAAAATCATGAGCATACTAGGCGGTGATGACCCCGGTGCCTACTTCCTCGAAATGACAGCCCGAGACCAGATTAACGCGTAAGTTAAACCTTGCTTTCCTCCCATGCCCCCTTTATATCGTCAATTCTAATTGATTGTGCAATGCATGTCCTGATGCCAGTGTCGTGGTTACTAGTCTGACAGTAAGTACTGGGGGTACGAATGAGGAGCGAAGCCTAGCTACAGCACAAGTGTGACACTCGGACTTAGCGAGTTCAGGCTGCTCTCGGAGGAGGTAAAAGCCCTACGTCTCGTGCCCTGAGGCTTGTTTTCTCTGGGGATATCTGATTACAATGAGAGCTTAACCTTGCGACGGAGGGAGAGGGCGGCTTATATAGGAGTGCGCCGTAGCCTCTCAGCCACCACGTCGCCGGGCATTAATGACAAGAAGTACAGCGGTTAATGGCGTTTAACACTGTTTAACACAGCTATGACTATGGAAGTCACTGGTAACAGTGGCCATGACTATGCTTAAAGTCTAATTGAAGACTACTCGACCGTTGCAGCTCCACGCCGTCCTTACGTCTCCTTTGTCCGAGTGAAGATGACTGGCCGACTGGAAGGTAGACGTCTGTCCGAGTGCAGTCCGTGTAAGGTCCGAGTGAATCCTTCATGGTGTGCATCCGATTGCACTTGTGACCCTGGGGCCTTAGGTGGGCCCTAGATGTCAGGTCCTTGTCCCTACTGGTGGTAGGTGACCCCATCATTAGCCCCCGAATCGGTTGAGGATTAACAGGACGGGTGGGTTGAGCTTTCGGAGTGGTCTGAGTGCTTCAGGGGCACTCGGCCTCCGCTCTTCCCGCGGTTATCCTCGGGAGAAGCCACAATGGTTTCTGGACTAAAGAACTTCCGAATGATCGGATGGTGCCGATTGCTAGGCAAAACTTGGTGGCATCCGCGTGTCTCTCAGGAGAGATGGGCTTGAGGCCGAGTGAAGGCATGCCATGAAACTCGAGTGACGACGGCGGTGCATGGATTGAATCTCCGAGGAGATGCCACCCTGTATCCCTGCGGAACACTGGCACGGCCAACTCCGTGTCCAAATTTACGAGACACGTGCCTTGGAGCCTAGTGAAAGGGCCAAGTTAACCCGCGGAGGGGCGTCGAGCTCGTCCTTTCACAATCCTGGAGGTGACTCCAGTTGGGTGTTTAATGTGTCTGAGTGCACGGAGGCCTGCGAAAGGTGGTCGGTCGGGTCGACAGGTGTTTCTTAGGAAATGATGAGGGTGCAATCTGTCAGGCCGATTCGCTGCGGGATTTCTGGGATTCTAAATCATGCGTGCACACGCAGAAGCGGTTACGCCGCGACTAGTGGGGAAAGTGGGGCGTGCCGCCTCGATTTTCGCCCTAACAACCGCCACGTGCTTTGTCGTGTCTGCACGTGCTCCTCGAGCAGCAGCATGGCGGCGGGCCGTATCCAGGGGGACTGGGTTCCCTCGCGGGTGACGGAGGGCCGGCTGAAGGAGCTGGAAGACGAGGGACTGATCCCCGCGGGTGGTTGGAGGTTGCCTGAGGCGGATGAAGTCGAACCCGCACCGAACGCCGACGAGCGAGTCCTCCTCCTCACCCACGTCAAGCGAGGTTTTTCGATGCCTCCGCACCCTTTTTTCCGTGCCTTCTTAGATTTCTTCGGAGCGCAGCTCCACCACCTGCCGCCGAATGCGATGGTTTATTTGGCGGCGTTCGTCTTGATGTACGAGAACTTCATCGGCTGCTACCCCCATTGGGGGTTGTTCAAGCACATCTTCACTTGTCGATCGATGACGGTGAAGAAGGATTCGCCGAGAGTGGAGAAGACCAACGTGACCCAGCAGTGCGGGGGGTTGGGCATCTAGCTCAAGGGGCACTTGCCTTCCCGAAGATGAGCTTCCCCGACTCCGTCAAGGGCTGGCAGGACAGCTGGTTCTACTGCAAGGATGTGCCGAGTGAAGGGAACTCGACTGGGCTCCCGCTATACTCGGCAGCGAGGGTTGATGCCCCGCCATCCCTCACCGTGCCCAAGGAGGAGAAGGTGGAGGTTGGGATCCTGGTGGATGCCCTGGTAGGGGTGGTGCGTCCTGGAGTCGACGGGATGGACTTGCTGGAAGCGTTCCTCAGTCGGCGCATCCAGCCGCTGCAGGACAGAGAGCGTCCAATGTGGAGGTACGAAGGGTCAAGTGATCCTACCCGAGTACTTCCCAGGGACCTGGCCGAGGAGGCCGTCGAGGGGAAGATCAAGGCGATCACCTCCGCGCATGACAATCCGTGCGGGTCCAGAAAAGTGCCTCCGTACGACCTAGAGCACCCGCCTGCAGATGTAAGTTTGTCCTCCATCCGAGTGATTTCAGTAGAGGTTCTTCCGTATGATTGACTCCGGTATCAACGTGTGTCTTTCTTTCAGTAGAGCTTTTAGAAGATGATCTCACAGATCCCAAGTGTTGACTGTGACCCGGAGGACGTGACGAGTGATACCGAACAACAATACCACGAAGACGACGACGATGGAGAGGAGGAGGACAGCGACGAGGACACCGAGACCAAAGACGGCGAGGAAGTGGAATCCTCTCCGTTCAGGGGAGGTCCCAAGGAACCCCGCACCAAGGTGCGGCATGACCCGGGTATCCGAAGGGGTGGAACACAAGCACCGAGTGGTTCCAGGCCGGCCACCACGGCCCCCGTAACTCATGGAGTGAAGCGCGGATGAGCCAGGTCATCGGGGACGCCTGAGAAGCAGCTCAAGCAGCCCAAGCTTACCACCACCAAGCCTCGGAAGGCCGCTCTTCCCAGGATCAAGATAACAGTACCCGTGGCCTCAACGTAAGTGACGAGTGATAATCTCCTTTGCCGAGTGAGTCTTAACTAGTCAGTAACTGAGCAGCTTCGCGAGTGTAGGAATGATACGTCTACCACTTCACCGGACCCAGATGCCCCTGAGAAGGCGTGCTCTGAGGCCCAGGCCACAGATGTTGTGACTTCCAAAGGTACTGTCCGGCCTGTTTGAGTTTAAATCCGACTGCGTGTTCATCTTGAATCTTGTCTGGGTGGTTTGTAGCCTGATGTTATCTCCCGAATGTCCATGCAGCCCCGGCTGAAATCATCCATCTGGACGAAGATGACAGGGCCGACCCACCGAACCCGGAGGCCGACAATGGGGCACCGACTAGAACTGACATCATCATGCGGGAGGCTTCGCCCGGCCAGAAGACTCGTGTTTCTCTTGCGAAGACTGCCAAGGGACCAGTCGGCCCAAGTCCTTCGGCTCGGGCTAGCTCTTCATTGGCGCTCACCGCGCCGCCTCCCAAGCCTACACCCGCGCCACCCTCAGCTCCCGCCACCACCTTCACTCTGCATCGGGTCCCAGAGGACCAAGTGGGGGCGAGCAAGGAAGCCTTGGTCCAAGTCGAGGTGATGAACAGTCGGCTACGAGAAGCGTACGACGCCAGCGAGGCTCTGAGGACCAACGTCTGAGTAAGTACCATTGTAAGTGTTGTTCGAAGTTTTTTGTTTTGAATTTGAAACTAAACTTCCGTCAGTGGGTTTGCACGGGGCACAGCCACTGGGTGTTCGTTTTTCTCCAGTGGGGGCACGCTGAGTGCACCCACTGGGTGTAGTCCCCGAAGCTCCCGTTGACTAGAAACAGTCGGCGGGAGTCTTAGAACTCTTTATTGTCGTTATTTCCACTCGGGTCGACCGGAGTCTTTACCGAGTGTGTTCTTTCCGATGGGGGCACACTGAGTGCACCCACTGGGTGTAGTCCCAGAGACTGCTATCGATTGCAGGCAATCGGTGGGAGTCTGATAGAACTCACACATAAGCTTTTTTTTAGCTCAACACAAGTCACTTTCCAGTGGGGGCACGCTGAGTGCACCCACTGGGTGTAGTCCCCGAGACTGCCGTCGATTGGAAGCAGTCGGCAGTAGTCTTAGAGTTTTTTTTGGTAGCACTCGGAGTGTCTTCTCTCACTCGGCGGACCGAGTGGGAGGCTCAGCAGACTAGGAAGTTTCGAACTGGTCGAGCTTGTCTGTCTTGAGGTCGATGATGAAGGCCAGTGTGTTGTTGTCTTCGATCTTCATTGCCAACTTTGTTGTAAGAGGGTACTTTAGGATCTGGTATTGGTCAAGCTTGTTCCTTCACTTGGCTGATAGCTTCCTTGTTTTATGACAGAGGGCCTGCGAGCTGGGATCTCACTACACCACACTGGAGAAGGAGGTAGCTCAGCTCCGAGTGGATCTGGATGCAGAGAAGCACAAGACCGACCGCCTGGAGAAAGAAAAGAGTGTCCTGGGAGGTAAATTCCATTGTTTGACTGCTCGCCGAGTCATATTTTTCCTTTGATCCGAGTCAATCCGCTTCAACAGATGTCCGTGGCGAGAATGCCCGACTGGTAATGAGGCTGAGGACTTCTATTTCTTTAGAAACTATGAAGCAGGCCCTGGAGAACAAGGATAAGGAACTAGCGCTGGCGCAGAAGGAAGCCAGGAGCAAGACCAAGGCTGCTGAGGAGAAACTGGCCTCAGTCTGCAAGCTCGAGGACGAGATCAAGACTCTAAAGGCTACTGCTGAAGCGGCCAGGAATGAACCTTCTGAGCTCAAAAAGGCCAGCACTGAGTGGGAGGCGAAGTACAGCACCCAGGCGACTGCTTTTGAGGAGGAGAAGAAGACGCTGAACGACCAGCTCACAAAGCTCCTGGAGAAGAAAGCCGAACTGGAGCAGTACGTCCAGGAGTTTGGCGAAGAGATGGGGAAGAAACTTGAAGGTAAGCAAGGCGGCCGAGCGAACTTTCTCCATTTCTGAATCTCCCATAGGCGTTGATCTTAGACTGTTTCTCTTGGTAGAATTCTACTTTAATTTCGAGCTGGAGACGGACCGGTGCGAGAAGGATCTGGACCCCTCGAGGCAGCTTCTCAGGGACAACGCTGCCATGGCCATTCTCCGTCTGGAGGAGCGTCTCGAGAGTGCTGTGGGGTACATCATCCGACTGAGGTCCGCCCTGTCCAAGATGGACCAAGAACTCCTCCCGGGCGAAGAGCTTCAGAATGATGTGGAGTCCATGATGACTCGATTGAAGGATATCCCAAGCCGGGTGCAGGCTTGGAAGAAGTCTGCTGCTCATTGCGGCACCGACGTGGCCCTCTCACTCGTCTGCATCCACTGCAAGGACGTGGACAAAGGGAAGTTGAAGTCTCTGAAGGTTGCCAACATGAAGAAGCTCAAGTTTGAGGACTTCATGGAGACATTCATAGAGGCTGCCACTCGGATCGCGAACGGCATCGACCTGGACACCTTCGTCGAGCTGGCCAACCCCCCCGCAGCGGAGTGAAAAAAACATTTAAGTCTTGATTTGCCTCGGAATGCCGAGTGGTTGCTGTAACCGTTAAACTTTAACGAGCCTTGGGCTCGCGTACTTTGCTTTTGCTAGGAGAACTCGAACGGATCGGAGTTTACTCGGATGCTTGGATTCTTATTCCGTGTTTCAATGATGTTTTTCTCGCTTAGGTGAAATTTGGTTTGCGGCTAAGACCCCCGAGTGTGGAGCGTGTCCGTACTCGGATAGTTTTTAACTTAGGTGAAATCTGGTTCGCTGCTAAGCCCCCGAGTGTGGAGCGTGTCTGCACTCGGATAGTTTTTAACTTAGGCGAAATCTGGTTCGCGGCTAAGCCCCCGAGTGTGGAGCGTGTCCGTACTCGGATAGTTTTTAACTTAGGCGAAATCTGGTTCACCGCTAAGCCCCCGAGTGTGGAGCTTGTCCGCACTCGGATAGTCATTAACTTAGGCGAAATCTGGTTCGCGGCTAAGCCCCCGAGTGTGGAGCGTGTCCGCACTCGTATAGTTTTTAACTAAGGTGAAATCTGGTTCGCGGCTAAGCCCCCGAGTGTGGAGCGTGTCCGCACTCGGATAGTTTTTAACTTAGGCGAAATTTGGTTCGCGGCTAAGCCCCCGAGTGTGGAGCGTGTCTGCACCCAGATAGTTTTGTAACTTAGGCAAAATCTGGTTCGCGGCTAAGCCCCCGAGTGTGGAGCGTGTCCGCACTCGGATAGTTTTTAACTTAGGCAAAATCTGGTTTGCGGCTAAGCCCCCGAGTGTGGAGCGTGTCCGCACTCGGATAGTTTTTAACTTAGGCGAAATCTAGTTCGCGGCTAAGCCCCCGAGTGTCGAGCGTGTCCGCACTCGGATAGTTTTTAACTTAGGCGAAATCTGGTTCGCGGCTAAGCCGATACACTGTGATAGCCCGAGACCGATGCTCCAAATGCCTCCCGTGCTTTTCGTGTAGCCGCGTTAATTAATTGTTTGTTGCATTCATCATGGCATCATTCGCATTGCATCGACACTTTGTTGTCGTCATTTTTTTCAAAACTTGCGTCCGTTCATCGTTGCCGCTTCTCCTCGTTGCTTTCATTGACCGTTCCGAGACCAACCGCACTTGCACGTGATCGTCTTATCTCTCTGCACAGCCACTCAAACCCTTTTGCAACCTAGCCCGAAAACATCCCCGAACCCGAATCGCTTGGTCGTGACCAGTTGGTCCGGACCAATCCCGAAATATCCCAAACATCTTCAGTTTATTCATTGGACTCCACTATCCTATTATTCCCGGAGCCGTCCGATCGAAATCGGAGGGTCCAAATACCCCCTACTATAAACCACCTACTATAAATGCCGGGCAACCCTAAATCCTAGGACGGTTGTCCCATCCAATCCTCCTCCCCACCGCCACTCGCTCCCTCCTTCCTCGGGATCCTGCCCGATCCACCCACCTCCTCATTTTGCTAGCCGAACCAACCAGCGCAAACCCCAGCCTTTCCTCTGCCCAATCCCCTCGCACTCCTCCTCCTACCTCCCCGCTCGATCTCTAGAAGGACGAGCCCTGCAGCAGCCAGCCTCCCGCTCCTCTCATTCCCAAGGGCGAGGAGACGCCCGAGCAGGAGCTCTCCAGCAGCACCCATGGCGCCCGAGGTCCACCTCGACCCCGCACCTCCAGCGCCTCACGTCGCCGGCGACCAGGCTCCCCTGCTCCCTTTCTTTTCCTTCCTCTTTTTTCTCTCTCTCCCTCTAATCTCTCGGCCTCTCTCTCTCGGTGTTCACAGGAAGCCCCGAGCAGCTCCATCGTCCCCGAGCCTCTTGCCTTCATGCCCGGTACCTCCCTACCTCGACCCCATCGCCACCCGGGTTCGCCGGCGAGCACCCCGGCCAGGTCAGCCGCTGCCTCGCGAGCTCGGCAGTCCTGCCTCCTTTCCGTTGTCTTGATCCCGTGATCACCCTTCCCCGCTTGTGAACCTCTCTTTTTCTCTCTGTCCAGGAGCTCCATGTCATGGTCGTCGGAAGCCTCGCATCGCCCTCTGCCGTCGAGCACCGCCTCCGCCCGGATCCGTCGAGTCCCGCCGCCTCCTGCCGTTCTTCCGCGGCGTCGGAGCCCCCGCCAGCCGCCGCCGCTGCCTCCTGTTCGATGGGAGGACGAGCGCCTCACTCGCTAGCCGCCTTTGCTTCGCATTGCTTCGAGCAAGCACGCCCGCGCGCGTTGACCCTCTCCCGGCCGAGCATGGGCTACCAAGACCAGCTGGCCGCGCCAGACGCCAGCCGGCCCCTTCACCAATGGGCCGATGCCCATGGGTGAGCTCCCCATTGCGCCCTGTGCGTCTGATAGTTATGTTGCGCCTGTTGCTCTACTGGACCTCTGCTTAGTTTCGGCCCGTATATTTTTTTTCCCTGCGCTGCGAATTTATCTATTTCTAGAAAACTGCATCTTTACAGAAAATGCCATGGTTTTAAAATGCTAATAATAAAATATTCATGCATCCAAATTAAACATGTAATATATGTAAAATGCTTAGAATTTCATGTAGTTTAACAATATGCAACTTTCATCCATGTAAAAAATGATTAAACTTGCTGTTTGCATTAATTTGCATAAATGTCATGTTAAAATGGTTTATTTCATAACTAAATAACCGTAGCTCTGAATTAAATAAACTTTATATGTAAATGGTCTAGAAAAATGTGTAGATTAACATGGTGCACTTACTTTGCATGTTAAACAATATTAAAATTGTGTTTAGGGCAGAACAGTACCAAATTCGAAATTTGCATATGGGGATTTTCCGGAATTGTTCTTGGTTGTTTCCGGCCTCATTTAAATTGCCTAGATAGGTAGATTAATTATGCTTCATCTCTTGCCATGTTTAACAACATTTAATATTGATGAGTAGCATAAACGGGATTGAACTAAATAATTGTTGTGGAGTTTCGTCAATATGCAACTCGTTGCATATTGAGCTTCACTTAATGTGTAGTATTTGGTTGTTGCATCTTGCCATGCCATGCCTCATTAAACCGGACATGCATCATACTTGGTTGTACATTACGCCATGAATATGCTTGTTTGTTTACCATGTTGTCTGCTTCTTTCCGGTTGTGCTTCTTCTCGATAGTCCGTATACGTTGCGAAGTGTGAGGATTCGTTTGACTACGTTCCGTTTGACTACTTCATGGATTCGATCTTCTTCCGAGCGGGATTTCAGGCAAGATGATCATGACCTTGGATATCTCTACTATCTTTGATTGCTAGTTGTCTCATTGCTATCGCTATGTCGCGCTTCCTACCACATATATGTCAGCCTCCCATATGCCATGATACAACCTCTAACCACCCCTACCCAGCAAACCGTTGTTTGGCTATGTTACCGCTTTGCTCAGCCCCTTTCTTATAGTGTTGCTAGTTGCAGATGCAGTTGCAAGTTGTTCCATGTTGGGACATGGATATCATGGGATATCACAATATCTCTTATTTAATTAATGCATCTATATACTTGGTTGTGTGTGGAAGGCTCGGCCTTTTGCCTGGTGTTTTGTTCCACTCATGCCGCCCTATTTTCTGTAATACCGGTGTTATGTTCCTTGATGAGCGCTTCTAACACATGTGGGGCATATGGGAACCCCCCTATTCATTCGTTTTAGGATAAACTTCTCCAACAAGGCCCACCATTTGTTTTAACATTTGCTCAACATAATAATATTGATAATAAATTTGACGCATAGGGAGTTAGCGCTACCTGGAGATTTTAATTCAACATAATACAGGTGGGCCAGTGCCGATGGTGCAGGTCCGAATTTGTCAACCGCCGGTGGCCGCCAGGGGCAACTCTGGAATTGGCCTACCGGAAGTTTGGACGATCCGGTCGTGTCCTGAGAACGAGATACGCGGCTCCTCTCGGGATCGTCGACAAGCCGGGAGGTCTTGCTGGTTTAGTTTTACCTTTTACGAGTGACTTGTCCACCGGGATTCCTTATCGTAAGCATCGTGTTATCATGGTGTGAGGATGTTCCATCGGATGCGTGTGGTAATTTATAACGGACTACTTGGAGCACCCCTGCAGGGTTATATCTTTCGGAAAGCCATGCCTGCGGTTATGTGGCGACTTGGAAATTTATAACCTCTGGTTGTAGAGAACTTGACACTAAATCTAATTAAAATATGTCAACCATGTGCGTAACCGTGATCGTCTCTTTTCGAGGGAGTTCGGGAAGAGAACAGGGTGGGGTTATGTTTGACTCGTAGGTAGGTGTTCAGGATAACTTCTTGATCATTACTAGATTGCAACCGTTATGCGTAGTCACTCTTCCTATTCTTGTACTCGTAAGTTAGCAACTATACCATGCTTAGTGCTTGCTGCAACCTCACCACTTAATCATTCCATACCCATTAAGCTTTGCTAGTCTTGATGCCCATGCTAATGGGATTGCCGAGTCCTCGCGGCTCACAGTTTACTACAACAACAGGTGCAGGTATAGGTAAAGTGATGCTTTGACGTGAGAGCGATGCATGTTTGCTTTTGGAGTTCTTCTTCTGCTTCTTCTTCTTCATCGATCATAGGATGGGTTCCCGGTTGGCAGCCTGGGATTAGCGGGGTGGATGTCGTTCTTCTTTTTCGTTTGATTTCATCCGTAGTCGGACCCTGCTCTTCTATATGATGATTGCTATATATTGTTGTATTGATGTATTCATGATGTAACCATACACCAGGAAGAATGGAGTGCACTTCGTGGACCGGTTTGGAGTTGTCCGCAAGCCCCAGAGGACCGACGGCAGCGCGGTGACCCAGGCTCCTGCCGCGTGCTTCAGGTCGCACATGAGACATGGTTTGAGTCCTTGGAGTATCAACCCATTTGCCCGCTCCACTTGTCCATTCGACTGCGGGTGAGCCACGGAGGCGTAATCGACCCGAGTGCCCTGGGAATAACAGAATTCACGGAATTCGTCCAAGTCAAAGTTCGACCCATTATCCGTGATGATGCTGTGAGGGACTCCAAACCGGAAGATTATTTCCTTGATGAACTTGATCGCAGTTGAGGAGTCTAGCTTCTTTATGGGCTTCGCTTCGATCCACTTGGTGAACTTATCCACTACGACCAACAGATGTGTAAACCCGCTGGCCCCGGTCCAGAGTGGACCGACCATGTCGAGTCCCCAGACTGCGAACGGCCACATGAGCGGGATTGTCTTCAGCGCGAACGCTGGCTTGTGCGATTGATTAGCGTGGAACTGACACCCGACGCACTGGTCAACGATATCACGAGCGGCTTCGTTGGCTCTGGGCCAATAGAAACCTGCCCGGAACGCTTTGGCGATCAAGGTCCGAGAGTAAGCATGGTGACCACAAGTTCCCGAATGAATCTCCTGCAGGATCTGCTGCCCTTCCTCCGGCGTGATGCAACGCTGAGTGACGCCAGTGGCGCTCTTCTTGTAGAGTTGTTCTCCCATGACGGTAAAGGCTTTTGATCTATGGATGATCTGTCGAGCCTCTTCTTCATCTTCAGGGAGTTCCTGCCTGAGCAGATACGTGAGGTACGGCTCAGTCCACTCGGGAGTGACGACGAGCACCTCTTGGACCAGATCTAACACCGCTGGGATGTCAACCTCAGTTGGATTCGACGGACCGACTGGTTGCGGGGGCTCCTCCACAAAAGGATCTTCCTTGATTGTGGGCGAGTGCAAGTGCTCCAGGAACACATTCTTCGGGACGGCTTTTCGAGTGGCACCAATCTTAGCCAAGTCATCGGCCGCCTGGTTTTTGATTCGCGGGATGTGGTGGAGCTCCAGTCCTTCAAAGTTCTTCTCCAGCTTTCGGATGGCATTGCAGTAGCCTGTCATAGCTGGGCTCCGGATATCCCACTCCTTCATCACCTGATTCACCACTAGGTCCGAGTCGCCGTAGACCATCAGTCAGCGGATTCCCAGGGAGATCGCCATACGCAAACCATGCAGGAGGGCTTCGTACTCTGCCTCATTGTTTGAGGAGTCAAAGTGGATCTGAAGAACATAGCTGAGCCTGTCGCCCTTGGGGGACACTAGGACAACACCAGCTCCTGAGCCATTCAGCATTTTGGAACCATCAAAGAACATAGTCTAGTATTCAGGGACACTCGGGACCGGTTGTTCCTGTTCAATCCACTCGTCCAGGAAGTCCACCAGAGCTTGCAACTTGATAGCTTTCTTAGCCTCAAACTTGATGTCCAAAGGGAGGAGTTCGATAGCCCACTTGGCTACTTGGCCTGTGGCATCTCTGTTGTTCAGGATCTCCGACAGGGGAGCATCGCTTATCACCGTGACCGAGTGCTCTTGAAAGTAATGAGCCACCTTCTTCGCAGTCAAGTAAATCCCGTACACCAGCTTCTGGTAGTGTGGATATCTTTGCTTGGAAGGGGTCAGAACTTCAGAGATGTAATAAACTGGCCACTGAATTTTATAAGCCTTACCTTGTTCCTCACGTTCCACAGTGAGCACGGTGCTAACAAATTGGCCAGTGGCCGCGATGTACAAGAGCAAGGGCTCTCGGCTGCCCGGAGCAGCAAGCACTGGCTGGGTGGAAAGCAGGGCTTTGAGTTCCAGGAATGTGGCCTGCGCTTCTGTCGTCCACTCGAACTTTTCTGACTTCTTCATGAGTCGGTAGAGTGGCAGGGCCTTCTCATCGAGTCATGAAATGAATCTACTCAGAGCTGCCAGACAACCCGTGAGTTTTTGAACATCATGCAGACGTTGCGGCTGCTTCATTCAGATTATGGCACTGATCTTCTCAGGGTTAGCATCGATCCCTCGTTCGGAAATGAGGAAGCCGAGTAACTTGCCTACGGGCACTCCGAAAGTACACTTGGCTGGATTGAGTTTGATGCCATACTGGCGCAAGCTCGTGAAGGTTTCGGCAAGGTCAGTCAGGAGGTCGGAACTCTTCCTTGACTTGACCACGATGTCATCCATATATGCCTCCACGTTCCGACTGATTTGCTTCTGTAAGCATTTCTGGATCATGCGCATGAAAGTTGCGTCGGCGTTCTTCAATCCGAAAGGCATTGTGGTGTAACAGAAACACCCGAATGGGGTGAGGAATGCAATCTTTATTTCATCCGGACCATACATTTGGATCTGGTGGTACCCGGAGTACGCATCCAGAAACGATAAGCGCTCACACCCCGCAGTAGAGTCTACGATCTGATCTATGCGGGGGAGAGGGAAGTGGTCCTTCGGGTAGGCCCGATTAATGTGTTTGAAGTCAATACACATTCGGAGAGATTTATCTTTCTTGGGGACTAACACAGCATTGGCAAGCCACTCGGAGTGGTATATTTCACGGATGAACTCGGCGGCCAAGAGCCGCGCGATCTGCTCGCCAATCACCTTGCGTTTCTCCATAGTGGAGCGTCGGAGATGCTCTTTGAGAGGCTTCGCTTTCGGGTCAACTCTGAGATGATGCTCAGCCAGTCCCCTGGGAACACCTGGCATGTCAGAGGGTTTCCATGCGAAGATGTCCCAGTTCTCACGGAGGAACTGGATGAGCTCGCTTTCCTATTTGCTGTCAAGCGTTGTTGATATGTTGATCGGGGCCGCGTTCGGGTCTTCCGGGTGAATGTGAACTTGCTTCGAATCGCCAGCCGACTGGAAAGCGGATTCCACAGCCAGCTTCTTGCTCTTGAGCAGGTCACTTGAATCAATCGTCTTCTTGTACTCATCTAACTCCGCCAACACCATCTGCTCGTCAGCAATCTGAGAGCCTTTCTGCAGGCACTCTTCTGCAA
Organism: Elymus sibiricus; assembly: GCA_039707655.1. Taxonomy (NCBI): domain Eukaryota; kingdom Viridiplantae; phylum Streptophyta; class Magnoliopsida; order Poales; family Poaceae; genus Elymus; species Elymus sibiricus. The sequence continues at coordinate 202,376,826 of CM077670.1, forward strand.
TCTTCCGATTCGCTGTGATGGTGATCACGCCTCTCGGGCCTAGCATCTTAAGGTTAAGATACACGTAACATGGTCTGGCCATGAATCATGCGTAGGCGGGCCTACCCAGGATGGCATGCTAGGCACTCTTGAAGTCCATCACCTCAAAGGTCAACCTCTCTTTCCTGAAGTTTTTCTCTCCGCCGAATACGACATCGAGGGCAATTTGCCCGAGAGACTTCGCTTTTTTCCCTGGGATAACCCCGTGGAACTGCATATTGCTTTTACTCAGTCGGGACATCGGAATGCCCATCGCTTCTAGAGTATCAGCGTAAATGATGTTGAGCCCGCTGCCGCCATCCATGAGGACTTTGCGCAGTTGGACTCCTCCAACGGCGGGATCAACTACCAGCGCTTGCCACCCGGGGGTCGGTATGTGAGCTGGGTGATCCGACTGGTCGAAGGTGACAGGGGTTTGGGCCTAGTCTAGGAGCTTGGTGACAGTCGGAACTGCCATATTGACCTCTCGGTTAATCACCTTGAGGTGACTCTAGCTTTCAACGTCAGCAAAAATCATCAGAACCTTCTCAACGTGGGGGTACCCGGAGGTGCCTTTTTCCCCATCGTCATCCTCATCCTCATCCTTCCCCTCGGAGGGGTCCTACCGCATCTCTTGCTTGAGCAGCCGGTATTCCCGAGTAGTATGCTTCGGCAGAATCAAGTTGCCCTCTTCATCTTTCTTCATGTGAATCTGACAGGGCTGATCAAGGATGTCATTTTTTGGGACGGCCTTCTTCTTGTCGGTCCACTCCTTCTTATGCTTCGGCGGGCCCTTGCCTTTGCTTTGGCCGGCCAGAGCCGCGGCCTCCGCATTGTTGGCTGCCTTAGCCTTGCGCTTCTGCTTCTTGTTCTTGTTGCTATCCGACTGATTTGCATCTCCGGCTCGGCCCTTGCCGCTTCTCAGCCGGTCTTCCTCTTCGCCGTTGGCATATCGATTGGCTATTTCCATCGCCCGACTAAGAGTCAGGATATCGGTGTGGCCGAACATCAGGGCCAACTCCCGATACCTAACGCTAGCCTTAAAGGCGCAGATCGCCTGGTGCTCGGTGACGTTTTCCACTGTATTATGAAGGATGGTCCACCGCTGGATGTACTCTCGAAGAGTTTCATTCTGCTTATGAACGCAATGTTGCAGCTCTGACAATCCACCCGGGCGCTTGTACGTGCCTTCGAAAGTCTTGATGAAGACTCAGGCCAAATCATCCCAACAGTATATGCTGCCGGGAGCTACCTGATTGAGCCACGCCCTGGCCGACCCCTTGAGCATCAATGGCAAATGTTTCATGGCCACACTGTCATTGCCACCGCCGATCTGGACGGCCACCCAGTAGTCCTCTAACCAAATCTCCGGCTTTGACTCTCTGGTGAACTTGCTGATGCCTGCTGCCAATCTGAAATTGCGCGGGATATCTGCCATACGAATATACCGATTGAAACACTCGGGTCCGGAGGGTGCTGAACCACTCGGAGCACCAGCGTCGAGACCTTCCCTTAGGGCCCGCCCTCTATCGACCAAGTTCTGAGAGAGGACGGATCTCGCATTGAACTGGGGGTCCCGGAAGTAACCCGGACGGTACGAAGGGCTCGGCCTGCGATCATTCCCGGGAGAGTGCCTGTCACCATAAGGCTGGTGCCCGTATGGGACGTCCCGCGGAGGGGGCATCCGGGTCCGATCGTAATCATCGTATCGCCGGGGTGAAACGACTCGGTCGTGCCTCCGCTCCCCGTAGTGATCCCTGGAGGAAGGCGGAGCCCGGCGTCTACCCGAACCCAGTGGGCTACGAGCCGACTGGACAGTCTCGGCGCGAACCGATGCACTGTGGATGCGATCGCGGGATTGCGACACTGCCGCGTTCTGTGACAGGGCCGTCTTCAGGAGCACTTGGATCTGATGGATCCCTTCTCTGGCTGCGGAATCAGATGGCTGAATGGAATCAGCGATCCTGGTAGCCGCCGCCAGGTTTTGCAGAGGAGTGTTCAGCACCTGGTATTTTCGAGGTTGGTCACTCGAGAACAGCCGGCACTTGTGCCAACTGGAACTGGGTTGCTGGCGAGTGCGATCGTCCAACTCCCTCTGCAGCCACTCGAGGCGGCCTCGTTCGGCCAAGGTGGCTAAACGCGCCGACTCCATGGCCAGGGCCTCAGGAGTCATCCCTGCGATGGGAGTGAGTAAAGCTTGCTTGTTCACCCGCCGGAGTTCGTCACTCTGCTCCCGAGTGAGAGCTTGCGGGATGTAAGGATCGTGGTGGGGCGAATGGTCGCTCCCGTGGTTGTCATTGTTGTTCCCACACGAAGTGCCCACGTGCCCGTCGCGGGTACCGGAATAACCCAGAGGACCACGCGGCTCTGTGCCGGCCATGAGAACCTCGGCGGTGGACTCTACGCTCTCGCACTCGGACTCACTAACAGAGTCCTCGTGGAGCTCAGCGAAGAGGTCTAGGGAGGGCTCGTCGGGATCAAGAGCCGCCACATGCTCCACCGCCGCCTGGATGGCCACCGCGTGCTTGATCCAGCACCTGGAGCCATGAGCGCCCGGAGCGCTTGCGACGACATCCAGCGGGAAGGACGGAAGCCACTCAGTACGGAACCGATGGCTGTCGAAGGAGAACTCCGAATGAAGATGCGCGGAAGTGTGCCGCACCTAGGATGGGCAGCGACTCCACGTCTAGCGGGGCCTCCGAAAGCCACGCCGACTCGTCGGCGATGAAGCTGAGAGCTCCGAAACGGATTTCGCTGCCGACTAACATGGTGATGATGAGATTCCACCTGCACTGCTAAAAGTCGCTAGACGCTCAGCCCCATGGTGGGCGCCAACTGTCGTGGTTACTAGTCTGACAGTAAGTACTGGGGGTATGAATGAGGAGCGGAGCCTAGCTACAGCACAAGTGTGACACTCGGACTTAGCAAGTTTAGGCCCCTCTCGGAGGAGGTAAAAGCCCTACGTCTCGTGTCCTGAGGCTTGTTTTCTCTGGGGATATCTTATTACAATGAGAGCTTAACCTTGCGATGGAGGGAGAGGGCGGCTTATATAGGAGTGCGCCGCAGCCTCTCAGCCACCACGTCGCCGGGCATTAATGACAATAAGTACAGCGGTTAATGGCGTTTAACACTGTTTAACACAGCTATGACTATGGTAGTTACTGGTAACGGTGGCCATGACTATGCTTAAAGTCTAATTGAAGACTACTCGACCGTTGCAGCTCCACGCCGTCCTTACGTCTCCTTTGTCCGAGTGACGATGACTGGCCGACTGGAAGGTAGACGTTTGTCTGAGTGCTGTCCGTGCAAGGTCCGAGTGAATCCTTCATGGTGTGCATCCGATTGCACTTGTGACCCTGGGGTCTCTGAATAATGGTGTGGGCCTTAGGTGGGCCCTAGATGTCAGGTCCTTGTCCCTACCAGTGGTAGGTGACCCCATCAGCCAGTTCAAGATGAATTTTGCACTAACCTGTTGTGTTTACTCTTCAAGAAAGCAAAGAATTCAAGGATGGATGATGTTAACGATGTCCTCAAGACGGTCAACTTCTTTAGGGAGATGAAAGCAATCAACAAGGAATTCTTCTGTGACATACAGCTTGACGAGTCTGACAGAGTCAAAAAAACATTTTCTGGGCGAATGCAAGCTGCCGCGGGGCCTATCAAGAGTTCGGAGACTGTGTGATGTTTGACACCACGTACAAGGCCAACAAGTACCATATGCCACTTGGGGTGTTTGTGGGCACTAACAACCATTTGCAGACCACATTCTTTGCTTTCGCCCTAATAAGAGATGAGGACGCAGATTCATTTAGGTGGCTGTTCAAAACATTATTGAAATGCATGAGAGGAAAGGCTCCAACATGCATCCTAACAGGTACCACCGCCATCTAGGAAAAGAAAAAGAAATCACATATTGCTAGTTCTATTCCATATACATACACCAACATCCCCTCACCACTCTTTCTCATTCTGATTTCCAAACCAGTGCCCGGCAATGGCTTTGGCGATACCAGATGTTTTCAAAAACACACTACACAAGCTATACCGCTGGCACATCATGAAAAAGTACAAGGAGCACTTGGCGTACCTATACAACCTCCACCCAACCTTCAAGAACGAGTTCACAGCAATACTCAACTGGCCCCTCATGCCAACTGAGTTTGAGGCTGTCTGGAAAGCTCTCATGGATAAGTACAACCTTCACGACGATGCTACGATGGTGTCTATGTGGAACGAACGGAGGAAGTGGATATCAGCCTACTTCAAAGAAATTTTCTGTGCCAAAATGACATCGACACAGCGTAGCGAGAGCATGAACCATGTTCTCAAAAAAAACTTTGTAAATGAGAGACAAAACCTGCACCAGTTTGTAAGCCAAGTAAACAACTGCGTGAAAACAAGGAGGCGGATAGAGAATGAGGAGACAATGGCTAACAGGGTATAGCTCTATCACCTGTCGCAAGATAAAAACGTGCTCACCAAAATAATGCTTTCTTACTAACACAAGTTTTTGCTACGAGAAAACTAATAATTTGTTCATCACTCTTGCTTTGTGCAAAAAGAACAGAACATGCTGACTCTATACGGATTTGACACTCAGATGGCACAAGTTTTCTCGCGAGGTGTGTACAGCGAGCTCCGAAAGAGGATAAAACTCAGCACCCTCTTCACGGCGACAGAGACGGATGAGCCTACAAAGTACCTTGTGTGCTACAACAACCCGCAGAAAGAGTTTGCGTGGTCTCAACACGAATTCCAGGTGGTTGCAGACCCCGAGGGAGAAACATACGACTGTGAATGCAAGTTGTGGGACCACATAGGTGAGGACAAAAAAAGATAGTACAAATTGTAGTAAATTCTGTTGTCAGTTTTGTTCGACTGAAATGACAGAAACCATGCACCTCTTCCTGAAAAACAGGTCTTTTCTGCTTGCATGTCCTGTGCATGATGGTGACAAAGAAGGCTGGCAGCGTTCCGGAGAGATACATCCTCAGGAGATAAACCAAACGCCCAAGCACGCAGCCAACCTTCAACAGGAATGACTTGAGGACAGTAACATCGAACAAGGCCTCCCACTATTGCATTGAAAGCGCAATCTTCCAGCTGAACATGCGTGTACACAGAAAATGCTTGAGAAGTGAAGAGCAAATGGCGAGGTCACGTGTCGTTATGGAAGCTCTCGAACAAGAGCTCGACGCCATGGAATCTGCTGCTAACGGAGGCAATGCGGACAACGGAGCAGAAGCTATTGAGCTTGATGTCGCTACAATCCTATCTGAAATGAACCATTTGGGAGCTATCTGCAGCTACAACAAGGAGGAGGAGCAACAAGAGCAATAAGACCTTGACCATGTGCAAAGGCAGGAGCAGCAGCATGGGCAGACGCGGGATAACGAGCTTGATGGTGCTATAGGCAAAGAGCCTGACAACAGGAGATCCTACCACCAGCAGCGGCAAAGGGTAGTAAAACCACCCATATTCTCATGCACAAAGGGGAGGAAGAATAAGACGCAAGCAGCGAAAGCAGCAGCCAACAAGCCGTTGCGCCCTGTCAGACGCATGGAGTTCGGCCCGGATGGCAAACCTCTCGGGATAAGGGCATTCGGTGTCTGCAACGTGGTGACCAAACATAATGCACGCACATGCCCACACCGCACAGATGCCATCATCGACAAGCAAAAGCTGCAAACAACTGCCAACGTGGTTCGGAAGCAGGGCGGAGCTGCCCAAGATTCTGCCACCGCAGACAACACATGCAAGAGTTACATTTGCGGCAAGTGTGGGGGGACTGATGGACACAATGCCTGCACATGCAAACTAAACAAGGACAATGGTGTTGATCAGAAACAAAGCAATGTCAAGAGTTCCAAAAAATCAATAGAAGAAGAGTATGAAGAAGAATAATTTGACGATAATGACGAGGAATCATACGAAGAAAACGAAGATGACGGGATTGGTGATGAGCAAGATGATCCTGAAAATGAAGTTGCCAAGGCTCGAGCTGAAAAGGGCGCCGACAGAGGACACCATACGTAGCCGCCAGTGAGAAGGAGCTCAAGACTAAAGAATCCATAAACTACGACTCTCGGTCCCCTCATAATCGTATAAAAAGACTACCGTTACCAAACTTATTTATGTTTATTTTCGATTTCCGTGTCAGTACTATAGTTAAAGATATCATTTGTGGTTTGCGGCTGCTGGATCAGTGACACTATTATGTAAACCATTCCATAAGCCTTTTCAATGCACTGTGACAATATATTTAACTGTTCTACCTTTCTTTATCGCCAGTACTAATGTGAATTTGCATTTCTGTGTCGTCACTAGTACTATGGATCAGCAACATAACCCATTAAAAAAATAAAAAAAAATCAAACTTCGATAGTATGTCAGTACTACTAAACCCACACATCAGTCCTGGACTGAGCAACCAAGCACGCTCGCGCACACCTGAAAAACATTTGCAAACACTAAGCTTGGCGTACATTTCAGTCCTAGTGCACCATGCCCATCAGTGCAAAAAGAAATGAGCGTAAAAGATGACCAACTCAACTACGGCCCAACGGGCATGCGGGGTATAAACTTGGACTTACAAGGACATGCAGGGCCCATCTAATTATAAAAAAGTTCAAATACCGATCATAAGTAAGTTCGAAAAAAGTTAATTGTACAGTTAAAATAAAAATAAATTGCGTCACTTTACAATAAACATAGACTAGTCACCTTTAATTATTTTTAATAAAGTAAGTTAAATTTGTTTTTTTGAAAGTTCAACATTGATTATTTATGCAGTACAAATTTAAATATGTGTTACATGTTATTTTTAAATAATAGAACTATTTTTACAAAATTTAATTTACAAAAAAATAAAGTTCAACTACTTAAAGTTAAAAAGTTCCATAAATATTGGTTGTGCAACACTCCTTTAAAAGTTCAACATTGATTATTTATGCAGTACAATTAAATATGTGTTACATGTTACATGCCTCAAATTTAATAATAGTACTAAATTTAAAAAATGTAATTTCCAAAACAAAAAAAGTTCAACAACTTAAAGTTAAAAACTTTCATAAATATATGTTGCACAGTACTCCTTTAAAAATTTAGTGGAGTATAAAAACATAGATTAAAAAATTAATTAAAATAGCTGTAAAAATATTTTCAAATTAAATTGATTTAAACCTTCATTTAAAAACAAGGTTTAAAAAAATTAGGAGCACACACAAAAAGAATAAATCTGCTCCAAACAACGGCACAGGGCTGGCGTGACAAACTTTATACATTGTGTGCCAGGACGGCCCTGTGCAGATGGTTGGAGCAGGCCCACTTGTGAATCTCCTCAAGGGAACACGATAGTGCGTGCAAAAAATGCCATCTTATAAACAGGTAGACGAAGAACAAAACAAGCGAGGTGGGACTAAAAAAACCTCTTGACTACGCTGCCTGCCTTTGCCAAATGCGTACTGATAAGTTCAGCCCGAGGTCAACCATCAGTCCAAGTATCGATAATCGCGCGGTTCATATTTCATGATTATTGACTCTGCGACGTGCAACTGGGACAAGCAACTAAGTACACCTTGACAAGACGGGTCAGTGCGACCAGTTAATTCCCGTGCTAAAAATGAGGCTTGAACGGTTGGGTTTTCCAGGGCACCGCCAGCGCTACCACTCGGTGGTTGCCACGATGAATTGCAACGGCGAGCCCGCGTCCAACCACCTCCCCCATGTCCCAAACCATGCCATAAAAAAACACCTCCGCCTCCATCTCTGCCTCATTCCAAAATCACCATTGCGGCTCCATCTCCCCTAGCAACTCATCACAACATCTCTGTCTCCAAGGCCACCATCGCTGGAGGAGGGCAATGGCAGAGGAGCCGTCTGCCAAACGTCCCCGCGGTGAGACGTCCGGCCACACCACCAAGCTCCACGACGTTGAGATCCCCGGTGAGAAGCTCGACTACACCACCAAGCTCAAGGACGTTCAGGTGCACGGCAGGGAGCCGCTGGAGGTCGTATGCACCAGCAATCCAGACGAAGCCGACGAGATGATCAGGAGGCTCAGAATGAGGGCCAGCGGCTTGTTCGAGAGGATCATCGGCGTTGATGTGGAGTTTACCAGGGAAGACGAACCTCCGCGGAGGGCAGCAGTTCTGCAGTTATGCGTGGAGGACCTCTGCCTGGTATACCACATCACCGCGGCCAAAGAAAGGTGAACCATCCTACTCATTCAACCTCTTCATGCATCTGTTTAATTAGTATTGCGTCCTGAAATTTCATTAAACTAGTTTCTCAACTAGATGTACTAGTGTAGTTTCTGAACTAGATGCACTAGAATAGATTTTGAACTTGATGCAGTAGATTAGTTTCTGAACTTGATGCACTAGATTATTTTCTGAAATTGTTGCACCAAATTAATTTCTGAACTTGATGTACCGGTGAAGTTTCTGATCTTGATGTACTAGTGTAGTTTCCGGATTGATGTAGTAAAGAAGTTTATGAACTTGGTGTGATGTTACTTTCATCAGCAAAAAAGTAAGAACTTGGTGATGCACTGGTATATGTTTTTTTATTCAACAAGTAAAGCTAAACTAGTACTAAGCAGCAGATAGATCATTGACTCAACTGTAAATACCAAAAGAAAAATAACATGGTGTACTTGAATTTAATTTCTGAACTTTGTGTACTAGTTTCTGAACTATATTCATCTATGCATTATACTATACAAGCATCTACTTCATGGATTCATAACTTGTAATCTCCACTTGCAGGCCCAAGCACCTCGATGAGCTCCTGATGGAAAAGAAGTTGTACACCTTTGCTGGCTTCAGCATTGAAGGTGACAAACATATGCTGAAGAACTCTGGTTTGGAGATCAACCCCCAACAAGTACATCGAGATCCAGCGCAAATGGAGAGTTCCATACTCCGGAAAGGAGTACGAATCTTTGGCTGATGTTGCATCCAGCGTGATCCATGAACTCTACAAGAACATGAAGAAGAAGATCAACAGCGAGGAAGACCATAAACTGTGGGGGATCAGCCCGCTGCCAGAGAAGCTCATCAAGTACGCAGCGATAGATGCGTACACCACCTACGATTCATGGAAGAAAATCATCACCATCAAAAAAGGTCTGGATAAGGCAAAAGAGGAGGAAGAGAATTTTGGAAACCCCTACGCCCGATACGGCTTCTACGGATGAGGAAACATCAAAGTCTGGCCTTCGAGTTGCTTCTTCCTGTGCTTGTCCTTTCTCTTGTTTCAAGTTTGTAGTTTGCTTTTTTTAGGTTGAACCAGTTTGCTTATGTCATGTGTGTCAGGTTGAACAAGTTTGCTTATGTCATGTACGTAGTTTGCTTATGTGGTTGAACAAGTTTGCTAGCTTGCTATTTTGTTTATCCATCATGTCAAGTTAAAGTAGTTTGTGAATGGAACATTGTGGCTGCTCTTCAACACTAGTTATGGAGCAACTACTCACAGAAGGATCTTTCATGTGTAGTTTGGATTCAGCATAGTTTGGAAAACAAACATTCAAAACAATCAGTACAAATTGTGCTGCTTAACCACGCTTGTAAAAACAAAACCCTCAGGATAGCACTCTTGAAAGTTCAAACAAAAACCTTACTACTTCATGTACTATTGTATCATAAAAGCATTTCGACTAATAACACATGTACAAGACATAGGTTAGATTCCTATGATCTAAGTTTATACGAACAAAGAACAACAATACTAGTAGACTTGGATGCTCAGTATAGCTTAGTTGTGTATGTAAGTACTATCACACTAAATAGTGTCAGAACAACACTGAAAAAAATCACAACAAAAATGGTGCCATCACACTAAAAGAACAAGTTCCAACCGAGGAGATCAATCGGTACTAATAAAAACATGCTTCTAGCAGGCAAGAAAAATAATAAGTACTAAAACAAAAAGGCTAAGAAACATTAGTTCACATTTCTTAAGCCCTGACAGATTAAGCACACCAGTACTAGCAGCCTTGAACGCTCAGTACAGCTTAGTTGGTACCATCACACTGAAAATAAACACAAGAAAAAGGTGCCATCACAATGGAAATAAACACAAGAAAAAGGTGCCATCACACTGAAAAAAAGGTGTCAGTTCGAGTCGAGGAGAACAATCAGTACTACTAAAATCATGCTTCTAGCAGGCAAGAAAATTCATAAGCACTACAACAAAAAGGCTGATTGAAAAAAAATTGACCGCCCAAGGGACAGGCCGGCCCTATGCGGTAGGGTACTTGGACTCAAGCCCACAGCGAACCGAGGGCGAATCCATCGCAAACCAAACCGCGTGGGGCCAGCCGACCAGGGCCCACAGGTCATGACAGAGAGAGCGAGCGCCGTGTGTAAGCGCTCAAGTAAGTATACAGAGGAGTTCGAAGGCTGAGCCTCGGCAGCGCTTATAAACCGGTCGCGAGCCCTCTCGGTTTGTGAGGTGGGACTAAACTCATAGCGCACGCGCAGGCTGTAGTGCACAGCCGCGCGGATGAGCTATTTGGGCCGAAACAGGGCCCAATTATGCCTGCGCGTTCGAAGCCTGCATCGTCTACAAATTCTACTAACCCCTAAGGCCCGTTGAAGACACCAGAGCGGGGAAAATAATTTAAACTACAACAAAAATGTTCAAAACTGATTATACAAAAGTTAAAATACATATTCGTTGCCAATAAATTTATTGTAATATAAAATAAAATAAATGTAGCTCTGCAGCACGACCAAAAGAATAAAAAACGCTACAAAAGAATGATGCTTTAAAAGATAATAAGATACTTTAAAAGATAATAAGCTATTCGTTAAATGTAGGTAATTTAAAACTGGGCATATTTTTTTTTAAGTTCGACTACTTGAATGCAAGAAGTTCCAACAAAAATTGGTTGTTCAGTCTGCTCAATTTCTTTTTTAAATAAAAACTGACTAGAGCTCAATTAACAACTATGGCCTAAATAATTTAAATCAGCACAAAAGAACTACCATTCTTTAAAGCACTTCAGTTCGAACATCTAATAGACAACAGTACTATAAACCAACAAGCTTCAGTCCACTGACGCTGCATCCATAGTACCGACACATCAATTTTTCAAGCCTTCTGCTGTAGGAAAAACAATTCAGTTCTCACAGTACCATCAGTACAAAAAGAAGATACAAAAACTATACAAGTCCAACTTCGGTTGAGACAGATGAACATAAAATCAGTCTCACTTTTGAGCAACAACTGCCAACTCAGTGAAAAAAGTGTTCAGTTCAACGGGGGTAAAAGCCTTCAGTTCGAACATCTAAAAGACAACAGTACTACAATCCCCGAGTAATACATAAAAGAGAAATAGATGTTCAAACACATTGTCATCACACAATTTTTTTTATAAAAATGATGTGCCACACTGAGAAACATCACAAAGTATCCTAGTTATTACATAGTTGACAAGACATCCAAATCGTACATAAAAACATAACCCTAACAATGTTTTCAAAGAGATAAATCACACAAGTATCCAATCACGACACAATGATCATCAATTCTTTTATGCACCATGAGCCAAAGCTTGAATCTCCTCAGGAAGCTCCGTCACCAAAATCTGGTTCCTCGGGTTGAACACAACTGTATACAGATCCTGAGCACTCCAATCTACAATACGGGGCTGCAAACAAATGAACAAATAATTAAAGTGATAACAGAGAAAAAAGGAAAAGACAAATAGCCAAAGACATAAAAGGGAAAGCTGAACTAGAACTCACATCATTATTTTGAATATTCTCGACGATCTTTTCACCATCATATGTTGCCACAAACTTGAGAGCATAGTGGCCACACTCATTCGGCCCTTGTAAGGGAACAGTGACGAACCTTGGTCTCTTTGCAAAAACACTCCAGTTGGGCTACTTGCTTGCATTATACTGACCCTCGCCATACACAGCCTTCATGACTTGCACCAATCTGCTGATCTATAAATTAAAAACCACCAATAAAGAACAAAACTACACATTTCAGGTCGCACAATAAGCAGAAACAAAAAGCGGAAACATTAATCTAGTAGAGATAAAGCTTTAGCTAGCGGAAATGAACAAGACTCACAATGTTCTCACAGTCTTTGTGGTAGGTGTTCTTTGAAGGACGATGATTCTTCCCATAAGGTAATGGGTCAAGGATGTCAATGCTATTTCGGTACCGATTCATGGTGTACAAGGAATAGTGCGCCAAAGTCTTCCCCTTTGATAAGACCATAGGTTTGAATAAAGGCATCATGACCTAAAAACAAGACAAAAAAAGATAGTAAATATTAAAAATAAAAACTTGCATCACAGCAAACAATAAAACCTAAATCAGCTAGTACAGCTCACAAGTTTGGCAGTGAGTAAGTCTTCCCCGTCTCGAACATAGCTCCTGAACTCTCTCGCTGCCCGTTCCACATTAAACTCATTTGTTTCATCACCGAAAAACATATAGTCAAGCACAACCTGCAAAAAGGCAAAAACAAATACACACGGAAAATATATCAATAAGGAAAGTAATGAAAAAAAATCAAAAAACAATAGGCAGATAAATTAAAGAGAATAAACAATCTAATTCATTACCGTGATGAAATATGGACTCAGCAAGATCCTATCTCCAGATGTCAAATCAACATTTCTTTCGGGATCTTGCTTCCATTCCTCGATGAGGAAGTCCATTACATCCCCCTCCATCAACTATCCAGGTGTAAAAACTTCCCACACACGATTCCCAGTGAAGGCAGTTACACTATTATCGGGCTGAGGTATCAGTGCGAATGTAGTACTGCAGCACACACAAAACAAAAGCAGGGAAGGAAGATAAGACATTCGTAGCAGTTCAAGTTATATATATTGAGCAGTTGAAGTTCTATATATCTAGAAGTGACAAAAACAGAAAAGAAAAAAGAAGAAACATAATGAGAAATACTCATTCGGCGTACTTCTCGCGTCCTTCATCACTAACTATGAGATCATACAACCTGCGAGCCTTGTCCAGGTGGGGGAATTTATAAGGATGTAGCTCCTGCACAGGGGAGCAAAACTTGATCGGAGCTCTGGGTGCACGCTTCGTGCTTGTAACATTGCCAGACTACAACGCAGGATCCTTCCTAGCAACACCAGCTCTACACCGCACTATTCCAGAAAGAGGGGAAACGCCCTTGGCAGCAGCACTCCTGGTGACCCTTCCCATGCCAGCAATCTCAAACGCATCATCATCACTATCTATCAACTGGACTATGGGATTCTTGGGTGTAACGGGGCTCTCTGAATCAGCAGCTGTAGAACCTTTGACAGCTCCCAACCGACCCTTCATAACACCAGATCTTGTCTTCTCTGGAGAACGCCCCTGGCTCAAATAAATAGCCACACGATCCAGCTCCAAGAATTGGCTGCCAAAGATTCTGTAGTCATGCTCCCCAAGATCCAACCACTCACCTACAACAAAAAGGAGGAGCACAAACATGGTAAGTTCAACTACAGAATTAATAAGAATACTAGTCAAGACGTCAACTAGGAAACAAAGACAAAAGTCATGCATACGATAAAGGGTCAATGCCAAACAAACCCCAGAAGTCGACCTCAAACACATCGCTAGTCGCACAAGTATACAGAAGAGTCTTTCTACTGTCAGGAATGTCTTCAAATGTGTAATCCAACATTTCAACCACACCATCCTCCCGGCAATGGTAAGACTTGCAGTTTTGTAGCATTAAAAAATCCATAATCATGCCTGTTAACCAGAAAAAACAAAGGGTACATTAAAAATAAAAATACATGAATACAACAAAAATTATGAAAGTACTAATTACAGGAACAAAAAACAAGTAATAAATTTCATGAAAAGGGACACTCATGTGTTTTGCTGCTGTGGCACACGAACAAACTCGCTAGAAAAATCATCAACACGCACCGAGGAGAACAGTTTGGCCCTATCTACGCTGGATTCCCTCCAGAGCCTCTTAATATTATCTGTCATGGTGCTGAAAAATCTAACAGCAGCATCCCAGGTTTCATCACAGAGTGAATCCAGACACTCGAAACGATGGCACTTCAAATTGAGATTAACCAAGTACCAATGGCCAACATCTTCACCAGCCTTCATGCCAGGAACAAATGGCGGTGGATCAAAAGTAGGGAAAAGAACCTGACAAAAACAAGCGCAGAAGAAAATGAATTCAAGAATTCTAAAAGAAACCCATACTCAGCCTTCAAAACAAATAATCAAGTGCGAATAGGAAATTCGTCAGTCCTAACAGATCACGAAATCATAAGTTCTAAATGAATAAGCACCTCAGTACAAATAATAAAGCAGGCTACTTAAGTTTATTTATACTGCCAAATTTGCAAGGAACATTTCAGTTCCTGTTCGTTACTACAATATGTTCAGCTTCAAATAAGAACACACATTCTTTCATCAGTATAGGAAAAAAAAGGAACAAAAGGATGAGTCACATACAAAGTCATAACCATCAGCCCCTGATCTTGTGAACCACTGCCTCACATTGCCATCGATATTTCCATTAAGTATCTTTGTCTGTTGTAAGAAACACCAAATACAGCTAGAAAATTGTCAAATAACTTATCAAACCTGATGCAGAACAGTAAAGACAAACAAACAAAAAATAAAAATAAACAAGCAATACTCACCGTCACCCATCTAGGAACAATCAGCTTGTCACTGCCTTGGTACTTTTCGCGCAGAGAATATAAAAAAACATCAGCAGAATCCGAGTTGAGCATGCCACCGAGGATGAACGCGGAAGCCACCTTACCAATACTAGCATCACATTCATTATTTTGAAACATTGGCTTATCACTGAGGAAAACAAAAGGATGAGAGGAATCAAAACTTGTGCGGTGACAACAATAATCGGAGGAGAGAAAGGAAAAAAGACAAAAATGATACAGGCACAGTAAGGACACAAAATCCACCACTAACCGTTTCCCACGGTTCATGCGCAACCTCATAACAGGGAAGAAAAACGAATCAACCTTAGCAGCATTAGCACCATCTGCTTACACAAAGAAAGGAACAAAGAATAAGTTCAAACACTACATGGGAACATGGCCACCACACCATAAATGAGAAGTACAATAAAAATGGGAACCAAACCCTAACACAAATCCTTGCCTGCACTTTCAGGGTTTGACGAAGGCATGTCCTGTGACAAAAGCAAGTTGCCTGCACTTTTAGGGTTTGACGACAGAAAATCCTGCGACGACAGGAGCGCCTCCTGCGTCAAGGGGCCAGAAGAAATTGACATAATTAAATCATCATCTTTAGATACCATCTCTTCCACGCTAGAAACCATGTCGTCTTCCAATGCATCACCGTAGTCAAGCCCTCCAGGCGGGAAAATTTTCGGAGGCAAATCATCAGAATTAGAACCATTATCATTCTCAGCGCTACCAACACCAGAAGGTTTGCCATCAAGTATGCTCGCAGCACAAACATCCTCATCAGCAACCTTGCCACCGACATCGCAATCACCGCTAAATGGAAGACCAACAGCATCTGCTCCACCAGTAACGGTCGCCTCACGCTCAACATCAGGCATCTGAAAAAGAAAAAATTCAGACACTAGAGAAAATGAGCAAAACTAACAACCAAAAAAAACCACAAGAGATGCACAGGGTAACTTTTAAAACTACAAGAAAAAGCAAAAAAAGCTGCATAAAAAAATGCAAGCACATATAACAAACCTTAGAAGCATCCACAACATCATCACCAACGTTGCTGCTGCTAACATTCAAACGAACATCACCGATGGGCGAATGAGCCTCATAACCATCAACAGGATCCTGGATGATAGTAATAAAGGAAAAATAAACATGTAAGGACGTGCGCATGAAAATTTAAGAAACTTTATAAACACTAAAAAAACTAACCTTGCTCTTATCAGTAGAAGGATCATTGACTCCACTGTCAACAACACCAGCCTCAACACCATGAGTGGTCTCCTGCATCAAACATGATCAAAAAGCAGATGAGCAAGTTCAACTACAGTACTGACAGCAGAACAATCTAGTAAAAAATCAAAGATCAAAAACTGAGTCACCTCAATAATAGGGGACTCCAAACCAGCATCATTCTCATGGTGGTCAGAAACATTAGCCTCGGTATCATCAGCAGTCCTCCCGGCAGCAGCCTCATTCTGCTCCATCTGCTTGATAATAACATCAGCATCTTCTTCATACGGCTTGCAGCGAGAGTCCTGCATAGTTCTGAAACGCTTGACGGTCTTCAAGAGACGAACCGAGCTCTGAACAAGGTCAGCAGCACCATCACACATATCGCCAATTAAAATTCACTCCATCTCGACATAGTCTGATGCTTCATCAGCATTAAATCGATGACCATCAGGAAGGATGACATCAATACAGCTCAGACGCTCAACTATAGTTGGGACCTTTTCCAGTTCAGAACGCACATTAATAAAAATATTGTCGACGTGCTCCAACGCAGAAACTGCTACATCAATACCAAAACCCGGCCTCTGGGAAGTACTAGCATTACTAGGGCCAGGAGGAATATCACCAGCTCCCTCAACATGGCGACCATCTCTCAACTCATCCTGTGGAGATGCAATCCTGGGAACTTGAGACGGCATTTCCAGGACTGGCCGCTTACAGAACCGGAAAAATACCACTTCCTCTTGAGTTTTCCACTGGGAATGAGAAAAAAAAGGTAATTAATCAATGCAACCCACAGGAAAAAATATCAATTAATTAACAATTTTAAAGCCTCAGTACTAACATGCTTTCACTGTCAGTGCCAAATGGTTACGCACACAAGTATTATGATGAAAGTAAGAGCATCAGTTCAACCACAAAGGGCAAGTCAATACCGAAGAACATATTTATAACTCACATGCTTCAAAACCGACCAGACTAAACAGATAACTATGTAATACACATGTACGTTCCAGCAAACAGTTGCACTTAAAAAAATGACTAAAATACCAGGATAAAAACAAAGCTCACCGGAAGCTTCCCAAACACCCACGTCCTTGGGTCTACATTGCCTCTTCTTATCAAATCTGCACCAGCAAGACCAGAGAGCTTGTCCTGGTTCATGAAACATATGCGGGGGACTCGCATGTCAATATCCGGAGCCTTGCCACGGATGAGGCAGTCAAGATACATTAGTACATGCCCTATAGCACAACCTGTGATTGCCTTCCCCAAGGTGACACCATCTTGGTACCTCACAACAGCCATTCTAAGCTCATCAACCATCAGCTGGCAATAATCCATCTTAGCCATGTCCTTGATGACGAGGTTCTCAAACATTGCCGCCTCTTTGGAAACCCGAGTGGCTGCACTAGGCAACACGACTTTCATGAACACAATAATGAAGAACACCCGCAGAGCCAGGTCATCTTTCTCAGGATCATTGACAAGCACTATGAGCTTATCCCTCAAATCTTTCGTCTTTATATCCTGGCTTCTGCTGATGCCAAGTTATGATCTTAACCTCATCAAAGCATCGTCGCATCCGTCCTCGGACGGCCTTGGTGCAGAACGACCACCACGAAGGAACCCAAACAACCGCTGTATGCCATCGCTAGTGATGCGAAGCTTCTTATTCGCCTCACCCATGTCAAGAGTCATGGTATCAGGATCTATCTTCAGATACAACACTCCCATCAGAGGGCGCGAAATATTAGCCTTCACCTTCCAACTAAAGATAGAATCAAAACTAGCTGCATGAACTCTGGCCACATGGCGACTCTTGAGCAAACGAGCACAAGTATCTACCTCTTTCAGCGAACATCGTACAGTTATATTCAAACGTTGTGAGTCGCCTTCATCCACAGCAACACTTTCCTTCATTCCTCTTCTCTAGTTGACCGGACTCCTCACATTAACAGGCTGAAAAGGAAATAAAAAAGGCATGATTTAGGACAATGAATCTAAAAAACAAAAGAAACCCATGAAGGCAAAAAAGATGCATGCATAAGTTCAACTAATAAACCATCTACAGTACAAACATATATACAAGAACAAAAAACAAAAAGACCAACACCACTAACACAAACAAAATGATGCAAACAATGATGCTTAGCATAAATCATTCTGCCATTGATTCAGTGCCATGCCTGGAAGGGTACAACAAATTTTAGAATGATCAAGCCTCACCTGGCCACCATCCCTACCCGGCAATAACACATGATTGGAAGTACAACTAGTAAACCACATACAGTACAGACACATATACCAAACCAAAATCATGTGAATCCAAAAAAATAGCTGAACTAAACACTAATAAATAGATACTAGAAATCACACAGCTTCCAGACATCAACACATTCAATATGTACAATAGTTCAGGCAGACTAGAACAAAGCAATATAACTTAATCATGACAACTAATAAACCTAGCAAATTTCAAATACTACACACACAAAAAAATATGCCACTGCATCTTCATCTTCAGAATTAACTTCAAGATCATCTCCCTCAAATGCAGGATATTCAGCCTCAACACGAGCATGCTTCTTCACACCTTTGTTCACCTTTGCAGGACAAACTTTGCGCTTCTTATTTTCCTTCAACAAAGAGCGCTCAGGGAGAGGAGACGAAGAAGGCTTGTTATATGCCAAAACTCGTGGACTCCGGCGAACAGGGGAGCCACCAAGAGTGCTTGGACCAATCTTGAAAGCAACACTATCTACATCAGCTTGGTTATCACCGGTTTGGCGAGCAGCTTTCAAACGTGGGCTACGCCTCTGCGTGCCATCAGGATTTGCATCTCCCATCTTCCGCTTCAAAACAGCTCTTTTGACCTTCACTGCATCACGAGGAAACACTTGAGTCAATCGAGTCTGCAACAAGTTCGTCTTGACAGGCATGTCAGTTCTATCAGCCCCAGGATGACCAGTACCACCAGCCTCGACACCACCTTCATCATGTCCAGCTTGCGCACAATCCTCAGCGTGTGGATGCACGCAAGCAGCCTTTTGACGCCGTTCCAACTCCTTTCTCTTAAGATGATCACTCTTCTTCTTTCTTACCCTTTCATCCTCCAACTGTAGTTGCAAAGGAACATCATCAGCCTGAGTAACAGGCTCGGTGCCGTCCACACTTTGAGACTGAGTCACAGACAGCTGCAAGCTCCCATCTCCATCACCAAAATTGAGAGAATTAATCCCATCATTAATATCTTTGACAACATCACTAATGTCCTCAGCAACACCATGGCTTTCATTAACTGCATCAACCAATAACATAAGCACACAAAAATAAAATAAAACAATCAACAATATAAAAAAACAAATAAATAAGATGCATAGCGACACATGCAAACAAAAGGAAAAACTAAGGTAACTCAACACATTTATGTAAACAATGCTATTAAAAAGAGCAAATAAAAGAGTAAGACCAGCAACACTCGCAAGTTCTTCTAGAGGATTTGGTATCTCAAAAATAGCATTCACAATATCTTGAAGGGGTCTGATTTGTCAGAATCAGGAGGTACTGGCACTCCAACATCTGCAACAACATAATAGTCAGCAAAAAAATAGTATGCAAAAATATGATCAAGCACTCAGTTCAATCATATGAACCCTACCAGTGCACAAACATGACAGTACGTCAGTTCATGAACATGACCAGCAACCAGTAAATCATATGACAGCACAACTGGCACAACCCAGTTCAAAATGTGCACCGTCTCAACATGCTAGCAGTTCTTCTCAAACTGGAACAAACTATTCAGATGACACTAACCAGTTCAAACTATACATGATGTTCAGTACTGGAATATAGGTGGAGGTTAAAAAAGACATAAAAACTACACATACCACATATTATAGGGCAAAAATCAACAACTAGAAATATACATTCAACAACTATATGAAATCACAGCACAAAAAACCTATTATGCACCAGATCTGATAAAAGACCAAGCACCAAACAAAAAAGAAAAGTTTCAGCAAAACGTATTACCTGCGTCCACATTCTTGGGACTCGGTGGCGTACCCATCGAGATCTACAAACCAGACAACTGCCGATACGGACCTACAAAACACATGAGCAAAACTTAGGGTTCTTACAGGTTAGAAAGGAACCACACGGAACAAGCAAAATCTTACCACCAAGCATGAACTCTGCCACCGAATCCAGGCGGAGACCTGCGCGCCGCTCGCCGAGAAAAACCACACCACCAAAAGCTTCTAATCGCGAACACTAACAAGACGGCAGAGGAGGAACTAGTTAGAAGCCCGCAAAATCAAGAGTTGGTGGGAGGGGAGGGAAGTGGAGGGGATAGGAAAGGAAATAACAAGCCACACAAAGCTTCTCCTGGAGTTCCAGCCGCCGAAGGACGCTCCCGCGGCAACAGTGGAGAAGAAAGTTCCTACGACGAAGAGGAGAGGGGAAGGAGAAAGAAATAACTTTCAGTAACCAGACAAGAGAGCGGAGGGGAGAGGAGGGGAAGTTAAGAGGCGAGTGGGAGAAAACCGAACGGCCAAAGCCCATGTTCGTGGGAGGAAAAAAAAGGGGCAAAGCCCACGATCTAAGGGCAGTTACTAATAATAATACTAATAATTAAATACAATAACAAAAATAACAACTGAACATAGTGCGCAAAAAATATACATTAAACACAGTCAGTTCAATAAATACTATCACAAAAGTACAATTAAATACCTTACATAGATTATTCAAAATTAACTACAATTTTTTTTTAAAATAATAACAGTAAGTGCAAAAAAATAATAACTGGGGCTACACTTTCGATCACAAGTCACGTAACGAAAGATGTTCACCGCTTGGTTCTGAGGCGGATGTTCATCAGTGCAAACAAGAAAGATGTGTCAGTACGACTATGCCTCGTCGTGCGGTCCCGACACACCCCCTAAAATAGATAATGGGGGGCAACTCATTTTACGAACTCGTCTCCGCATGCGACGCCGCGGCACGCCGCGGCGTCGCCTGCTACGGCTCATTCCTGGCTCGGCCTCGCCGGGGGAGAAGGGGGGTCCAGACCCCCCCTCCCCCCGGCTCGGCCTCGCGCTAACGCAGCAGTGCGCTCGTTTGACATGCGCATTGCGGTTATTCTGTTTCCCCCCACCCCATGCACCTAACCCCCCTAAGATAGATAATGGGGGGCGCCTTCACCGCTTGGTTCTGACGCGCATGTTCATCAGTCCAAACAAGAAAGATGTGTCAGTACGACTATGCCCCGTCATGCGGTCCCGACACCCCCCTAAGATAGATAATGGGGGGCGCCTTCACCGCTTGGTTCTGACCCGGATGTTCATCAGTCCAAACAAGAAAGATGTGTCAGTATGACTATGCCCCGTCAAGCGGTCCCGATACCCCCCCTAAGATAGGTAATAGGGGCTCCTTCACCGCTTGGTTCTGACGCGGATGTTCATCAGTCCAAACAAGAAAGATGTGTCAGTACGACTATGCCCCGTCGTGCGGTCCCGACACCCCCCCTAAGATAGATAATGGGGGCAACTCATGTTACGGACTCGCCTCCGCATGCGACACTGCGGCACGCCACGTCGTCGCCTGCTATGGCTCGTTCCTGGATCGGCCTCGCCGGGACGACCCCCTCCCCCCCGACTCGACGTCGCACTAACGCGGCAGTGCACTCGTTTGACAGGCGCATTGCGGTAATTCTATTTTCCCCTACCCCACGCACCACACCCTCCTAAGATAGATAATGGGGGGCAAATTCACCGCTTGGTTCTGACGCGGATGTTCATCACTCCAAACAAGAAAGATGTGTCAGTATGACTATGCCCCGTAGTGCTGTCCCGACACCCCCCCCCCAAGATAGAAAATGGGGGGTGCCTACACCGCTTGGTTCTGACGTGGATGTTCATCAGTCCAAACAAGAAAGATGTGTCAGTACCACTATGCCCCGTCGTGCGGTCCCGACACCCCCCCTAAGATAGATATTGGGGGGCAACTCATGTTACTGACTCGCCTGCTACGGCTCGTTCCTGGCTCGACCTCGCTGGGGGGGCGGAGGGAGGGTCCCGACCCCCCTCCCCCCCGGCTTGGCCTCGCACTAACGCGGCAGTGCGTCGTTTGTCACGCGCAGTGCGGTTATTCTGTTTCCCCCACCCCACGCACCACACCCCCGTAAGATAGATAATGGGGGGCGCCTTCACCGCTTGGTTCTGACGCGGATGTTATCAGTCCAAACAAGAAAGATGTGTCAGTACGACTATGCCCCGTCGTGCAGTCCCGACATCCCCCCTAAGATAGATAATGGGGGGCGCCTTCACCGCTTGGTTCTGACGCGGATGTTCATCAGTCCAAACAAGAAAGATGTGTCAGTACGACTATGCCCTGTCGTGCGGTCCCGACACCCCTCCCCTAAGATAGATAATGGGGGGCAACTGATGTTACGGACACGCCTCCGTATGCGACGCCGCGCCGTCGCTTGCTACGGCTCGTTCCTGGCTCGGCCTCCCCGGGGGGAAAGGGGGTCCCGACCCCCCTCCCCCCGGCTCGGCCTCGCGCTAGCGCGGCAGTGCGCTCGTTTGACAGGCGCATTGCGGTTATTCTGTTCCCCCCTCCCCACGCACCACACCCCCGTAAGATAGATAATGGGGGGCGCCTTCACCGCTTGGTTCTGACGCGGATGTTCATCAGTCCAAACAAGAAAGATGTGTCAGTATGACTATGCCCCGTCGTGCGGTCCCGACACCCCCCTAAGATAGATAATGGGGGGCGTCTTCACCGCTTGGTTCTGACGCGGATGTTCATCAATCCAAACAAGAAAGATGTGTCAGTACGACTATGCCCCACCGTGCGTCCCGACACCCCCCCTAAGATAGATAATGGGGGGCGCCTTCACCGCTTGGTTCTGACGCGGATGTTCATCAGTCCAAACAAGAAAGATGTGGCAGTACGACTATGCCCCGTCGTGTGGTCCCGGCACCCCCCCTAAGAAAGATAATGGGGGGCAACTCATGTTACGGACTGGCCTCCGCATGCGATGCCGCTGCACGCCGCGTCGTCGCCTGCTACGGCTCGTTCCTGGCTCGGCCTCGCCGGGGGTGGGGAGGGGGGGTCCCTCCCCCCTCCCTACCCGGCTTGGCCTCGCGCTAACGCGGCAGTGCGCTCGTTTGACAGGCGCATTGCGGTTATTCTGTTTCCCCCACCCCACGCACCACACCCCGGTAAGATAGATAATGGGGGGCGCCTTCACCGCTTGGTTCTGACGTGGATGTTCATCAGTCCAAACAAGAAAGATGTGTCAGTACGACTATGCCCCGTCGTGCGGTCCCGACACCCCGCCCCCCCCCCCCCCCCGCCCCTAAGATATATAATGGGGGGGGGGGCGCCTTCACTGCTTTGTTCTGACACGGATGTTCATCGGTCCAAAAAAGAAAGATGACTCCGTACGACTATGCCCCGTCGTGTTGTCCCGACCCCCCCCCCAAAGATAGCTAATGGGGGGCAACTCATGTTACGGACTCGCCTCCTCATGTGACGCCGCGGCACGCCGCGTCATCGCCTGCTACGGCTCGTTCCTGGCTCGGCCTCGCCTAGGGGGGGTCCCCCCCTCCCGCCGGCTTGGCCTCGCGCTAAAGCGGCAGTGCGCTCGTTTGACAGGCGCATTGCGGTTGTTCTGTTTCCCCCCACCCGACGCACCACACCCCCTAAGATAGATAATGGGGGGGTGCCTACACCGCTTGGTTCTGACGTGGATGTTCATCAGTCCAAACAAGAAAGATGTGTCAGTACCACTATGCCCCGTCGTGCGGTCCCGACACCCCCCCTAAGATAGATATTGGGGGGCAACTCATGTTACTGACTCGCCTGCTACGGCTCGTTCCTGGCTCGGCCTCGCTGGGGGGGGGGGGCGGAGGGAGGGTCCCGACCCCCCTCCCCCCCGGCTCGGCCTCGCACTAACGCGGCAGTGCGTCGTTTGTCACGCGCAGTGCGGTTATTCTGTTTCCCCCACCCCACGCACCACACCCCCGTAAGATAGATAATGGGGGGCGCCTTCACAGCTTGGTTCTGACGCGGATGTTATCAGTCCAAACAAGAAAGATGTGTCAGTACGACTATGCCCCGTCGTGCAGTCCCGACATCCCCCCTAAGATAGATAATGGGGGGCGCCTTCACCGCTTGGTTCTGACGCGGATGTTCATCAGTCCAAACAAGAAAGATGTGTCAGTACGACTATGCCCTGTCATGCGGTCCCGACACCCCTCCCCTAAGATAGATAATGGGGGGCAACTCATGTTACGGACACGCCTCCGTATGCGACGTCGCGCCGTCGCCTGCTACGGCTCGTTCCTGGCTCGGCCTCCCCGGGGGGAAAGGGGGTCCCGACCCCCCTCCCCCTGGCTCGGCCTCGCGCTAGCGCGGCAGTGCGCTCGTTTGACAGGCGCATTGCGGTTATTCTGTTCCCCCCTCCCCACGCACCACACCCCCGTAAGATAGATAATGGGGGGCGCCTTCACCGCTTGGTTCTGACGCGGATGTTCATCAGTCCAAACAAGAAAGATGTGTCAGTATGACTATGCCCCGTCGTGCGGTCCCGACACCCCCCCTAAGATAGATAATGGGGGGCGTCTTCACCGCTTGGTTCTGACGCGGATGTTCATCAATCCAAACAAGAAAGATGTGTCAGTACGACTATGCCCCACTGTGCGTCCCGACACCCCCCCTAAGATAGATAATGGGGGGCGCCTTCACCGCTTGGTTCTGACGCGGATGTTCATCAGTTCGAACAAGAAAGATGTGGCAGTACGACTATGCCCCGTCGTGTGGTCCCGGCACCCCCCCTAAGAAAGATAATGGGGGGCAACTCATGTTACGGACTGGCCTCCGCATGCGATGCCGCGGCACGCCGCGTCGTCGCCTGCTACGGCTCGTTCCTGGCTCGGCCTCGCCGGGGGTGGGGAGGGGGGGTCCCTCCCCCCTCCCTACCCGGCTTGGCCTCGCGCTAACGCGGCAGTGCGCTCGTTTGACAGGCGCATTGCGGTTATTCTGTTTCCCCCACCCCACGCACCACACCCCCCTAAGATAGATAATGGGGGGCGCCTTCACCGCTTGGTTCTGACGTGGATGTTCATCAGTCCAAACAAGAAAGATGTGTCAGTACGACTATGCCCCGTCGTGCGGTCCCGACACCCCCCCCCCCCCCGCCCCTAAGATATATAATGGGGGGGCGCCTTCATTGCTTGGTTCTGACACGGATGTTCATCGGTCCAAAAAAGAAAGATGACTCAGTACGACTATGCCCCGTCGTGTTGTCCCGACCCACCCCCCCCCCCAAAGATAGCTAATGGGGGGCAACTCATGTTACGGACTCGCCTCCTCATGTGACGCCGCGGCACGCCGCGTCATCGCCTGCTACGGCTCGTTCCTGGCTCGGCCTCGCCTAGGGAGGGTCCCCCCCTCCCGCCGGCTTGGCCTCGCGCTAAAGCGGCAGTGCGCTCGTTTGACAGGCGCATTGCGGTTGTTCTGTTTCCCCCCACCCCACGCACCACACCCCCTAAGATAGATAATGGGGGGGTGCCTACACTGCTTGGTTCTGACGTGGATGTTCATCAGTCCAAACAAGAAAGATGTGTCAGTACCTCTATGCCCCGTCGTGCGGTCCCGACACCCCCCCTAAGATAGATATTGGGGGGCAACTCATGTTACTGACTCGCCTGCTACGGCTCGTTCCTGGCTCGGCCTCGCTGGGGGGGGGGGCGAAGGGAGGGTCCCGACCCCCCTCCCCCCGGCTCGGCCTCGCACTAACGCGGCAGTGCGTCGTTTGGCACGCGCAGTGCGGTTATTCTGTTTCCCCCACCCCACGCACCACACCCCCGTAAGATAGATAATGGGGGCGCCTTCACCGCTTGGTTCTGACGCGGATGTTATCAGTCCAAACAAGAAAGATGTGTCAGTACGACTATGCCCCGTCGTGCAGTCCCGACATCCCCCCTAAGATAGATAATGGGGGCGCCTTCACCGCTTGGTTCTGACGCGGATGTTCATCAGTCCAAACAAGAAAGATGTGTCAGTACGACTATGCCCTGTCGTGCGGTCCCGACACCCCTCCCCTAAGATAGATAATGGGGGGCAACTCATGTTACGGACATGCCTCCGTATGCGACGCCGCGCCGTCGCCTGCTACGGCTCGTTCCTGGCTCGGCCTCCCCGGGGGGAAAGGGGGTCCCGACCCCCCTCCCCCCGGCTCGGCCTCGCGCTAGCGCGGCAGTGCGCTCGTTTGACAGGCGCATTGTGGTTATTCTGTTCCCCCCTCCCCACGCACCACACCCCCGTAAGATAGATAATGGGGGGCGCCTTCACCGCTTGGTTCTGACGCGGATGTTCATCAGTCCAAACAAGAAAGATGTGTCAGTATGACTATGCCCCGTCGTGCGGTCCCGACACCCCCCCTAAGATAGATAATGGGGGGCGTCTTCACCGCTTGGTTCTGACGCGGATGTTCATCAATCCAAACAAGAAAGATGTGTCAGTACGACTATGCCCCACCGTGCGTCCCGACACCCCCCCTAAGATAGATAATGGGGGGCGGCTTCACCGCTTGGTTCTGACGCGGATGTTCATCAGTCCAAACAAGAAAGATGTGGCAGTACGACTATGCCCCGTCGTGTGGTCCCGGCACCCCCCCTAAGAAAGATAATGGGGGGCAACTCATGTTACGGACTGGCCTCCGCATGCGATGCCGCGGCACGCCGCGTCGTCGCCTGCTACGGCTCGTTCCTGGCTCGGCCTCGCCGGGGGTGGGGAGGGGGGGTCCCTCCCCCCTCCCTACCCGGCTTGGCCTCGCGCTAACGCGGCAGTGCGCTCGTTTGACAGGCGCATTGCGGTTATTCTGTTTCCCCCACCCCACGCACCACACCCCCCTAAGATAGATAATGGGGGGCGCCTTCACCGCTTGGTTCTGACGTGGATGTTCATCAGTCCAAACAAGAAAGATGTGTCAGTACGACTATGCCCCGTCATGCGGTCCCGACACCCCCCCCCCCCCCGCCCCTAAGATATATAATGGGGGGGCACCTTCACTGCTTGGTTCTGACACGGATGTTCATCGGTCCAAAAAAGAAAGATGACTCAGTACGACTATGCCCCGTCGTGTTGTCCCGACCCCCCCCCCCCAAAGATAGCTAATGGGGGGCAACTCATGTTACGGACTCGCCTCCTCATGTGACGCCGCGGCACGCCGCGTTATCGCCTGCTACGGCTCGTTCCTGGCTCGGCCTCGCCTAGGGGGGTCCCCCCCTCCCGCCGGCTTGGCCTCGCGCTAAAGCGGCAGTGCGCTCGTTTGACAGGCGCATTGCGGTTGTTCTGTTTCCCCCCACCCCACGCACCACACCCCCTAAGATAGATAATGGGGGGCGCCTTCATCGCTTGGTTCTGACGCGGATGTTCATCAGTCCAAACAAGAAAGATGTGTCAGTACGACTATGCCCCGTCGTGCAGTCCCGATACCCCCCCTAAGATAGATAATGGGGGCCGCCTTCACCGCTTGGTTCTGACGTGGATGTACAACAGTCCAAACAAGAAAGATGTGTCAGTACGACTATGCCCCGTCGTGCGGTCCCGACACCCCCCTAAGATAGATAATTGGGGGCAACTCATGTTACGGACTCGCCTCCGCATGCGACGCCGCGGCACGCCGCGTCGTCGCCTGCTACGGCTCGTTCCTGGCTCGGCCTCGCCGCGGGGGGATGGTCCCGACCCCCCCTCCCCCCCGGCTCGGCCTCGCGCTAACGCGGCAGTGCGCTCGTTTGACAGGCGCCGTGCGGTTATTCTATTTCCCCCACCCCATGCACCACACCCCCCTAAGATAGAAAATGGGGGGCGCCTTCACCGCTTGGTTCTGATGCGGATGTTCATCAGTCCAAACAAGAAAGATGTGTCAGTACGACTATGCCCCGTCGTGCAGTCCCGACACCCCCTCTAAGATAGATAATGGGGGGCGCCTTCACCGCTTGGTTCTGACGCGGATGTTCATCAGTCCAAACGAGAAAGATGTGTCAGTACGACTATGCCCCGTCGTGCGGTCCCGACCCCCCCCCCCCCCCAAAGATAGATAATGGGTGGCAACTCATGTTACGGACTCGCCTCAGCATGCGACGCCGCAACACGCCGCGTCGTCGCCTGCTATGGCTCATTCCTGGCTCGGCCTCACCGGGGGGGGGGGGGAGGGAGTCCCTTCCCCCTCCCCCCCCGGCTCGGCCTCGAGCTAACGCGGCAGTGCACTCATTTGATAGGCGCAGTGCGGTTATTCTGTTTCCCCCACCCCACGCACCACACCCCCTAAGATAGATAATGGGGGCGCCTTCACCGCTTGGTTCTGACGCGGATGTTCATCAGTCCAAACAAGAAAGATGTGTCATTACGACTATGCCCCGTCGTGCGGTCCCGACACCCCCCCCTAAGATAGATAATGGGGGCGCTTTCACTTCTTGGTTCTGATGCGGATGTTCATCAGTCCAAACAAGATAGATGTGTCAGTACGACTATGCCCCGTCGTGCGGTCCCGACAGCCCCCTAAGATAAATAATGGGGGCCGCCTTCACAGCTTGGTTCTGACGCGGATGTTCATCAGTCCAAACAAGAAAGATGTGTCAGTATGACTATGCCCCGTCGTGCAGTCCCAACACCCCCCCTAAGATAGATAATGGGGGGCAACTCATGTTACGGACTCACCTCCGCATGCGACGCCGCGGCATGCCGCGTCGTTGCCTGCTACGACTCGTTCCTGGCTCGGCCTCGCCGGGGGGAGGGGGGGACCCCGGCTCGGCCTCGCGCTAATGCGGCAGTGCGCTCGTTTGACAGGTGCATTGCAGTTATTCTGTTTCCCCCCACCCCACGCACCATACCCCCCTAAGATAGATAATGGGAGGCGCCTTCACCGCTTGTTTCTGACGCGGATGTTCATCAGTCCAAACACTGAAAATAACCACAAAAAAAGGACAAAATTAGACACTTAAAAAAAGAGTCAGTTCGACCTGATGACGATAATCGGTCCTAATAAAAAATAATGCTTCTAGCAGGCAAGAAAATTCATAAGCACTACAAAAAAAAAGCTTAGAAGCATCAGTCTGCATTACTTGATCGATAAAGTACTAGATTCATAAATAAAAAAATTTGACTGCCCAAGGGACAGGCCGGCCCTAGGTGGTAGGGTACGTGGACTCAAGCCCACAGCGAACCGAGGGTGAATCCGTCGCAAACCAAACTGCGTGGGGCCAGCCGACCAGGGCCCATAGGTCATGACAGAGAGAGCGAGCGCCGTGTGTAAGCGCTCAAGTAAGTATACAGAGGTGTTCGAAGGCTAAGCCTCGGCAGCGCTTATAAACCGGTCGCTAGCCCTCTCAGTTAGCGAGGTGGGACTAAACTCATAGCGCACGCGCAGGCAGCAGTGCACAGCCGCGCGGACGAGCTATTTGGGCCGAAAAAAGACGGCTCAGGGGGAGGGCCCAATACGACAGAGCGAGCCAATACAAATTCCTACTGAACCCACACGGCCCATTGAAGGAACAAAAGTGAAAAACTAAAAATAAATAACAGAAAAAAATAAGTTCAAATACTAATTAAAGAAAAGTTCAAATACATGTTAGTTGTAAAATTAAAATAATCTACTAAAAAATATAATCTTTTTTTTCAAAAAAAGCAAAACAAAAACGTCACATATGCAGCACACAACAGATAAAAATAACTAGATAAAAGGATATTTCAACATAGGAGATTTTAACAAAATTCCATAAACAAAAAATTTAAAAGTAAAAATACTAATATTCAAAAAGTTCCAACAAAAAATGGGATGTGCAGCAAGATCAAATTCTTTTTTTTTTAAATGGTTAGAACTATCAGGAGTGAACTAAAAAGAAATTGTGGTCTAAATTTCCATCAGTCCAAGAAAAATATACTACAACCAATGAATGCGACTGGGGCTTGTCATACAAAGTACTTCAGTACTATCATCAATAGCCTGTAAGTTCAACAAACTCCAAACAAGTAGTGCTACATCCCTGAATAGCATATAATTTCATGTTCGAACCATCTACATGAAAAATATGCCAGTACTAACAAAGGATGTATATCAGTTCAAGATAGGTGCTGGTCACAGATAAAATTATATATAAATAATATAACCCATGCAATTGAGCTAATAGGATCCATTACATTAAAATATAACCCATACATTAATATAGGAACCATTCAAACCATATGGAAAAACATAGAGTTCAACCATCTCATACACATTATTTTAAAAATCATTCAACAAAATCAAACACCGTGCAAAATGTCACAACCGGCTTCATTTGCCACAATAAGCCTACAGTACACAAAGCCTGAACTTCAGAGAGCCACTTTCCCTGAAGAACATCACCATCACCACATCTCCCTCCTCAATTCCAGACTCAGCCACAAATTGCTTCCACCCAGCAGTTAGGTTGATGCAACCATAAAAGTCAATGTGGTAGGAAACTTCCATACATTGATAGCCATTCTTGTGCTCCATCTCCATGTTTAGTATCCCTGAACTAGCAGCTACAATCCTGATTCTGGATGTCCTTCTCTGCAACTGGGCAAGCATACAAAAAAGAAAAGTAAGCACCTCACATAACTGAATATTTGCACAGATCTGGCAACTGTTAAAAGAACAAGTGCAAGATTTGAACCCAAAAAAAAACACCAACCTAACTACTGTTAATTCCTGACGAAACTGAAGAAATATACATAGGAATACCTACTGTTAAATACTGACAAAACTGAAGAAAATATAGATCCAGTATATTGATTTCAAATGAAACTTACAAAAGTAGAGAACAAAAACACAGTAGCAAAACACATACCCAGGTCTCCTCCAGGTCTTCAGCAGCCAGGCGGCAAACATAGGGCACCCGAAACCCATGGTTGGTGGTCAGCAGCGACGCAAGTTGTCCACGGCGCTGACTCTGGGTGAGCTCCAAACCATATTCGTACAAACAAGCGTCCGCTATGGGCTCCATCCTTGCCAGGCACCCACACGAACAATCCTCCACGGACACCACAGGTAAAAAAGCAAGAACAAAGAAAGGGGAGCGGACCCTAGATCTGAGCTTTGGAGGAATGAAGAAGAGGGAGAAGAAGTCTGAGCCACACACCAACAAAGATGGACAGGATTTATAGCCAGGATGACTGCCAGTATATATAAAAAATGATAAAAACGGAGGTGGGTAGGTAGCCGGTAGAAATTAAAACACGCACAGCAGTTATTCTCCTATCTACATGCAGTCCTACAGAAATGACGTGGAGCAGTTCAACTATAGTTACGATAGCCGGTCAAGGCGCATAGAAGACTGCGAGTAATTTCAACGACCACAGAAAAACACACACCAAATTTAAATCCAGCGATTGACCAAAATTATAGAAATCCGTCACTCCAAACAAACACGCTAGACCACAACAGAATAAAACAAAGCACTCAACAGAAGACATTTCATACAAGTCAGCTCCGCCCATGAGTAAAACAGTGAAATCGGATTCAACATCTACGAAGGGAGTACGAGCAACTCCAAGAGCAAAATTAAGGACGCAGATATCCTCGTACGAACCTCACACCACTACTGCAATGCTAATTAGAAAAAAGAACGCGCGACCGGCAAGAACACGCATGCGAGGCGGCCATGGACGACGCGCCATGAACCACACAACCCATGACGAAAAATTCCCACCAAATAATCTCAAAAACTAACACACAGTGATGAATTGAAGACCACAGTAACTCATACAAGCACGTACGAACGTAAATTGCACGATACGAACACCACGCCAACACCAGCGCCCGGAACAACTCCGCCATGGTTGCTCATGCCGTCACCGCCGGCGACCTGAGCTCGGAAAACACGACCAGAAGAGTGCGACGCGTGCGGAATCTCGGCTACTACTCCTCTGACAACACCCGGCCGGCAGGAACGCGCGGAGAACCACCCAAAGCTCGCCGACGAACCCTCTGGTTACGCCCATGGAAGACACAGGGCGGGCAGTTCGCGTAGACAAGCACGTCAGTACAGAGGCATGATATCGTCAGTTCAAGGATAGTTACAGAATAATATTCTGCTACGCGAAACAGAATATCTCGGATGTATACATATATATACATATATATACATATATATATATATATATATATATATATATATATATATATATATGTATATATATGTATATATATGTATATACATTGATAACTTCCGACTGATCGTCCGTTAGTGACAGATCCGAACGATCCCATCCCGCCTGCCTCGCGCGACGATCCCATCTCTCCTCCCTCGCGTGATTTCTTCCTAATCAGCACGGTTCCTTCATTTTTTTTCTCCCACTCGAGAAGCACATGCAAGGGCGAGAAAAAAGAAAATCTGGCTGGAGAGGATTCGAACTCTGCTCTCTTGTATCAAGTACTAATCCAACAACCAACTCACCTTAGGTTGTTTTTTGTCCAATAAATTGGAGTCCGCCTACTTGATCCTTATTTACCTCTGCCTTCTTTCCTAGTCATACAAAATGAAAAAAAAACAAAGGAAAATACGTGCACATGGGTTTGAACCCATGACGTCTACTCCAAATGTTCGACGCACTGACCAGCTCAACAAACTATTATTGTTGTCCTACTACATATAAACTAGATATTGGAACCTTCTTTACTTTCATATCAAGATTTTCTTTTCTTTTCTTAACTTAAGTTACCAACCCCGAGGGTAGATAAAGTTACTAGCCGTACGGTATGATGTTTGAACAACTTTTTTATATTGGGTCAGAGTTATCACGATGTTGCACATAAATTATCATGTGTGCGGCATGTAAAATACCATGTTATTTACACAGAACTTATCGGGCTATGTTTTCAACAATTTTTCTTAGGATCAACGTTACCATGATGTTTGTACATAAGTTATCAGGTCCGCGGTGCCTAACTTACCATGTTATTTACACATAAGTTATCAGCGGTATGTTTTTTCAACAAATTCTTTTTCCTACGGCTAATTTTTTTACCGTGGTGTTTGTTCATAAATTATCAGATTTGAGGTGCATATATTACCATGTTATTTACACATAAGTTACCGGGGCTATGTTTTCAACAACTTTTTCCCTCGGGTTAAAATTACAGCATTTTTTGTACTGAAGTTATCAGGTCTGCGGTGAATATATTACCCTGATATTTGCACAGAAGTTACCGAGGTTATGTTTTCAACAACCTTTGTCCCTCGGCTCAAAGTGATCATGATGTTTGTACCTAAGTTATCAGGTCTGCGGTGAGTATATTATCATGCTATTTATACAGAAGTTGGGGTCAAAGTTACCAGCTATGTTTTCAATAATTTTCCCCATTGGTCAAAGTTACCAGGGTGTTTGCACGTAATTTATCAAGTCTGCCGTGCGTTTCTTACCATGGTATTTACACATAAAATTATTGGTGGTATGTTTATATTTTTTTTCACTGAGTCGAGGTTATCACGGTGTTTGTACGTAAGTTACCATGCCTGCCGTGCGTAAATTACCATGATTTTTCGTAGAAGTTACCGGGGTATATTTTCAACAACTTTTTTTTCGTAGTATCAAAGTTACCACGGTATTTATACATAAGTTATCAGGTCCGTAGTGTGTATGTTACCATGTTATTCACACATGAGTTAGCGAGGATATTTTTTTCTAAGGTTTATTTTCATATATTGGACAAGGACTAAAGCTGGTGTGTCTTGGTTATTGGGTCAAAAATCCAATGCAATGGCCTTGATTGTTGTGGTTTTCTTTTACTCGCGTGTAGTGAAGTACAAAGGAAAAAACTAACGTACAACTTAACATAAACAGGTTCTTATTGAGATGGTTGAGATCCTACCACCCAAACGATGTGTTGTGGGCTCGATTCCCACTTCTCACATGATTTTTTGTCTCCCGGACATGCTAGAGAAAAAAAAACAATCGCGAGCTGCGCTAGAATTCTGGATCGAACGTCAATCAGATCATTCGGATCTGTTATGAGTTTCCGATCGTTCGGAAATTACAAATTTGGTATCAAGATATATACCTGCATCAAGATTCGAACCGTTAGTGGGGTTAAGTTCCCTTTCTCTCTCCTGCAATGATTTATTTCACATCTCAAACACTGCCATACCCTGACCAAAGGCTGACCCCACTGTTCCGTCAGACAGGCTAGTCCATACTAGCTCACGTGCCACCAGTGAATGGTTCCGGTCTTTTTGTTTTTAGCGATCATAAAGTACCATGTCGGACATGCACGTAACGGAGCCCGTTTTATTCGTCCATGCCGTTTTCTTCCTTTTAAGGCCATCTCCAATAGTTTGTAGGTAGTCTTGTTGGTAAAATTATCCATGTCATCAACCAACAAAGAATCATACAACTACTCCAATGGTTACATCTATACTATCCAATAGGAGAAGAGAGAATAAGTGCAATTGCTCTCTACATAGCCTTGGAGCTTGTGCAAGAGCTGTTGGTTAATCTACATACAGCTTTACCCTCTCTCCTCATTTATTTGCTGCCATGTCATCATATATCTTAGGTGGCAAAGTTTACCGACAACTATCTTACAGCCATTGGAGATGCCCTAATGCTACTACTATCGCTAGGCAATTCTATTCCTGGCAACCGCTAGGTACAAATTTCTGGAACCGTGCGCAATTTAAAAACATACTCATTGAGTATTCTGTGATATTTTTTGGCGGTTGTTGAGGACGGGCAGGACGTCATCACCGTAGAGCGAAGGTGGCAGGCAAGGAGACGACGAGTACTCCTGCCCGTCGAGGACCTTTGCTTCCACCTGCAGATATCGGTGGAGGTTGCCGTGGCTCCCGCAGATCACCTCCTCCTCAAACTTCAGCTACAAATCTCGCTAGGGTCGAGCGGATCGAAGAACTCATGCCCTGGATCGTGAAGCATCTGACAACCCCGAGTTGCCTGTCATCTCCCTTCCCATGCTCCACACATGGATCGATCCCGGGACGACGGTGGTGGTCACTGTCGCTCGCTGTACCGCCCATGGGCCTGCTCGCATGGAGGATGCTAGGGGCGGGTGCTGCTTCTCCGTCGTGTCCTGGCTGCCTAGGCTCGGCCTCCCGCGTGTGTGTGGTGAAGCGGGCACTTGCGTGGAGATGACAGCGGTGGTGGAGCTTGGGGAGGAAGACGGCACTGAGGACTAGGGTGATGGGCAGGAGTGCAGCGCTGCCGGCTGGATCCAGTCGGTGGATATTTAGGAGATGAGCCCTGGCTTGGAGTGGATAAGGATATGAGAGAGTTGGGTACGCAGCACACAAAAAACTCATTCATCTCACATGCTCCACAAAGTTCCATTCCTCGAATAAGGAGAAAGCAGGCTGCCTGATGGGTGAGACTGGAGAGACGGTTTTTTTTGTGGAATCTTACCGAGTCAGGTAGAACGTATGTCAAAAAAGAAATTAGCTGGGAGGAATATGACACATTGCTTGTATGAGTTGCTTTAACAAACTGAAGGAACTGAACCTTCCAAATATTTCACACGGAAGGATTGGAGAGAGTTATTTTTAGAGAAGATTGAAGAGAGTTTTTTCTTTTGCAAGAAAAAATATCGGTTTATAAAGCTGCCGAACGTCAAAATATTAGAATCCCGTCCGATCATCGGCACAACCCTTTTTCCTCGCACGGTCGCACCAGATGGGTGACAGGGTGAGACAGGCCACTTCGTTATCCATTTCTCCTCCACTCCCAGACGGCAACCACCACTTCCCCACTCACGCAACCACCACTCTCGATTCAACCCGACCAGATCGCCGGCGAGGGTTTGTGCGGTGGCCTGCCTGTGGATCTCGGCGGCATGGGGATAGATCGAAAAGCGGCAGCGCTCAAGGATGCGGGGCGCAGAAGGGGGAGGAGCAGGGCCGTCGCGGTGCTGTTCGAGGAGGCAGGGCGTGGAGGAAGAAAGCATCGGCGGAGCTGACGCCGACGCCGCCGCGCCTCACGGACATCAACCAGGAGGTGGACAAGGCCCCGCGGCTCGCAGCCGAGCTGCTCGTCGGCGGGGACGCCGTCTTCTTCGTGCGGCGCCGTTGGGAAACTACTCACCGGGATTGACCACGAGCCCGAGCTGCTCGTCGGCGTGGACGCCGTCTTCCTCGTGCAGCGCTGACGGGGAACTAATCGATGGATTCACCTCGAGCCCGAGCTGCTCGTCGGCGGGGACGCCGTCTTCCTCGTGCGGCGCCGATGGGGAACTACTCGCCGGTATTCACCCCGAGCCCAGGTATTCCGCCGCCTCTCGGTAGCCGCCGAGCTGTCCTCATGCGCATGTGCCGGAGGCCCTGTGGTTCCACCTCAGGAGACCGCTCGTCTGCTTCGTGCTCCTCCGGCACCCGATGCCATGGAGCTGAACTCAAGGTCTCATTCCCTTACCACCCATGTGTTTGTTTTCCTCCCCCAAAATACGTGTGTTGTGTGTTCATGCATACGGGAGTAGGGAGATGATCTTTGTTGGATCAATCATCTGAGTACAGTTTTCAATCTGTAAATTTAGCTTTTGGTTTTAGAATTGGTATGGATAATCTGTAGTTGCCATGGGGCATTTTCCAGTATGCAGTGATGGCAAGTTTATATGTTTGATATGCGCCCCCACTGTATTTTTGCCAAGTATTTTGCTTAGGGAGAACAATTTTTTCCATGGCACATTCATACAGTTTGCCATCTCTGCAAAGTAGAGCCGTTCTAGTCAACCATCTTACATTTTTCAGAGGTGTCATGGCAATTTTCAACCCACATTTACCATGGTAAATTCCAATCTGCAGGTTTGGTTTAGCATAGGTACAATCTGTAGTTGCCCTAGGCAAATCCCAGTACGCACTGATGACAGGTGCTTATGTAACACTTTTTGGCATGGCAAAATTTGCAAGTAATACGGCAACTTTTAGTAAATTTTATCTAAAAAACGTGCATGAATTTGCCATGGCAAAAAATATTCATCTGAAAGAAAGAAATTTTCCATGGGCTGTATAATGAATTTGCCATGGCAAAATTTCAAAATAATATGGCAAATTTTAGTAATTTTTATCTAAAATTTTGTGCATGATTTTGCCATGGCAAAAGTGTTATCTAAAAGAAAGAAATTTGCCATGGCAAAATTTTAATGACATTTTGCCTTCATCAGAAAATGTTTTTTGTCATGGCAAGTGTTGTTTTTTGGTGACAAATTTACAAAACCATGTGTTTCTTGTTCTTTTTCATTACAAAACCATGTGTTTCTTGCCATGGATATATATTATGATCAGTACAAAAATGTCATATCACATGCAATAGATTTTGCCATGTTTTTTGTAATATGATTTTCTCTACCACCGTGGCCTTTTGTTTTGTTTTTTGGACCTGCTGGAATTCATGCTTGTTGGGCCAGTAGAAAAAGGTCGTAGGGATGAAACATTCAGTGTGGAATCTTTCTCAGCCCGAACGTTGTAGTTCGTTTTGATCGATGGGTCGCTACGAACATTTTGTTCGGTCTGGAGAGCTCCCAGACCGAACGTTCGGGAGTTATTGGTGTCAAAAAGATTGGAGAGAGTTAAGGCAGAAGGCTCCACAGGCACGAGGTAGGAGAAGGCTTCTTTGTGTGTGTGTGGCCGCGTCTCTCTCACTGTCTGTGAAGGCTCACAAGCTGGCTCTAAAAAGTGCACTGGGAGCTGCGAGGGCATCAGGGCAGGGCTGACACATCAAACGTGAGGCCAGGAACGAAACCATTTGAGTTTTGCTTACCACCCACTAACAACCCTATGTGCTTACCAAGTTTTGAAGCACAAGACAAGGAACTCGTGTCGTGCATCACAATGTATAGTATTATACATACAAAAAATCCAAGAAATGAAGTATAAATAAATGATGGGTATACTTCTACTGTTTTTGTGAAAAGACCATAGACCATATATTTAAGTATCAATAGGTTCGTACAAACAAACACATACAAAAGATAAAATTACAATAAAATCCTTGGGAGTGCCGAAGTTTTCTTTCTC
This sequence comes from Elymus sibiricus, assembly GCA_039707655.1. Lineage (NCBI taxonomy): Eukaryota > Viridiplantae > Streptophyta > Magnoliopsida > Poales > Poaceae > Elymus > Elymus sibiricus. Next base: position 202,414,831 of record CM077670.1, read on the forward strand.
TTGCATCCGTCGGCGGTGCATGGTGAGCATAACTCGATCCATTGTATCGCCGGCGATGCACATCCACACCTCCTCCTTTCCGAGCCCCTCCAACTCCAGCGGCGATGCCACCCACGATCACAAAGGCGTGGGATCGCATCCTCCATTGTCGGTTTCTCACACAAAATATCTCAGTTTTACGCAAATCGTATGATGGTTCCAAGTGTTGTTTTTACGGTTCTTCATGGCGATCCATTGTATCGCGTCGCACATTTCCGACTAGGTGGGATGTCGGTTCCTCACACAAGATATCTCGGTTCTCGCAAATCGTATGATGGTTCCAAGTCTTGTTTTTACGGTTCTTCATGGCGATCCATTGTATCGCGTCGCACATTTCTGACTAGGTGGGATGTCGGTTCCTCACACAAGATATCTCGGTTCTCGCAAATCGTATGACGCTTCCAAGTCTTGTTTTTACAGTTCTTCATGGCGATCCATTGTATCGCGTCACACATTTTCGACTAGGTGGGATGTCGGTTCCTCGCACAAGATATCTCGGTTCTACGCAAATCATATGCCGGTTCCAAGTCTTGTTTTTACGGTTCTTCGTGCTGATCCATTGTATCGCATCAAACATTTCCGAGTAGGTGGGATGTCGGTTCCTCACACAAATTACCTCAGTTCTACGCAAATCGTGTGACGGTTCCAAGTCTTGTTTTTACAGTTTTTCATGACGATCCATTGTATCGCGTCGCACATTTCCGAGTAGGTGGGATGTCAGTTCCTCACACAAGATATCTCGGTTCTACGCAAATCGTATGACGGTTCCAAGTCTTGTTTTTACGGTTTTTCATGGCGATCCATTGTATCGCGTCGCACATTTCCGAGTAGTTGGGATGTCAGTTCCTCACACAAGATATCTCGGTTCTACGCAAATCGTATGATGGTTCCAAGTCTTGTTTTTACGCAAATCCTCACACAAGAGTATCAGTTTTAAAGCCAGTGTATTTGAGCACGTCGACTGGGACTTGGTTGCGTGCGTGCCCTCCTCCACCCGCCCCCCTCCCGGCAGGGGTGTGTCCAGCCCGGCAACCATGGAACTGCGCCCCTTCCTGCATCCATGGCCGACCAGTGCGGCTCGGGGCCTGGCAAGCCTTGGGAGTTGCGCTCCTTCCGACTCCAACGGCTCGCCGGCGCTGCGGCGCCTCCACATCCCCACCCTGCTGGTGCTTTGGTTGGCCGTCCATCCTGGCGTGTCTTCAAATCCGGTGCACTCCGGGAGCTGCACCCCCTTTCAGCTCCTTGGGCTTGCCGGCATCCTTGCTGCTCTGGTCCCGGTGACCCGGATCTATGCTACCGTCCAGATCTCGGCTCGCTCGGGCCTCCGGCCACCGACGCTGATCGGAATGTTTCTCCTGGACCCACAAGTTCTCCACTGCTGGGAATGTATGTCAAGTGATAATCAAAGTATTTTGTTGATGTAAATCGTACGTGTACAATTGCTATGTTTGTTAGGTTGCTAATCACATGTGCGACCAGGAATAACATGTTCTTTGACCAGAAAATAAACTCCTTAGTTTTTTTTTTTTGAGGGAAACTCCTTAGTTTATTTTGTTGCGGGGAATAAATTCCTTAGTTTTTTTGTACATCAGAACATCAAGTTTACAGTTCACATAGTCGGATACCATTGCATGGGGAGAGTGTCGACCATCACGGCGTGGGCAGAGACAGAGGAGGAGCTTGAGATGGATAAGGCCTCAGTGAGCACGGCGCGAGGATCAACTAGAGTAGCACTGCGTCGGCGGGCATGGTACGGCAAGGCAAAGGAATGGTTTCAGCTAGAAAACAACTACAGTACGATGGATGCGAGATGAACCTGGAGTGTTGCTATCTCACGTGACCTTGTAAAATTATGTATCCACTACTTGTGGAAAGGGAGGGGCATATACGTGGACAGGTATGAGCCACTTGCTGGCAAAACCCATGCACCCGTGTTGCTGTTCCTCAAAAAAAAAAATTCTTGTAAGAAAAACACATGCACCCGTGAGATGTGGAGAATGAGGTGTAAAACGGTAGCAGACAACGAGCCTACATATTTCGTTTGGTCAAAAGGTTTGCATGCACTTCTTCGGTGCTTGCTGCATGCATGTGCTGGTCCCCAGACTCCGACACACAATGTGGTCCTCTGCTAAAAAGCTTCACTAGTGGCAGACCATGACAGGCAAAAGGTCGCTGGAAAATGGAGAAATAGAAGGCAGGTTTTAGCCCCTCCTGTGAGCGCACAGATCTCCTTGCGTGCGTCGACGGCAGCGATGGTTGTGACCCCGGTACATTTTGATATCCACAATTTCGCATATATATATATATATATATATATATATATAGCCGGTCTATTCTGTCAATATTGGCAGAATAGTTATTTCGTCCACACTTCTGAAATGCACGCTCAACGCGAGTGCACTGCATTTTCTAAAGCAAAGGTACTGCAATACAAAGACTAGTGAACTTCGCGTCGTAAAAAACTGCACGCGGTGTTTTTCGGTAATGTTTTCAAGCCAGTTTTTAAACCATTTGTCGGAACAAGGCGTGTAATATACCGTTGGAAAGCTATGGATTAGGCGCAACTTCGCCATGTTGAACACTTTTCGAGATTCCTCGCGGTTTAAGAGCAGTTTCGAAAACGGTGGGCTCCTGACGAGTGGTAGCGAGTGTATTTTTGCGTTTTTTCGCAAACCGCTTGTTGGAATGAAGTAAATGATAAGCCGTTGGAAAGATATCGTCGAGGCGCAACTTTTTCATATATATTACTTTCTCTAATTCCTTACGGTTTAAGAGCAGTTTCAAATTTACTAAATCGCGGAATTCTGTTTTTCAATTTTTTACAATTTTTCGGTACTGTTTTCGCTCTAGTTTTTTAACTGTATGTCGAAATGAGGCGTGTGATACGCCGTTGGAAAGCTATGGACGAGGCGCAACTTTCATATGTAGAAATTATATTGAGATTCCTTATGGTTTTAAATTAATTTTGAAAATGGTGCGGCGGACGACGAGTGGCAGCGACCGTTTTTTCACGAATTTTTACAAACCGCTGGTCAGAATAATGCGAATGATACGCCGTTGGAAAGATATCGACGAGGCGCATCTTTTTCATGTAGAACACTCTCTTTAATTCCTTATGGTTTAAGAGCAGTTTTGATTTTACCGAAATGCGGACACTCTGTTTTTCGTGACACCAAAATCGACGAGGGAACTACATCGGACAGAAGAACGCACTGCTTCAGACTAAAAACCGCACTGCATCAGACTGGCAAGAGAACTGCATTATTTCTTTTTGTCCTTTTTTCTAACTTTTTTATGAGCGAGAGTGGATCGCAGAGACAAGGGTAAGTGAACCACACCACTATCGTAAAGTGAACCGCAAACACTATCGAAGTGAACCGCTCTGGTTTTTTTTTGCGGTTTACATTGGACATAAGTGAACCGTAAACACTATCGAAGTAAACCGCAAACACTATCGAAGTGAACCGCATGCTCAAGAGGAAATAAACTGTTAATAAACAAATTATTAACTATGTCCATACAAATTTGTAGAAAAATTCCTCCAAAAATAATATAAAAGTGAATTCCTTTGTACATTTTTTTATAAAGTGAACTCCTTTGTACTATGCACTGCCCTGCAAATCCAAATCAATTATAACAAACTTCATGTGCCTTTAGGCCCATGCTTTTTAGCGAAATGAATTGCATACATTTTGTTTACATACAAGTGCACTGCCGGAATGATTTGCATAATTTTCCGACAAAAAATGGTGAACCACACACTCGCGCTAGCCGAACCACACATCACGGTCCCCGAACTGCATGCCGCGTGGCCGAAATGCAATGTATCACCGCCAAATTGCACTGCTGTCAGTTCAGAACCAACAAATTGCATTGCTGGAGTACACACCCACGAGCTGAACGCCGAAGATGCACACCACGCACTGCAGTGCTAAACCTGAGCAGATCCTCCACGCTAAACCTGAACAACAACCAAAAATAGTTCAGAGAATATGGGAAGAAGAAGAACATGTTGAAATATATAGCAGTTCTACAAATCAAAAGAACTGAATCCATCCACCCTACTTCTACAGTACAACATCCAGTCCATCCACCTACTTGCCACGGCTAGCAATCGAGCATACAATTTTTAAACTTTTTGTGGAAAGCTTGGGGTGCTACGCCTGGCTGCATTGCGGACTACACAACGGCCACCAGCGATCTTTTTTTCCAGAGAACAAAATGAACTGCATGTGGGGGAGGGGGCAGCTACCTCCCACGCTTCTGCCAGATCCGTCAGCAGCGCCATGGGTACTAGTGGCCGCTGGGAGAGAGACTGGATCAGAGATTGGTGGCGATGGCCGGCATGACACCACATCCACACGAGCGCCAACAGCGAACCGTATTTCCTTCGCTGTGGACTGCATGGCGCCGGGCCTTGCAAAGGCAGATGAGGGGGGCAGCGAACTGCAAGGTGGAGCGTAGGGAACTACTGCGCGCCCGGATCCGCACCGGAGATGCGAGGCAGGTGGCCCCTGCGTCCGTATCCAGCGCCAGACGAGGCATCTCACAGCGGAGATCGCCGGAATCCAGCGCCTCCTTGGAATCCCGCGCCTCCCCGAGACCGCCCGGCTGGAGGATGGAGGCAGAGGCCGTTGAGGCCGGCCATCGCATGGGCGGGGCCGTGGCCGTGGAGGCCGGCGTCGCGGGGCGGGGCCGGGGTGGGGTTGTAGGAGATATGCCCTAGAGGCAATAACAAATGTTATTATTTATCTCCATGTTCATAATTATGTTTATGTTCCATGCTATAACTGCTATGGTTCCCGAGCCCGTATATCCATAAAGGCTCTGAGGAAAACCCATGTGCACGTGTGGAATAATAAACGGTAAAAAGTATTCCTAGTCAAGCCTCTAAGACTGGCTCAAGTGTTGCATGATGATCACGTTTTCCTGATCATGGGCATGACTATGCCGGCAACTTTGAGGGCACAATGTTAGTAGAACACTTGTGTTGAATCGACCCGAATTGATGTTATGCTATGAGATTCATTCGTCATAAGTTAATGGTTAATAACACAGAGAAGTTAATGTTTGCATAATTCCTTAGACCATGAGAGTGTCGAGTTTCTTCATGCTTGCTTCATGAACTTTGGGGTTTGTTAAACGTCATCCGTAAATGGGTGGCTATTACGGCGGCTTACGGGTTCATGGAAAAGTATGTCAAGTAACTTGATAGCTCAAGATTGGGATTTGCTCCTCCGACGATGGAGAGATATCTCTGGGCCCTCTCAGTGTTACGGTATCCATCATCGTCTGGCTAGACACAATTGTGATTTGATCACAGGGATGCCGGAACACAGAAACGAGAAAAGAGAACAAAACCGGCAACGAGGTAACTTGCATAGTGGACAAGTTGTTGATCCACGGGGATGCAGAAAATCTCACCTCGGGTATTTGTAACATATCGCGAAGCAATAGGAATAGCACACGGCAACTGGAGGTTCACTCGAATATTCATTCGTGTGGGTATAGGGGTCAATATGGGTGTCCACAGCTCCGATGTTGATCATTGATCGGAAAGAGTTCCGATCATGTCTATACTTCACCGAACCTATAGGGTCACACGCTTAAGGGTCATCTATCTGCCGAATACTAGACGGGGAGTCTGAGAGAAAATCACCGAAAAAGTTTCGGACCAAACGGAAAAGTTCCGGAGAGGAAACTGGAATAGTTCCGGTAAAACTGAAAAGTTGTTTCAGGGTATTCCATTAAGTCAAATTGGTTCCGGCACATGCCTGGAAATTCTTGAAGGGTTCCAGAATCGTTCTGGTAACTTCTGGGATTTTTCCGGAGGAAAAACCGGAAATGTTCCGGAGCAGCCGGAACCGCTATGATAGCTTTTTCGCTGAAGAAACATTGTTCCGAAATTGTTTCGGAATGCGTTCAAAATTATTTTAGTGGGTACTGGAATTGTTCTAGGCACACAGAAATAATTTGGGATTTAACGGACGCAGAAAAATGTCTTCGTGAATAGTGAAAGTGCTTTTTGGATATTTTTTGGAAAAGCACCTTTTGGGATATTTTCCCAAAAGGTTTCTAGAAGGCTTGGGGGCTAAGAAACCCCCCTTGGGGGGGGGGGGGCCCAAGAGGTTGGCCGGCCACATGTGGAGGTGCTCCATGGGGCCCCACTTGCTCCATTAAAACCCTTTTATGCCCTTGTGAAAGTTTTCCTTCATGGGCATTTTGGGTTTTTTGGAAGTGCCCATCCTACCCCTTGCTTTTCCTATAAATAGAGGTGGAGGGGCTGCCTCCACACTCACTCCTTCTCACATACAAGTGCCATGACATTTCTGGCTTCTCTCTCCCTCCCAACGAAATAGTTTCGTAGAGCCGAAAGGCTGTCTGTGTTCCGGCGGGAACTAGTTCTGGACGGCGAAGCCCTGCCGGATAGATGACACCGTATGTGTGCAACTCTGTAGAGAGATCGTAGTTTCGGTCTTAGTTCGAGAGTGCCTCCCGAAGGGCTGTCCGAGTGATCGTCCGAGTTTCGGGGGTCCTCCCGAAGGGCTGTCCGAAGATCCGTCCGGTGGGACTATCTGAGGGACTGTCCTGAGGCCTCCCGAAGGGCTGGCCGGAGATCCGTCCGGTGAGCTGACGAGGGAGTACATCCTCGTGGTTGGGAGGTTGTAAATCCTAGCTGCGGGGATCTGCACCGCCAATCGTCATCGACTCTACTTTTGCTGCGCTACGAGTCGGTAACGAAACAGATCAAACCTTGTATGCAGTCTCCATAGTGTTCCTGGGCTGGTGCGTAGGTCAGAAATTTTTTGTTTTCTGCTGCGTTCCCCTACAGTGGCATCATGAGCCGTGCTATGCGTAGATGCAGGTTGCGATCTAGAATACATAGAGATGTATGGGTATTGCACAATATAATTTGTAGTAGATGAGTTCTACTGCTGATAATTATTTGTGCGGGTAGCAGATGAAATCTGTTACCCGATGTTCTTGTTGCTTCCCTGGAATTTGCATATTTCTGATCTTGATAATAGCATGGTGGAGTTTCAAAGTTCTGGCAATCCGCGATCCTGATTGATCAACGAAGTGCTAACAGTTCTTTGAATTCCACCATAGTTAGAGAGAAAGATGAAATTTCGCAGACAAAAGGGCAATGCAGATATGATCTGCACGGGGGTCATGCGTATGACGAAGTTTAGTATGGGGCTCGAGATTTAATTATCTCGTGTTTCATACACCCCGCGATGTTAATCTAGCGACTTGAATAATCATACTTGATGATAAGACGTAGGTAGCTTCGGTTTGTTTCGAAACCTTAGAAGCCACGTAAAATGAAAATTTGCATAAACCGATTAGAGGCGTCTAACTTGGTTTTGCAGGATGGTTTGCATGTGCATATGATGTGGTATAGCAGTGCTCATATTAATTTGATTATGTATGAGATGACTATATGATGTAACTTAACATGACCTGTGTGTCATGATTCGGCATGATGGCTGGAGCCATATGATTGTCACTTTTATGACCTGCGTGTCAACCTTTTGTAATGCACTTATTTTATTAGCTATAGAGATAGCAATATTATCTGGTGCATCGACAAGGTGGTGGCAAACTTCGTGAAGGTGAACACCGACGCGAATGCCGAAGACGAAGAAATACTTGACTTCTCCGTCAGAAAGGGCTATACCATATCATGCTATTATGAATTGCCTGAGATGTTTATCCCTTATGATGCACCCTTCTTGATTGCACGGTAGTCGCTTTTTATTAGGGTGATCTCTCACAAAAATATCAAGTAGTTAGTGTTCTCCCAAGTGTAGCACCGTCACGGCACCTAACTTTTCGGGGTATCACATGGATACATGGGTATGAACGATTAGAGAAGTGTGAGGCGGGTGAGTTGAGACCTCGCAGCGAGATCACTTGGTTGTCTTGACGTTCAGGCATGAAAGTCATGAGCTTGGAACACACGCATCGAAAGATGAACAAGAGTCACATAGAGATGTGATTGGCAAGTTGGCCTACCGATTGCAATTCTCGTCACTTGAGATGGATACATCCTTGGCGTTGAATTGTAATATGGGTCTTGAATCACTCACAATCAATTATGAGAGATATTGATTTGAGTGGGAGCGCACTTTAGAATTAATTCTTTTAATTCTTAGTGCAATTAATTATGAACTTTGTCTAAAGTGAAAATTGCATAATAGTTGTAGAATAATGGCTCGCGTTTCCACCTTCCCTATTAAAATTGAATAGCTGTTTAGTATCTGGTTAAAACTTTACGGTTGGTAACGTAATGTGAGGATTGTCCTCAAGAGTGCCGAGAAGGACTTTGTCCTATCGCATGTTTTTTGGTATTCTCCCGCTAATGCTATGGATAATGTGACTCTCGTCCTTCGATCCAAAAGCTAGAATTCCGTTACGGTCAAGTGCAATATGTTTGCTTCCATGATACCCGGACTTCAAAAGGTTTGGGATAGCTATGTGATATTCATGGAACTGAAAATCATTTTCAGGCACAAACAAAGGCTAAAAGATATGGGATATCCAAAGCAATGTTTGTTTTGCAAACTATTAGTAAAAGTGTTTTCTATGCATTTGACCAATAACAGAGGGATCCAGTAGAACGCCTGTCATATGATGAAGGTGAATAAAACAAACAACTTAAAGGAAATGTCCGAAGGGTGTTAGTATGACTTACACACCTAGGAAGTCCGGGCTTAACGCCACTCTTAAGTTGGATGCTTCTTCTGAGAGTAGGAGAAATACTAAAAGTTAAATTGTTAAGAAGTATAAAGGCAAAAAGGAAAGAAGACTGGAATATCCAGCTCATGTATGAAAGTCATACAAGCTATTGATGTATAGAAGGCTGGTAAAAGAAATAGTTCTTGGGAATTATGATTAAACATGTTAGTCACTGATTCTTGGGTATTGTGAGTTGATCACAGAGATACCCACTCGATTGCCTTCCGTTGCAATTCTATGCAAGAACTACTACGGCCTAAAAGACTAGCCGGAAATGAGGTTTAAAATACATGTTGGGAACATAGTAAAAGTTACTATACCTTCCATCGGTGTATTACCGTCTGTATTTACTTTCATAATTCATTTAGAGTTTTACACACTCTAGCCCATTGCATAAGGTATCTTGCAAGAAGGTTGTTCATAAGAGAACTTTTGATGTTCGGTGTTATGAATAACATAAGGGCCATACTTTCATTATGAATGAGATGTATGTTATGAATATTGATAATAATACTTTACCTCTATATTTACTTTCATAAATCATTTTAGAGTTTTATACACTCTAGCCCATTTGCATAATGTTTGTTGCAAGGGTGTTGTTCATAAAAGAACAATTGTTGTTTAGGATTATGAATAACATAAGGGCCATACTTCCATCATCGATGGAACGTATGTTATGAATAGTGATAGTAATATGATACATCCATAACACTGACGCTAAATGTCGCAAGACTAAGAGAATACCACACATGTGTGGCACTGCATTTGGTCACATTGGAGAAACCCGCATGGAGAAATTCCATTATGATGGATTTTGAAGTCATTTGATTATGAATCATCTGACACTTGCAACTTTCCTCCGGAAAAGTGAAGTGACTGAAATACCGTTCACAGGCCATAAGGAACGAGCAACGAACTTATTGGTGATCATACATTTTGATGTATGTAGTCCGATAAATGTTGTTGCTAGCAGTGGATTTTATCTATCTTCAGAGATGACTCAAGTAGATATATGGATATTTACTTGATGAGACATAAGTCTGGATCTTTTGAAATCATTCGAAAGGTTTTCAATATGAAGTAGAAATTATTGTAACAAGAAAATTATGTTTCTACAATTTGATTGTGGAAAGGAATATCTGAGCTACAAGTTTAGCGAATGTCTGATGAGTTGTGAAAGGAGTTTCATAACTTACACCTCCCGGAACTCCACTATGAGTGGTACGTCCGTGAAGATGTATTCAAACCATTTAAGACATGATAAGATCAAAGATGACATAAATCAATTTGCCATTATCCCTTTTAAAGTAATGCTTTAGAGACTGCGGCTTTTACACTGAAAAGAGCGCCATCAGGTCTGTTGAAATGACGCCATGGTATGGTATGCCCAACCATGCTTGGTCTTTTCTTAACATTTGGAATATGGGGCTTGTGTAAAATATTTACAGACCTATTCCAAATCAGACAAGTACTACTTTGTAGGTTATCCCAAGTAATTGGGAATTCCTCCACCACTATACCGAGGCAAAAAGTTTTGCCACAAAAACGGTATGCTTTTAAAGAGAACTGTTCTTGCAAAAAGGTGAGTGGGAGGACAGTGCAACTCGACGAGATAAACAGTATCTTCGTCATCAGATCAAAGGAAAAGAACCTTGGAAGTAATTCCAGAGTTTCCTATTGCGACTGATACGGAAGTCTCTACAATAAAATGTATGGACTTCGGTCGAACTTGCAGCTGAATCACGTAGGCAAAACTCGTGCAAACCTCTAAGGTGCGCAAGCGAGATATTGTTGTTAGACAACAGTATACCTACGATACACAAGGAAGCGTTGATGGGCCCTGACTCCGGAATTGGCTAAATGCCAATATAATCCGAGATAGTTTCCATAAATGATTCAAGATTATATCTTGATAAACCGTTCGGAAGACTTAGAGTCTAACGAACATTAATGGAACTATAAACTGATTTGGATAAAATGTTTTATCCATAAAGCTCGACTTGTTGCAATAACAAGTTCAAGGAGTTGACTAAGATGAGATTGTCTCACCGTAGCGATGCTTATAGTCAGATCGGGTTAAACTAGCAATTAATACATATTTCAATCATGAGATATGAAACATGGATGCCAAAAGGATTTCCATCTGATGGAAATACAACCTAGGACTTGTATGTGGTACAGTCCAAGGTATTTTGTCAAATCCAGAGGATGCTAGTAAGTATGCAAACTTCAGAGTTCCAGCGATGGACAGAAGAGAGCAAAAGGGAGTTGGAATCTTCAATTTTGATGAAACAGTCAAAGGAGTTTGATTTCATCAATGGATAACGAAGATGCTTGTGGTTTCAAGAAAGTAAGTGGGAGCAAAATAATATTTCTAAAAACTTTGTGTGCTTGACACATTGTTGATTGGAAATTTCTTGACACGAATTAGGACTTCATTAAAATTAGTTTTCGATGAAGTGCTTGGGCTAAATAGCCTTGACATTAGGCATATTTATCTGCGAGATAGAATTGCCTAATAGGCTAAAGCCAAAAATGCATATTGACAAGATGCTAAAACGTTTTAGCATTAAAACGCCAAGGAGTGATTCTTGCCGAAGTCACATGGAAAGGGTTTTTGCGAGACTCGGTGTCCCAAAACACTGATGAGCAAAATACATGATGGAGATTCCACACACTCTTGTGTTTGGATTAATCATGTATTCCATGGTATGTAAAACAACCAGATATGTCCGATACTCCCAAGGAGTTGTGCGTATAGATACCAAAGTTATCAAAGTACTGATCATGGGACAACAGTGAAAAATGTCATTGAGTACTAGAGTAGCACTAATGACATGTTTTCTCGCAAGCAGAGATTATGAAGTGCTCGTTGTAAGTAATTACATCGATACAGTCTTCATCAATGCTCCATGCGATTTTCGATTTAAGTTAAGGGTTTTGTGTAATACACAATATGGTGGCACAGTGTTTGGAAATCGTTCCAAACAGGTTACTGTGGCGAATTCTATAACAAAGGCTAAGTATGTTGCCGTTTTCAAAGCGACATAGAAGATGTTGAATCATACAGTTCGTTCATGAACTTAGTATAATTCCAAGATGGCTTTGGTCAATGGAACACTACTGCAGGTAGTTGCTCCATAACTCAGTCTGAGGAATCCAGGTTCGACCTGTGATTCACATATATACAAAGCCAAGTCCACACAAAATATGAATTTTGTGAAAGCTTGAAAATGCGAGGATATGCAAAGATACACACGGAACTGAAGTTGTCAGATCCGTTGGACATCAGGCTATACCACATGTGAAGCATTTTTACACCGGTATGCCCTGGTGTAATGTGCATTAGCATTGACTAGATTATTGACTCCAGTGCAAGTAGGAGTCTGTAGGAGATATGCCCTAGAGGCAATAACAAATGTTATTGTTTATCTCCATGTTCATAATTATGTTTATGTTCCATGCTATAACTACTATGGTTCCCGAGCCCGTATATCCATAAAGGCTCTGAGGAAAACCCATGTGCACGTGTGGAATAATAAACGGTAAAAAGTATTCCTAGTCAAGCCTCTAAGACTGGCTCAAGTGTTGCATGATGATCACGTTTTCCTGATCATGGGCATGACTATGCGGGCAACTTTGAGGGCACAATGTTAGTAGAACACTTGTGTTGAATCGACCCGAATTGATGTTATGCTATGAGATTCATTCGTCATAAGTTAATGGTTAATAACACAGAGAAGTTAATGTTTGCATAATTCCTTAGACCATGAGAGTGTCGAGTTTCTTCATGCTTGCTTCATGAACTTTGGGGTTTGTTAAACGTCATCCGTAAATGGGTGGCTATTACGGCGGCTTACGGGTTCATGGAAAAGTATGTCAAGTAACTTGATAGCTCAAGATTGGGATTTGCTCATCCGACGATGGAGAGATATCTCTGGGCCCTCTCAGTGTTACGGTATCCATCATCGTCTGGCCAGACACAATTGTGATTTGATCACAGGGATGCCGGAACACAGAAACGAGAAAAGAGAACAAAAACCGGCAACGAGGTAACTTGAATAGTGGACAAGTTATTGATCCACGGGGATGCAGAAAATCTCACCTCGGGTATTTGTAACATATCGCGAAGCAATAGGAATAGCACACGGCAACTGGAGGTTCACTCGAATATTCATTCGTGTGGGTATAGGGGTCAATATGGGTGTCCACGGCTCCGATGTTGATCATTGATCGGAAAGAGTTCCGGTCATGTCTATACTTCACCGAACCTATAGGGTCACACGCTTAAGGGTCATCTATCTGCTGAATACTAGACGGGGAGTCTGAGAGAAAATCACCGAAAAAGTTTCGGACCAAACGGAAAAGTTCCGGAGAGGAAACCGGAATAGTTTCGGTAAAACTGAAAAGTTGTTTCAGGGTATTCCATTAAGTCAAATTAATTCCGGCACACGCCTGGAAATTCTTGGAGGGTTCCAGAATCGTTCTGGTAACTTCTGGGATTTTTTCGGAGGAAAAACCGGAAATGTTTCGGAGCAGCCGAAACCGCTATGATAGCTTTTTCGCTGAAGAAACATTGTTCCGAAATTGTTTCGGAATGCGTTCAAAATTATTTTAGTGGGTACTGGAATTGTTCTAGGCACACAGAAATTATTTGGGACTTAACGGACGCAGAAAAATGTCTTCGTGAATAGTGAAAGTGCTTTTTGGATATTTTTTGGAAAAGCACCTTTTGGGATATTTTCCCAAAAGGTTTCTAGAAGGCTTGGGGGCTAAGAAACCCCCCTTGGGGGGTCCCCCCAAGAGGTTGGCCGGCCACATGTGGAGGTGCTCCATGGGGCCCCACTTGCTCCATTAAAACCCTTTTATGCCCTTGTGAAAGTTTTCCTTCATGGGCATTTTGGGATTTTTGGAAGTGCCCATCCTACCCCTTGCTTTTCCTATAAATAGAGGTGGAGGGGCTGCCTCCACACTCACTCCTTCTCACATACAAGTGCCATGACATTTCTGGCTTCTCTCTCCCTCCCAACGAAATAGTTTCGTAGAGCCGAAAGGCTGTCTGTGTTCCGGCGGGAACTAGTTCTGGACGGCGAAGCCCTGCCGGATAGATGACACCGTATGTGTGCAACTCTGTAGAGAGATCGTAGTTTCGGTCTTAGTTCGAGAGTGCCTCCCGAAGGGCTGTCCGAGTGATCGTCCGAGTTTCGGGGGTCCTCCCGAAGGGCTGTCCGAAGATCCGTCCGGTGGGACTATCTGAGGGACTGTCCTGAGGCCTCCCGAAGGGCTGGCCGGAGATCCGTCCGGTGAGCTGACGAGGGAGTACATCCTCGCGGTTGGGAGGTTGTAAATCCTAGCTGCGGGGATCTGCACCGCCAATCATCATCGACTCTACTTCCGCTGCGCTACGAGTCGGTAACGAAACAGATCAAACCTTGTATGTAGTCTCCATAGTGTTCCTGGGCTGGTGCGTAGGTCAGAATTTTTTTGTTTTCTGCTGCGTTCCCCTACAGGGGAGGCGTCGCGGGGAGGGCCGGGGTTGGGCGGCGTCACGAGGCGGGGTCGGGGTGGGGCGGCCTCGCGGGGCAGGGCCGGGGTTGGGCGGCGTCGTGTGGTGGGGCTGTGGAGGCCTGCCCGGGGATTGGTGGGGACGGGGTCGCGCAGATCTGGCGCTGGCTCGTGTTGGGAGGTGGCCGGGGGAGGGGTGGCTCGCCGGCGAGGGGAGGAGGTCCGCGGGGCGTATGGGGCGGGGGCGCGGGAGATCGGCGCCGGTTGCGGTGATGGGGGAAGGGAGGGAGGTGGTGCGGTGGTGGGGGAGGGAGAGAGACGAAGGTGGGTGGGTGGGCACGAGGAGATCTGGAGGAGTGGGGGTGGCCAGCGGTTGACTGCCTTTTTCTTTTCGTGGGTCGGGTGGCTCTGTGGTTTAGGGTGTTGGCAGAATAAGAAGATTTTGATGGTAGAATAAGGTCTTAAGGGTGTTGTTAGAATATATATATAGGACTACTTTTCTGTACTCCTGAGAGTATGTACTCCCATCTTCAATATACCTTATATACACATTGATTATACCTCTTTATCATTCTCAATATACTTCATTAAATATTCTAAGATACCCCAATGTGAGTTTTGTGAAAAAAATATCATTTGTGACGTACTTTTTGTAATATACCTTTTTCACGTACGAACAAATCAGTATATACGTAAACCTTTAAAAAAATGTAGACTCACATGAATTTTTTCATGAAACTCACTTTGGGGTATCTAGTAATTATTGATGATGTATATTAAAAATAATAAAGAGGTATAAAAAATTCATCTATGTGGTATATGAGCAGTGGGAGTACGTCACCACTCTGGGGGCATTGCCACCCCTCTGGCCTCCGTCTGATCTGGCTTTGAGATCCGTGTAGCATCTTTTAGGTTTGTCATTGATTAATCCTCCATTTGTCAAATTACACTGAGATGAGTTCTTTAGCAGTAAGTAGGAACAAGGTTAAATGTTGATAGTGTGTATACGCATTGATCTATTTTTGGGGAATCTTTTTTGAGTTCATGGAAAACTTCGTTCAGGTAATATAAGTCTTAATCACAAACCAACTGCACATGGAACCTCCAAGACCAATATACAGTAAACTCATTGTAGCTTAGATAGCCAAACATGTCATCGATGGATTCATCACCAGCACATCGAACACTTCTGGGCCACCTCGTGGAAGACTTGTTGGATCATTTTGGTGGAACAATATTCAAAAATTAATTGCCACCCCTCTAGCTTCCGTCTGATCTGGCTTTGAGATCCGTGTAGCATCTTTTAGGTTTGTCATTGATTAATCCTCCATTTGTCAAATTACACTGAGACGAGTTCATTAGCAGTAAGTAGGAACAAGGTTAAATGTTGATACTGTGTATACGCATTGATCTATTTTTGGGAAATCTTTTTTGAGTTCATGGAAAACTTCTTCCAGGTAATATAAGTCTTAATCACAAACCAACTTTTTTGTACTATAATAAAAGTTAGTAAGTTATTGTATTTTCTATACTATATGGGAATCTTTTTTGGTTAAGTATTCATCATCTGACATTTTAATACCCCTAGTCTGACACGTACTCAGCTGGAACCATATTAGTGTGATCATTACCATGTTTCATTAACTGAATACTGATGGAGGAATGACGACAGCATAGTGTTTGCACAGATCACGAGCCATGCATTGAACGGAGATCACATGGGGGTGGCACTACCACCCAGAGGGGTGGCATAGTCACCGGGTGTTAAAAAATCCACACACACTATATATATATATATATAATAGAAAGTCTATTCATCACCCAGGGTGCAGAATAAGTTATTCTTCACCCGAGGTAATCTTACGATCATTTCATAAATAAATTACATTTGAAATACAAATAGTTACATTCATATTGATTCATTGCGTATAATTTGGCATAAGGAAAAAAAAATATAGGTCATAAGACCAGAAAAATTACATTTTATGTACATTTTACACTATGTTTTTACATTTGTAATTTTACGTAACATAAAATATTTTTTACGGCGATAATATATTTTCTTACGTTCTCTTTTTACGTCTGAAATAAGATAAAATTTACGAAACGTAAAATTATGGTGCATTCATGTTAAAATAGAGGGGAGGTGACGGGTGACGAATAGTCAATCCCTATATAAAAGTCTATTCAACACCCAGGGTGCAAAATAAGTTATTCTTCACCCGAGGTAATCTTACGATCATTTCATAAATAAATTACATGTGAAATAGAAATAGTTACAGTCATATTGATTCACTGCGTATAATTCGGCATAAGAAAAAAAATATAGGTCATAAGACCAGAAAAATTACATTTTATGTATATTTTACACTATGTTTTTTACATTTGTAATTTTACGTAACATAAAATATTTTTTACGGCGATAATATATTTTCTTATGTTCTATTTTTATGTCTGAAATAAGACAAAATTTACGAAACGTAAAATTACGGTGCATTGATGTTAAAATAGAGGGGGGTGAAGAATAACTATTCCTCACCCAGGGTGACAAATTTTCCCTACTACCGGGTGTAGTTACTCCCACTTTGGTTTCGTACGTTGTAGGTAGTATCTATTATATTGGAGAGTACGTACGTATACTATGTAGTATGTAAGAACGTTTGGGTAGTATATATACTATTTTGTAGGTAGTATGTACCATATTTTGAGCATACTCCTTTTTACGTATAAATATGTACGTATTTCACAAATATGATAAAAACATGGGATTAAATGCAATTTTTTCACATAACTCATTTTGGAGTATCTTAGATATATTATATGAACATACTAAAAATGATAAAGTAATATATATACTATCACATGGTAGTATATGAGATATGGGTGTAACTACACCCGGTAGTAGGATGTATTTTCCCTATATATATATATGTATATATATATATATATATATATATATATATATATATATATATATATATATATAATGTGGTAGTATATATACTTCTTTATCATTTTTAGTATGTTCATATACTATATCTAAGATACTCCAAAACGAGTTATGTGAAAAAATTGAATGTAAGCCCATGTTTTTATCATATTTATGAAATACATACATATTTGTACGTAAAAAGGAGTATGCTCAAAATATGGTACATACTACCTACAAAATAGTATATATACTACTCAAACATTCTTACATACTACATACTACACGTACGTACTCTCCAATATAATAGATACCATCTACAACGTACGAAACCAAAGTGGGAGTAACTACACCCGGTAGTAGGGAAAATTTGTCATATATATATATATATATATATATATATATATATATATATATATATATATATATATATATATATATATATATATCGAACAATCTCACATTTATTTGAATTTGTGATAATGTGTGGCTTTTGCAGCTCACAGCTAAATACTTGTAGGCGTAGGGGGCGGGGCACCATGCACTGTGTGATAAACACATTATACATATGAAACATGGTTTAGATTCTGAAGATCTAGCTAGAGCTTGAAATGTACTATTATTTGAAATTAACATAAAGTGGATTTAAAAATTTGAATTCGAGTTCATATAGCACACATAGTTCATATCTAACTTGACAGTAATCATGTGGTGTGTTGTGAAGATAATATAGAGATGATGGTTTAACTTGACAACAATCATGACTGTAGATTCTAATTCAAATAGAGAAACAAATTCAAATTTAGTTCATTTTGCAGACGGTTGTGTATACATTTGGAATGCACTAAAATGTTCATTTGAGTAGGTTACATGCATTATACACCTAGCGAAATATTTTAATTGAACACAACATGGATTCAAAGTTTTGAATGGCATTTGTAGTAATTCATACAGTAAAACGGGACAAGACTCTCTCTTGTGTGGTGCGAATTGATATTTTGTTTTTGTTTTTTTGGTTGAGGGAAGTGCAAATTGATATGGTACCTTACACATTAGCCTTGTCCTGAAATTTCAACCTGCGCCTTGTTATGCCAAAATTTCAGGATATCTCTTTGTCTCTTTGTGCTCCAAAAACTCCCTCCTTCTCAACCCGCGCCTTGCTATCCCAAAATTACAATGCGCGCAAAAACTCCCTCCTCCTGCGAAATCCCCATTCTACCCCTGAGCGGAAAGAGCCACTAGTTCAAATTGGTGGGGGTACTTTTGTAACTTACCCGACATTTTGGACAAGCGCGTCCCTAAGTCATGGTTCCCCCTCCCATCCCCTGCTTTTCCCCATTTGAAAATCGAGGCCGTGAAAACCTCTCTCCACCAGCCGCGAAACGCCACCCTCCTCCATCCGCCCACCACCGCCGCCCAGCCAGAGCCTCTTCCCCGACGACGTCGTCCACCGCAACAGCTCGATGTCCCTCATCCACCGCACCAGATGAGGATCCATCGTCGATCTCATCATTCCACCGGTGCACCGCCCCGTCCTCCACCTCCAAGGAGCTGCTCCGACGATCGCCTCGTCTATCGCGGCTGCTCCATTCCCACAGCGCCGCCTTAACCTGCCCCACCAGAACCGCAACATCCTTACCGACTCCTCAGATGAAGCTGAGGCTTACTCTCCACCACCAAAGAGGTTGTACACTCATCGCATCTTCTCCTTCACTCGACCTCACGGCGCCACCGGTGCTCGATCCCGCTCCGCCATGGCGCGGCTCCCTCACCACCGGCGCCGCTGGCGACATCCTCCACGGCGGCTCTCCCCCATTGCGAGGCTCCCTCGGCGGTGGCGTCCATACCAGCCGGAGCTGTTGCTACTGCTCCGGCTGTCGCTCGCGCTGCTGCTTTGCTCTTGCTCTTGCTCGTGCTGCTGCTCTGCTCTTGCTCTCGCTCGCACTGCTGATGCTGGTACACAGGCTGCTGCAGCTACACGAGTTGCTGCTCTGGCTCTCGTTCGCGCTGCTGCTCCGGCTACTATCTTCTAGTGCGTTCCCTGTCGAGCGACTGCTGATTTAGATCACTGCTTCTCTGCTACTAGTGCTTGAGTGACCTAAGCTAACAGTGAAGTGCTTCTCTGCTACTAGTGCGTTCAGTCTCGACAGTAAAATTCCGAGTCGACAGTTAAGTTCAGAGTCAACAGTTTTACATCACCTGCTGGAGTGGCGGCTGCGTGGCTGATATATTTTACATCATTTGTTGGAGTTGTGTGTTTTTTGTTGATGTAGATTTTACATCTAGCACTTTTTGGTTGTGTATTTTACATCATCTATTGGAGATGCTATTAGAATCCCACTTCAGATTAATGATGTTCGTCTTGTACTGTTTTAGCTTTGCTGTCATACACCTCGCCTGAGCTGCTCCAACGACGGAACCATCCATCACAATAGAGCAATACCCTCGATGCCGTCTATAGACCCCTTAGATCTTCTTCGTCACCTCCGACAGCCACCTCCACCGCAACATCTTCCGTGACCAACCCAATGATGCTGAGGTCAACATGGCTACGCCAAAGAGGTTGTACACCTGTCGCATCACGTTTTACTCTACATTCATGTCGATCCCTTAGGGCTATTTTGGTTCAAAGGAAAAAGTGAAGGAAAAACATAGCATTAGGAAATTTTCCTATGGTACTACTACTATTCAATTATTCATGCATTTGGTCCAAAGGAATGGAGCAAAACAAAACTGAAGGATTTTTTTCTTTTTGTGTCCGTTTCAAAGGAAAAACATAGAAATTTTAACATCCACCTGGAGCTTATTTTCGAAATCATATGCATGAAAACAAGACTAAGTGCATTAGTGGCAAAATAACATTCTAACTGTACACATTTTCATGCGGTTTGACTTTAATTTGACCATGTTTCTTTGCATTTCTTTGTTCTTCCAATTCCTCTGAACAAAACACCCAAGTTAACAGAAATCCTGTGTTTACAAATGCTCTATTTTCCACGTGCATTCCTATCCTATTCCTGTGTTTTTCCTATCCCTGCATTTTTATAATCCTGCAAGCCAAAGGAGCCCTTACAGAATTACCTCAGTTATAGACAGGTGTCGAAGAAAACTTTGTGTGATTTGTCCTGGTCCTGCCGCGCCGTCGTCCACCTCACCTGAGCTGCTCCATCGACAGAAGCATCCACCACACCAGACATCATGACTCCTGACCGTCTTTCGCTGCCTTGATACGTCTCCGTCGTATCTACTTTTCCAAACACTTTTGCTCTTGTTTTGGACTCTAATTTGCATGATTTGAATGAAACTAACTCGGACTGATGCTGTTTTCAGCAGAATTACCATGGTGTTGTTTTTGTGTAGAAATAAAAGTTCTTGGAATTGGACGAAACTTTTTGGAGATTTTTTATGGAATAAATAAAAAATACTGGAGCCAAGACCCACTGGAGGGGGGCCAGCTGCTGCCCACGAGGCACCAGGGCACGCCACCCCCTCTGGCGCACCCTGGCAGCTCGTGGGGCCCATGTGGCTCCGCTGACCCTAATCTCAAGCCTATAAATTCACAATTCCAGAGAAAAAATAAGAGAGGAAGTTTCATTGCGTTTCACGATACGGAGCCGCCGCCACCTCCTGTTCTTCATCGGGAGGCCAGATCTGGAGTCCGTTTGGGGCTCCGGAGAGGGGGATCTTTCGTCATCGTCATCATCAACCATCCTCCATCACCAATTTCATGATGCTCGCCGCCGAGAGTGAGTAATTCTTTCGTAGGCTTGCTGGACGGTGATGGGTTGGATGAGATTTATCATGTAATCGAGTTAGTTTTGTTAGGGCTTGATCCCTAGTAACCACTATGTTCTGAGATTGATGTTGCTATGACTTTGCTATGCTTAATGCTTGTCACTAGGGCCCGAGTGCCATGATTTCAGATCTGAACCCTTTATGTTTTCATGAATATATTTGTGTTCTTGATCCGATCTTGCAAGTTATATGCACCTGCTATGTGTTATGATCCGCATACCCCAAGGTGACAATAATTGGGATTCTTTCCGATGATTACCGTAGTTTGAGGAGTTCATGTATTCACTATGTGTTAATGCTTTGTTCCGGTTCTCTATTGAAAGGAGGCCTTAATATCCCTTAGTTTCCTTATGGACCCCGCTGCCACGAGAGGGTAGGACAAAAGATGTCATGCAAGTTCTTATCGCAAGCACGTATGACTATATACGGAATACATGCCTACATTACATTGACGAATTGGAGCTAGTTTTGTGTCGCCCTAGGTTATGACTGTTACATGATGAATGTTATCCAACATAATCACCGATCCAATGCCTACGAGCATTTCACATATTGTTCTTTGCTAAGTTACTACTGTTGCTACTACTATCACAACTGCTACAAAACTATTGCTGTTACCGTTACTGTTACTGTTACTACTATTGCTATTACTATCAAATTACCATACTACTGTGCTACTGATCACTCTGCTGCAGATATTTAGTCTCCAGGTGTGGTTGAATTGACAACTCAACTGCTAATACTTGCAAATATTCTTTGGCTCCCCTTGTGTCGAATCAATAAATTTGGGTTGAATACTCTACCCTCAAAAACTATTGCGATCCCCTATACTTGTGGGTTATCAAGACCTTTTTCTGGCGCCGTTGCCGGGGAGCATAGCTTTATTTGCTGAGTCACTTGGGATTTATATCTGTTGATCACTATGAAGAATCTGAAAGATGCTAAGACCAAGATCGTTCCCTCTAAGACGGGGGGAGGTAAGGAACTGCCATCTAGCTCTGCACTTGATTCACCTTCTGTTTTGAGTAAGCTTGCGACACCACCACCTGTTATGCATTCTGATATGTCGCAAGTTATTGATGATACTACTTCTACTATGAATGCTACTTATGATGATGCTAGTACTTTGCTTGATGATACTGTGCCACTTGGTGAATTTCTTGATGAACAACTTGCTAAAGCTAAAGAAATTGAGAATGCTAAAAATGTTGAAACTCTTGAGAATTATGATTCGCCTATTATGCCTAGCTCTCCTACTAGAGTTGAATCACCTGATGAACATGTCTTTGATAGGGAGACGGCTGTAGATATTCTTGCTTGTAAAGATAGAGATGAAGTTAAAAAATTGCTTGCTGAGATGAAAGAAAAATCTATGAGGGAGAGAATGAAATATGATCCAAAGTTTGCTACCTCTCCCATATTCGTTACTGACAAGGATTATGAATTCTCTATTGATCCTGAGTTAATTATTTTGGTTGAATATGATCCTTTCCACGGCTATGAAACTGAAACTGTTGTGGCACATCTTACTAAGTTAAATGATATAGCCACCCTATTCGCTCATGAGGAAAAAATTCGCTATTACTATATTATTAAGTTATTTCCTTTCTCGTTAAAGGGTGATGCTAAGATATGGTACAATACTCTTGCTCCTAGTTGTGTGCGTAGTCCCCAGGATATGATTTATCACTTCTCTGAAAAATATTTTCCTGGTCATAAGAAACAAGCTGCCTTACAGGAAATATTTAACTTTGTGCAAATTGAAGAAGAGAATCTCCCTCAAGCTTGGGGGAGGCTTATCCAATTACTTAATGCTTTACCTGATTATCCTCTTAAGAAAAATGAAATACTTGATATCTTCTATAATGGACTAACCGATGCTTCTAGGGACTACCTAGATAGTTGTGCTGGTTGTGTTTTCAGGGAACGAACTATTGAACAAGCTGAGGAATTATTGAACAATATATTGAAGAATGATAATGATTGGACACTTCCTGAACCACCGCCTAAACCCACTCCGAAGAAGAGGGGTATTTTATTTCTCAGTCCAGAAGATATGCAAGAAGCAAAGAAATGTATGAAGGAAAAAGGTATTAAAGCTGAAGATGTTAAGAATTTGCCAACAGATGAACCTGAGGAGTACACGGGTCCACAAGAGAGGTCGCACTCTTTTGTGTCTGCATACGTTATGCATTGCTTAATATTACCTGCTACTTTATCATCCTGTTCACCTCTTAGACTCCAAGTCAGGTCCAAATTAATGTTCAAACTTGAGTTTTAAAATGCTTGTGGGGCACATATCGAGGCAGCAATGAATAGTATCTCTGTCAACTATCTGGTTCATCTAGGGTATCTACTATGTGGTTCATCTTGGGTGGGAAACAAACAGTAAAGCAACCATCATCTGTCTTTTTATTAAACTAAAGCTATCATCTGCCCGCTATCCTTATTTTTGGATCTATCCACCGGTTGTTGCCAACACTCTAGATTTCTGCATGCACTCCTTACATAATCTTACTATATTTTTTTCGTATGCATGTCAGTTATTGTACACAGTCATGCTGAACATGTAGAGAAAAAGAGAAGAGTCTTGCGCGGCAATACAATGTCATGCAGACATCGCTCCATGGTGGGTGCAATGGCAGACCCTCCTCCCCCCTCCAGATTGTAATCCAGAGGAAGATAGCTGTTCAGAGGTGGATTCAGCGGGAGCTGATCACTCCTGTTTACCACCTGAGGTGTTTGCTCTAACTTGGCATGATGATGTTGGTCATATCATGCATATGGCACCTTGCATTGCTTACTTTCGACATCATATATGTCATCTGCTTAGTTTAGACATGTTCTGTAATGCCACATGTTTAGTTTCTATATCATATATGTGAATTATGCAATGCCATCTTTTTTAGCCAGGCATAATATATGTGAAATATGCAATGCCATCCTGTCTAGCCAGGCATCATATATTTGAATAATATCTTGCCATTCCTTTTCCATTTGTCGACAATGTTTGTACATTCAACTACTCTTCCTGTGAATTAGCCATTTGAGTGGGTAAAAAATCTGGAGTGAAAACAAGGTCTTCAGAGCAGACAGTGCTACCTGTCGAAGCAGATATCTTGTTGGGTTCAGATAGCTCCTCAGAGGAGGATTCAGAGACAGATGGCCAGTCCTACCACCCCCCCGAGGTGTATGCTCTAACTTGGCAGGGTTATACTGCTCGTATCATGCATATGGTGTCTTGCATTGCATAGTTTAAACATCATATACATAATATTCAACACCATCTGCTTAGTTTAGACATCATATATGTGAATGCCATCTGCTTAGTATATAAATCATATATGTGAATTATATCATGCCATCCTGTTTACTTAGATAACATGTATGTGAATTATGTCATGCCAACCTGCTTACTAAAGACATCATATAATTATCTCATACCATCCTGTTTAGTTAGTCATCATATCTTTGAATTATGTCATGCTATCCTGTTTAGAGAGACATCATATATATTAAATTATGTCATGCTATCCTGTTTAGTTACACAACACAGACGTGAACTATTTCATGCCCTCTTTTTTTCCTCACTATCTATTGCATCTATCTATCATACAAAGTCTATACATTCAACTACTTTTCTTGTTTATCAGCCATTTGAATTGGAGGGGGTGATGGCAGTATCTAGCGGAGTAAAACCACGGTCTTCAAATAAAACAGTGCTACTTGTCGATGGAGATAGCACCCCGGTTGTACTTGCACAAGAACCAGCCCTACCACACATAACCCAGACTCTCGCAGATTCTACACCTACTCCGATGGACAGAGAACCAGCTTCACCCAATCTAACCCCAACCCCAACAGATAGTAACCCAGTTCCAGTTGACACAACACCATCTCCACCACAGAGCTCCCAAACAAGAGCAGTTAGTAAGGCAGCTCCGGTGCTCAAATCGCCAGGACTACCATGGCAAACCCCAACTCCACCAGTTAGTACACCTATTCCCGTGGACAAATCATAACCAGTCATCCATAGTTTAGCGTCTATCACGTTTGATGTTGTTAAATCCTATGTGTATCTTCCCATCATGGAAATATTATACTGAAGATGAAGGAAAAAGCCAGTTGCAGGTGTTCCTCCAGGAGTTATGCTTTGTCCCATACTTTCTACCTCCCTGTTGGTTATAACACAACAAATGTTCCCATTTTCCCTATAGAGAATGACCTATTTGGAAACTTAGGATGAGGTAACCTGTGCTATCTTCAAGAATGCTTTGCGGCAGTATCGGCATTACCTAAAGAAAACATACTTCACTGGCAAGGAAACTCATCAAATTCCCTTACTTTCTCCGGAGACACATTTGCGGGACGATGTCTGGGAACGCCTTGTTCTGTACTGGTCCAGACCCAAGAATCTGGTAGGGTCTATGAGATCATATTTCATTTTGAAGTACTATATGCATGCGTTTTACAGTACTCTGTTCTTGTAGAACAAGTGCTTAAACTTGAAGAACAACTATTCTCAGGTAAGATTCCATAGCTATGGTGCATACTGCTTTGCTCTTGTATCACTGTATTTACTCATACCAACTAATTTTTAAATTGAAGGATCCAATCGAAACTCCAATGGCACAACTGGTATGTTATAAACATGTTTCTTTAACTGGTTGGCTCTTCTAAATTGCTCTATGTTGATTTCAATATCAATTATATAGATAGTTGTCTTCTCATATCATGCACATTACTGCCATCACAACAGAGCCAATAGTGTTGTTAGTTGTACATGTATACCCGTGGTACCCATCTGAAAACTTGTGGTGTTGTGTCGTTTCCCACCCTTATATTCTTTCAATGCTGCTTTATCTTGAACTGATATGATTCGAACTGTGTCTCTATTTTGATTTGGCAAGACAATACAGTGACCATAGCACATAGATATATGTTTGTTTCATGCTTTTATTATGTACTACTTTGCAATAGAAGACATGTTAGTTTAAATCCTGTCCACCTTACTACTGAACTGGTTTACCAAAATGAGTTTCATATACCACATGCTAAACCTGTTATGTGTGTGCTTGTTTCTTCTTTTAGAATGCTGACAGAATGTTGGAGAAGAGTACACCATTATGCAATGGTAAAGGAAGTAATGCAGATAAGGTTCAAGATAGTGAGACAACCCTATTGGTCTCGAACAAAGCTGATAAAACAGATAAGGAAAACTATGTTGAAGACAGTGAGACAACCCCAAGATCCTGTCTTGATGTAGTGTTCGAGTTACTCGCCACCACCGCTGGCACAAGCTCTTCGAACTCGCTGCCTAAATCAGTTTGGCTTCTTGAGTCTCAAGTACAAGCCGAAAGACATCGATCAGTTGTGCTGCAACAAGAAGCCGAAGGACTGAGGAAGTCCCAGCAGAATTCAGATGCATACTTTCTGGTGCAACAGCAAGCGTTGGAGGATTTTAGTGCCAAACAAGAGAAAGCTAATAATCTTGCTAAGCTTATTGCCAGCATGGTGGATACCCAGGATAACGTTTCTTGAGCTCTTCTGAAGTTGTTTCAGATTTGGACTTGTTTTGTTGCTGCGTTTATTTGCTCTGGTGGTCAACTTTGACACCCAGTGTATGTAATATGCTGCTTTGTTGTTGCCTATATTTGCACTACTGGCAAACTTCGTTTCCCAGTGAATGTAATATGTGTAATAGCCGTAATAGCCTAGCGTTAGTTGCTTGCTAATTTATTTCCTTAATAGTCTTGTTTATTTATTTTCTTGTAGTCACTGCAGTTATTTTTCCTCGGTTTGCTAGTGGCCGCAATAACCATGGGCCTGCTACCTGCCGTAGTAACCATGGGCCTACTACGGGCCGTAGGATCCATGGGCCTACTATGGGCCGTAGGATCCATGGGCCGTACTATTCGTGGGCCAAAACCAGAACGCAATATAGGTCATAAACGGGCCAAAATCAGAACCGTCCGTTTATGGTCCCAAACCAAAAGGGGCCATTAACAGGCCATAACACAACACATGCTTAATTCTATCTACAGGCATAACAGATCCTTAATGGGCCGGAACACATGACGGGATGAAAACGGCCCAATGGGTTAACGGGCGGCTAACGGGCCGATTGTAACCTCGGGCTGAATTTGGCCCATTAGTAGAACAGGCCAGTAACGGACCGTAAGTAATCGATGGCCGGAAATGAGCTAAAGAATTTAGGGGCCCTTAGAAGGCCGAAATATATAACGGGCTGGAAATGCCCCAACCCAATCATGGGCTATTAATGGGTCCAATGCAATTTACTGCTCATTATGGGCCAGAATAACCATGATCCGTTAAAGGGCCCAGAAATACAAAAGGCCTCATATGGGCTGAAAGACGTCAAGGGCCATAGATTGGCCGAAAGTGACAACGGGATGGAATCATATGGGATGGCCCACATGACACTACTGGGCCAAATTTGGAAAGGCCATAACGGGCCGTGAGTACCCGAGCCGTAAATGGGTTGTATGCGAACAAGCCGTTAACAGGCTTTCCATGGGCCGGCCTGCTAACTTTTGACCAATTCAAATGGGCCAACCTTTATAACCTAAATGGGCCACTGCTGGGCCATGCCACGTGTCCATGTATCATAGGCGTCTCTCGTCCAATGAATGG
The DNA here is from genome assembly GCA_039707655.1 of Elymus sibiricus. NCBI lineage: Eukaryota > Viridiplantae > Streptophyta > Magnoliopsida > Poales > Poaceae > Elymus > Elymus sibiricus. The sequence continues at coordinate 202,442,495 of CM077670.1, forward strand.
ATGACATCTGTCGCAACGCCGAGCTGACACGTGGTTCCGTTGGCGAATGAGAATTTTACACAGGGAAATTGCCATTGTTCCGGGCTGATAACGGGTTATCGGATCCAAACCCGCACCCGATAGCTTAATGGCGACCTGTTATGGTGGATGCCACGTGTCGGTTACCCTTGACGAAAACACTTCCATGACGCGCTATTTATCGTCATGGAAGTGGACACTTCCGTGATGATAATTTGAGTATTGTCATGGAACACTTCTATGACAGCACATGTATGACTATCTTGATTCTGTCATAAAATCGTCACGGATGTACATGCGTGACAGAAAACGTGACCTACTGTGACAAACACGTATCATCACAGAAGTGTTTTTTTGTAGTGGTGAGATAGAACTTCATGTCCGACTGGCCGCGACCACACTGGCCTGATTTGTGCTTGCAGTGTGGACACTTGAATGAAAACCCCCAAATCAACTAGAAGAAAAATGAATCCACGGCGATTTCCACCGGGTGATTAAAGGGACATACGTACTGCAATAAGAGATGAGCAAATATTTTGCTAAATTAATTACCTTGTTCTCCATGAGAAAAAACCCCGGCCCAAGCCCGCAGAAAATCCCGCAGAAAACCCAATCGACCAGAGTCGAGAAAGTCGGTGCCGATAGGCGTCGGCAAGGGGAAGAAACAAAATGGAGTGGCGTTTGTCGGCGGTAGTCGGTTGCGAGAGGCGCCGCCGAGATCAAAGATTTAGGCAGACCTGGGTCGAGAATGAGCAACGACGACGTCGGTGCAAGTCCGTGCAGATAGGCAGCGGCAAGCGGTAGAGGTGAAATCCTGTGCCGTTTGGCACGTGGCCGCCGCCCGCCAGCGACAGTCGTCGAACTAAGGGGTGGCCGTGGCGATAGAAGTTGACATGCGGAGTTGCGGAGGAGTGCAGTGCGAGTGAGGAGTGAGGACGAAGGGGGGAGGGGGTGAGGGTTTTCTTTTTCTTCTTCGACGTGTGGGTGAGGGTTTTCTGTGCCAAAATAATGCGATGTTGAGGCAACGTGCACCAAAACAGTTTGAAAAATCATGCTTGTGGTATTTAGTAAAATTTCATGCCTTCTATAAGGAATGGGGAGAGATTTCAAGGATACCTGTGGCAAGAGTCAACCACAAACGTGTCGTTTATTGGTTTTTCAACTCTAGAAAAATGAAAACATGCCTGAAAAACATGATACCTGACATAGTTCTATGGTATGACCTCAGCATGTTGTGGTAAATATTTGAGATGGTTTGGCTAATGTCTTTATACACGCTCTTCATAAATCGAACCATCACCGAGGATGTTTCGTGGTTTCGAGAGGGAAATCACCAAGTTTGAAGGGGAATCCACATTTCCTTCGTCGTTTGTCCGTGAATTTTTATATACAATCAACATACCCCCTACAATGCACCGTGTTCAAATTTGGCACTTTCCTGGGCTCATATGCCATATTTAGGCCATTATGTGCATTTTCTAGGCATTAATGCACATAATTCAAATTCGCGCAATCGGTCCATGAAAAAGTGCACAAAACTGTTTGAAAAATCATGTTTGTGGTATTTTGTAAGTTTTCATGGCTTTTATGATGAATGGGGAGAGATTTCAATGATATGTTGGCAAGAGTCAACCACAAACGTGTCGTTTATTGGTTTTTTAACTCTAGAAAATGAAAAACATGACTGAAAAACACGACACCTGGCATGGTGCCATGATATGACCTCAGTATTCTGTGGTAAAAAAAGGTAAATTCTAGCACAAGTTGTAACGATAATTTCTTGAAAACGAGAGCATCTCACAAGAAGAATCATCGTTTCCAAAAGGATAAATGGCAATTTGGGCTCGAATTTACAATGACTTCATCGTTTCGTCTCCAAACTATTTACATGGTGCGCAAGCACCATAAGCCGCTAGATTTGAATTTTTTGCGCATTTCAGGACCTGTTTGCTATATTTAAGCACTTTATAGCATTTACCTGACATTTAGCGCATATACAACTAATCCCAGCTACAGCTACACGGGTGTGATGAGAGGGATGTGGATTGCCGTTCGATCGCAGTGCATCCTACGGTGCACACGCGTGATCCGCGTGGCTGGGGTTCTAGCCAATCAGAACGCAACACACAATAAGGTCAGCGCACACGGTTCTGACAGGCAATGGAAAGGAACTGTGTGCGATAACAAATCGCCAAGATTAAAGGGGAATCCAAATTTCCTTCGTCGTTTATCCTTGAATTTTTTTGTACGATCAAAATACACCCTAAAATGCACCGTGTTCAAATTTGGCACTATTTCCGGGCTCATTTACTATATTTAGGCCATTATGTGCATTTTCTAGGCATTAATGCACATAATTCAAATTCGCACAATCGGTGCATGAAAAAGTGCACAAAAACGGTTTGAAAAATCATGCTTGTGGTACTTAATAAATTTGATGCCTTTTACAATGATTGGGGAGAAATTTCAAGGATATTGTGGCAAGAGTCAACCACAAACGTGTCGTTTATTGGTTTTTAAACTCTAGAAAAATGAAAAACATGCATGAAAAACATAGTACCACAGAACCTGGAATTAACTTCTAGACCCTCCTATGTATATTTGTCAACCCCAGGATCATTGTTGACAACACAGTGAAATGGTATCATTGCACAATACGTAAACGTATTACAAGTTTAATAAATATTGCCACAAGGCATACATATGGAAATGTCTCATGACATTTATTACATTCAGAAAACAACGGAAAGTAAAATGCGTAGCGACTCCATCTCAGCCACAGGTAGTCGATGTAGTCCATGTGACCTCACTCTTACGGATTGCCATGGTTGTCGTAGTCATCACCTTCGTCTTCATGAAACTCTATTGTTCAACAAAAGTATTGCCATGAGTACATTACGTACTCAACATGCCTCCTTCGGAGAAGGTCCTAAAAGCTACATGTGGCTTCAAAGGAAGGCTATATGGCTCATTTGCATAAAAACAAATTTTGTTTGACAAATATAGCAGTTGGATAAAAGCAGTTTTTGATGAAAACATGTTTTATCTCCAGAATAATTTTCATCAAAGTGAGGATCCTCGATCAACTCACACTCTTCATAGGTTCTAAGAATAGGGGCAAAGAGGGAATAAGCAAGACAGGTCCTGTATGTCAAGAAAGATTCATGTGTCGTCCATGACCGTGGACACGGCTATTCGAATAGTTTTACACTCTGCAGAGGTTGTACACTTTACCCACACGACACAATCCCGACTTGTTGCCACCAGTGGCCGCTGGTATAGTACACCATTTGGTATACCGGCAGGGAGATTGTGACGAGGTCTTTAGACTAGATCCCCCAAAGATGTGACATGCCCACCGGGTCTGGCGCACGGAACTAAGAGTATGTACTCACCCGGTCCCCCCATCTGTGCCGAGGATACTCCTCGCAGGGCAGCTATCCCATCTACGGTACGGCGACATCGACATCTAAGGCTGACTAGCTTACTTAACCAAGCCAGTGCCCATATAGCATGTGGCTGTACTATTTACACAATCTTCAAATCCAGGACTTATTAGGCCTCATGCGGCACGGACGACTGATTTCCCCCTTCAACTTATGAAGGGCAGCCAATCGCTCCTTCAATCCTTGATTCAGCTGTCGCCTGCGCCAGTATTCAGATGGTAAGTTTCACCCAGAGTAGAAGAGGATAGAGAAGGTCAACAAGGGCCAACCGGCCTAGATCAGCGATAAGTTTAAAGTATCAATGACTCAAAGGTCATTCAACGAAGCACCTATAGGGTAATAAGCATGGCTAAGCATTTCCACTCTACCGGAATACTATATAATTCTACTCAGGTGTCAAGTGAATAGGCGACAAGCGGATCAAGGTAATGTGTCAATCGACATGCTAGCTACGAGATTTAAAATAGCATGCATATAGTAACCATAAACACAATGCAGTTTTATAAAACATAGGATAAGTATGATCAAAGAAGGAGGCATGCCTTCGTTGTTGAGTCCTTCTTCGGTAACCTGGTTCTGTCCATGCCCAACGTCGTCACTCCCTAGTCGTCGTAACGATAACAAAAGACAAACAATGAATACCAAAGCAATAGTAAATCCAAATAACCTCCAAAACAAATCAAGAGTGGATGGATAGCAAGATATTGATCAAGATGGAGATTCTGAAATGGGGTAGCACAATAGGAAGGTAAGAGAGATGATTCAATGAAGTGACAGGGTTTAGGTTGACACAACTAAGGAAGGCTTTGCGCTCAAGACTAACGTTTTGTGACGAATTATGCGACTAGTAGTGCCCACTACACATCTCGACCAATAAGAAACTACCATATGACAAACACAATGACATCAACACACATGGAAAGGAGCTATCCTATGCATTTGAACTACACAATCACAACATGTCATGATAAACGTAACAGTTAACCACAAATAAATATTTAGACATTATCTAAATATTTACAATGGTTAATAGCAGTCAAACATATACATCAACTATATAATAATTCAACAACAAGTGTTCCATATGACAACGAAACCAACGTTCCAAAAAATACTAGTTAAGCAATCAAACATCATTCAACAACATGAAATGAATTCATCTAACATATGTCAAACAATAAGCTCATAACCATAAAACAATAAGCTCATAACCATTATCGAAATTCAAACATATGTCAACTAATACACATAAATTAAGTAACACATGGAATAAATGAATAACAACTGTCCTAGACATGACGTGATAATACAAGCTAATGTAACCACATCCTACCATAAGAAAGAACATGAAATGATTACGAGTAATAATTAACCACAAATAAATATTTAGATAGTTCTAAATATTTATAATGGTTAACATCAAGTAGAATCATAAATCAACCATAACAACTATTAGCAAGCATTTCTATAATAAAAGACAAACCAATATTATGGTATAAACTAATTAAACAACTTAATAATAACACACATCTCACACAAGGCATGTGAGTATGGGATCATAAAGATGTATTAACTAATAACACAAGCATTAAACAAACAAGTGATCATTAGAAGATATTAAACTAGGACATGCTCTTGATAATATGGAACAAGAAATATCCAATAACAACTAGCAATAAGATTACCACCACATGCTTGAAATAATATAGCAAGCTATAGACGCTAGGCATATGAGGAAAGCATGACTCAACTAACATGAAAGGTAAACTATCCTATGCATGTGATGAACTATTGCAACAAGTATAAAACACTCATAATACTAACATGAGACAAGTTAAGCATATATAAGTAACACAAGAATAACTATCACGCATAGAACATCATAAGACATGAATGATCACTTGGCATACACCAATGCAACAACTATATAAAATGGATATAAGGACGGATAGCCGCACCACATTGTACTAACTGGATAAACTAGATATAACCCTAAGCATGGATGATAATCACACGAGATGCCACTATGGTACCAATACAATTCAACTCATAACTACAACATAAGTTGATTAATAACGACTAACCTAAATATCAAACAAGGAATTATCACACCATACTATTATGATATGTGACATATAAGCACAAGGGAGAAAGTATACTACACATGTAAGCAAGTAAACATCTATGCCATGGCATCTATGACATCAAGCAATGAAATATCATAGCATGAATAATAAAGACGACTTGCATTTCCTATCTACTACGACTTACACTTGCAACAACATAGATACAAGGCACACGAATCAGTACACCCACAATATGTATTCTAGTTGTACAGTCACACAACGTCATAGCATGATATTAATCAACCAAAAGAAATCCTACTTATATAAACACGAGATCAATAAACTACTAGCATGTTTCGCTACCCGGCAAGGCTAACCATAAGTATGATCACACAATACAAACTAGCAATCTTGTAACATGTGCGTTCAATAAAGCATGCATTCTATTTTAAGAAATTGCTAATGTGGCATAGTAATAGACTAAAGTAAAGAAAGTCACATAACAATTACAAAGGTATAATAAACTAAGTTATGTACCCCAAGAATAAATTCTATATAGCAATACAAATATGAACCATGGCATAAATCATCCAACAATGCAATCTTGCATGACAACATCTACAAAATAAGAGAAACCACTGGGCAATCATGAGTTATGCAACAAATTACAATATACTAGTTTCTAATAGCAAAGCATTTCAGTTGACGTCTAGCATATAGAATACTACGCAAAAGACATTAATAAAATACATAAATAGATATCCTAATCATAGCATGATTTTAATCTATAAACACGCATGCAACGTGGATGAAAATGAGTATGTAAAACATATCTAAGATATCCTCATGCTATACACTAACTAAATAACGACTTGATGTAATCCATACTTAATAAATCAAGCAAAGCATAGAGTAATTCATGCAACGTCCTAAACATGGAAACAAGTCACCCAAATCTGTACACATTCTTAACATAGGATAATAAACAATACGAAACATTACCAAAATAATAGTAATAAGATTACACTAACGATGCTTCAAATCTAATTAAAATAGTAACCCCCGCTAAGCATGTACGAACAAGAATAATCCGGTACACCAATCAATTCCTACACATGGTAATAATTCGCAAAGACTTGTACAGAGGCATATCATAGGCCTACCGCCGCACGAAAGAAAATAACACATGAAACAACATGTCCAACAATTTTCAAATAACTATAACCGGTAAAAAGATAAATCTAACAAGTCACTTGCAACGTAAAAAATTATAAGACAAATAGCATGCGCTCCTAGGCATATCATGACATAATAAAAAATATCATGAAGAACTTGGCGCAAGGGTTTGGACGGAGATGGTCCGAGTCACCGGGATCGTGACCTCGCGTCCATGGAGCTTCAAGAGTTCAGTGAGAGTTCTTGGGCAAAGGAGGAAGGGAGATGGCAGAAAAAGTGATAGGGTTGGGAGAGGAAATCAAGACGGACTTCTACATATCTTGAGAACTTGAAACGGTTGAGAGTTGAGGGAATTAGAGGAGGGGCTGTATCTCTCCTGTACGTTTCTGCTTCTCTGTATGTGAGAGCGTACAAAAGAAGGAGAGGAGGGGTGGGGAAGGAGAAGAGGTTAATCTGGATGGGAGAGATGGCAAGTGGAGAGAAATAGGCAGGGAGGAGGAATTAAAGGAAGGGCATCAGTCAATGTGTGAGGAGGAATTAAAGGTTTCCTCTTCTGTGAGTTTGTGAGTTGTGAACGTACAGGAAAGGAGATGAGGAGAGGGGTTCGTTGGTTGGGAGAGATGGGATAGTTTGGCCAGCCCATGAGGAAGAAGGGGAGCAAAAAAAAAAAGGGAGGGAGAAGTTGAGCTGCAGCCCATGAGAGATAGGCAAGAAAATAAAAATAAAAGAATGAGGTTGGCATGCCCCATTCAGTTGAAAAAATTAGATACAAAAGTGAAACAGATTGTGCCTAGGAAATTCTTTCCAGAGTTTGATAGAAGAAAAGAATTATACATTTCTAAAAGAAAATTATAGAATAAATGAATTTGATTTTTCTAAAAGAAAATTCTAGAAAAGGAATAGAAGATCAAACAACAGTCAAAAGAAGATCCAAATATACAAATGCGCATAATTTAATATGCCAAAGACAAAAAAAATTCTACAAAAAGAGAACAATAAAACTCAAATTTTAATTTAAGTTGGCATTAGTTCAAATTAAATCCACCAAATTATGAAAACTCGATTTAAGCTTTTATTAACAGATAAACCAAACGAAAATTTCTGGCTCTACTTTTGGAAAACTTTTTTTTCCCTAAACATTCCGAAAATCGGGATGTTACAGTGCCATGGTATGACCTCAACATGCTGTGGTAAATATTTGAGAAGGTTTGGCTAATGTCGTTATACACGCTCTTCATAAATCGAACCATCACCGAGGAAGTTTCGTTGTTTCGAGAGGGAAATCACCAAGTTTGAAGGGGAAAACACATTTCCTTCATCGTTTGTCCTTGAGTTTTTTTATACATACGATCAACATATCCCCTACAATGCACCGTGTTCAAATTTGGCACTTTCCTGCGCTCATATGCCATATTTAGGCCATTATGTGCATTTTCTAGGAATTAATGCACATAATTCAAATTCGCACAATCGGTGCATGAAAAAGTGCACAAAAATGGTTTGAAAAATCATGCTTGTGTTATTTAGTAAATTTTCATACCTTTTACAAGGAATGGGGAGAGATTTCAAGGATATGTGTGGCAAGAGTCAACCACAAACGTGTTGTTTATTGGTTTTTCAACTCAGGAAAAATGAAAAACATGCCTGAAAAACATGATACCTGGCATGGGGCCATGGTATGACCTCAGCATGCTGTGGTAAATGTTTGAGAAGGTTTGGCTAATGTCGTTATACATGCTATTCATAAATCGAACCATCATCGAGTAAATTTCGTGGTTTCGAGAGGGAAATCACCAAGTTCGAAGGGGAATCCACATTTCCGTCATCGTTTGTCCTTGAATTTTTTTATTCAATCAACATACCCTGATGCGGAGCATCCTACGGTCATCCCCAAGGACCTACGTCCGTCTCCTCAAGTGCCGAGTGGACCGATGACACGAGCACGTGCAAGAGCTATCGAGACCGAGGTGACATCTCTCCTTAACGAGCTTCTGTACGATCCACGTGAGACATGGCCACTACCTCAATCCGGAATGCTATGTGTGCTTAGGTATCAAGAAGACCCTCTCGGAGATGCTCGGGATCACGGATAAGTCTCCAAGTACACGGATGAAGGAGCACGGCGAGAGGAACTGCAGCAAGTCTACAACTGCTGGACATCCGGCCCCTGGCCCGGACCTCTGGCGTCGGAAGGCCACGGCGACAGCAGCAAGTCAGAGGCTGCAAGCCCCAGGGCCCGGACATCCGGTCCCGCCCCGGAAATCCGGCCCGAGTCAATAGAACCTGGCCAGAAGCCAGACCGGACATCCGGCCCCCTGCCCCGGACATCCGGCCCCTCGTCGAGCTGCCGGACATCCGGCCCGACACCCGGACATCCGGCACCTGCGCGTGCCTAACCGGCCAGAGAGCCATGTATCCCCTCTCTTTCCCCTCCTATCTCGTCGACTACTATATAAGGACCTCCCCATCCTCCTAGCTAGGGTTAGCAAAGTGATAGCTCATTAGAGAATGAGTTTTGCTCATCCACCTACCTCTCCCATGGAGATCAAGAGCTCCATGTGAGCATGTGAGAAGATCCTCCTAAGGATTTAAGACCCCCTTGTGGGAAGATCCTCCTCTAGGATTCAAGGCCTCTTTCCTCCAAGGATGGGGATGAACTAGCTACCCTTTGTATCCTCTTGTGTTGACTTTGGTCTGGTATCTCCCTCTTTGTGTATGTGGATTTAGCACATGTGTGATTGATTTTGTGTCAATTGAGTGTTTACTTTGTGTTCCTCTCTCAATTTTCCCTTTCCCCCCTCCAAGTGTGAAAAGATCACCACATTAGGGTTCCACCCTACATCATATTGGATCAGAGCCATGTTGATCCACACTTTGGAGTTATTCCCCTCCACTTTCTAGCCCCAATTTTGTTGTTTTTACCCCAATTCGAAAATTCCCCACAAAAATAGCCATACCAATTTTTTGTGTGATTTGTTGGTTTGATGATGTTTTGTTGATTTTGATCCATGGATTCGAAGTGTTACAGCTGGATCTAGCTCTTCCCCATCTTCCCCACCTTTTCCATCCACAAATTTCCATGAATTTGCCCCAAATTTTGTCTTTCCCATGTTCCACTTCGAAATTTTCCGTGGATCCAGTGCCCCGGACATCCGCCCCGTACACCCTGGACATCTGGCAACACCCAAAGGCCCAGACATCCAGCGCGGGCCAGCCAACATCACCACCACCGCCCAATTTTGCTGATTTTCTTCATTTTTCCGCCACCTCTTCCGTAAACCACTAACGTCTTCCGCCACAAATCACAATTTTGCACCATTAGCCTTTGAGAATTTGAGTTCGCGGTTTCCGTTTCCTACCGTGTTTCGGCTACTTAGGAACTATTTGTCATCGACATCACCGCCACTCAATTTCGCCACCGACTCGACAATGACCACTTCGTCATTTGACACCATCACCGTAAGCAAGGACGGTAACTTCGACGACATCTTTATATACTCTCCTTGCCATTGCATTGTTACCCTCGAGGCCCTCTTTTGCATTACTTTCCTACGAGAATAGCCGTTTGAGTATTGCCGGGCAATGCTACTTGTGCACTTTAGTGATACACGTTCTGCATAGCTATCATAGCATGCATATATCATCGTATCATCTCTTGTTTCATCAATTGTTCCCGCATATACATAATTGCTATCTTGGTAAGAGCATTTCGCATAAGTGGCCAAGGAAAATATCAAAATAACAAAAAGCTTTTAAGCAAAGAGAGAAAAAGAATAACAACAAGCTTGTAAGCAATAGCCATAGCATCACGCCACATTGCATAGCATATTGATCATCTTGGATCATACTGACCGAGTTCACCGGGAATAATACATACATAGCATAATTGAGATAGAAAGTCGATACGTTTTGTCTCTCATAGGTTGTGCACAAGTTCGTATCCGCCTATTGAGCAATCACGCTAGCGTCTCTCTAGCGTTGTGCAACACGAGCGTTTTCCGTAGATTCCACATTTTGTGCTCATTCCTTGGTTGCACGACCTCACTTATCTATCCGTGTGTGTGTTTCTGTGTGCCACTCATTGCTATTGGTCTACTTGTTTCACTTGCGAATTTGTGAATCTTTCTCAACATTATTGATATTTTGCTAACAATTGCATAAATTTTGTGCCACTATCCTCACCAAGCTCCTCCAACAGCTTTACTTGCACTGGTATAGCGAGCTGCTATACAAACGGTTTTTAACCCCTTTCCGCGACACAGTTTTAAACTGTCGCCTTGCCTGTGTGTGCAATAGGGGGGGGGTCTTCCCACATGACCCAGAAACCGTCCGCGATAGGGAGCATGCAAGCATACGTTTCGCAGAACTAAGCGTATCCGATGCCCGCATCTTTCCCAAACGCTCTGTCCTTGCTACTCGTTTGTGCTCGCATTACCATCGCACTCGGTATTCTGTGCTGCAACGTTTGAGATGCTCACCCCATCAAAAACAGTTCACAATTTTACACCGTATGCGAAGCTTGAATGTCCCACACATTTGTATGTACATAAATGTTTGAGATGTATAGAATGTCCCAAACAATTCATCCGTATTACCCGTGTCGGATGAAGGCCTATCGCACGCATTCTTCTATGAGCAAACATTTACGATGCACACGACATCATAAACAGTTCATAATTGCCTAGCGTGTGTGATAAGGTGACTTTCACAAACATTTATTAAGAAGGAACTGTGTGCGTTGTTCTTGTTAATCTCACACGTTTTTTCTTGTCTGATTGTGTCTGCAGTAGAGTTTCATCGCACACGTACTGATCTGAGAAACGTGTCTGATCTTGGCGTTTATCACAGACGTTTTGCTTTCGCAAACCGTGTGCAGTGTAATGGCATGCATATCATAATTTATCCCTAATTTAATCCCTGCATTTAAAATTCACATAATTTGAAATTGAAATAGATTTGCAATATGAAAGTAGGCAATCACTTATTTCATATCGAACCATGATTATTACAAATACAAGTTCAAGGACGAATGAATAATTCAATGCACAGGCACATGAACTGAAGAACTACAGAAGCAACAAGGAAAGAATGATGAACCACAGTTGTACTAAAGACTGTAAAGAGAGAGGTGGAAGACATTATGGTTGCTGGAGAAGGTGAAGCGGAATGCCCATATTGTGCCCTCCTCCATGTATAATGCACGCACGACTCTAGGCCAACCCCTTGCGATGGCCGCCCGACCATCCTTCACTGTCTTCATTAGGACTTCTCGGTGCTCATTGTAGTCTCGATGAAATACTTTAACCTTCATTGCATGTCCACCAATCATGTACTTTGCAAGGTAATCTTGAGTAAACTGCTTTGGGAACCACTGCAAACGAAAAAGATTCAGACATTGTTGTCTAACAACTCATTATGGGCAGCAAAAAGAGAAGGCTACAGAGTTCGTAGTTACCATCCTACAGCTCACTGTTGTGTTGGATAGAGCGTAGACAAATAATTTAATTGCCATCGGTCGTATCTTTTTGCTAATAATTCTTATCAGTTTCCTCACTTGATGCTGGTTCATGAATATCTCATTGCCCCATATGCAAAAAGGGTGGAGGCATGGATCTTTGCCTAGGACATATGTACCTACAAGTAACAAGTTAATATTAGAAGCTAAAAAGTGTCCAGCCGTGGATTTCTATGCACTACATTATGGAACGGAGGCAGTATAAGCCGAGGGATGAAACTAACCTCGGTGGAAAATGCTGGCCACTCCCTTTGTTGTCCGACGTAAGTACATGGAAAGGCCAATAGGAGATTTGTGCTGCAATATGAAATTATTCAGGGTTCGTTTGGCCTTTTTATACATTAATTGAGTTTTCTAGGCATTTAATGTCCATAATTCAAATTTGAACTACAAGCACATGATCCAGTGCACCAAAATGGCTTCAAAAATCATACACGTGTCCTTGGGTGCATGTTTGGGTCCCATGTAAGACATGGGTATGAATTACAAACATCTCGGTGTACTGGCTCGGCCTCAAACATTGAGAATATCGGTTTTTAAATCCCGGTAAATCCAAAACTCACCCGAAATTCATGAAACTTGGCATCGTCTCATGACATGGCACATATATGCCATGGTAAAAAAAATTGTCCAATTTGGGGCAAGTTTTGGTACACGCCTCTTACAAACCGGAGCTTCTAGCAAGAAGCCTCGTGGTTCCGATAGGGAACGTGTCACCCCTGTGGGCGAAATGACAATCGCTGCCTCTTCTCGCCTTGTATTTTTCTTCTATAGGCAACATAGACCAACAGGAGATTCGCACTGAGATATTGAATTATTTAGGGTTCGTTTGGCCTTTTTATACATATATTAATTGAGTTTTCTAGGCACATAATTCAAATTTGAACTACAAGCACATGCTCCAGTGCACCAAAATGGCTTCAAAAACCATACATGTGTCCTTGGGTGTATGTTTAGGCCCCACGCAAGAAATGGGGATGAATTACAAACATCTCGGCGTACAGGCTCGGCCTCAAACATTGAGAATCTCGGTTTTTAAATCCCCGTGAATCAAAAACTCACCCGAAAATCATGAAACTTGGCATCATGTCATGACATGTCACATATATGCCGTGGTAAAATTTTTGTCCAATTTGGGGCAAGTTTTGGTACAAGCCTCTTACAAACCGGAGCTTCTAGCAAGAAGCCTCGTGGTTCCAATAGGGAATGTGTCACCCTTGTGGGCGAAACGACAATCGTCACTGCCTCTTCTCGCCATCTATTTTTTTCTGCAGGCAACATAGACCAACAGGATATTCGCGCTGAAATATGGAATTATTCAGGGTTCATTTGGCCTTTTTATACATTAATTGAGTTTTCTAGGCATTTAATCCCCATAATTCAAATTTGAATTACACACACATGCTCTAGTGCACCAAAATTGATTCAAATACCATACATGTGTCCTTGGGTGCATGTTTAGGTCCCATGCAAGAAAAGGGAATGAATTACAAACATCTCGGTGTCCTGGCTCGGCTTCAAACATTGAGAATCTTGGTTTTTAAATCCCCGTAAATCCAAACTCACCCGAAATTCATGAAACTTGGCATAGTGTCATTATATGGCACATATATGCCGTGGTAAAAAAATTGTCCAATTTGAGACAAGGTGCACACATTAATAGCCAACATAGGCATTTTGGAACAAATAGATGACACGTTAATATCGCAAATGGTTGTATTGTTTGAACCGTGGGCGTTCCACTAACCATTTACGTGCGGCCACGCGTCCCTCTTTTTATTGGAGAGTACTACCTCGGTCCTGGTTTATTGGTCCTCTTTGTATTTTGTGCAAAAATTTGACCATACTAGGTGGCGTGGGTGCAGCTGTTTGATTAGACGGGTCTAGTGCGAGCAGTCCGTCGTGCAGGCTCGATGGGACGCGTGCGAGCAGTCCACCACGCAGGCTCGACGGGACGCGTGCGAGCTGTCTGCTGCGCAGGCTAACCGGGAAGCGAGCTCTTTGACCTCCACCCGCTGCCTCGCTCCCAACTTCTCCATTAATGGCGGCCGGGCAGGCTCACCGGGAAGCGAGCTCTTTGACCTCCAGCCGCCGCCTTGCTCCCAACTTCTCCATTAAAGGCGGCCGAGCCACTGTTTAACATGCGGTTCATGCACCTGGACGGAAGGTGTTAGCTTGTGATCCCATGGCCCCGCTCAACGATAGTTAGCATTGTTTTGTTCGTGCCTCGCTGAGAACGTGAATTTTAGCCTGTTTTTGACTCGTATACATGTACCTACGAGGTTATGAACGAAATAATACGATGACAAATTGACAATGGCAACAGATAATAATTGTCTTACATATCCCGGATAATTTCCAATTTAAAATGCCACATGCGGCAACGCCCGAAAGAACAGGGGCAGGAGAAGAAGAGAAAAAAAAGAGGAAGAAGGAAGTCGCTGTTCTCTACTTCTTGATGGATCGCTTGGCGAGGAGTTCTTCCAGCTCCTTCTTCACATCCTCATGACTTTGCTTGACAACAGCCATGGATTCCTCCACCTACAGCTCGCGCTCGATGCGGAGCTTCTTCAAGTCATCCCCAAGTTCATGGACGACGGCTGTCAGCGTCATCCGCGAGGCAATGCTCTTCTCATACTTCTCCCTCCAGCCGGTGGCCTCCTCTTTTTGCTTGTCGAGCTCCTCGTGGAGCTTCGCATTGTCACCCATGAGTTTCATGACGAGGCCGGTCGCCTTATCAACCGAGGCATCGTTAATCTCGAGCAGCTTCTCCAAGCCGGCGAGCAGCTCCTGCTGGTTAATTAGGCCAGCGAGAATGTCCTCGTTGCTGGCTAAGGACTTCAGCCCCGCCAGCTCGTCGAGTTCGCTGACGTGGCGAGTGCGCTTGTGAGAGCCCTCTCCTGCCCATGAGAGCTCGTTTGAGGGCCCCGCGGCGCGGCAGCACATCTCTGCTACGGCTGTCGCGTTGCGGCGGGACCTCTCAAGTGCTTCCGCGGCCTTGGTCTTTGCTCGCTGGTTATATGTCGACCTAGAACTCCTCCTACCGACCATGGCAGACGCAAGGAACGGCTTAAGAGGAAAGACCTGTTTTTTTGGTGATGAGGAGAGGAATGTGCAGTAATTTTTGAGAGGGTACTAGTTTTTATAGCCCAGTGCTAAGTGGGAACACGTTTAGGTTTGATCGGTGTGAACGTATTTGCATTTACTCATTGCGTGGTAATTTGATTGGTGTGAACACGTTTAGGTTTGATCGGTGTGTCAGCTTGTCCAATGGATGGGCCGTCTCGCCTCCCACGCGTGCAGGCGGTAGACCAGAACTGCTATACGCAGGTGGTGGCTCGCCGTTTAGGCGGCCGCGGCACGCGATGCTCGCGTCCCTTCGCGCGCTCTGCTCGACGTTGAGGCGGCCACGGTGCGCTCTGCTCGCGTCCCTCCACGCGCACTCTTTCAGTGGTTGGGGCCGGCGCACGATCATGTTTTGGGCGCCATATGCATACGGTTGTGTCCGCGCGCGTCACCACCATGCAGTTAGCACGATGCAGTTATGCGCTGCAATAACTGCCATCCGCGCGAGCCGATACTCCAGGCTGTTCGGCCTCCCCACTTGTTCCCATGGCCATTATAACCTTAATCTCTTCAACCTTTTGATCGCGCCCAACAACAGAACAAGCACACCTACGACGACACATAGAGAGAGAGGATATCCAGTGGCGCTCCAATGGAGTACGGCGCGCATCGTGTGGACACCCACGTGATGGAAAAGGAACTCACGGTGGTGTACACCATCGACCCGGCCGTGGTGGAGGACTCCATCAACACCATGGAGCAGTTGCTTGCTAAGGACGACAAGTACAAAGTGGTCGGCTTCGACCTCCAGTACACCGGTGGTCGTCCCGGGGTTGATCAGGCGGTTGCCGTCGCCCAGTTGTGCGTGGGCCATCACGTCCTCGTCTACCACTACTGCCTGGCCACAAGTGCTTGCGAGCGTTTCACCAGGTTTGTCAAGAGCCCCGACTACAAGTTCGCTACGGTGGACACCGTCAACGATGTAAAAGCGCTCTAGATTTCGGGGTTGGCCTGCCTGAAGCTTGTCGACATCCGTGGCCACTACAGGGTCTGGGGCAGCACGAAGATGGACTCCCTGGTTGAACTCGCCGCGGTCATCATCGCCCCCTACTACGAAAACATGAAGGAAGGTTCCAGGAGAAATTCTGGATCCTGGCACGGTGCCTGGGTGCGGAGACTGGATGAGCCTCACCTCAAGTTTGCAGCCATGAGTGTGTACACATGCTACGAGATGCACATGCAGATCGTCGACATGAGGGAGTGCCTCCTTCCTGTAGACAATGAGGGATCGAGCCACCAGCAGAGCAACAACGGCAAGCGTCACAAGAAGAAGTAGATGATGATTAGATATGATCGTTTGTCCTAGATTATTATGCATGTAGTTGTTTACTTTGGTGTGTGCAAATGTTATGTGTGTAGTCAGTTATGTAATTGGATGTTTAATTTCGTTATGCAATCATGTCCTTATAAGTATATATGTTGTTGTTCTGTAGACAGAGAGCGTAGATGTTGTGCAGACTGCAGACTGAGCAAATCACATCGCACACGGATTAAACTAGCAAACCCGTCGGTGATGATTTCATCAATCGCTGACAATTGTATACCAGCAAGCATTTGCCCACAACACACACGGGTTATTAGCAGGAATCGTCTGTGTTGTTGTCGGTCTTCCCACACATTTCTGATTACAGACCTGTTTGCCGCGTATCACACACATCTTGTTAAGTTGAACCGTTTCTGTTGTGTTGGGTAATCGCAAACAGTTCATCCAAGTGAACCGCATGCCGTATATCGCACACACCTTGATCTGCCTGACCATTTCTGGTGTGTTGGGTAATTACAAACAGTTCATCCGAGTGAACTGTATGCCGTGTATCGCACACACCACGAACTGGCTGACCGTGTTTGTTGTTCTGCCTTATCGCAAACAGTTCGTATGAATCAACTGTATGCTATGTACCACACACGCGTCTCTAATCTGAATCGTTTTTGATGTCTCCGGCATCGCAAATAGTTCGTCTTATTGGGGATGGTTTTTTTACGACACCGTTTGCGATTCATGCATCGCACATAGTTTGGTCGCGGGGTCTCTGATTCATGTGTCGTGTTAGCGGTCGCCTGCAGTAGTGTTGTGTAGGTGTGACATTGACACGATCTGGTACCAATTGTGCTACTTCCATAATACCATATTGGGTGATCATTAATCTATATTCAACATCGGATAAGGTACATTGGTCTAGTTCATTCCTTTCTTCCACTAAAATTTGCTTGAGAACGATGGATAGGCCAAGCACTTCTTCCAACTAACTCTTCGATGAGCAAGAGGAACCGACCATCTACGTCACCAAGACTCAACTATTCGGCGCTCAAAGAGCTTTGAATCAAGCGAATGAAGCATTGGGCGACCGCATCGAACAACTCACAACCGACTTGCGATAATTCGAAGAAATAACAAGGGACTACATTGACGACAAGTTCTCATCTCAAATGGAAGAGTTCCGTGCATTGATGATCAACCGCACTTCTTCCACATATTCATCATTAAGATGATGACACTCGAGCCGACACTCTTCGGACACGTCTTCGGATGCAAGTCTTCCACGAGCATGCTCACATTGTCACCAAGACCATGAAGATCATCAAGCTACACAACATCCATTCCATGGCAATGGTTTGCAAGACCGCCTTCAAGAGCGCGAATGACAATGTCACAAAAACTAAGAAGGCAACGCTCTACAACAAGAACAACAATGTCATGAGGAGCAAGCACTTGAAGCTCAACATGCCCTACGAGAAGCAACTCGCGCCATCAATGAGCGCAACCGCCAAGTGCGTGAACAAGAAGAAGCCCTCCAACAAGAGCGATAAGAAGAGGCCACGCGTCTTGAGGAGCACCAAGAAATGAGGAACCATGCACGTATCCAACGCCCTCGATGTCAAGTCAATCGAGAAGAGCACGAGGAGCAAGAGCTAGAAAATCCACCTCCACGACAAGAGCGACATCGCCATCGTCCCCAACATAATGAGGAGCAACGCTATGGCAAGCTCAAGTTCAACATGCCTAGGTTCTCCAGAAGCAATGACCTCGAAGACTACCTTTCATGGGCATTGAAGGTCGACAAGATATTTCGTCTTCACAATTACGAAGAGGAAAAGAAGATCGCCATGGCATCTTTAAAGTTCCAAGACTATGTTCTCATTTTGTGGGAGCAAGTGATCAAGCGACACCAAGAGAAATGCAAACCTCCCATCACGACTTGGAATCAAATGAAGGATGTCATGAGAGGTCGTTTTGTGACTACACACTATAGTCGCGATCTCTTCAAAAAGCTACAACTCAAGCAAGGCACCAAGTCGGTTGAAGAATACTACCAGGAGATGGAAATTGCCATGATACGAGCCAATGTCAAGGAAGATGATGAACAAACTATGGCGCGTTTCTTGAATGGTTTCAACCATCCAATCAAGAAAATTGCGGACTTCCAACCGTACTCCAACCTCCTCGAGCTAGTGCACCAAGCAACCAAGGTGGAGCGACAATTGCAAGAGGACTACAAGTACTCCAAGTACTCTTCCAAGACCTACGTTTCATACACTCAAGCTTCAACGACTACGACACCTCCTCCAACGACTCGAGTTACCCCAAGTATCGGTGACAAGTCAAGCTCCAAACAACCTTTGTCATCTTCGAGTTGTCCTACTTCAAGTACATCCAAGACAAGAACTTCATCATCGACTCCTACAACGGATGCTAACTCCAAGACAAGTGCAATCCAATGTTTCACTTGCAAGGGCCGAGGCCACAAGTCATTTGAGTGCCCCACATGGCGCACCATGATCACCAATGATGACGGCACCTATGACTCCATGAGCAAAGACGAAATGGAAGCCCTTGAGCACGTGGCAATGCACCGACAAGTGAACGAAGATGAAGATGCTCAAGTCTTTTGTGACAATGATTCGAGCCCCGCTCTTGTTGTCTCCAAGATCTTGACACTTCAAAAACAAAAAGACGATGGCCAACGTTGCCACATCTTCCATACCAAAGAGGTCATCCAAGGATGTTCCGTCAAGGTCATCATCAACGACGGAAGTTGCCACAACTTGGCAAGTGATGAGCTATGTTCCAAGCTACAATTGGTCAAGAAGAAGCACCCTCACCCCTACAAGGTCCAATGGTTAAGCGACTCCGGCACCATCCAAGTGGAGCACACCATTCAAGTGTCCTCCAAGATTCGCGCATAAGAAGACACCTTGGAGTGTGATGTGGTCCCATGTCCGTATGTCATCTCCTCTTAGTAAGACCTTGGCAATTCAACCGCGGCGTCATACACAACGTACGGACCAATCACTATAGCTTCAAGATGAAGGACAAGGAGTACGTGCTTCGACCCATGTCGCTGATACGTCTCCAACGTATCTATAATTTATGAAGTTTTCATGCCATGTTTATTATAGTTTTGTATGATTTTGGTACACTTTTATATGGCTTTTATATGATTTTTATGGACTAACATATTGACCTAGTGCCCGGTGCTAGTTGCTGTTTTCTGCTTGCTTTTGGTTTTCCAGAAAATCCATATCAAATGAAGTCCAAATGCAGCGAAACTTTTTGATGATTTTTTCCAGAAGGAAACAGACCAAGGAAGCTTCGAAGGAGCAGCAGAAGAGCCACTGGGGCTCCACGAGCCACCTGGGCGCGCCTGCCCCCCAGGAGCGCCCTGCTGCCTCGTGGGCCCCCTATGGCCACTCTTCGCGTGATTCCAACGCTGAAAAATCATATATATTCAGAAACCCCCGAAAGTTAACCTAGATGAGTTTTTACGCCACCGCAAGCCTCTGTACCAAGGAGATCCCATCTGGAGCTCTTTTCCGGCACCCTGCCGGAGGGTGGAATCATCACCGGAGGCCATCTTCATCATCCCGGCGGTCTCCATGGCGAGGAGGGAGTAGTTCACCCTCGGGGCTGAGGGTATGTACTAGTAGCTTGGTGTTTGATCTCTCTCTCTCTCTCATGTTCTTGATATGGCACGATCTTGATGTACCGCGAGCTTTGTTAATATAGTTGGATCATATGGTGTTTCTTCCCTCTCTATCCTTGTTGTGATGAATCGAATCTTTTCCTTTTGAGGTTTCGTTATTGTTGGAATGAATATTTCAGATTTGAGAACACTTGATGTATGTCTTGCATATGAATACCCGTGGTGACAATGGGGTATTATATTGATTCACTTGATATATCTTTTGGCACTCAACTCGCGGATTCCCATGGTGACATTGGGGTAATCTATGCATAGGGGTTGATGCACGTTTTCATTATCTTTTCTCCGATAGAAACTTTGGGGTGCTCCTTGGAGTTCTTTATGTGGATTGAATATTATGATTATGAAGTTGTTTCGTGCATATCATATAATCAACTCACGGATACTTGTGGTGACATTGGAGTATCTAGGTGACATTAGGGTTGGTTGATGTGTATCATATGGTGTTATTTTAGTACGAACTCTAGGGCTGTTTGTGACACTTATAGGAATAGCTCAATAGATCAATCGGAAAGGATAACTTTGAGGTGGTTTCGTACCCTACAAACAATTTCTATCTTGTGTTCTCCGCTAATAGGAACTTGGTTGTGATTCTTTATTGCACCTTGAGGGATTGTTATATGATCCAATTATGTTAGCATTGTTGAGAGATTGCACTAGCGAAAGTATGAACCCTAGGCCTTGTTTCTAAGCATTGCAATACCGTTTATGCTCACTTTTGTTACTTGCTACCTTGCTGTTTTTTATTGTCCGCACTACAAAAACTTATATCTACTATCCATACTACACTTGTATCACCATCTCTTCGCCGAACTAGTGCACCTATACAATTTACCATTGTATTGGGTGTGTTGGGGACACAAGAGACTCTTTGTTATTTGGTTGCAGGGTTGTTTGAGAGAGACCATCTTCATCCTACACCTCCAACGGATTGATAAACCTTAGGTCATCAACTTGAGGGAAAATTGCTACTGTCCTACAAAACTCTGTGCTTTTAGGCCCAAGACGAGTCTACAAGAATAAGTTGTGTAGTAGACATCAAGCTCTTTTCTGGCGCCGTTGCCGGGGAGGTGTGTGCTTGAAGGTATATCTTTAAATCTTGCAATTGAATCTTTTAGTTTCTTGTTTTATCACTAGTTTGGTTTATAAAAGAAAACTACAAAAAAATGGAATTGAGGTTGCCTCATATTATTCGTCTTTATAATGTTTTTCTTGAAAATGATGGAGCGGAAAATTGTGCTCAATTGATAGAAGAAGAATTCAATAAAATGTTTGGCATAAAATCTTTGAATGATGAGCATGATTGCAATGTTGTTAGTATGAATTCTTTGAATATCCATGATACTAATGATATGCAAAGCCATAAGCTTGGGGATGCTATGTTTGATGAAGATGATATTTTTAGTCCCCCAATTTTTGATGAGAAAATTTATTATGATGATAACATGCCTCCTATTTTTGATGATTATTGTGATGACATGTATGCTATAAAGAATAATGATAACTATGAAACTTGTCATCATGATTTTAATTTTCAACTGGATTATGCCAATCAAGTATCTCATGATAGTTATTTTGTTGAGTTTGCTCCCACTTTTATGAATGAGAAGAAAATTGCTTGTGTGGAGAGTAATAAAAATTCTATGCTTGTGAATCATGAAAAGAATGCTTTATGTGATAGTTATATTGTTGAATTTATTCATGAGGCTACTGAAAATTATTTTGAGAGAGGAATATACGCTTCTACATACCTCAATAATATCAAGTTTCCTCTCTATGTGTTGAAAGTTTTGAAATTATACTTGTTTTGCCTTCCTATGCTAGTTGATTCTTGCTCCCATAAATTGTTTGCTCACAAAATCCCTATACATAGGAAGTGGGTTAGGCTTAAATGTGCTATTCATATGCTTCATGATGCTCCCATTGTGTTTCAATTCTTCACCTTTTATGTGAGCATCATTAAAATCATCATGCCTAGCTAAAAAGGCATTAAAGAAAAGTGCTAGTTGGGAGACAGCCCCATATTTATACCTACTGTTTTTGTGTGTCCACATGATTAAGCTACTGTATTAATCATGTTTCATATGTTTTCTTTCAATAATGTGCCAAGTAAAGCCTTTGGGATAGTGTGGATGCATGTTGATTTGATTCTGTGCAAAAACAGAAACTTTTGCGTCCAGTGCTGGAATTTCTATTCTGTACTGGAGCATGAGAAAATTCTGAAATTTTTAAAAAGTATTGGGTTAATTTTTTTTTACGTTTTCCTAATTTTCCAGAATTTTTGGAGGTACAGAAGTATGGTTTTTAAATCGCTCACTTCACGCTGTTCTGTTTTTGACAGATTCTGTTTTCGGTGCATAGTTTGCTTGTTTTAGTGTTTCCATAGCTTATATTGAGTAGTATAAATTGTGGAAATGATAGAATACAGTAGGCATTATGTGAGAACAATTATTAATCTTGTCTTGACAGTACCTAAGTGGATGATTTGTTTTTATCATACTAACCTATCTCACGAAGTTCCGTTAAGTTTTGTGTGATTGAAGTTTTCAAGTTTTGGGTGACATATTGATATGAGGAGAATAAGTAGCGGCAAGACCCTAAGCTTGGGGATGCCCAAGGCACCCCAAGGTAATATTCAAGGAAGACCCAAGCAACTAAGCTTGGGGATGCCCCGGAAGGCATCCCCTCTTTCGTCTTCAACACTATCGGTAACCTCACTCGGAGCTATATTTTTATTCGTCACATAATATGAGTGTTGCTTGGAGCATCATTTTCTTCTGTTTATATTTGCTTTGTGTTATCAATAATCATGTTTTGTATCTTTTAGTTCAATAAAATGCCAATTATAGCCTTTACCATGCACAGTTTGCAAGTTTATGTGTTGCTGTTTGAAAACAGGAAGTTTTCTGTTATGTCCAGAATATTCCTGAATAGTCAGAACATGATAAAAATCTGAAATTTTTACATAATAAGCATGCATGAGTTATCTGTCACGTGGTAATTTTCAGAATTTTTGGAGTTAGGGAAGTATGAATTTTAAATCCCCCTTTACAGACTGTTCTGTTTTGGCAGATTGCTGTTATGGTTGAATTGTTTGCATATGTTTGCTTGTTTAATGTTTCTATTTGTGGATAGAAGTATTAAATATGCAGAGGCATTTAGTATGCAATGTTTAATTATAATTTTTGTGATTTGCTACAGTAGATAATGTTAAGGTTTTGAGTTGATTTATACTAACTTATCTCATGAGTTCTTGTTGAGTTTTCTGTGGATGAAGTTTTTTAGATTTAGGAGAAGCCATGATATGAGAGGAATTAAGGAGACACAAGAGCTCAAACTTGGGGATGCCCAAGGAATCCCAAATTAATATTTCAAGAAGTCTCAAGCATCTAAGCTTGGGGATGCCCCGGTAGGCATCCCACCTTTCTTCATCAACAATTATCGGTCAGTTTTGGTTGAGCCTAAGTTTTTGCTTCTTCACATGATATGTGCTATTCCTGGAATGTCATTTTATTTTGTTTTTCTTGCTGTTTGAGTAAAATAATAAGATCTGAAATCTTCAAATGAGAGAGAGTCCTCACATAGCTACCTATTTGCTTAACTACTCATTTGGTCTTCACTTATATCTTTTTGGAGTAGTTTGTCATTTACTCTTGTTCTTCACTTATATCCTATGAGTAAATTGTTGAAATGAATTGAATATCATAAAGTTGAAATTTATATGCTTCATATGCTTGTCCCATGGGGAGTAGTGACTTCACATACAAGAAGTATAAGTGGTAAAATTTATTGAAAGTTAACAAACATAGCATTGGTCACTTGAACAATTCATGAAAGAATTTTGAAGGAAGAGAAATTTCACATATAAATATACTATCTTGGACATCTTCTATGATTGTGAGCCCCCATTAATTATTTTCAAACTTGATCAAGTAGTTGACGTTGGACAAGGAAGACAACGTAATGAGTTATGTTTGTTTATATTCACATAGAAGTTATATTGTCATGGATCCTCTAACATGTGGTGCTTGCTTAGGATCTTTTGCTAGCCAAAAATTCGTACTAAGTAGAGATACTACTTGTGCATCCAAAAACCCTTAAACCCAGTTTCTTGCCATGAGAGTCCACTATATCTACCTATGGATTGAATAAGATCCTTCAAGTAAGTTGTCATCGGTGCAAAAAGCAATAAAAATTGCTCTTAAAATATGTATGATCTTTTATTGCAAAGTAAAATAAGCGTTGTACGAACTTGTGATGGTAAAGAAATAAAAGCGACGGACTGCATAATAAAGGTTGCTATCACAAGGGGCAATATAACGTGACGTTCCTCTGCGAAGGGCCTATCTTTTACTTTTCTGTATTTACTTTTATGCAAGAGTCATTAATGTTCATCCCTATTCCGCTCTATTTATTCTTTAGTTGGCAAGCATCATGTGGTAGGGAATGATCCAGACACATATATCCAGTTGAATATAGGTGATCATGAGTTATTATTGTTGACATTATCCATGAGATAAATAAGTTGGGAGGCAAAACATTAAGCCCCTATCTTCCTATGTGTTTGAGTGAAACAGTTTGTTCTAAAAATATGCTTTGAGTGTCAGCAATCATGGAAGACTAAATGATAGTTGAGTATGTGGAATTTGCTAAATCAAAAGCCCTTACATAGACCCTTCCTAAAAACAAGATGAATTACAATTGTTTGATGACTGAGAACATAGTTTGTTAGTTTTCAAGAAAGTTTATGGCCTATACTTTTAACATGTGAATAGCTTGCTACTTGATCATGAGAAGTTTTATGAGATGAGCTACTTATTATGATATATAGTGATGCTAGAAAAAGTGATTGAAATTATCATTGATCAAACTTTTGCACTATGCTAGCATTCACACTTCATAAATTATTTCTTTTATCATTTACCTACTCGAGGACGAGCATGAATTAAGCTTGGGGATGCTGATACATCTCCAACGTATCTATAATTTATGAAGTATTCATGCCATGTTTATTATAGTTTTGTATGATTTTGGTACACTTTTATATGGCTCTTATATGATTTTTATGGACTAACATATTGACCTAGTGCCCAGTGCCAGTTGCTGTTTTCTGCTTGTTTTTGGTTTTCCAGAAAATCCATATCAAATGAAGTCCAAATGCAGCGAAACTTTTTGACGATTTTTTCTGGACGGAAATAGACCCAGGAAGCTTTGGAGCAGCAGAAGAGCCACAGGGGCCCCACGAGCCACCTGGGCGTGCCTGCCCCCCACAGGCGCGCCCTGGTGCCTCGTGGGCCCCCTGTGGCCCCTCTTCGCGTGATTCCAACGCTGAAAAATCATATATATTCGGAAACTCCCGAAAGTTAACCTAGATGAGTTTTTACGCCGCCGCAAGCCTCTGTACCAAGGAGATCCCATCTGGAGCCCTTTTCTGACACCCTGCCGGAGGGGGGAATCATCACCGGAGGCCATCTTCATCATCCCGGCGGTCTCCATGACGAGGAGGGAGTAGTTCACCCTCGGGGCTGAGGGTATGTACTAGTAGCTAGGTGTTTGATCTCTCTCTCTCTCTCTCTTGTGTTCTTGATATGGCACGATCTTGATGTACCGCGAGCTTTGTTAATATAGTTGGATCATATGGTGTTTCTTCCCTCTCTATCCATGTTGTGATGAATCAAATCTTTTCCTTTTGAGGTTTCGTTATTGTTGGAATGAATATTTCAGATTTGAGAACACTTGATGTATGTCTTGTATATGAATACCCGTGGTGACAATGGGGTATTATATTGATTCACTTGATATATCTTTTGGCACTCAACTCGCGGATTCCCGTGGTGACATTGGGGTAATCTATGCATGGGGGTTGATGCACGTTTTCATTATCTTTTCTCCGATAGAAACTTTGGGGTGGTCCTTGGATTTCTTTGTGTGGATTGAATATTATGATTATGAAGTTGTTTGATGCATATCGTATAATCAACTCACGGATACTTGTGGTGACATTGCAGTATCTAGGTGACATTAGGGTTGATTGATGTGTATCATATGGTGTTATTTTAGTACGAACTCTAGGGCTGTTTGTGACACTTATAGGAATAGCTCAATAGATCGACCGGAAAGGATAACTTTGAGGTGGTTTCGTACCCTACAAACAATTTCTATCTTGTGTTCTCTGCTAATAGGAACTTGGGAGTGATTATTTATCGCACGTTGAGATATGGTTATATGATCCAATTATGTTAGCATTGTTGAGAGATTGCACTAGCGAAAGTATGAACCCTAGGCCTTGTTTCTAAGCAGTGCAATACTGTTTATGCTCTCTTTTGTTACTTGCTACCTTGCTGTTTTTTATTGTTCGCACTACAAAAACTTTTATATACTATCCATAGTACACTTGTATCACCATCTCTTCGCCGAACTAGTGCACCTATACAATTTACCATTGTATTGGGTGTGTTGGGGACACAAGAGACTCTTTGTTATTTGGTTGCAGGGTTGTTTGAGAGAGACCATCTTCATCCTACGCCTCCCACGGATTGATAAACCTTAGGTCATCCACTTGAGGGAAAATTGCTACTGTCCTACAAAACTCTACGCTTGGAGGCCCAACATGAGTCTACAAGAATAAGTTGTGTAGTAGACATCAGTTGCCAAGTCAAGTCATCACCGACAAGCAAGCTTCAACTCATCGTGGAAATATTAGTGAGAGAGCGAACCACCATAAAGAGAGTGAGCGCCACAAGCCAAAAATGAGCGACTCCACGATGAATGACAAGAAAGGTTTAATGCTTTTAGCCACCAAAAGAGACATGAGGGATGTGAGTGAGAGCCCATCGAGCGTTCTTCACTTTGTGCTTGTGTGCAAAGATGGAGTGGTGAGGACTAATACTTCACAACATCTACCTTTGGTGTTGTCTCATCTATTGCAGGAATTCACGGACGTTTTTCCCGATGAGCTACCTCCCCGACTTCCTCCACTTCGCGGAATCGAACACCGCATCGACCTCAACCCTGGCGCACCTCTACAGAGCAAGGCACCTTACCGCGTCAACCCCGATGAGACCAAGGAAATCCAACGGCAAGTACAACATCTCATGGAGAATGGGTATGTACGCGAGAGCTTGAGTCCATGTGTCATTCCGATTATTCTTGTGCCTAAGAAAGATGGTAGTTATCGCATGTGTTCTGATTGCCGTCCCATTAATGCTATCACTATTAGATTTCGCCATCCCATTCCACGCCTTGATGACATGCTAGATGAACTTAGTGGAGCCACCATTTTCTCAAAAATTGATCTTAAAAATGGCTACTATCAAATTCGCATGCAAGAGAGTGATGAATGGAAAATGGCTTTCAAAACCAAATTTGGCTTATATGAATGGTTGGTCATGTCTATGGGCTTATCTCAAGCACCTAACACTTTTATGTGTGTGATGCACTATGTTCTTCGCAAATATATTGGCATTTGTGTTGTGGTCTACTTTGACGATATACTTGTGTTTAGCCAATCAATTGAAGATCATGTCATACATCTTAGGGAAGTCTTGCAAGTTCTTAGAAACAAGAAACTTTATGCAAACAAGAAAAAATGCACTTTCGGTGTTGATAAACTAGTTTTCTTGGGATTTGTAGTCTCTTCTAAGGGTGTTCAAGTTGATGAAGCTAAAACTGATGTTATTAAAACTTGGCCACAACCAACCAATTTGCTTCAAGTGCGTAGTTTCCTTGGCTTAGCCGGATTTTATCGACGCTTTTTGAAAGATTTTAGCACTATTGCATCACCATTGCATGCATTGAGTAAGAAGAATGCACCATTTGTTTGGGGTCCTTCCCAAGATGCCGCATTTCATGAGCTTAAGAACTTGCTTACACATGCTCCATTACTTGCCTTGCCCAATTTTGAGAAAACCTTTGAAGTGCATTGTGACGCTAGTGGTAATGGCATAGGTGGCGTGTTAATGCAAGAGAAGCGACCTATTGCATACTTTAGCGAGAAACTCTCTGGCGCATAGCTTAATTACCCCATCTGTGACAAAGAGTTATATGATTTAGCGAGAGTCTTGCATGTGTGGGAACATTACCTTCACCCTCATGAATTTGCCATCCATACGGATCATGAGACGCTTCAATACCTTAAGGGTCAAACCAAATTGAATAAGCGTCATGCCAAATGGAGTGAGTTCATTAAGTCTTTTCCTTATGTCATCAAGTACATCAAAGGTAAGGAAAATATTTTGGCGGGCGCTCTTTCCCGCAAGTGCATGTTAGTTACTAAACTTGAGTTGAATGTTATAGAATTTGAGCACATTAAAGACTTGTATGAGCATGATGTTTCATTTGCGATTCCTTATGGCAAATGCCTAACTCACACTTCTTGGGAGCGATACTATCTTAAGGATGGTTATCTTATGCGAGCTAACAAACTTTGTATCCCCAAGTCTTCTCTTTGTTTTTTGCTTTTGCAAGAGGCTCACAGTGGAGGACTCATGGGACATTTTGGACGCGACAAGACATTCGCCACACTCTCCAAGAACTATTTTTGGCCAAAGATGTTTCGTGACGTCTCACGCTACACCAATAGATGATCTACATGCCGCAAAGCTAAGTCTAAAGCTCAATCTCATGGTCTATATATGCCACTCCCTATTCCATACCAACCATGGGAAGATATTAGCCTGGATTTTGTGCTTGGTTTGCCTCGAACTCAAAACGGCAAAGATTCCGTATTTGTTGTTGTGGACCGTTTCTCTAAAATGGCACATTTATCCCATGTAACAAGATCGACGATGCTTCACATGTTGCAAATCTCTTTTGTAGGGAAATCTTGAGGTTGCATGGAGAGCCCAAGACGATTGTATCGGACTGTGACATCAAGCTCCTTAGCTACTTTTGGAAGACACTATGCGCCAAGCTCGGAATCAAGCTACTATTCTCTTCGGCATATCATCCACAAACCGACGGCCAAACGGAGGTCACCAACCAGACGCTATCCACACTCCTCCGCGTGTTGATCAAGAGGAACATCAAGGAGTGGGAGGAATGTTTGCCTATCGCCGAGTACGCCTACAATCAAGCAAGACATTCGACTATCGGCAAGTCCCCCTTCGAGGTCGTCTACGGCTTCAACCCGTTGTCCCCATTAGACATTCTACCACTACCTCTAGAAGAGCGCATCAACATGGATGCGAGTGCATGAGCAACATACCTCAAGAAGGTGCATGAAGATACATGGCACACGATCGAGTGCCAAGTACAATGCCTCGCGAACAAGCTCAACGTCAACAAACACCTCATGGTGTTCAATCCCGGAGATCTTGTGTGGCTACACCTACGCAAAGACCGCTTCCCCAATGAGCGCAAGTCCAAACTCCTACCTCGAGCCGATGGACCCTTCGAGGTGCTAGCACACTACAACAACAACGCCTACAAGATCAACATCCCGCATGACAAGTACAACCTGAGCGACATCTTCAACGTCAAAGACTTATGTCCCTTCCATGATGATGTGGATTTTGATCCGAGGACGGATCTTTCCCAAGGGAGGGGAAGATGATGCGGAACATCCTACGGTCATCCCCATGGACCTACCTTCATCTCCCCAAGTGCCGAGTGGACCGATGACATGAGCACGTGCAAGAGCTATTGAGACCGAGGTGACATCTCTCCTTAACGAGCTTCCATACGATCCACATGAGACATGGCTACTAACTTAATCCGGAATGCTATGTGTGCTTAGGTATCAAGATGACCCTCTCAGAGATGCTCGGGATCACAAACAAGTCTTCAAGTACACGGATGAAGGAGCATGGCGAGAGGAACCGCTGCAAGTCTATAGCGGTCGGACATGCGGCCCCTGGCCTGGACATCCGGCACCGGAAGGCCACGGCGACAACAGCAAGTCAGAGGCTGCAAGCCCCAGGGCCCAGACATCCGACCCCGCCCCGGACATCCGACCCCCTGCCCGGATTTCTGGCCTGAGTCAACAGAACCTGGCCAGAAGCCAGGCCGGACATCCGGCCCCTCATCGAGCCGCCGGACATCTGGCCCAACGCCCAGACATCCGGCACCTGCGCGTGCCTAACCGGCCAGAGAGCCATGTATCACCTCTCTTTCCCCTCCTATCTCGTGGACTACTATATAAGGACCTCCCCTCCTCCTTGCTAGGGTTAGCAAAGTGATAGGTCATTAGAGATTGAGTTTTGCTCATCCACCTACCTCTTCCATGGAGATCAAGACCTCCATGTGAGCATGTGAGAAGATCCTCCTAAGGATTCACGACCCCCTTGTGGGAACATCCTCCTCTAGGATTCGAGGCCTCTTTCCTCCAAGGATTGGGATGAACTGGCTACCCTTTGTATCCTCTCGTGTTGACTTTGGATCTTGTATCTCCCTCTTTTTGTATGTGGATTTAGCACATGTGTGATTGAGTTTGTGTCAATTGAGTGTTTGCTTTGTGTTCTTCTCTCAATTTGCCCTTTCCCCCCTCCAAGTGTGAAAAGATCACCACATTAGGGTTGCACCCTACATCATACCCCCTACAATGCACCGTGTTCAAATTTGGCACATTCTTGAGCTCATATGCCATATTTAGGCCATTATGTGCATTTTCTAGGAATTAATGCACCTAATTCAAATTCGCACAATCGGTCCATGAAAAAGTGCACAAAAACGGTTTGAAAAATCATGATTGTAGTATTTAGTAAATTTTCATCCCTTTTACGAGGAATGGGGAGAGATTTCAATGATATATGTGGCAAGAGTCACCCACAAACGTGTCATTTATTGGTTTTTTAACTCTAGAAAATGGAAAACATGCCTGAAAAACATGACACCTGGCATGGTGCCATGATATGACCTCAGTATTCTGCGGTAAATATTAGAACACTATGCAAAGTGTCATATGTACTATTTGAGATAAGTTTTCCAAAGTACAGTTTTTATCGCAAACAATTTCATGCAAGAAATCGTTTGCGAAATGTTCGATGCCACTGGAGAGTAGTAACGCTTGCATGCATGCGAGAGCTCGCTTTTAATGTCGAGCTACACAGGCTTGTCGACGCGATTGAGAACACGCGACTGTCCGCACGCAACGCTGACCACGCCTTGTTTATCGAGACTACACCACTCACAGCACACAACGATGACGGCTCAGGTTCTCGACGACCGCGCAAGCTCTGTGGCAACATGCATGCCAGCGCAACCAGGAAGCGCCGTGGCAGCATGCAAGCATAGCCAGGGCGCACACTACGGCATCATATATATCAATCTCGAGTGCTCTCTAGAAAACCAGAGCACTATACGGTTGTCCTGTCACTACATCCCAGAGCTCTCTCCAAGCGTCGTTCATGCCACCGCCACACACTAACTGCTAAGGAAGCGATGGCATCACGTCGCGCCGAGTTCCTTGCCACCCGCGACCACACACTAATTGGTAAGGAAGCGATGGCATCCTGCCGCGCCAAGTTCATCGCCGCCCGCGACCGCACACCTACGTGGGCGGACTTAGAAGCTACCAAGGCCAAATGGGCGGTGGAGCAAGAGGAGGCCAAAGCCGCATAGGAGGAGTGGAAAAGGGAGAAAGCACTCAAGAAAAGAGAGTCCCACCGCCGCAACAAAGAAGCGGCCACACGCGCTGCTGAGGAGAGCTGGGCGGAGATCCAAGCACGGTGGACTGCCGTCGACAAGACCAGGAAGGAGAACGATGACGTCTGGCCAGCATGGCCCGATGCCTCGACCTGTCAAGATCGCGGCAGTAGCTATCGCGACGCCGAGGAGAGCTGGGCAGAGATCCAAGCACGATGGGCTGCCACCGATAAGGACGAGAAAGAGAACGATGGCGTCTCCCAGCATGGGAGAAGTAGTTAGTGTGTGTGTCGCACGTATGTTTGTTTAATTAATTATGAGCATCTAGTAGTACTACTAGTAGTTTTCTTAGAGCAAATTAGTATCTAGGAATTTAAGTTGGTATCTATTATTAACGTACAATGTCGATAAGCAAACACTTTTATGGCTTTGAGCGTTGCTTAGCATGTGTTCACTGGAGTTTTAGAGCCGGACCCCAGCCATATTTCCTCCCTAAACGTCTGCAATGTCCACCCAGTAAGTGCACGGTCAAAAAAAGTTGACCCAACCGCGTCATAGAGGTCCCACCCGCAGCCACCCAAAGCTCCTTCCTTCCTCGTCTCTGCACATAGTGCTTCTGCTCTAGCACGCACGTCGGAGACGAGCTGGCTGGAGCTAGTTTTTAGTCCCACCTCGCCGTGCGAGGCGGACGCAGACCAACTTAAATAGCCACGCCGGAGCAGCAAGCTTCTCTCTTGTTGAATAGGTCGATCAATTCTCGTTGTGTGAGTGAGGCAGGTTGACACTTGATTGCATTTGATAAACTGATGATTGTTCATCGACTGTCAACTTCGCCTCGTTCATGTACGTTGATAGCCCTACTACAATGAAAGAGATTTTTAAATTTGCAGGTGGCGGCTGTAGATGCTGATAGATATAATAATTATTAGAAGATCACAAAACATACGGTTGCTATGGCGTACCGTGTGCGTTAACTGATCCATAAGTCAGATACGTGTGCGATGTTTCCTAATATCGCACACGTATAATCACGACCGCCCGTGACTGATTTAATCAACTACACGTGTACAATTTTTTGGAGACGGGATCCGCCAATTTTCTCTTTTCTCCCAGACGAGTATTTTATGCGCTTTGTCTGCGTTGTGTGTTTCCCTCACGTAAGTTTCAAGTTTTGCAGCGAAATTTTCAGTAGGCGCGCGATTTCAGAATTTATTCCTCCCACCCCATCCCCACCCATCACATTTCCGCAGTATCTCCCCACCCTTTCCCCCCTCCCGACAGCTCAAACCGCCGCTGCCGCTACAACCACAGCTTCAACCACATCTACGTGTTGCCCGAGCCTCATCGATCCAGTCAGGTAACCCACCGATCTCCATCACCGCCCCTGCCTGATTGCTTAGACGGCGCCTGCGAAACACCCTCATGCCTCCAAATCCCCACCCCTACTCTAGAGCATTGATGCATAAGCCCAACCACATATCACGGAGGTCGAGGAGCTGATG
Organism: Elymus sibiricus; assembly: GCA_039707655.1. Classification (NCBI taxonomy): domain Eukaryota; kingdom Viridiplantae; phylum Streptophyta; class Magnoliopsida; order Poales; family Poaceae; genus Elymus; species Elymus sibiricus. The sequence continues at coordinate 202,475,909 of CM077670.1, forward strand.
GCGGTCTATGGCACGGTGGCCGCTGTGCGTGTTGACCGGGAGGAAGACCTCGCCTCTAACGCCGCCGACTTGGTGCATGCTCTAGCCTAGATGAAGTGCCGTAGCAACTACCCCTCAGGATTTACCAAGTATGAATTGTCCAGTTCAATTTTACCAATACCAGTTTGCCGGGGCACATGTGCAGAACACACGCGTTACACCGTGGACGAAAGACGTCCTTCTGCTAGCTCGGGATCGGGGCACGAAGGCACGGACCTACACTACCAAATCATGCATAATTGACACGGTGGTTTACCAAGGTTCGGGCTGCATGGTGCGTAATACCCTACTCCTGCTTTTTGTGTGTTTGATGGGTGGATTACAGCTACAAACCCTTCCCGGGAACGGGGAGGAAAGTGTATCCCTACTGGTGTTCTACCAAGTGTCCAACCTTCTCTTGGCTATTTTTCCCCTTTTTCCCTCCTCTTTTCCTCTTGGCCTGGTCCTACTTTCATGCTCCAAGGGGTACCACAGGTGGCTTCGAGGCTAAGGAAAGTGATCTTCATCCAACCAGGTAGGTGGATGCATTAAATGTGCGATGAGGTGTCATCGCCTTCTATCTTCCGGGAACGGACCCTTGTCATTGCAAAACCGACTTAGGTGACCCTTGTCTGAGCGTGACACATCTCGGCACAGGTGTGCACCATGCGGCGGAGTGGGTGAGTGAGTCACCACTTGCATCTTGTCCATCGCCTGGCGCGCCTGCCCACCGGTCGTGTGGCGCGAGAGCCCTACGAGCGCAGAACCGCTGCGCCACGCATAGATGAGGCGGTAGCTTGCTGTTGAAGGCTGGCTGAGTGCACACCAGCTGTGGACAACCGTTGTCGGGTGAGGTCATTCCCGGGTCTTGGTCATCCGTCATTGCCGGATATCTTGATGAACTAGACTCGTGAGCACCGGAGGGGCATGCAAACCTCTTGGTACAAAGATTTGCATGCCACCATCGAGCCCTCGTCTTGCTTGTTGTATCTTCTTGTTTGTCTTCTTCTTCGCGAAGATCTGCATGCCACCACCGCGGGGGTCAGTAGCACATAGCTCTTTTATCTTCTTGAGCTTGATCAAATGGCGACCGTGAGATGCACGGTTGGGTGTGTCATGCATCTTGTCATGACACCGACAGAAGCCCCCGGGCCTGGGTCGGATGTGTGCTGCATACGTCGGCAGGGTCAGGTCCTTTCGCACATGGGGCCCACAAGTCGCTAGCAACTGGGCTCGGTAAAAACAAAGACGTGGAAGGAAGTGCATTAGATGTCTGTACTCGAGGAACCCGAAGACAGCTGTCCTTTGCAGGCAATCCTCTAGTGCTTTACCTTGTGCCATGCCAGCATAGCTACGTGACTTGACAGTAGTATGCTGCAGGCACGTGTCATCCCTTCCCTGACAATAGCTTGGAATACTAGTCTGGACGAGGACCAACGCGCCCAAGTGGATGACCAGTCGTCGAGTCCCCTCGAGTCTTGTGTGAACAGGAGGGGTAATGATCCCACATTCCATTAATTGATGTGACGCGCCGTCTCGAGTTCGTCTTGGGAACCCAATTGGCTCCTGGGGAAGGAAGAGAATCGGAGCAGCTCAGGGCTTGAGCCCCCCCACCTCTGAGGCTATAAATGCCAAAGGAAGACAAGCCGCTCATCACTCTTCCCTTTCCCATCTTCTTCCTCCTCTCTTCCCCTCCAATGGTGGCACAGGAGGTGGTGGAGTTCGAGGTGAGGCGTCTGGCAAAGGAGGTCCAGGCTCAGAGGGGAGAGCTCCGGGCCAAGGACGCAGAGCTCGAATCCCTCAAAGAGAAAATGCGAGCAAAGCTCCAAGCTGCAGACCATGAGGTCATGGCAGTGGTGGCGGAGCTCGCAAAGCTCCAGCAGGCGATGGGCGAGGAATTGCACAGCCTCTGGGAGGAGAACACAATGCTCAGGAAAGAGCTTGCATCCACCACCGAGAAGTACCACCAGTCGTAGGCCGCCATGGAGGAGGCGGTGAATCAACTCCACCGCGAGGCTGATGTGCTGAGAGAGCGCGTCTACTGATACATCTCCAATGTATCTATAATTTTTGATTGTTCCATGCTATTATATTATCAATCTTGGATGTTTTTATATACATTTACAGCAATTATATATCATTTTTTGGGACTAACCTATTAACTTAGTGCCCAGTGCCAGTTGCTGTTTTTTGCCTGTTTTTGGTTTTCCAGAATATCAGTACCAAACGAAGTCCAAATGCCACGAAACTTTTTGGAGATTTTTTTCTGGACATAACAAGTAATGGAAGCTTTGGGAGAGGGCCAGAAGATGAAGCAGTGGCCCACGAGGCACCGGGGCGCGTCCTGGTGGCTTGTAGGGCCCACACAACTCCGTTTGACCTAATTCCACCACTATTTTGGAAGATTATAAATTTTTTATGCATGTGTATCATAAAGAGAATATTGGTTATGTAGCTATATCGTTGAATTTGAATATGATCCTACTTGTAATTATTATGAGAGAGGAAAATATGGTTGTAGAAATTTTCATGTTACTAAATTACCTCTCTTCATGTTGAGATTGTTATTGTTTCTTTCCTCTTCCATGCATATGCTAGGTTTTGCTTGTCTAGATAATTTGTTTGCCTATAAAATGCCTATGCATAGGAAGTATGTTAGACTTAAATGTGTTTTTCACATGCTACATGATGCTCTCTTGTGTTTCATTTATTATCTTTCATGTGAGCATCAATAAAATCTCAAGCCTATCTTAATGGCTATGGACAAAGAGCTCGTTGGGAGACAACCCAATTTTTACCTTTTGTTTCTGTTATTGTGTGTTTTCACATTTATGCTACTGTTATGATTGTGTTTTTATGTTTTAATTAGGGTTTGTGCCAAGTAAAACCTTTGGGATGATTTGGAAGATAGTATAATTGACGCTGTTTGGAAAACAGAAAGTTTTGCATCCAGTGCTGGAATTTTGGTTCTGTACTGGAGTGTAAGAAAAATCTGAAATTTTTACACAGTATTGGTATATGAATTTCCCACGTTTTCCTAATTTTTTAAAAATTTTGGAGTTACAGAAGTATAGATTTTAAATAGATCTTTACAGACTGTTCTGTTTTAGACAGATTCTGTTTTTGATGCACTGCTTGCTTGTTTTGATGAAACTATGGATTGTATCGGGGGATATAAGCCATGGAGAAGTTAGAATACAGTAGGTATAATGCAAAAATAAAATATGAATGGGTTTTCAACAGTACTTAAAGTAGTGATTTGTTTTGTTATACTAACGGATCTCTTGAAGGTTTTGTTGAGTTTTGTGTGATTGAAGTTTTCAAGTTTTGGGTGAGATCATGATGGATGAAGGAATAAGGAGTGGCAAGAGCCTAAGATTGGGGATGCCCGAGGCATCCCAAGGTAATATTCAAGGAAGACTCAAGCATCTAAGCTTGGGGATGCCCCGGAAGGCATCCCCTCTTTCTTCTACCAACCATCGATAATTTTACTTGGAGCTATATTTTTATTCGTCACATGATATGTGTTTTGCTTGGAGCGTCGTGTATTATATGAGTCTTTGCTTTGTTTGCTTTTTAGTTTGTCACAATCATCTTTGCTGGACACACCTATTTGAGAGAGCCACACGTTCATCATGATTTGTTAGAATACTCTATGTGCTTCAATTAAATTTTTTGAGCTAGGCAGTTGCTCTAGTGCTTCACTTAAATTCCACCACTATAAATTCTCTAAAATCGGGAAACCAACAGAGGAGTCCACGAAATACTTTTTTCGCCACCGCAAGCTTCTGATCTCGAGAGATCCCATCTGGAGGCCTTTTCCGGTACTCTGCCGGAGGGGGGAATCGATCACGGAGGGGCTCTACATCAACCTTGCTGCCCTTCCGATGATGCGTGAGTAGTTTACCACAGACCTTCGGGTCCATAGTTAGTAGCTAGATGGCTTCTTCTCTCTTTTTGATCTTCAATACAATGTTCTCCTCGATGTTCTTGGAGTTCTATCCGATGTAATCACTTTTTGCGGTGTGTTTGTTGGGATCCGATGAATTGTGAGTTTATGATCAGATTATCCATGAATATTATTTGTGTCTTCTCTAAACTCTTTTATGCATGATTATTATAGCTTCGTATTTCTCTCCGATCTATTGATTTGGTTTGGCCAACTAGATTGATTTATCTTGCAATGGGAGAGGTGCTTTGTAATGGGTTTGATCTTGCAGTGCTCAATCCCAGTGACAGAAAGGGACATGACACATATGTATCGTTGCTATTAAGGGTAAAAAGATTCGGTTTATTCATGCGTGAGTTTACTTTGTCTACATCATGTCATCTTGCTTAAGGCGTTACTCCGTTCTTTATGGACTTAATACGCTAGATGCATGTTGGATAGCGGTCGATGTGTGGAGTAATAGTAGTAGATGCAGGCAGGAGTCGGTCTACTTGTCTCTGACGTGATGCCTATATACATGATCATTGCCTTGGATATCGTCATGATTATTTGCTTTTCTATCAATTGCCCAACAGTAATTTGTTTACCCACCGTATGCTATTTTCTTGAGAGAAGCCTCTAGTGAAAACTATGGCCCCCGGGTCTATATAAATCATATATTAAAAACCCTAAAAATACCTTGCTGCACTTTTACTTTATTTATTTTATTTTATATTTTAGTTCAATCTATCTATATATCACATACAATTTAATCTTGCAATTAACCGCTGAGGGATTGACAACCCCTTGTTTGCGTTGGGTGCAAGGATTTGTTGTTTTGTGTGCAGGTGCTGCTAACGAGGTGTTGCGTGATTCTCCTACTGGATTGATAACCTTGGTTTCATAACTGAGGAAATACTTATATCTACTGTACTGCATCTCCCTTCCTCTTCAGGGAATTACCAACGCAGCTCACAAGTAGCATCTACCAGGAGTGGGCCTGTTGCGACGCCATCGAGGACTGCTTTGGGAAGGCACTGCTAGACTCGGGCACCCAAGTGGAGCGGTTGTATCTCGCGTACCAGCAGGCCAGTGCGGTGATAATGGCGCTAGGGATGAACTCCTTCGACCACCCCGCCAACTTCAGTGATCGCCGCCTGCCTGACATGGCATCCTTCTTCTCCTTCCTCGCCGAAGACTTAGAGCATCTCCGGGGCTTCATGAAGAAAGCGCTGAATAGAGAGGGGTTTCGGGCCGCCATCGCCGTGGTGTCCCGTATCCTCTCCAATCTTCACCATCGGGATCCGTTTCTGCCCACGTCTGCCTTCTTGGATGTTCTTCCCCCCCATGGTGTTTGCGAGGGAGCTGAGGGCGGTGTCGTCTGTGGTGGAAGCCGTGGTGCACCATGAGAAGAAGAGGGACTTCAGCCTCAACTAGGCGCGCAGCAGCAGTAGTAGTAGAAAAATAGGAACCCATGTACGAGTCAGAGTGGAAGAATATATGTAATCTCCGTTCTCTTTTGACTAATGTAAATGGTAACTTGAATGGCCTGTTTCCGTGACTCCCTTCTTAGCTTCACTCAATTGGACGTGTAGCGAGGTAGTAATCAGGAATGAATTCGGTTGCAATGACCTTTACCCCGCTCAGAAAAAGTGCGAGACTTTTTCTATCACCAGTGAAGTTAATGCCTTCCAGAATTCTGGCGTTCTAGGTTAGTCGTGACCAGCTTTTGGAGCTACGTGCATGACATATTTTTGGGAATGCTTCCTTCAAACTTACAGCATGTGCCATGAGGGAAGTGATTTTGGAGTGGCAACGGGAGCAAAAGCTACCTTGGCATTTCTCATTTGTTGCTTGCTTTCGCCCCTGGAACCTCCAGGTGGCCAACACGTTGGTTCCAGGAACTCCCAGGTTCTGTGCTTGGGTTAGAATATGAAAGTTGCTTCTCGGAGCGGATCCGGTCAACGCCCTTGGGTGAAATTCTTGCAGAGATTAAGTTCTGCAAAACCCCCAATGCCTTTTTTGGGGGCATGCGAATTCACTACTTCGAGCTAGCGATCAACCTTTCAAGTGATCTGGCGCTCAAAGTTACCCTGGAAGAGCCATCCTGTCACGGTGGTGTCTCGTTGTTCTCCCTTCCGGACAAGTTCAGACGAAGGATGAGACCACCTTCCCACATCCACTGACATAGGTCGGGTGACTTGGCTGGCCACCTTGTACCTGGTCATGCGCGCATGGGGCACATAACAATCCGGGAACGATTCTCCTCTGGGAAGTCAACACCGTCATGTTTAACTTCTGCCCATGTGCGACGTGGCGTTTGGGCGAGTACTTGAGGGTAGAACCGTATGCGAGTTCAACAGGGATTACCTCCCCAGCTCCACAGGAGGAAGCAAGGAGGGTTTTCTTCCTATCACTCATCTGGGTATCATTACGAGGAACCACAGAGCGACCAGACCTTCTTCAGATTAGCGCCTACCGTATTATTTGATTTGTCAAAAGTCTGGGAGCAGCACCATGCAGTTATATTCAAAACTTCACTCCCTCTTCGCCTTGAGTAATCTTTCCAGGGGTATGCCCAGTCGTGAAATGAACCTGGGTACCGTCTAGGGAGGAAGTATTTGACGGAAACCACTTGGGAGCCGGATACCGTTTATAGGTTGTGGCACGCATTCATCTATACTAGTAGTATCCCAACTCCCTGCAGAACTTGATTGCAAATCGACGGTGGCTTTCACGATAGTCTCCTCCATAGGCCACTTTGGGGTCTAGGGCATGCGCCTAAGGCACGAAGCCCCTAACAGAGTAGGGTATTTGACTATGGAGGCCCAACCCACATTGTTGGGTCGGGCGACAAGGACTGGGATCGCAACAGAGCCTCCTCTAACCCTCCTTTTAATTTAAAGTGACAGTGGGAGCTTCTCCCAGTGTCTTCAGAGCTAAAAAAAACAGAGCCTGCGTTAACCGATGGCAATTTTGGAGTACTAGTATGACGTTCAACATTCGTAACTTTCCTCCTGGCCTTTTGCTGGTTGATGATCCCATCAAAACTTACTGATGGCAGGCTCCCTCGATGGGAATCATCGCCCAACTCATGCCCTTCTTCATGAACCTCATGATAGAATTCCATCACGATGCACATGTAGGTGCTTTTCTTGGGTCGTGTGCCCACTACCCTTGAACAGCTGTGCAACCCAATTGTTCTGGGTGAATAGACTCATTCGATCGAATGATTATCTCGGGCTTCTTGCAAAAGGAGATGTCAACGACTTTTTGTCGGTGTCGACAAAACTAACATCTCTCAATCTTAGTCCCATGGTTCCATGATACGTTCAACCGAGCTGAGAGGTCGATCGCCCCTGGAATCACGCTGAGGCAAACATCCCAGGGGAGAAATCTTGACGTTCTCAACAAGGCTCAAAACATCGGATCCGTGGGGCTAAAACGAGTATACGAGGTTTTATTGATAGCTTCACCCCCCTCAACAACACGATGTGCTTAAGTTGAGGGGGAATTTCCCAGAAAGCCTTTTCCCTCCCTTTCCCACGCTGAGAAGGATGTTTCGACGGGTAATGAGAACACAACCCACCGATTCGTACTATCTCATTCTACACTCGATGCTTTCGACAAAGAGGAAATGAAGAGAGATTTCTGACTCGCGGTAAGATAGTAAAAACATGCAAGATGAACCTACGAACGAACACCCCTCAGGATAAAAAGAGCGGAACACGTCGGGTCAAACAACAAGCAGAAAAAGCATCTGGTCGAAGCGAGGGTGTTTTGTGACGCACGCCTCAAGTCTCCGATCATGGATTAAGGTGGTATTTACGCAAACCACAAATACAGTCACCATACTAGTTCTTTTGAACTTGAAGATTAACAGGAAGGTCGCACCCCATATCTGGGAATGAGTGTTCTCGGCCAACTTTGCATGGGGATGCAGCTTAACGCCTACATTGCCCTCTAATCAGTATATACTTAGCTTATTTGGCACTTTAAGTGCTGGATATGACGCCGCCTGGGCGCCTTGGCGCCCGCTGGGCTTAGGCGCCGACCAAATCTAGGTCCACACTGACAGTGTGGGTCCCATCTTCAGCGCGTCCAAACTTGATGATGAAGGAGTTCTTCTGCTCAACCGGCCTCCCCAATAGTAATGGCTGCATGAAGGCTAGATGCATCACGGGACCAGGCCTTGAGACAGCAAGCCGGCGTCCACCAGCCCCACAAAGGTGTCTAGCTTCCTCCGCCCGGGCACATTCATGTGCAAGGGCGTATAGCTCTGCCACGGTATGCACCCAACGAGCCGCCATCGCCTCGCAGACCCGGGAACTGCGAGCGTTGAGGTAGAAGGCCGTGATGACGGAGGCAGCTGGGAGTCCTTCTATCTTGTCTTCCACTTGTCGAAAACGCCGGATATAATCCCGGAGTAGCTTGCCTGTATGATAGGCTGGCTTATAAGGAATTCCTTCTTTTCCGGGAGCCCATTCGGAAAGAACTCCAAAGTTAAGCGTGCTCAGCTTGGAGTAGTATCAGGATGGGTGACCGACTGGGAAGTTGCTCCCGGGTGCGCACAAGTGAGGACAAACTGCGCAAGAAAGACTAGTATTGATCTACGGGGCCGGTCTAGATCCCGCCAGGAGTAACGACCGCCGGTGAGTGTGTCCGTAGCATTACAAGATGGTATTAGAGCCGACCCTCGCAGTTACACGGATGTTTGCGGGTCAGTTGCGCGGTCATGTTGTGAATGACGTTTGTGACCCGTCGTGGTACACGGCATGGCACATGTGCCGGACTGCTCGCATAGACGTATGTGCCAAGAGGGAACATTCCTGTGGCTCGACGAGGACGTCGGTTCCTCTGAGTGGGGGTGTATGTGATAGCCTGGCTTATTAGGGATGATAGACTACTCATATCAATAAGGAATTCCTTATTTTCCGGGAGCCCATTCGGAAAGAACTCCAAAGTTAAGCGTGCTTAGCTTGGAGTAGTTTCAGGATGGGTGACCGACCGGGAAGTTGCTCCTGGGTGCGCACGAGTGAGGACAAACTGCGCAGGAAAGACTAGTATTGATCTTTGGGGCGAGTCTAGATCCCCCTAGGAGTAACGATCGCCGGCGAGTGTGTCCGGGGCATTACAGCCTGGCTCCTTCTCGAGTTGCTGGAGCGATGCGTACGTGGGGCGAGCCACTCCGAGACCCTTCCCTCGGCAAGGGATCTTCACGGCAGCCGCTCGAGAGCACCGTGGATGATGTCCCACCTCTCTGCCTTCGAGAGCGAACCTCACGGTCCGGAATTTTCCAGACATGGGGTCCTTCTGAGCGCGAGGCGGGGCACCCTCCTTTCAGCACCACGGATGAAGCTAGTGTGGATGCCCAGGGTGCGGGACCGCGATCTTGGGCAGCCGCACCCTAGCCATCCTGCTTGACGATGAAGGAGCTGATGATGATGAATCTAGTGTTGACAGAGACGCTGGCGGCTTTGTTGATGTAGATCCGCATGAGCGCCCCCCTACTTGGCACGCTAGATGTTAGGGCGCATGTGCAGAACACACGTGTGACATCGTGGACGAAAGACATCCTTCTGCAAGTTCGGGATCGGGGCACGAAGGCACGAACCTACACTACCAAATCATGCATAATAGACATGGTGGTTTACCAAGGTTCGGGCCGCATGGTGCGTAATATCCTACTCCTGCTTTTTGTGTGTTTGATGGGTGGATTGGAGCTACAAACCCTTCCCGGGAACAGGGAGGAAAGTGTATCCCTAGTGGTGTTCTACCAAGTGTCGAACCTTCTCTTGGCTGTTTTTTCCCTTTTTCCCTCATCTTTTCCTCTTGGCCTGGTCCTCCTTTTATACTCCAAGGGGCACCACGGGTGGCTTCGAGGCTAAGGAAAGTGATCTTCATCCAACTAGGTAGGTGGATGCATTAAATGCGAGATGAGGTGTCGTCGCCTTCTGTCTTCCGGGAACGGACCTCTGTCTTGTCAACACCGACTTAGGTGACCCCTTCCGAGGCGTGACACGTCTCGGCATAGGTGTGCACCATGCAGTGACATGGGTGAGTGAGTCACCCCTTGTGTCTTGTCCATCGCCTGGCGCGCCTGCCCACCGGCCGCGTGGCGCGAGAGCCCTGTGATAACCCACAAGTATAGGAGATCGCGACAGTCTTCGAGGGTAGTATTTCACCCAAATTTGTTGATTCGACACAAGGGGAGCCAAAGAATATTTATGAGCCTTAGCACTGGAGTTGTCAATTCAACCACACTTGGGATATAATATCTCTGTAGCAAAATGTTTAGTAGCACAGTAGTTTGATAGTTTTGATAGTTTTAGTAACAGTAGCAATAGTAATAGGAACAGTAACATAAGGAGTTTGCGATGATTGTAACAGCAGCAACAGTAGTAACTTAGCAAAGATCAATATGAGAAAAGCGTAGGCATTGGATCAGCGATGGGTATTTGTTTTGGATGACATTCATCATGTAACAGTCACAACCTAGAGCGATACACAATAGCTCCAATTCATCAATGTAATGTAGGCATGTATTCCGTATATAGTCATACGTGCTTATAATAAGAACTTGCATGACATCTTTTGTCCTACCCTCCCGTGGCAGCGGGGTCCATAAGGAAACTAAGGGATATTAAGGCCTCCTTTTAATAGAGAACCAGAACAAAGCATTAACACATGGTGAATACATGAACTCCTCGAATTACAGTCATCCTCGGAGAGTATCCCAACTATTGTCACTTTGGGGTCTACAGATCAGAACAATGACAAGTGCATATAACTTGCAGATAGGATCAAGAACTCAAATATATTCATCAAAACATAGAGGGTTCAGATCTGAAATCATGGCACTCGAGCCCTAGTGACAAGCATTAAGCATAGCAAAGTCATAGCAACATCAATCTCAGAACATAGTAGATACTAGGGATCAAGCCCTACCAAATTGACTCGATTACATGACAAATCTCATCAAACTCCATCACCTTCGAGCAAGCCTACGGAGGAATTACTCACTCCCGGTGGTGAGCATCATGGAATTGTTGATGAAGAAGGGTTGATGATGACGGCGGCGACGAATCCCCCTCTCCGGAGCCCCGAACGGACTCCAGATCAGCCCTCTCGAAGAAGAACAGGAGGTGGCAGCGGCTCAGTATCGTAAAATGTGATGAAACTTTCTCTCTGATTTTTTTCTCTGCAAGACGGTACTTATAGAGTTGGAGTTAGGGTAAACGAAGGCCTGTGGGCCCACGAGCTCACAGGGTGCGCCCTGGGGGGTGGGAGCGCCCCCTAAGCTCGTGGCTCCTGGGTGGCCCCCCTCCAGCAGATCCCTTCGCCAATATTTTTTATATATTCCAAAAATATTCTCCGTAAATTTTTAGCTCAATCCAAGAACTTTTTATTCTGGACAAAAACAACACCATGGTAGTTCTGCTGAAAACAGCGTCAGTCCGTGTTAGTTTCATTCAAATCATGCAAATTAGAGTCCAAAACAAGAGCAAAAGTGTTTGGAAAATTAGATACGTTTGGGATGTATCAACTCCCCCGAGCTTAACTCATTGCTTGTCCTCAAGCAATTCAGTTGACAAAATGAAAGTGACAAAGAAAAACTTTTACAAACTCTTTTGTTCTCGTTGCTGTATATATGCTTAACTAGTGTTCAAGTTTTTAGCAAAGATTATGAACTAACCATATTAATGATAACACTTAGGTCTCACATTTACTCATGACAATAACATAACCAACTAGCGAGCACTGGTACAGCGAGCTGCTATACAAACGGTTTTTACCCATTTTCCGCGACACAGTTTTAAACCATCGCCTTACCTGTGTGTGCGATAGGGGGGGGGGGGTCTTCCCACATGACCCAGAAACCTTCCGCGATAGGGAGCGCTGATGCAGACGACTCGTCAAATGTAATCGTATGCGATGCATGAACATATCGCACACACTATATTTTTGGCACACGTGTGGGATTGGTGAGTCAAACGTTTCTAATTGCGCAGGGAAACCAAACGGTGTTTCACATTGGACCGTTTATGAAATAGTACCTAAGGCAAACGGGCCATCATAGAAACTGTGTGCGATATGTTGCCCATCGCACACGAGTATTATATGGCAATCGTCTGCCATGCATGACATCATCACACACGTTTCCTGAACAATTTATGAGTGGGATTGTATTTTGCATTGGGCACGGTTTCCTCTAAGCTCTCGTGTGCGATAATGTGCTATCACAAATGGTTCAAGAGCCCCTACGCACACGTAGAAGTGCTCAATACCGTCTGCGATTTGTTGTGTATCACCGACGGTTCCGCTATGAGTGGCGTGTGCTTTCCATTCTGGATTGGACACACTCATTTAGTCGAACCGTGTGCGCATTAATGACCAGGTTAAAGCAAAAATAGCGCATTTGAATTGCCTGCAAATAGCAAATTCGCCACAATATGCAAATGAACAAATAGGGTCCACAGGACGAACATTCATCAGAATTCGCAACAATATGCAATTGAACAAATGCTAGCTAAATTCCACTGATTTATCGACAAATGCAGTACATAATCATAGTGTACGAAATACGAAGACCTCATCACATGGAAAACAATGCATCCATGCGTATATGTTTAGCGGCTAACTCGTGTTGAATGTTTACTCATTGTTTCAGGAACAGCCATGCTGAAATGTTCATTATCACCAGTGGGATTGATGAAGTGATTCAGGAAGAAGTTGCTGATAAATCTCCTAACCTCCATCAATTCACCAGGGAGGAGCGGTTCAGGGGTCATCGGTTCAAAGATGAGCTGCAGGATTTTTAGATCAGAATGTTCCATACGAGTGGAGTAGAAGATATTAATTAAGATACATACTTACTGGTGCTAAATTGCGTGCATCGTTACAACAATCAGTAGATTTGAAGATGGAGATCATGTATCTGCAGATATAGTATCCACAAAGGTTGGTCCCTGGTTGTTGCTGAGGACACTGAAATTTTTTGTACATAATTAGTCATGTATTTGCCCTGTTAGGAGCAACCTAACCGGTGTAAGATGTTTATTTTTTCTTTGGAGAGAAATAGAAAGAGGTTTATTTAGAAACTTGAACATTAGACTAGCGTAAGAAGGTATTTGCAAACTTTTGAATACATTTTCCGAAAATAACGGATTTCGGTGTATTACCGGAAAAATGATCTCGTGCTGCAGAGGTAGTGCACTCTTGAACTGGTTCCCTCGTTTTGTTATGCACGATGCCAACACACTGCAAATGAAGATGAATTTCCACATACTCAGTTCTTGAACCAGATATGAATGCAAATTTTAACATCATAGAATTCAATACCTATCCATGAATTGCTGAAGATGCATCAGATCCTGAGGCTTTATTGAATCTCTGAGAGAATCCAGGTAGTAAACTCTATTCGGGTTTGGAGCAATGACTACCAAGATCCAGTGAATGCTACAGATTAAGAGAACCATAAACTTACAAACTATGACGAAATGTGAAAGACGGTCAATGTATGTGTGGTTGCTTATTTGACTTACCCTTCATGATATGGCCAGAGAAATAGTTCTGCATGGGGCGTGCGACACAAGATACTAGCGACCTTGCCAATGGCCCACTCCCTATCATCTGTGCCACCACGTAATAATATGCCATTTGCAACGTGAGGATCTATGAAATACACTGCCTCCATTTTTCTTTGCGTGATCAATCCCCTGAGAAGAATACAATACAGTTAGCTTTTTTTCGTTTACAACCTTGTATGGAGAAGTTGATCAGAGTTGGTGAAGTACTTACAACATCAAGCATTTAACAAGAGTCATATCGAGCACATCAATGTTGAAGAAGAGATGAAAGTCCTCGAATCCCACACTGATGGTTAGTTGATCGTGACCGAAATGATCGCTGTCGTAGTGGACTAGCAGACCCTTATGACCTTCTGACATTGCATCCATGCAATATTTATGTAACTTGCGGCAACTGGAACTGCACTCCTCTAAGTATTCGTCAACAAGAAATGGCTGGTCGTGGACGTACTTGCGTGCTACAAGTACGTCTGCTTTATTTTTAGCAAGTATCCTTTCGACTTCTTCATCGGGCAAGCTGTCAGAACCAGTATAACTCTCCGATTCGAACAACTTGCTGGTAATTTGGTTCTGGGTGATGAGTGCTTTTAGTAAGAGGCTATCATTCGAATTCTTCCTCGGTATCAGGGGCCGCTTCCTCGCGGGTGCAGCCGTGGCCGCTTTCCTCTTGGTACTTGAAGCACTTATGGTGCAAGGTCTGGATCGTTGATAGACGGGCTGCTGAGCAGGCGGTGAAGATATGATGGGTTGCTGAGCAGACGGTTTAGCTACGCCGGACTGCTGAGCTGGCGGTGCTGCTGTGACGCACTGCTGAGCTATAGGAGTAGAGGCGTCAGACTGCTGACCAGGCGGTGAAGCTATGTCGGGCTTCTGCGCAGGTGGTGCCAACATGTCGGTGTGCTGAGGAGGCTGTGCCAACGCATTGGTTTGCTGAGCAGGCAGTGCCGACGCATCGGTATGTGGATCACGCAGCTGCGAACCGATGGACTGATGAGCAGGTGGTTCCGGACCTTCTGACTGCTTAGCAGTCCGTTCCACCGGGTTGGTCTGCTGAGCATGCGGTGCCGCTGTGTCTCCCCCTGCTACTTCAGTTTCCGGCATCTGAACCGGTGGTGCGTCTTCAGCAGTTGTAGGCCTTGCCACTGGCTGCTTAGAGGCAGATGATGACATGGCCTGTACGGCACGTCGTCGGGCGGGCTGATCACAGGTTGATGTATCAGCCGTCGGATTATGAGTATTAGGTTCCTTGGGGGAATCACGCGAGGGCTGCTATGGCAAGGAGAGAGTCGCCAATTGAAGGGCGACATTGATTGCTCTTGGCGGGGTTGAGGGATCTCATCTATGAAGTCTATTTCCTTCCATGGCCACTGGATATGATTTAACAGTGTTTCTTGCAAGGTCCTCTCCTCATCACAGTCCCCTAGGACATTCTTTAGGGCAAATTTATTGAATCCAGGCTTTACTTCAGTCACGTAGCACTTCACACAGCCCGGCTTCAATGGCACATTGTCCAACAAGAGGCCCCCTTCAGAGTGGGGGGACAAAACCCAGGCAGTTGCACATTTTAACGTACCTTCATAATGTGTCAGCACGCCCCTCTGTTTGTCTTTCATTCTGGATATATCAGATATAGCATCATCATGCGCAGCTGCAGTCTCAGTGTCGCTGGGGTCAGCTGATGCACAGCTACTCTTGTGCGGTGCTGTCGCGCAATAAGCAGCATTGTCCATGCCCGCCTCCCCTCCTGTCTGCTGGCTATCTCTTATTGTTAGAGCCTTCTGCATCATCATTGACTCCTCAATTTCCATTCGAACTTTCGGATACATGTCCATCCTCAACCTTTCATACGATTCTTCCTTCTTCTGTTCACTCCTCGCTTTTTTCATGGTGAGCCTCTCTTCTTTGCTGAGTGTGAAAGCCCTCTTGTGCGGGACATTGACACCTATACCCCTTGCACGGCCAGGGGGCTCTTTTGTTGCCAGAGCATCGGACAGAATGTCACATGGCCTTGAGTTCCTGTAGAACCTTCCAGGGTTGCTGGTGGAAGCCTTTAACATCACGCGATACAGTTCTTCGTCATGTGAGTTTTCAAAGTAATAAGAACCGTCGTCACGCCTCCTTGCGCGTGCCCGCAAGTAGTCTGTAGCGCGTTCACCCCTGATTTCACTAAAGGCCGGTTTTCCACCCGCACCTACTGCTTCTTTGTCCTCCTGATCCCATATTGGTTTCATGCCATAGTATCCTGCCACACCCATACGGTGGGTGTGTGTGTTCCTCTTTTGAAGTTCCGATTGCTTGGCACTGTTATTGGTAAACTCTACAGTTGCCCCGACCCTTTTGAATTCTGCCCAGTCTGCCTTTGTAATTTGGGTGTATGCAGGGATTGGGTCCTTGCCTTCACTCAAGTACTTTTTGTACAACACGTGCTTCCAGTTTCTCCAAGCATCCCTGGCCTTCTTCAGTGCAGCGTGTTCCACCTGCATTCTCCACTGCTCTGGAACGTTGAAGTGTTCCATGATCTCCCGGACTATCCTGTGCCGTGTTTCTGTGTCAGCCTTCCAAAACCCCGGCAGATTAATGTTGAGCCTTTCCCTGCCAACAAATCCACACACACTCCTGAACCTCATGCATGCTTTATCTAGTTTAGTTGGAGCCCAAGACTTTAAATCAATGTCAGTTACTTCATACACACCTTTAGGCTGGTATGTGGGCTTTCTTGGAGCGTTCTTCCGTGTCCTGACCGGAAGGGTGATTGCGGCAGCTCTATCCCATTCCAGATTACTTGTTCCCTGATCATTTGCTGGAGACCTAGGGTTGTCGGACTCAGATGAAGATACATCACCTGATGCATGAGTGCTGTCGCTGCTACTCGGCATCTACAGAGAACAAATGCGAAATTCAGAAAAGGGGGATAAGCATAACACTATCAACTTGGTAGCAAGCTGTCTAGACATGTCATGTAATAATTTGGAAAATGTACGGCTAATTTGTTCATTTTGTGTGACTCGAGCGCCCACGATCTGTAAATCGACAATAACTAATTAGAACAAATACAACTTATATGTACAAGTTAGGAAGGTAGATAATGAACATATATACACTCTCCGTTATTGTATAGCCAATTTGGGAACATACAGAACCAAATAGGAAGAGGGATCGTGAGAAAATATGCCTCACCTCGATGGAGAGCGGTAACTGACAGGTTTTTGTGCAAACCCAGCAGGAGAGGTGAGGGGTACAGGATCGATATGGTTGAGGGCGGCTGGCGAGCAAACGAAGACGGCGAGGCGCGGGCAGCCACGTGTTGGGAACGGCAGCGAAGGTAGGGTTGACGCCGAAGAGCGGGCACACGGCCGGGTCGAGCACGCCGACGTCGGATAGGGTTCTGGTGTGGATCTGGGGGAGGGAGGAGCTGGCGATGGTGTTTTGGTAGAATATGCGGACTGTTGAGTGAAATGGGGGCGGGCGGTGGGGGGGGGTGTTGGCGGCTTCGGTGAAAAAAGGGCGCCGGTCGCGGCACGGAAAGGCCTATGCAAACGGAAGCCTCTACGAGCCCGTGTGCACAAACAACATAAATTTGTTTGAAATGAAGACGTGGTAATTTTGAAATGAAGACGTGAGTTCAACGTTTCACCTCGAATTTTTTTCCACGGTACGCAATCATCATCATAACCTAGGTTTGATTTTCTGGAGCATTTCAGGTCTGGTTTGCTACATTTAAGCAATTTTTTGCATTTACCATGCATGTAGTTCATATAAATCAAAACCCTACTGCAACTACATGTGGGTGTTAGCAAAAAAGGTGTAAAAATCATTGTTATGTCGGTTTGCTAGTTTTTATTCATTGTCCGAGAAACGGGAAGAATTTTCAAACATTTCGGCCACAAGATGTGGCCACCGGCGTAGGGCTTGTTGGTTATATAATTACAGGAAATGCGGATGGACTTCGAAAATCGCAAAAATTGGTGTGTCACCGTGTCGCGATCTCAAGACCGAGTGGAAATTTTTTGGTAAAGTTTGGCACAAGTTACGATGGTCGCTCCTTGCAAACCGGAGCATCTCACAAGAAGGATCATAGTTCCCAATAGGAGACGTGGCAATTCGGACTCCGATCGTTGGTTACTTTATCGTTTCGCCTCGAAATTTTTTCCACGGTACGCAATCACCATTACACGCCAGTATTGATTTTTTCGCGCATTTCGGGTCTTGTTTGCTATATTAAAGCATTTTTGCATTTACCGTGCATTTTGTGCATATAAATCAAATCCCAACCGCAACTACATGTGTGTGTTGGCAAATAAGGTCTACAAAATCATTTGTGTGTCGCTTTGCGTGTTTTCATTCATTGTCCAAGGAATTGGAAGATTTTTCAAACATTTCAGATCCGAGATGCGGCCACCGGCATAGGTCTTGTTGGTATTTTAATTACAGGAAATGCAGATGGAGTCCGAAAATCACGAAAATCGGTGTGTCACCATGGCGTGCTCTCAAGACCCCGTGGAAATTTTTTGGTAAAGTTTGGCACAAGTTTGGATGACCGCTCCTTGGAAACCGGAGCATCTGACAAGAAGGATCATAGTTTCCAAAAGGAGACGTGGTAATTCGAACTCCAATTGCTGGTGACTTCATCGTTTCGCCTTGAATTATTTTCCACGGTACGCAATCACTATTATACCCTAGGTTTGATTTTCTCGCGCATTTCGGGGCTCTTTTGCTATATTTAAGCAATTTTTTGCATTTACCATGCATTTAGTGCATATAAATCAAATCCCAACTGCAACTGCATGTGGTGATGAAAGGGATGAGAATCGCCGTTCGATCTGGGTGCATCTAACGGTGCAGACGTATGATCCGTGGGGTTTGGTTTCTGGCCAATCAGAATGCACGACTCAGATCGCACGCAGCAGGGGTCATCGGCCACGGTTTGATAGGCACACGGCTTTCGTGACTGAACCGTGTGCTATTGGAAAACATCTACATCAAGGAGCAGCATAATTTCGTTTGAAATGAAGACGTGGTAATTTTGAAACGAAGACGTGAGTTCAACGTTTTGCCTACAACTTTTTTCCACCGTACGCAATCACCATCATACCCCTAGGTTTGATTTTCTGGGGCATTTCAGGTCTCGTTTGCTACATTTAAGACATTTTTTTGCATTTACCATGCATTTAGTTTATATAAATCAAAACCATATTGCAACTACATGTGGGTGTTTGCTAAGAAGGTGTAAAAATCATTTATGTGTTGCTTTGCTAGTTTTAATTCATTGTCCGAGAAACGGGAATTTTTTTCAAACATTTCGGCCGCGAGATGCGGCCACCGGCGTAGGGCTTGTTGGTAATTTAATTACAGGAAATGTGGATGGACTTAGAAAATCACGAAAATCGGTGTGTCACCGTGGCGCGATCTCAATACCGAGTGGAATTTTTTTGGTAAAGTTTGGCACAAGTTACGATGATCGCTCCTTGCAAACCGGACATCTCACAAGAAGGATCATAGTTCCCAATAGGAGACGTGGCAATTCAGACTCCAATCATTGGTGACTTCATTGTTTTGCCTCGGAAATTTTTCCATGGTACACAATCACCATTGCACCCAAGTATTGATTTTCTGGCGCATTTTCGTGTCTCGTTTGCTATATTTAAGCCATTTTTTCATTTTATCGTGCATTTTGGGCATATAAATCAAATCCCAACCGCAACTACATGTGGGCTACTTGCAAAGCAGGTCTACAAAATCATTTGTGTGTCGCTTTGCATGTTTTCATTCATGTCCAAGGAATGGGAAGAATTTTCAAACATTTCGGATGCGAGATGCGGCCACCGGCGTTGGTCTTGTTGGTATTTTAATTACAGGAAATGCAGACGGAGTCTGAAAATCACGAAAATCGGTGTGCCACCATGGCGTGCTCTCAAGACCCCGTGGAAAATTTTGGTAAAGTTTGGCACAAGTTTGGATGATCGCTCCTTGGAAACCGGAGCATCTCACAAGAAGGATCATAGTTTCCAAAAGGAGACATGGCAATTCAAACTCCAGTTGCTGGCGACTTCATCATTTCGCCTCAAATTTTTTCCACAGTACGCAATCACTATTATACCCTAGGTTTGATTTTCTGGCGCATTTTGGGGCTCCTTTGCTATATTCAAGCCATTTTTTTGCATTTACCAGGCATTTAGTGCATATAAAACAAATCCCAACTGCAACTGCATGTGGTGATGAAAGGGAGGAGGATTGCCGTTCGATCTGTGTGCATCCAACGGTGCAGACGTACGATCCATGGGGTTTGGGTTCTGTTCAATCAGAATGCACGACTCACATCGCGCACAGCAGGGGTCATCGGCCATGGTTTGGTAGGCACACGGCTTTCGTGAATGAACCGTGTGCTATTTGCAAACCAGATTGCATATGTTCTGTTCATACATACTGGAGTGACATCAATCGAGTGTGCTAGCTATAGGGTATACAATCATAAATAGTTCAAACTCTCATTGCCTGTGCTGACGACATATCAACGTCAACATATTAATCATTCTTAGATCAACAGAAGGCCGGGAATAACTCACAATTCAGTACATGTGACAGTTCTAATTGAATGAATTAAGTTGCAAAGTAGACATAATAAATAGTGTTACGTATTAATTCCCATGTACATGGGAGAACTGGGATCATTAGGTTGACCCCAAATGAACTTAGGATTTCTGATGATTTTAAGCCTCTCTTTATGTTTGGTGCGTGATCCCTTCGCTGGCATCTCAGCAAATTCATCGTACTCGTCCTCATCAACAACACCCTCGACGCCCAGTACCCTCCTCTTCCCACGCATCACTACATGGCAATTCTTATGCAAGGGGTCTTCCACATAGAAAATCTGGGTTGCATCGCTGGCAAGAATGAACAGGTCCTTGTGATATGCCATCTTTGTCTTGTTAACACAGGTCTTCCTCTATTCATCAACCTTTACCTGACTAAGAGGGACCCATTTGCACCTGAATAATGGCACCTTAACTTTCACATAGTTAAGCTCTGAAATCTCTTCGATGGTTCCATAGTATACCCATTTATCAGCTTCATCTACAGTTATGCATTCTATTCGAATGGAGCTGTTCTGATATGAGGTCTTCTTATCACGTTCCTCAGTGTAGAACGTGTAGCCATTTATGTCATACGCTTGGTACCTCAATACCATAGGTGATGGCTTTTGTGCCAACCACGTTGCAATGTCATCCATGGATCCACGTGACAAATGATCCTTCAGCCATCTGACGTAGTCCTTATTGTGTGCCTTCATCACGACATCTAATGGATGCACCATGGGTAAGAAGCTTCGTCGCATCTCCGCCAAGTGTTCTTCAGCATAAGCGTCGAGAACTAGGCTGTTAAGCAGTACCGTCAAATGGGCTTTATCGGTCTCATCTCCGGGTGCAGCGTGTGGCGCGCCAGTAAGGACTGGCTTACTAGCCAGCCTTCCCTCGTGGCGAGAGAGGGGCAAACCTATAGGTCTTTGTTTCATGTATTCGGTGCAAAACTCAACCACCTCATCTGCGGCATAACCTTGTAGGATGCTTGTCTCTGGATGACATCGGTTCCGACAATAGCGCTTCAATATTCCCATGAACCACTCGAAGGGATACATGTTGCGAAGAAACACAGGACCACAATACTTTATCTCATCGACAAGGTGCACAGTGAGATGGACCATGACATCAGAGAATGACGGTGGGAAAAACATCTCTAGGTTGGACAATATTCTTGCAATATCCTCTTGCATATGATCTAGCTCCTCACGATTTACCACTTTCTACCATAGTTGGTTGAAGAAATCATAGAGATCAATGAGTGTGTTTCTTATGTTTGTGTCCATCAAATTCCTGATGGCCACCGGGAGGATTTGTGTCAACATTACGTGGCAATCATGTGACTTCATGTGTGCCAACTTCATTTTACCCGTGCTCACATCCACGAGACTTTTGATGTTTGCGGAGTAGGAAGAGGGTGTCTTAATTGACAACAAATAATTGTAGAACTCTTTTGCTTCTTTTGCAGTGAAATTGTAACTCTGGCAAACGTGGAGGAATTTGTCACCATCTTCAGCTTCATTCATGCGTTCTGTTTGATCACCAAGCATATCGAGTCGTGCTCCGTCACCATCCTTTGTTTTACCTTTAATCTTGATCAGAGTACCAAGATGCTTTCACATACGTTCTTCTCTACGTGCATGACATCGATGCAGTGATGTACACTTAGAATCTCCCAGTAAGGTAATTGCCAGAACACTGATTTCTTGTTAAACACTTGCGTCCTGGGTGTTTTTTTCAACGACGAACCGGGTCCCTTGCCAAGCACAACTTCAATTTCTTTAGCCATTTTGTGGACCTCCTTCCCAGAATAAGGTCTTGGGCCCAAACCTACCTCTACCGTACCATCAAATTCAGCTTTCATCTTTCGGTATGGGTGCTCTCTCCATAAGAATCTACGACGAGGCAAATACACGGTTTTGTGCGAGTTGTGAAGAAGTCTACTCGCTGTCCTATCCATGCATGTTACACATTCTACATCTCCCCTTGTTTTTTGCCCCGACGTGTTGCCTAATGCCGGCATATCTTGAATGGTGTGTAGCAGCAACACATGTAGATCGAAAATCTCCTTTTTGTAGGCATCATAACATTTTACAGCAGGCTCTTTTACCCACAATGTCAGCAGTTCTTCTACCAGTAGCTCAAAGTAAATGTCGATGTCATTTCTAGGTTGCTTCGGGCCTTGGATAATCATTGACATCATGATGTATTTTTTCTTCATACACAACCAAGGAGCAAGGTTATATATGCACAGAAGCACCGGCCATGTGCTGTGTTTGGTGCTCATATCACCAAATGGATTCATCCCGTCAGTACACTCCCCGAGCCATATACTTCTAGGATCCATGGCAAAGTCTTTATGCTTTTCCTCGATTGACTCCCACTAAGCCCCATCTTTCGGGTGCCTCAAATATTCATCCGCAATTCGCTCATCATGATGCCACCGCAACCTCTTTGCCTCTCTAGGGTTTGCAAACAAACGCTTCAACCTTGGAATTAAAGGCAAGTACCAAACAACCTTGAACGGGATTCCTATCTTGATCTCATCATCCAATTTGTCCTTGTCCTTTGCTTTCCTGCGCTTGTATCGTGGATGCTTGCATATGCGACATGCACGCAAATCTTTGTACTCACCGCGGTACAACATACAATCATGCACACAAGCGTGTATCTTCTGGACTTCAAGTTCCAATGGGCAAACAAATTTCTTCGCTTCGTTCGTGCTTTTGGGGAGCACATTATCTTCTAGAAGAATGTCTTTGAAAAGACCTAACAACTCTGTGAAGCCCTTGTTTGATAGACCGTTTTCTGCTTTAAATCTGAGAAGCGCCAATGTGGAACTCAACTTGGAATATTTCTTTTTGCAACCTGGATACAAATCTGTCCTTGAGTCCGCATCAATGGTTGGTAGATCCTTGTACCCAACCATTTCTTTATCCGGGCGCTGGAAATCTGCAATCATAGTAGCAAAATCTGGCATACCATCAAGGTCCTCATCTTCATCGCCGTCTTGGTTTTCCAGTGGGGTTTTTCGATTGTCTCTGTTCCGTTGGTAGCTTGACGTCTGAGCCCCGAGGTTAGATTCAACATCCATGTGACTCTGATCGGGGTTTGGCATTTCATCGCCCTGGTTACCTTCATCCATGACCGGATCTTCACCGTGTCTAGTCCAACATGTATATCCATCCATGAATCCCCACTTGAATAAGTGGTACTCGACGTCTGTAACTTTATGTGACTCTGTATTGCCACATTCATTGCATGGACACAGGATGTAATCCTCATTACAGACTCTCTCGTTTGTCCTTTCAGCCAAAGTGATGAACTCTGTCACACCACTCGCAAACTTTGAGTTTCTCCGATCCTTCATCCATTCAGATCGTTCCATCTGCACCACACGAGGGGTAATTCAAAAAAGCATTAATAAAGGGATTAACTGATGCCCAAAGATGCGTGCATAAATCACAAGATTTTATTTTCATAATTTATGGAGGGCTCTCCATATTGTTTTATCCAGCCGTGCGATGACACAAATTAATGACCAGTCAATTTACACGCAGAGTACAATATACTACCCTTTTGAATTGAATACCTTAATTAAGCCACTCAAT
Organism: Elymus sibiricus; assembly: GCA_039707655.1. Lineage (NCBI taxonomy): Eukaryota > Viridiplantae > Streptophyta > Magnoliopsida > Poales > Poaceae > Elymus > Elymus sibiricus. The sequence continues at coordinate 202,499,631 of CM077670.1, forward strand.
GAAAAGAATACCTTAATTAATTATCCATGTGGCGACCTCCACCCAGCGGACAGAGAAGCTCGATGCCGCAGCACACCGAGACAGCAAGGTCGATGAGCAAAGCTTAGTGGGGCATCCGCCTGAAGTTCGAGCTCCACTATCCCGCCTTCGACCGCGAGGGATGTGCTCCAATCACGCCACCGCTGACCTCGAGGATTGAGATCTCCTCCTATCTCCCGCCACCGACCGAGGATTGACCTCCTATCACGCCGCCACCACTGACCAACTGAGGATTGACCTCCTATCCAGTAGCCGCTGCCTCGCCCGCCGCCCCCATCTCTATGCAAAGCGGCTGTTTTTATTTTTTGACGGGTATCCGCAGAGCGGCTGTTTACAGTATTAACTCCATTATTGCATCCCCATATGTACCGGCTAGTACATCACATACGGTTATGTCACGGGAACCGTGTGTCACGCATGTTGTCTTCTCACACGGTTTCGTGTGGAAATCGTGTGTGAAGTTGTAATATCGAACACAAATGATATGTACAAACCATGTGCCGTTTACAACAGAGTGCGATAAGTATAGTTCCCGACCGTTATCAAATCCCCACAGTTTCCCCATTTCCCCCAAATCCCTAGATAGCCCCCAAATTCCCTCGCGTGGCGCTGACATTGGGGGAATGCGGACGAGTGGTGCTAATGGTTTCAGTGCGGCTGCTCCGGCTCGTATCGTCGCTCTCGGCAGCGCGATGGGCGGCGCCGCCACGACGACTGTCGGAGTCTAGGATCTGCGTCCAAGAAACTTCTCCAAGAACTTAGGATTCGAACTCTGGGGGACTTTGCTTGGCGACCTACGACACGACGAAAACTACTGTGGGATCACGACGGGCTCACTGGCTCTCACCGGACACGAAGGGGACGCGCGAGCTACCCAGGTTCGGGCCACCATGCGGTGTAATACCCTACTCCGCCCTGTGTTGGATTGCTCTGTAATGGAGAGCTTGTGGCTCGAGGTACACAAGGTGTGGGGGAGAATGAATCGATCCCCCTACATGGAAGCGGCCCTGCCCCTTTTGTAGTGCCTTGGTCCTCTTCCCCGAAAATATGAGCGGGACAGGGTGGCCACAGGGCAGCAGTTCAAAGGGGGACAGGCGCGCAGGTCTATCCTGACTAAAGGCGGTCTTCGCCTGATAAAGTAGTCTTCGTGACGTGCTGGTGGGCTTGGTGATGACCTCCGTCCTGGAGCGCTGATCCGTCCTGATCCTCTATGAGCAAAGAGGAAACACTTTGGGACTTGCTTTGGGGGAGGCAGATGCCACTGCTCCCTTATCACCAGAATGGAAGCCGGGCTCGATCATGCCCCACTGTCCTTATCCTGATAGCGGGTCGTCACCCATGTGATGGGCGCGGAGCCCCGCGGCCGGCACCGTACGTCACGCCCCGCGAAGCGGCCTCACGAGGGGTTGCCTCACGAGGCGATCTGGGGCTTGCCGGCCTCACCAGGGCTTGTCCTAGCGGTGAGGGGCCTTGCGAGGCTTGCCTCCTCATGAGGCGGCTCCCTCCTAGGCAACGACGCTAGGGCCACCCTGCCGGGGCCAGCCCACGCGTCGTCTTCTGGGTCAGAAGTAGACGGGCCATGGAACCCTGGTTCCCATTGGGCCGACAGTAGCCCCCGGGCCCGTGGCGTGCGCGTGCCACCCTTTGGGGACGAAGCACTGCGGGGCCCATCGAGCTGCCAGGCCCAGGGGCAACGCGTGGCGGCCTTTGCGGGCGCGGCGCCTCCGCTTCCCCGCGATGCCTCGATAACCACCGCCCCTGCGATAAAGCCTGCCCGCACAGGACGCATGCATCTCATTGCTCCTTCATCCCGCCCACAGCCTTCCTTGCGACTAACTCCTCGGCTCCCCTCTCTTGTCCAACTTCCCAATCTCCGCCCACCGCCGCCGTGGCCATGGCTCCCAAAAGGAAGCTTTCTGCAGCCGAGAAAGGGAAGAAGGCGGCGGAGGAGGTGGAGCCACCGAAGCCGGCGCCGGCGAGGGGCAGAGGCTGGTCCCGTGGTTCGGCCACGGCGATGAGGGCTCTCCCCCGGGGCCAGACACGCTCCACGTCCGCCGCCGCGGAAGTCGGCCCCAGCATCCACGGAACAGCCACGACTCGTGGTTGCGGGAGGCGCGGCGCTCGCGGCCGCGGGGGGCGCGACGGAGCGCGCGCCCCCTCTCCCCGGGCAGATGCCCATATAGCGGAGGTTGCGCACGAGTTTATCGTGGGGCTGCACCGCCCGCCTCGCAGCTGGCTCCGGCTTTCGGACTCCTTTGTAAGGGCAATGGAGGACGACGAGCCCCTGGGCCTGTGGCTGCAGGAGGACGACTGCTGCAATGGCCCTTTCTGGGTAGCGGTGGAGTTTTCCCCCACCGGGTTCATGTTCCTGGCCCGGGGGTGGAAAACGTTCGCCCGCTCCCACGATCTGAAGTGTGGGCAGGTCTTGCAGTTCAGGTATGACGGAGATGCAACCCTCTTCGTGAAGTTCTTCGGGGTCGCCGGCGGCTGCGTGGGGTGCTGCGCGGAGAGCGAGAGCGGGAGCGACTCCGACTCCTGCACTGGAAGCGGCTCTGACTTCTCCATTGGGAGCGAGAGTGGAGGGTGCCCCCGGAGCATCAAGAGTGAAGATGAGGATTCCGACTAGGCGCAGGCGGCACCTGGGGCGGACCCTTGAGGACGATTCCTTCCTTTTGTCCCTACAACCAATGTAGCCTGGTGGGGCGTAAAAACATTTTGTATGACGCCATATGCTTAAGTACTTGATGCTTCCCGTGTTTTTGCTTTCTCCCCAAGATCCTTCTTTCCTTCTTACGCTGCCCTTGTGCCCTGCGTCGCTGGGACCCAGCCCCCGAGCTAGCTACGGCCGTCGCTGGTGTGCTTGGAGCGTGCACTCAGCAAGACCAGAGGGTGTAGGGCTCTTGAGGCCGGTAAGAGTCCCTGAGGCGCGATGCTCAGGGTACCCCCCTTGACACGCAGGAGGCTCATGCCAAGGAAATCCAGGTGCCTCGAGGGGAAAACGAGAGGAGGGAAACCCGAGGGGCGCTCAGACATAGCTCTTTTAGACGCGCAGCTTGGAGCGAGTCCTTCATAGGGCGCAGCACGCGAGGCACGGTCCCTCACGAAGCCTTCTGCCCGCGGGGCGCCGACCGCGAGGCCTCCCGAGGGGGGGCTCCTAAGGCCCTTGAAATCCTGCACCAGGGAAATTGCCAAGTTTTCACGGGTAGTGTAATGGGGCGCGCTCACGAGGCCGCCTGTGGGTGTTACGCGAGGAGGCAAGAGCACCAAGGACCTAGTGAGGTGACGTGCACGGGAGCCGGCCCACGAGCCAGAGCTGAGTCACTTGGGTTTTGTAGCGCTGCTGGGACTGACCCGAGCATAGGCACCGTGCCCCAGCCCCCGCTCATGTGAGACACACGGGAGGAGATCATGAGCGCGCCTCCCGAGGCAAACTCAGTTGCACGGACACCGGTTGTTATTAGGAAGTAGGCTTTACTGATGCATGAAATAGATTCATTACACAATAGAAAAGATACGCGCTGCCGTGTTTGACACGGGTCAGCTTTGAGGATGTGATGGCTGTAGGCCCCTCAAGTAAGTAGGCCGCCAGCGCAGAGCATGGGGCATCCGCCAGCGCTGAGCATGGGGCTTCCACGAGAGTGGGAAGGAGCTCCCGCGTGCCGAAGGCAGCGCCGGTAGAGGGAGCTCCGGAGCGTGTACAGCTCCATGTCGTTCGTATCTGTGGGGTCATGGATAGAACTTGCGGAGATGTTGGATGTTCCATGTATTTTGTACCGGAACACCCTCCTCCATTTCGAGCCGTGCCGCGCCGGGCTGGGAGATGTGTGTGACCCTGAAAGGGCCCTCCCACATGGGTGAGAGTTTGTGGAGTCCCTCTCTGGAGAGGATCCGGCGCAGGACAAGGTCGCTCCCCTCGAGGGTGCGGGGGCGTATGCTGCAGCTATGATAGGGACGCAACGCCTGCTGGTACCTTGCCGCGCGAAGGGCGGCTTGGCGGCGCGCTCCCTCGAGGAAAAGCAGGTCATCTTCCCGCAGGCCACCCTGACGAGATTCGTAGAAGGCCAAGACCCACGGGGACCGGTGCTTGACCTCGGCTGGGAGGACCGCTTCTGCCCCGTAGACGAGGAAGAAAGGCGTCTCGCCGGTGGGCTTGGTCGCCGTGGTGTGGATGGACCACAACACTGACGGGAGCTCCTCTTGCCAGCCCTTGCCGTAGGCCGCGAGCTGCTTCTTGAAGCTCCTGGTCTTGAGGCCCTTGAGGACCTCAGCATTGGCATGCTTGGCCTGACAGTTGCTTCGAGGGTGTGCCACGATGGCGAAGCAGATCTGCGTGCCGATGCTGGCGCAGTAGGTCTTGAATTGGCCGCTGGTGAACTGTGTGCCTTTGTCCGTGATGATGCGGTTGGGGATGCCAAAGCGGCACACCAGGCCCTTGATGAACTTGACCGCTGACCCTACCGGAATGGTCCGGACAGGCTCCACCTCTGCCCATTTGGTGAACTTGTCGATGGCGACGTAGAGGTAGCGGTAGCCGCCAGCCGCGTGAGGGAAGGGCCCGAGGATATCCAGCCCCCAGACCGCGAAGGGCGACGAGAGAGGGATGGTCTGGAGCCCTTGCGCCGGCTGGTGGATCTGCTTGGTGTGGAACTGACAGGCTTCTCATGCCTGGACCAGCTCCGTGGCATCCTCGAGCGCTGTGGGCCAGTAGAAACCGCTGCGGAATGCCTTACCTGCAAGAGTGCGTGAGGACGAGTGGTGGCCGCAGTCGCCACCGTGGATGTCGGCAAGCAGCTCGCGCCCTTGCTCCTTGGAGATGCACTGCAACGCGACTCCGTTTGGGCGGTGGCGGTACAGGTCACCCTCCTACAAGTGGTAGAGCGCAGCCTGGCGGACCACACGCTCAGCTTCTGCGTCGATCTCCGGGAGGGCGCCACACGTGAGGTAGGCCTTGATCTCCGTGATCCAGCTTTTGGGCTGTGGCTCGAGCGCCTGAAGATGGTCTGCAGTCTAGTGCGCCCATGGGTGGTGCGGAAGGGAGCTCCTCATGAGGCGCCGTGAGGCTGGCGATCGGAGGCGCCGCTGAAGGCTTCAGGAGCCGCTCCTCGAAGACGTCGGGGCTCTGGGGCACGCGGCGAGAAGCGCGCTTGGCGATTTCGTCTGCCTCACTGTTGTCGCCGCGTGGGATGTGCTGTAGCTCCATGCCCATGAAGCGCTTCTCGAGCTTGCGCACGTCCTCTAGGTAGGCTGCCATGTGCTCGTCCTTCGGTTTGTACTTCTTGTTGGAGAAGTTAACGAGGAGCTGCGAGTCGCCCTTGATGATGATGCGCCTGACTCCAAGCGTGATGGCGGCCTTGAGCCCGGTGATGAGCCCCTCATATTTGGCGATGTTGTTGGAGACCTTGGCGGTGTGCCCGAGCCAGAGCTGCACTGCATAGTAAAGCTTGTCGCCTGTGGGTGTAGTGAGAACCACCCCAGCCCCCGCGCCCAGGCGCGCGAAGGCCCCGTCGAAGTGCATGCTCTAGCCTCCGGAGGTAGCCTCCTCAAGCAAGGACTCCTCCTCCTGGGGCTCGCCTAATGCGTGTCCGTCCACTCTGTCGAGAAGTCCGCCAAGGCCGCGCCCTTGATGGTCCTGGTGGTGAGGAATTCCAGCTCGAAACGCTGCAGCTCGATGTTCCATTCGGCGACGCGGCCGGTGGCAATTGGGCTCCGCAGGACTTGCTCCAGCGGGTAGGAGGAGATCACTCTGACTGGGTGACCCTGGAAGTAGTGGCGCAGCTTCCTGGAGGCCTGAGGAGCGCCAGGAGGAGCTTCTGCTGCATGGGGTATCGTTCACGCGCGTCTCGCAGCACCGTACTGACGAAGTAGACGGGGTGCTCGACGAGGCACGTGACCATGGTATCCAAGTCATGCTCACCGAGGAGCTCAGGTTGCTGCGCCGCGGAGGCCTCCGGAGGCGGCGCCACAGGGGCCTCCGGAGGCTTCGCTCCAGAGGCCTCCTGAGGGGGCGTTGGGGCCTCCTGATGGGGGCCCTCGGTAGGCGCCGGCAGGGCCTTGAGGGGCTCCAGCGATGTCTCCACGGGGGCGGCATCTGCAGGTACAGGCTCGGCAGGCTTCTTCTTGACGCAGACTTTCTCCTCCCACTCTGCCACAAGGGCCGCGCTGGCCATTTGGGGAGTGGCCGCCAAGTACAACAGCAGGTGCTCGCGTGGGCGCGGGGCGACCATGACGGGAGGGCTCGTGAGGTACCTTTTGAGATCCTCGAAGGCAGCGTCGGCCTCGGGGGTCCACTTGAAGGGGCCAGACCTCTTCATGAGCTTGAAGAAAGGCAGAGCCCGCTCGCTGAACTTGTATATGAAGCGACCGAGCGAGGCCATGCACCCCGCCAGGCGCTGCATCTCCTTGAGGTTGCGGGGCGGCCGCATTTCCTCGATAGCCCTAATCTTCTCAGGGTTTGCCTCGATGCCGCAATGGGAGACCAGGAAGCCAAGGAGCTTGCCGGAAGGGACACCGAAGACGCACTTGGCGGGGTTGAGCTTGAGGTTGACCCTGCGCAGGTTGGCGAAGGTTTCTCTCAGGTCCTCGATGAGGGTGTGCGCCTCACGCGTTTTGATGACGATGTCGTCGACGTATGGCTCCGCGTTTCTCCCCATCTGGCACCCTAGGCAGATGCACATCAGCCTCTGGAAGGTAGCCCCCACACTCTTCAGGCCAAAGGGCATGCACACGTCGCAGAACACTCCGTAGGGGGTGATGAAGGCGGTTTTTTCCTCATCCTCCTTTGCCATCTTGATCTGATGATAACCTGAGAAGGCGTCCAGGAAGCAGAGCAGATCACACCCGGCAGTGGAGTCTACTATCTGGTCGATCCTGGGCAGCGGGAAGTGGTCCTTGGGGCAGGCCTTGTTGAGGTTGGTGAAGTCGACGCACATACGCTTGCCGCCGTGCGGCTTGGCGATGACAACGGGGTTGGCGATCCACTCCGGGTGGAGCACTTCGCGGAGGATTCTGGCGTCTTGGAGTTTCTCGACCTCCCCAATGACGAAGTCCTGCTTCTCAGGCGCCTGGCGCTGTACCTTCTGCTTGATGGGGCGCGCGTTGGGGCACACCGCCAAGTGGTGCTCGATCACCTCCCTTGGCACGCCGGGCATGTCTGAGGCTGTCCAAGCGAACATATCAGCATTCGCCTGGAGGAAGTCGACGAGGGTGCCCTCCTGCTCGGGGGGAAGGCCACTGCCGATGATGAGGAAGGGGCCCGCGCTGCTCCCATCCAGCGGCACTTTCTTGGTCTCGGCCCGCTCCTATGAGAACAGCAAGTTCTTCGCGGGCGCCGGCTCGGCAAGCTCAGGGGCGTCCTCCTCAGCCAGGAATGCGGCGGCGGCCGCCTTTTAGGTGCGTGCGAGTGTGCGCACTGCGTCCTTTTCGTCGCAACAGACGGTGAGGGTGCCGTCGCTGCTGGGCATCTTGACGAGGCCATAAGCATGGTGCATCGCGGCCATGAACTTCGAGAGCGCCGGGTAGCCCAAGATGGCGTTGTAGGGCAGGCCGATGCGAGCCACATCGAAGACGATGAGCTCCGTACGGTAGTTCTTGCGGGTGCCGAAGGTGACGGGAAGGCGCACCTGCCCCTGGGGGGCAGTGGAGCCGCCAGTGACGCCCGAGAAGGGCCTGCTGGGCGCCAGGGGCCCACATGATGCGTGGAGCATCTCGAAAGCCTCCACAGAGAGCACGTTGAGGCCAGCGCCGCCATCGATGAGCATCTTGGTGACGGCCACACCGCCAATAGTAGGAGTACACATCAAAGGGACAGCTCCCACAACTCTAGTGGACTTGGGGTGATCGCTGGCGTCGAAGGCGATGGGAAACTCGGACCACTTGAGGCGGCCGGCGGGCTCGGGCGCCGGATGGGCCGCGCTTACTTTGCGCGAGAAGCGCTTGAGGTGGTGGCTGGACGGAGGGGCCTGGGCCCCTCCCAGGATGCAGGCCACCCCGCGAGGCCCCTGGGAGCCCCCGCTGGTGACAGTGCCCTTGGTCGGAGCCGCACAGCCCCCGCGCTCCCCTACGGCAACACCGCGAGGGACGCGGCGAACGATTTAGTGGCGGCCGCCGACGCCGTCCAGTGGGGACGAGCCGTGGGACAACTCCGAGGCGCACGTCGCGTGGTTCCACCCGGCCGCGCCACGGCCCGGAGAAGAAGAAGGACGAGGAGCAGCGCGCCCTAGCCGCTCGACACGCCGTGGTGGAGCGGGCGAGGAGCGGGGGGGCGCCTGGCCGCCGCTGGCGGCGGAGACGAGCTCGGTGATGCGCTCGAGCCAGGCGTCGCGACCGTCCTTGGCGGGGCGGTAGCGCAGCAGCCCCTGCGCCATGAGTAGCGCGCCGCACGGAGTGGTAGGGCCACGACCTGCGGGCGAGGACGCGGTGGAGGAGAGGCCACGCTCTTGCTCACTCGCCGACGGGCGGATGGAGGAGGACGCCTGCCCCCCAACGAGCTCGGTGGTGGTGCGAGGCGCCACTCGGGGGCACCTCGAACGGCGGGCGCCGCGTGACCAGGCCGTCGCTCGGTGTGCGGCACGCTCCCGGCGAGCGGCGACGCCGTCCATGTCGTGGCTGACGTCGAGGTCGGAGGCACGAAGACGATAAGTCCCCCTACCTGGCGCGCCAAATGTCGGAGTCTAGGATCTGCGTCCAAGAAACTTCTCCAAGAACTTAGGATTTGAACTCTGGGGGACTTTGCTTGGTGACCTACGACACGACGACAACTACGGTGGGATCACGACGGGCTCACTGGCTCTCACCAGACACGAAGGGGACGCGCGAGCTACCCAGGTTTGGGCCACCGTGCGGTGTAATACCCTACTCCTGCCTATGTTGGATTGCTCTGTAATGGAGAGCTTGTGGCTCGAGGTACACGAGGTGTGGGGGAGAATGAATCGATCCCCCTACATGGAAGCGGCCCTGCCCCTTTTGTAGTGCCTTGGTCCTCTTCCCCGAAAATATGAGCGGGAAAGGGTGGCCACAGGGCAGCAATTCAAAGGGGGACAGGCGCGCAGGTCTATCCTGACTAAAGGCGGTGTCTGCCTGATAAAGTAGTCTTCGTGACGTGCTGGTGGGCTTTGCGATGACCTTCATCCTGGCGCACCGATCCGTCCTGATCCTCGCCAAAGAGGAAACACTTTGGGACTTGCTTTGGGGGAGGCAGATGCCACTGCTCCCTATCACCAGAATGGAAGCCGGGCTCGGTCATGCCCCGCTGTCCTTATCCTGACAGTGGGTCGTCACCCATGTGCTGGGCACGGAGCCCCGCGGCCGGTGCCGTATGTCACGCCCCGTGAAGCGGCCTCGCGAGGGGTTGCCTCATGAGGCGATCTGGGGCTTGCCGGCCTCACCAAGGCTTGGCCTTGCGGCGAGAGGCCTCGCAAGGCTTGCCTCCTCGCGAGGCGGCTCCCTCCTGGGCAACGACGCCAGGGCCACCCTGCAGGGGCCAGCCCACGCGTCATCTTCTGGGTCAGAAGCAGACGGGCCGTGGGACCCTGGTTCCCACTGGGCCGACAACGTCGGTCACCGCCGAGCGCTTGCCTAAGGTCATTAGAAGGCCGGTGTACTACGGATCCGAATCATCTTGTCAGGTTCCAATCAATCCCGATCTTTTTTAGCATGTGCAAATTAAAGTAGCTCCCTGCTCAATCCGTCCTCAATGACCCCCGCTCCCCCACCCAGGAAAGCGATCAACCGGCGGATCCGGAGTATGACTCCAGACTCCCGCAACATGAGTTCGACTCCGAGTTTTGTGCTACCGAGAAGTACCAAAAGCTGAGTTGTGCGCACGGACACACTCCCGCTCGACGTGTATGCACGGAGGGATTTGACATTGGCAAACGGTTTCTCAGTTGCCCCTTAGAGGTTAGTGCTAAGTTCATCATTTAAGTTGAGTTAATGCCCCTGCCCATCCTGAATATTTAACATTGGCAGGGATATGAGGCTTGTGCCTTTGTTAACTGGTTGGATGATGAATGGCATGGCAGGGCTCGGAGTGTTATCACCAAGCTCGCAGAAGATAACGTAAAGCTGAAGAAGAAACTGACAGATCTGGAGTGTACAATCACTACGATGAAGCAAGAAAGACTCAATCACAGGCAACAGATGAAAGCAAGAGACAAGAAGGAACTAGCATGTGTAGTTGTAGTTGTCGCATTAGCCATCTTCTATGCGCTGTTTGTAATGATGATTAGGGGTTTTGTTTGATTATTACTGGCTACATCAATTTAGCAGAGCTCATCTATTGCTTGACAACTGTCTTATGAAAACTGCTTGTTTCACATTTGGATGCTCCAACCTGTGTGTGTAATTATCACATTGAGAACTGCGCAACCGCGGGAATTTGGAGTGACTGGGTACTAATAATTGCGGTTGATTATATCAGGATTCTAACCGCCTGCCAAGGCGCCAATAAAAACCTTCAATCCCCCGCTTCAATTGCCATTCCTCTTTTCTTCATACCCCGCTTCAGTCTCCACCATCTTCAATGTCCCGGCCGGCCGCGCTACACACTTACACACACTCTGCAATCTCGCTTTGTGTACGTACCGCAGCCATGTCGAGTGACAGCACGGATGACTGTTCCGCTAGCAGTCTTCCGCCCGATGATAGGTCAACCTCGGAATCATCCCGCTCATCTTCCATGAGTCCGGCGTCGAGCCCTGACCTCAATTTTATCCGGATCATGGAAGGGACGCCGCCGCCTGAGTCGTCGGACGACGACCAGATAGACGAGGACCCATCGGAGGATGATGAAGACAATGACGATGATGATGATGAGGAGGAATGTTCGAATGAGGAGGACGACGACAAGGACATCAACGACGAAGACGATAGCGGCAGCGATGAAAAGCCAACGGTCAGCGGCAAGAAGCGTCCTCACCAAGATGATGTCGCGGAGCCATCCAACAACAACAAGAAGAAGGACTAAATTAAGCAGACTGTATATCTCTGTGGCCATTCCTCATATTAGTCTGTGTCCCCTGTCAATCTCATCGCAGATGGTTAGCAATACATATTCGACAGAGATCTTTTACATTATCGCCCACAGTTGGTTTCTTGAATTGTGTGTCCTGTTGAGCACACAATTCACAACAAACAATCGTATGTGTTGTCTATAATTATCGCACACAATTCTGATTACCGGCCTATTTGCCGGATATCACACACATCTTGTTACGCCGAATCATTTCTGTACTTCTGGATCATCACAAACAGTTCATCCGAGTGAACTGTATGCCGTGTATCACACGCACCACGAACTGGCTGCCCATTTCTGTTGTGTTGGGTAATCACAAATAGTTCATCCGAGTGAACTGTATGCCGCGTATCGCACACAGCATGAACTGGCTGACCATGTTTGTTGTTCTGGCTTATCGCAAACAGTTCGTATGGATCAACTGTATGCCACGTATCGCACACGCGTCTCTAATCTGAATCGTTTTTGATGTCTCCGGCATCGCAAATAGTTCGTCTTATTTGGGATGGTTTTTTTACGACACCGTTTGCGATTCATGCATCGCACACAGTTTGGTCGTGGGGTCTCTGCTTCATGTGCCGCGTTAGCGGTCGCCTGCAGTAGTGGAGCAATAATAAGATATCTCGGATGCCAACAATTTGTCAAAACAATCATGATACAATATGATAACATGGTATCTCGCTAGCCCTTTCTGAGATCGCAAAACATAAATGCAGAGCACCTCTGAAGTTCAAGCAGCGACTAAACATTGTAATTTAGGGTAGAAGAGATCGAGTCATAGTCACATCAAACATTAACTAGACTCAATGCATAAAAATGACAATAGCGCTCTCAGGGTTGATGCTTTAAATGAGAAGGTGATGACTCAACAATAAAAGTAAATAACATGAAAGTAAAAAAGAAAGGCCGTTCGTAGAGGGAAGCCGAGATTTGCAGAGGTGCCAGAGCTCGAAGCTTAAAACAGAGATGAATACATTTTGAGAGGTGTGCTTTTCCTGTTAACATCACGATAAAGGATTTCGATATCCTCCATGCTAAACACATTATAGGCGGTTCCCAAGCGGAAAAGTAAAGTTTACTCCCCCTCAACCATACAAACAGAAGCCATGGCTAGCTGCATTCACGGGTGCCTCCAAACAATCAACTTTCCGGGGGAGTTTGTTTTATTATATTTTTCTTTATTTTCAAATTACAGGACTGGGCATCCCAATTACCAGCCTCTCTCGTGCAATGACAAGTGAATAAACACCATCACGAGAGTAACCCACTTAGCATGGAAGAAATCGACCGCCCCGTCGCTCCATGAGCGGTACGGGCACACAAAACATATGCTTATTTGAATGATTAGAGGTGACACATGCAAATTTACTTGGAACGGCAGAGTAATACCGCATATAGGTGGATATGGTGGACTCATCTAGAACAACTTTGGGTTTAAGGATTTGGATGCACAAGCAGTAATCCCGCTTAGTACAGGTGATGGCTAGCAAATAGATTGAAAAGCGACCAACTAGAGAGCGGCAATGGTCATAATCATGCATTGCGAATAATTAACATTAGATACGAGCATGAGTAGGATATAAACACCCTGAACATAAATATCATGAAAACTGTGCTGGTTTTGATTCAACTACATGTGTGAACATGTGCCAAGTCAAGCCACTTGAATCATTCAGAAGAGGATACCATACTAACATACTACATCACAACCATTTTAATGCATGTTGACACACACGATAAATCATTATCCACTCCTAGCTATTTAAGCATGGCATGAGCAACTATAATCTCTAATTGTCATCACAAACATGTTTACTCATAATATGCTGAATCGAGATCGACTGGGTTAAACATATTTACAAAAACAAAAACAAAAACAAGAAGAGTTCATACCAGCTTTCCTTCACCGCAATCACTTCATCAAATCATTGTCATTATTGCCTTTCACTTGCATGACCGATTGATGTGAAAATAATAATAGTGCAAGTGTGTCGTGGACTAAGCTGGAATCTGCAAATATTTTATTCAAAGGAGAAGACAAGGTAATAGTGGCTCTTTGTTAGATCAACAATAAAGCATACAAGAGCCACTAAACAATTCTAGAACGATCTTCTCCATACGACGACTCAACTAAAAGAAAAGAATTTCAAAGAAACACACTGAAATGTTTTTGGAGTTTTTTAGTTTTTCCAAGGAAAGCAAACTGATGAAGGAAAAACGAAAAGCGAGAAAAACTATTTTCATGGGAGAACTCCCTACAAACAAAAAAAGAAACGAGAAATCTTTTTGGGTTTTCTTTTACTACTACGAACTAACTAAACAAGAAAGAAAAACCGAAAAGAAGCGAGAAATATTTTTGGATTTCAAAGTTTTTCAAACACACAAGAAGAAAGCAAAAATAAAACTAACAAGGATATACAATGAAAGAGGATGAACACCGACAACCGGAATGAATGTGTGGTACATGAATGTAATGTCGGTGAGAAATATGTACTCCCCCAAGCTTAGGCTTTTGGCCTAACTTGGTCTAGGGCCACGGCTGGAAATAATCAGCTCCAGGGTAATACTGAGGCTCCTGAGGCTCCCACTGATAAATAGGCTCTGGGACCGACTCTGGCTCAGGTGCTGGCTCAGGTACTGGGGGCAGTGTCAAGCCCCAATAAGCATAGATGTCCCCAGGCAAAATAGTGTACCTGCCCCGAGAAATATCGAACAAAGACGGCGCAGGCAAAGTAATAACCTCACGAGTACCCTGACTAAACACCAAGTTATATCGAAATCGAATCTCGCCAGAGTTAATAAAATTATGCCCAACCAAGCTATCATAATCAAGGTATTTCATGGGAAAAATCTCATCCTCCTCGTGTCTAATAGGAATCCCGAAATGCCTAGCGAGGCGGGAAGCATAAATACCACCATAAATAACGCCCTTCAAACGGTTAGTGTGTAACCGTCGGGCAACAATAGCTCCCAAACTAAAAGTCCCATCACCATACAGGGCATGGCATAAAATAGCAAGATCAGGTGAACTAAGCATTCCACTCTCCCACCTACCAGTTAAACACCTCCCAGCAAATAATAAGTAATAACACAAAATAGGAAAGTGTAAACTGGCAACTCTAGCATTAGAAACTCCTCTCGTCTCCCCCACAGTCACGTCAAATATAAAATCTCTAACATCTCTAGGACGTGGTTCTAGAGGGCTGCCCTCATTAGGAATTTTGCATACTTGGCAAAATACATCAAGTGTCATTTCTTGAGGGATATCATAGAGGTGAAATGATACAGTGGGTGTCTCCCTCCTAGCATCAAAGTAAAATTTTTGCACAAAAGTATTGGTGAGCAAGAGGTATTGATCACACTTATCTTTGAGGAACGGGATGAGGTCGGCATTGTTCGCCAAATAATAGAAATCATCATGAATGCCCACATCCCTCAAGAATGTGTTGCATGGCCATTTGCACGACCGCACCTCGGCCGCACGAGGAAGGTTGTACTTGGGCTTCTCCTTAGGAGTTTGATCAGACTTCCGGCTTGAAGAACCTCTCACCATCCTCTTAAACATTTTCTTTTCCTCTGAAATTTTTAGTCCCCAAAATAAAAGTGAACAAAACTTAACAAAATTGATAGCAACTACTCCCACAAGTGTCTAGAGGTTATATCATGCATCAAAACTACCTTGAACCATACAAATTCAACATGCAAGCTCATATATATGGTCACCAATAGTAGCAAAACATAAAGAACTAGAACAAAAACTAATTGGACCATCGGAGTTGTCACATACCAAGGGGCAATTCCTCAAAACAGTTTTGGAAACGGAGCTCCAAGCAAGGGGATCTAAAATCGCACGAGCTCCAAACACGGGCTAGGAGGCAAGTTTGATTTTTTCTAGAGGTGGAAGAAGGTAGTGGGCTGGTGCACTAAGTGAGGTGGCCCACGAGCTCACTAGGCGCACCTAGGGGGGTGGGCGCGCCCTATGAGCTCATGGCTCACAGGTGCACCCCCTTGTGGTGTGTTCAGTGCCAAAAATTCTTAAATATTGTGGAAAAAATCATACTAAATTTTCAGGTCATTCCAAGAACTTTTATTTTTGGGACATTTTTTTATTGCCCGAATAATTCAGAAAACAGGATAATCTTGGCATTCTACTTTATTAAACTTTAAATAACATAGAGTAAATAGAAGGTATAGTAGGTTGTGCTTACTAAATTCATCGACCACATGCCCCTCAAAAAGAATCCATTAATAAGGTTGATCAAGTCTTATTAACAAACTGTTTCCGAGTAACATGAAACCGAAGAATTTTCATATAGCACTAAGTTACCTCAACGGGGATATACATTTCCCCAACAATAAGAGTTTCATATTTCTTTTTGACGGTTGGAAGAGGAAATTCAAAACCTCCAATAGTGATTGTCGCAATTTTTTCAATGGAGTTGATACTAGCCGCTGAACTTTGTTTCTTCGGGAAATATACCGCATGTTCATTACCATTGACATGAAAAGTAACCTTGCTTTTGTTGTAATCAATAACAGCCCCTGCAGTATTCAAAAAGGGTCTACCAAGGATAATCGACATGTTGTCGTCCTCGGGCATATCAAGAATAACAAAGTCTATCAAGATAGTAACATTTGCAACTACAAGAAGAATGTCCTCACAAATTCCAATAGGTATAGCAGTTGATTTATCAGCCATTTGCAAAGATATTTCAGTAGGTGTCAACTTATTCAAGTCAAGTCTTCTATATAAAGAGAAAGGCATAACACTAACACCGACTCCTAAATCACATAAAGCAGTTTTGACATAACTTCTTTTAATGGAGCATGGTATAGTAGGTATTCCTGGATCTCCCAATTTCTTAGGTATTCCACCCTTAAAAGAATAATTTGCAAGCATAGTGGAAATCTCAGCATCAGGTATCTTCCTTTTATTAGTGACAATATCTTTCATGTATTTAGCATATGGAGGCATTTTCAAAATATCAGTCAAACGTGTTCGCAAAAAGACTGGCATAAGCATTTCAACAAAGCGTTCAAAATCCTCATCATCCTTATTTTTCGGGGGTTTACTAGGAAAAGGCATGGGTTTTGAACCCATGGTTCTCTTTCTTTACCATGTTTTCTAGCAATGAAATCTCTTTTGTCATATCTTTTATTCTTAGGAGGTGAGTTATCAAGATCAACAGCAGGTTCTATTTCTACATCATTATCAGATTCTTTATCATTGTCTAGTTGAGCATCATCATGAACATCATCATTATCATTAGCACTAGGTGCACTAGTGCAGCGACCTGCTATACAAACGGTTTTTACCCCCTTTCCTCGATAGAGTTTTAAACCGTCGCCTTGCATGTGTGTACGATAGGGGGGGGTCCTTCCCACATGACCCAGAAACCGTCGGCGGTAGGGCCTCCAGTCACACATGCGGGGCAAAAAGAGCTCGTGTGTGATCGGGCGAGCCATCGTAGACAATTATACTGGCCCAATCGTTTCCGTTCATATGTACATCCCACATAGTGAATCCAAGACAAACGCTTCCGTTCGTATATACATCCCACACAGTGAATCCCAGACAAATGTTTCTGTTCTATATACATCCCACACAGTGAATCCCAGACAAATGTTTCCATTCGTGTGTACATCACACACAATTTTCTGCATCACATCGTCTGTGATTGCGTTGCCATTGCAGACTATAGTAATAATTTTATCGTTTGTGTTATTGAATGCATCACGCACGGTGCCTAGAAGAAACTATGTGGCATAGCTGTCCATCACACACACTTTTTATGTGGAAAACATTTGTGCAAGGTGGCCTAACGCAAATAGTTGTCCAGAGGAAGTCGTGTGTGATTGTTCATTGATCCAACACGTTTACTTCCTAGAAACTGTGTGGGTTGTCAGATATCATCGCCCGCGGTGTTGTCTCAATAACCGTTTGCACTAGAAAAACCCAATAAGCAAGCTAATTGGCCTATTATTATTAATCCATTTAGTAATCGAATTGAAATTTCATATTAAACACACAATATATTTCATTTTCGTATTACGGAACCAGGATTTCATAATTGAAATACATCAGAGTACAACATCATATAGCTTCAGCACTCACTCACACCATATAGGCATATAGCTAGCTACCCCATTACACAACAGCACCAAGTTTCACATGCAACATCTAAAACCTTTGGAAATTAGCATCATAGACGGTAGATAGACAGATGGATCTCATCTGGAAAACTGCTGAAGCAGAAGGCGAATATTGAGCCTTCAATGATGTTGAAGGTCCTTGCAACTTTAGGCCAGTGCCTGTGGATGATTGACCGCCCATCCTTCGTCCTCTTGAGGAAGACTTCAATATTGTACCGTGGGTGTTGTATGAACACCTTCCTCGCCTCTTGACCATATAGGTGGTTTGAGAGGTAATCATCTATGAACTGCTTTGGAAAGGCCTGAAAACAAAGATATGCATAAATATCTTCTCTAAATTTTGAAATGGCACAAAGGAATAAAAAAACAAGGTATAAGATTTTTTTTAAAGATCTCTCTCTCTCTCTCTCTCTCTCTCTGATTTCATTTAACAGAAATCACACTCTTTTTACAAGCACCTAGTAACACACCGCAACTAGATAGCTAGCACTGCAACATGAAAAGGAGCTATCCCTCCCTCCCACACCACAGCTCACGCAAAACACAAGGTATAAGAGTTAGTACCATCCTGTAGTTCACTGATGTCTTCTTCATTGTGCAGACAAAGATCTTGTTGTTTTTCGTCGCTAGTTTCTTTATCCTAACAATCTTTCCGAGTTTCTTGACTTGACTAATATTCATGGACATCTCATTTCCCCATATGCAAAATGGGTCGAACAGTGGGTCAAAACCTCTAACAGCAGGACCTACATGTGCAAGACCAAATTTCTTAAAAACCTAAATACTAGACTGGTTCCTGCAATTGCACAATAATGTGCTATTAGAGAAAGGACCATGCATGTGTGAATCTCGATGGTAAACCTCAGTGCCTCCCATTGTTTCCCTGCAACACATATAAAGTTTTTAATGATCAGGTTAAGTGAGGGTTGGCATACTATCTGTAAAATATGTTGATGAAAAATAAACACATTGCAGATTCAGCAGATTAATTCGAGCCACATGGAAAAGCCATTTATCCAAACCAAGCATGCTTAAGTACTAGGAAATATAGCAATTGTATATGTTTCTCATGTATTTAGTATAGCCAAATTTGATTTATTTCTCACATGCATAACAATACAAAATTGCACCCCCAATAATTGAACATCGCATTGCAAAATTGAACCAAACAGTTAACTAAGCACCACAACAAATGAACCAAATAGTTAACTGAGCACCACTTTGCACAATAGAACATACTAGAAGATCAGACAGTTAACCAAACCTAGTATGCTTAAAAACTTGGAAATATAGCAATTGTATTTGTTTCTCATCTATTTTGTACAGCCAAATTCAATTTATTTCTCACATGCAAGAGAATGCAAAATTGCACCCACAAGAATTGAGCATCACATTGCTGAATTGAACCAAACAGTTAACTGAACATGACAAAAAATTAACCAAACAGTTAATTGAGCACCACATTGCACAATATATAGAACATATATACTAGTGGATCAGATTGCATAGTAACAGTATATAGGACAATTCACTAGAATTTGAAAAGGAAAGGCAGGAGCAGCACATGCAATAGGTAAACCGAACATGCTTAACCGGCGTAGCTGGCTTGCTGAACATAGGTCCTTATAGTGAGCTAAAAAGACAAGCTACTTCTCATCGTCGGAGATATCGATGACGATGGGGTCCTTAGACTTGGAAGAGGGCAAGGCCTCCACATCATGGGTGCCCTCCTCATAGTGGTGAGTCACCTGAGCCGCTCCGGGCACCAACCTGCTGGCTCTGAAGTTGAGGTAAGCACGGGCACGCTGAGAAAACACCTCGTTGTCTTCGTCGAAGGCACCGACGGTGGCCTCGAGAAAATGCCACAAACTGTCATTTAAAGTAGGCAACCGCGTGGCGGCGTCCGCGTGTGAGGCGTCGACGGTGGCCTCGATGGAGAGGTGCTCCTCCAAGATCTGGGGGTCGGCATGCATGGTAGCCATCGCGACCTCATCCGCACGTGCGACTGCGATTTGCTTCTCTGCTGCCAAATGCTCCTTGTGCTCCTGGCTATACTGCATGCACCATGGCTTAGGGCGGTGCTTATTTGGAGGATGGGTCGGTGATTTGGGTGGAAGGTGTCACGCCGGCGGTCGGGGCATGTGGGATGTAGAAGGAGGTGGAGGATGGGTGTCGGGTGTGGATTACCTGACTAGATCGACGAGGCCGAGCAGCTGGAAGGAGCGTCGCCGGTGAGGCGACGGCGCTGCAAGCAAGCAGTGAAGGCTTGAACTTGGAATGGAAGGCGGAAACAGGGGAAATGTGGCTTTTGGTAAGGAGGAGAGTACATGGGAGGTAGATATTTCCGCGGATGCCAAAAATTTTCGCTCCGTGCAGCGAAAAACTGGCGCGCAAAGTGTCATCAGACACGGTCCCTTATTCAGCACTGTGTATTATATCTGAGCATCACAAATAATTCATATGACTTACCCCATGTGTGATGAGTTTGAACGTGCAAATTTTGGTTTGAATTTCCCTGGTTACAGTGGTCATCAACGTCATTGCATAATTTAGGTACACAAAAGAGCCTACAGCACACCCACACTTCTTAATCGAGCAAGTTCAGCAATTAAATAGAGCTAGCTGACCTAAACATTACTCTAACAAAAGATCAGCGCTCTAAACAAAGACTACTACTCCGCCTGGCGCTCGTCGATCTTTGCCGCCTCCTCCATGTCCAGCTCGCGCCCGACGATCTCCTGGGGAAGGGGCTCCATGGCATCCATCGCACCATACTCGGCTAGCATCTCGCCATCCGCGTCCGCCATCTCTTTGGAAAAGGCCGCCACGAGCTGGGCGTGGGCGGCCGCGGTCTAGGCTTGGACAGGCTCCATCGCAGCAAGGTATGCCACGAATGAACGGATGGCTGCTCGAACGCTCTCGGCGATTGCCAACTCTTCGGCCGTGGGTTGCCGACCGTTGTTGGAGAAGCTTCGTGCGATTTGTGCGGTGACCACTAGGAGCTGGGCGTGGGCGACCTTGACATGGGCGTGGGTGGCCTCCATCAGGGCTAAGGCGGCCGCCGCGGAACGGTTAGCTGCTGTCCCGCTCTTGCCATTTGCTAGCCCCGTCGCAGATGTTGCTGCCACCATCTAAGCTACAGTAGCGGCCGTTTCGACTGCCGCAGCCGCCCAGTCACAGATTGTAGCTGCGCTCATGCAGGTTGTGAGCACGCTCATGGAGGCTGCGGCTGCACTCTCGCCGGAGTGGGCCACCAAAGTTGCCCTCACGACGTGGGTCCACATCCCCATCTTTGACCGAGAACGATTGAACAGTGAAATGATATTTGGGGAGCTAGTTTGCTTGACGCGCCGGCTGTGGACTATAGCGGACGAACCTTCTTGCGTAAGCCATATATGACGGTGCTCTAAGATATTTTGTACTTCATCTCACACGGTTGGTGATAATAAACTGTGTGTGATGTACTTGATTTTTTGTCTTGATTTGAAATACGGAATGGGGTCACAGCGGCAAAGGACGGTGTTTGAATTGCTAGATCATTTATCTGCAGTGAACATACAACTATAGGAGTGTCGTAAAAAAATTTGGAATTATTTTTGTTTGAAAATATTTAATGTGGAGCAAAGCCCCACGGCCCTTTATTTCAAAGACAGAAAAGCAAACAACTGTACAACAAGTGTCTTACAACTAGAGTATAAGCAAGCCTACCTAAACCTACCTAGTATTACAAAAGAGTATCAATCCAAGCCAGGAGTTGTTGCTTGGTGTTAGATGAAAGCCTATGTGCTAGGAGAGAAATTTCATGTACAAATTTACATCTCCAAGTGGCAAAAGTTGCCCGTTCCCCTCTGAAGGTTCTTCCATTCCTCAAGATCCATATGTTCCAAGCTGCCGTGAGCATAACCTCAAAGAAAAAAGGGTGTCCAAACCTGGACTTGGCCTGATTGATGCATTGTTGAACATCAGAACCATGTGACCAATCAATAACCAAGTAGTTCCATACTCTGCAGCTGAAGTTGCATTGGAAGAACAAGTGTGTCCTGTCCTCATGGACATATGCATTTCATATAACACAATGGTTATCTTCATGAGGGGATCTCCAGTATCTTCTGACCAGCATGTCCTTGGTGTTAAGCCTGTCAAAGAACAACAGCCACCCAAAAACCTTGATTTTCATGGTACATTTGCTCTTCCATAGCCATTTGCAAGGTTGGATTGTGGGAAGGTGGGAGTGCACGATGTCATAAAAGCTTTTAGCTGTGTAACTCCCAGATTTGCCCGGACAGACCCAAACATCTGGAAGTTGAGGGTCCCTGTGAAGATTTATTAACCATCCCTCTAAAGTCTGCAGCTCAGATGTAGCCTCTTGAGAGATTGGCAGGAAGAACATGGAGAAAATATCCTGAGATTGAAGAAAATCTTGGATAGATACCTTATAATCATTCACAAACAAAAAGAGTCTAGGCAATCTCTAGCGTGGGGGCATAGAAGAGCATCAGTCCAAAAGAGGGCAGAAACCCCCATGTTAATATGCACTGAGGCAATGGCTCTGTAAGCCTCATTTAATTTGAAGACATCTTTCCACCAAAAGGAACTAGCCAGGACAGTAGCATGGGGGACAACTCCATCATAATAATTATCCCAAATTAAGGATACCCAAGGGATGTCAGCCTTGTTATAAAATTTATGGAGATGCTTTATAAGGAGTCCCTGGTTTTGGATGTGCAAGTTGAGAATGCCAAGCCTCCCTTGTCCCTTGGTCTGCAAACCAGATCCCATGCTGCAAGAGATTGCTTTGGGGCATCACTATTCCCTCTCCAAAGCCATTGCCTGAAGATCCTATCCAACTGCTTGATGATCCTTGGTGGAATGTGCAGGCTGCACAGGAAATAGATTGGCATGTATGTTAAAACAGAGGTGAGCAACTGCAATCTAGATCCCTGATTCAACATGGAGGAGCTTGCAGAGAGCCTTCTCTCAATGCTATCTACCTAAGGCATCAAATCATTGATTTTGGCTCTTGTTGTACCAAGTGGTAATCCAAGATAAGTAAAAGGTAGCTCTCCAAATTTACAAACCAGGATACTGACAAGCCTGGCAGCCTCAGCATCATCAACATTCAAAGGAACCATAGAAGATTTTGCAAAATTGACCTCGAGACCAGGTGTTTGCTGAAATGTACGAAGCATATTCTTAAGGGTCACTAGTTGCTCCTCAAATGCAGACAAGATGATGATTGTATCATCAGCATACTGAATTATAGGAAAGTCCTTGTCATGGGATGTAATTGGGAGTGTCAGAGTTCCTTGGGCAAGCATATTGTTGACCACAGATTGAAGCAGATCAGCAGCAATAACAAATAGAAGGGGAGACAAAGGGTCTCCCTGTCTAACCCCACATTTACACTTGAACTGCTTACCAGGAATGCCATTTAAAAGAACAGAAGATGATCCAGAGGAGAGGGTTTCCTTAATCCAGCTAATCCATTTTGCATCAAAGCCCTTGAACTTGAGAACTTGCAGAATTACCTCATGTTCAACCGTGTCAAAAGCCTTGGCAGAATAGAATGGGCCAAGCCCAAGGCATCTCCATGGGCTTTGATTTACAGCAGCTCATACAACCTGTCTCTGGCATTGAGGAGTTATCCAGACCTTTCTCTGCTGATGAAATTAACAAGGTTTTGAAAGAACTGCCTGTGGACAGAGCACCGGGCCCTGATGGCTTTAACGGAATGTTTGTCAATGTTGTTGGCCTATCATTGAAAAGGATTTTCTGCGGCTCATCCAGGATTTTTATGAAGGCAGATTGTCCTTAGAGAACATCAATGGTTCCTTGATAACCCTTATCCCTAAGATGCTTTCTCCTGAAGGACATGATGATTTCTATCCGATATCCTTGACAAATACCTATTTGAAGTTCCTCACAAAGCTACTGGCTAACAGATTGCAGGGGGTAATCCTAAAGTGCATTCACAAGAATCAGTATGGATTTCTTAAGTGTAGAGCTATCTAGGACTGTCTAGCTTGGGCTTTTGAATATATCCATCAGTGTAAGAAGTCCAAGAGACCAATCCTAATTCTTAAATTTGGAATTATTCGGGGTTTGTTTGGACATTTTTATACATTAACTGAGTTTTCTAGGCATTTTATGTGCATAATTCAAACTTGAACTACACGCACATGCTCCGGTGCACCTAAATGGGTTCAAAAATCATATATGTGTCCTTGGGTGCAAGCTTAGGTCCCATGCAAGAAATGGGAATGAATTTCAAACACCTCGACATCGTGGCTCCACCGCAAACGTTGAGATACTTGGTTTTAAAATCCTAGTAAATCCAAAACTCGTCCGAAATTCATAAAATTTGTCATGCTATCATGGAATGGCACCAACATGCTGTGGTAAAAATGTTGTCCCATTTGAGGCAGGTTTTGGTATAAGCTTTTCACAAACCAGAGCTTCTCACAAGAAGCCTCATGGTTCCAGTAGGGAACATGTCACCTTTGTGGACGAAATGACATCCGTTGCCTCTTCTTGCCTTCAATTTTTTTCTAGAGGCAACATAGACCAATAGGAGTGTCGTGTTAAATTTTGGAATTACTCGGGGTTCATTTGGACATTTTTATACATTAACTGAGTTTTCTAGGCATTTTATGTGCATAATTCAAATTTGAACTACACGCACATGCTCCGGTGCACCTAAATGGGTTGAAAAATCATATATGTGTCCTTGGGTACATGCTTAGGTCCCATGCAAGAAATGGGAATGAATTTCAAACACCTCGGCATCGTGGCTCCACCGCAAACGTTTAGATACTTGGTTTTGAAATTTTAGTAAATCCAAAACTCATCTGAAATTCATGAAACTTGGCGTGCTATCATGCAATGGCACCAACATGCTGTGGTAAAATTTTTGTCCCATTTGGGGTAGCTTTTGGTATAAGCTTCTCACAAACCAGAGCTTCTCACAAGAAGCCTCATGGTTCCGGTAGGGAACATGTCACCTTTGTGGACGAAACGACAGTCGTTGCCTCTTCTTGCCTTCAATTTTTTTCCTAGAGGCAACATAGACCAATAGGAGTGCGTGTTAAATTTTGGAATTATTCGGGGTTCGTTTGGACATTTTTATACATTAACTGATTTTTCTAGGCATTTTATGTGCATAATTCAAATTTGAACAACAGGCACATGCTCCGGTGCACCTAAATGGGTTGAAAAATCATATATGTGTCCTTGGGTGCATGGTTAGGTCCCATGCAAGAAATGGGAATGAATTTCAAACACCTCGGCATCGTAGCTCCACCGCAAACGTCGAGATACTTGGTTTTGAAATTCTAGTAAATCCAAAACTCGTCTGAAATTCATGAAACTTGGCATGCTATCATGGAATGGCACCAATATGCTGTGGTAAAAAAAATTCCCATTTGGGGCAGGTTTTGGTATAAGCTTCTCACAAACCAGAGCTTCTCACAAGAAGCCTCGTGGTTCCGGTAGGGAACGTGTCACCTTTGTGGACGAAACGATAGTCGTTGCCTCTTCTTGCCTTCAATTTTTTTTCTGTAGGCAACATAGACCAATAGGAGTGTCGTGTTAAATTTTGGAATTATTTGGGGTCCGTTTGGACATTTTTATACATTAACTGAGTTTTTTATGCATTTTATGTGCATAATTCAAATTTGAACTACAGGCACATGCTCCGGTGCACCTAAATTGGTTCAAAAATCATATATGTGTCCTTGGGTGCATGCTTAGGTCCCATGCAAGAAAGGGGAATGAATTTCAAACACCCCGGCATCGTGGCTCCACCGCAAACGTTGAGATACTTGGTTTTGAAATTCTAGTAAATCCAAAACTCGTCTGAAATTCATGAAACTTGGCATGCTATCATGGAATGGCACCAACATGTTGTGGTAAATTTTTTGTCCCATTTGGGGTAGGTTTTGGTATAAGCTTCTCACAAACCAGAGCTTCTCACAAGAAGCCTCGTGGTTCCGGTAGGGAACGTGTCACCTTTGTGGACGAAACGACATTCGTTGCCTCTTCTTGCCTTGATTTTTTTCTAGAGTCAACATAGACCAATAGGAGTGTTGTGTAACTTTTTTGAATTATTCGGGGTTCGTTTGGAATTTTTTATACATTAACTGAGTTTTCTAGGCATTTTATGTGCATAATTCAAATTTGAACTACATACACATGCTCCGGTGCACCAAAATGGGTTGAAAAATCATATATGTGTCCTTGGGTGCATGTTTAGGTCCCATGCAAGAAATGGGAATGAATTTCAAACATCCAGGCTTCGTGGCTTGGCCGCAGACACTGAGAAACTTGGTTTTCAAATTGCTGTAAATCCAAAACTCCTCTGAAATTCATGAGACTTGGCATGGTGACATGAAATGGCACCACCATGCTGTGGGAAAAAAATGTCCAATATGAGAGAAGGCGCACACATTAACAGCCACAGCAAACGTAGCCATTTTGGAAGAAATAGCTGTCACGTGATCATCACAAAATGGTTGTGAAGTATTATTTAAATCATGGGCGTTCTATTGACCATTTACGTGCCGCCATGCGTCCCACTTTTTTATTGGCAAGGAGGTGACGTGCGGGCAGCTGTTTGAGTAGACAGGTGGCGTGCGAGCGAAGTCCGCAACGCAGGCTGACCGGGAGGCGTGTGACCAGTCCTACGTTGCGCAGGCTGACCGGGAGGCGTGCGACCGGTCCTCCCCTATGCAGGCTCACCGGGAGGCGTGCAAGCAGTAAGCCGCGCAGGCTCACCGGGAAGCGAGCCCTTCGACCTCCATCACCACCCGCCTCGCTCTCAACTTCTCCATTAACGGCGCCCGAGCCGCTGTTTAATAGGCGGCCTTACTGATCTCTCTTCGCCTCCCATTTCCCTCTTACCCGAATCCTATCTTCCAAAGCTCCACCAACGCCATGGCGCACAAGGATCATCTGCCACTAGTCTTCCAGTTTGGTGAAGTCGACTCCGAGCTGGAGGAGATAGAAAATAAGGAGGAATGGGACCTCAGGGACGTGGCCATGAACGAGCTAGCCGCGGCGGATGCTGCCCCCGCGCCCGTCCCAGCTCCCATGCTCGTGCCCGCGCCAGCGACCATCCTCATGGCATTGACGGGCTTGTTGCCGAGCACCATCACAGCGCTGGAAGCCGCGGAGGTCAACAAGGTCCCCGCGGACCCGTGCGAGCTCGTGTACGTGCCAGCGCCAACGCCCCTGCCTGTGCTCGTGCGCGCCCCAGCACCCACTGTGGCGCCGGTCCCCGTGCGCTAGCCTGCACCCGCCGCGCTTGTGCCCGTGCGTGCGCTTGCACCTGCCGCGCCCCCCTCAGCGTCATGGGACGCCGCCGTCGACCACTACCTCGCAGCACTACGAGTCACCGCCCCCCCGCCCCCGCGCGTCGATCGCGTGAAGAACGGCTCTTGGATTTGCAAGTCCAGAACATTCTGGGATGGCTTGAAGACTTGAACAACGTCGTCCCGGAGGACGACAACGCTGGCGCAGCACGCCGCCGCCACAATTAGTTTTTTTGTTTAATATTGTATCTCGATCGTATGAATGTAAAATCACAGTGTCACTGAATGAAATCTATGGTTTTGATCAACTTAGCGTTTTTCTCTGAATGTATAGACTTATGAAAGTAAAAAAACATCAATGTTTTTCTCCGAATAAAACACTCATCGCAAACGTTTTAGACTAAACACCCGTATGCAAAGCGAGGGCTGGGTTCCTTCGCAGCTAAGCCAAGGGAAAATGTGGCGTGCGGGTTTTGTGCATCTCTTCATCGCAAACGATTTTGCATGATGACCCGTGTGCAACGATGTACAAACAATGTGGTAAGATTTGCATCTGTCATATTGTGTATATTTTCCATTTGTCAAATTGGAAATATTGGCATTTGTCAATCTAGTAACATTGCCATTTGTCAACCTTGTAACACTGCCATTTGTGATCCTAAAAAAAACACTGCCATTTGTCAAATTTTGCAGCTAAAAATCACTAGTACTGTATAATTTTTGCAAATGAAATTCAGTAAGCATAGATTTCATTCATAGATTAAGTAGTCGTTCTTTATACAAACAGTTCAACTCGACAGCTGAACCGAACAAACTTTTACCCAATTGTTGCGAACCACATACTGAAATAGCTAGTTCAACTATATATACTAGCTAATTTTAAGTACGTAGTACAGTTCAACCATATCTATAATCAGATGTACTGAACAAAATAGCCCCTAAATACTACTACTATGCAGGGGCTTTGTACTACTTCCAGCAGCCTCTCCTCTGCCGAGCGCACTCAGTAAGAGGCAGAGGAGGAGGAGCCTACCGACGAGCTGGAGAAGTAGAATCCGGCGCCTGCCGCTGCTGCACCTTTAGTGACTCCCAGCTCAAACGCCCTCTGCCGCTCCAGACGATCCCTCTCGAAGCGGTAGGACTCCTCGTAGATCTCCGCATTCCGCGCCACTGTGGCGGCTTCTACTCCGGCCACGGCGGCGGTAAGACTCTTTGCGTGCTCGACCAGGCGCTCCTCCTCCCGCAGGAACTCAATGTAGCACGCGGCAAGGTTGCTGAGGCACATGTGGGCCTCCACATCCCGCCTTTGGGCCGCGGTGGTGGAGCTGGTGATGACCCCAATGGTCGACGGTGGGGTGGCGGCCATAGTGGCCGACGGTGGGTTGGCGGCCACCTCCCGCCTTCGGGCCGTAGTGGCAGAGCGGGCGATGGCCCTGGCGGCTGACGGTGGGGTGGCGGCCATGGCGGCTGACGGTGGGGTGGTGGCAACGGCGGCCGGCAACAGCTGTCATCGGGCAGTGGCTGCGGAGCGTGTGGCGGGTGTTGTTCGCACACCCAACAGGGACGCCACGGGTAGTACACGCCACCTGGGACTGCGCCGCCACCGCGGTGTAGCCTCTCAGCTGGAGCTGTCCTCAGATGATGGCGGAGTGGCTGAGTGACGACGACGGACCGGTGCCATTGGCGATGGTGGGAGAAGCAGACGAGATAAGCTACGGGGAGGGAGGGGAAACTGCGATGCCGACTCGCCAACCGCAGCTGTTTATATAGCTGGCCGGTAAGCACTGGGGTTTTGGGGGATTTTGCCGAGTCGGGCAGGAAGCTTGCATGGTTATGCGCGGGAACCTGCACAGTTGCGCGGGAACGGGCTCACCAACGATTCATTGGTGCCTCTTCGAGCTAATGTTTAGCGAAAAGAATGCATGTGTGGTGCTCAAGCTTGCGCTCGAACCCTTCTGCGGCAACGCGGTGACAAGACGTGCGAGAGGAGGATGAAATGACATGTACACATACGGTTAATAAAAAACGTTTGCGATTTAATTACCTAGCACACAGCCGCTCTCTACGCAGTGTCGCGAACGATTGTTCGCCCACTGTGTGATGTGGAACGAGACGTAGTTTCTCATCACGCCGCTGGCTCGCAACTGTCGGCCGGCTTGTAGACAGCCATTCCCTCCGTGTTCAATTGCTCTATGCGTGTGGTTGCTCGTGGTTGAGGCGGCCACGACGCGCTCTGCTTGCGTTCCGCCACGCGTGCTCTGCTTGCGCCCCGCCGCGCGCGCTCTGCCCACGTTCCTCCGCGTGCGCTGCCAGCGTTTCATGCCGACGCACAATCACGTACGTTCGGGGTGCCATATGCATGCGGTTGCGTCGGACGCGGCGCCACGACGCAGTTACGTGTGGCAAAAACTGCCCTGCGGACGTGCCGAGAATCCCGGACGCCCGGCCCTCATTTATTCCCGCGGCCATATACCTTCTTCTCTCGCGCCCCACGACACAATAAGCACACCCATGACGACACATACAGAGAGGATATCCAACGGCTCCAATGGCGCTCCCAGCGGCTCCAATGGCGCTCCCAGTAGCTGACGATGACGACGGGCGGCAGTTCACCACGCCTCACATAGTGGACACCCACGTGAGGGGGAAGGACCTCTCGGTGGTGTACACCAACGAGCCGGTCTTGATGGATAGCTCCATCCACACTATGGAGCAGTTGCTTGCTAAGTACCAAGTGGTCCGCTTCGACCTCGAGTTCACCAGGGGTCGTGCCAGGTATGATCAGAAGGTTGCCGTCGCCCAGTTGTGCGTGCGCCATCATGTCCTCGTCTACCACTACTCCCTGGCCACAAGGCCTTGCGAGCGTTTCGCCAGGTTTATCAACAGCCCCGACTACAGGCTCGCTACGGTGGACACCTTGAATGATCTAAAGGTGCTCGAGACTACGGGCTTGGCCTGCCAGAAGCTTGTCGACATCCAAGGCCAGTACAGGGTCTAGGGTAGAAAGAAGGGGAAGGACTCCCTGGTTGACCTCGCCATGGCCATCATCGACCCCTACTACAGAGACATGAAGGATGAGTGCAACAAGAACAAGGATGCCTGGCACAAGGCCTAGGTGCGGAGACTGGATGAAGAACACATCAAGTACGCGGCCAAGGACGCGTACACAAGCTACGAGATGTACAGGCGGATCGTTGACATGAGGAAGTGCCTTCGTCCTGCCCCAGGCGAGGGATCGAGCCACAGAGCAGTGGCGGCAGCATCACGAGAAGTAGATGATTAGATGATCATTTCTCCTAGTTTAGAATGCATGTAATTGTTTATTGAGGTGTGTGCGAATGTTTTGTATAGTCACCTATGTAATTGGATGTTTAATTTGGTTATATATGTTGTTCTTCTATAGACAGAGCAAATCACATCACAGACGGGCTAAACTAGGGAACCCGTCGGTGATGATTTCATCAATCGCTGACAATTGTATACCAGCAAGCGTTTGCCCACAACACACACGGCTTATTAGTAGGAATCGTCTATGTTGTAATCGGTCTTCCCACACATTTCTGATTAGTAACCTATTTGCCGCGTATCACACACATCTTGTTATGTTGAACCGTTTCTGTTGTTTTGGCTCATCGCAAACAGTTCATCCAAGTGAACTGTATGCCATCTATCGCACACACCTTAATCTGGCTGACCATTTCTGTGTGTTGGATAATTGCAAACAGATCATTCAAGTGAACTTTATGCCGTGTATCGCACACACCTTGAACTGGCTGCCCATTTCTGTTGTTCTGGCTCATTGCAAACAGTTCGTATGGATCAACTATATGCCACGTATCGCACACGCGTCTCTAATCTGAATCGTGCTTGATGTCTGTGCCATCACACAAAGTTCATCTTATTGGTGACGGTTTTATTACGATACCATTTGTGATTCATGCATTGCACACAGTTTGGTCGAGGCGTCTCTAATTGATGTGTCGCGTTAGCAGTCATCAGCAGTAGTGGTGGATGTTCATTACCAGATTGTGTCTCAGCATCAGAAATAGAAACATCATTATGATTCTCAGAAGGTTTTTCTATCACAGGTTCACTAGAAGCATGCAAAGTTTTATCATTTTTCTTTTTCTTTTTCTTCTTAGATGAACTAGGTGCATCAACATTAATTCTCTGAGAATCTTGCTCAATTCTTTTAGGATGACCTTCAGGATAAAGAGGCTCCTGAGTCATTCAACCTCCTCTAGTCACAACTCTAACAGCACAATCTTTCATTCTATTATTCATTTCATTAGGCAAATCATTTTGTGACTTACAAACTTGTTCTAACTAAGTATGAACCATGGATGAATGTTTACTTAAAGCTTTAACATCATTAGCACTCCTAAACATCAAGTCACTCAAACGATCAATCATGATAGCATTTCATTTCAATTGATTGCTAACATATCTATTGAAATGGTCTTGATTAACAATGTAATTATCAAATTCATCCAAGCATTGACTAGCAGATTTATTGTAAGGAATATCTCACCTTCATCGAATCAATAAAGAAAATTTACCTTTACTACCTGTGTCGGGATATCGAGTCCATGTATTTCTTCAATAGGTGGTAAATTCTTAACATCTTCGTATTTAATACCATTTTCTTTCATAGATTTCTTGGCTTCTTGCATATCTTTTGGACTAAGGAATAGAATACCTCTCTTCTTCGGAGTTGGTTTAGGTGGTGGTTCAGGAAGTGTCCAATCATCGACATTCTTCAACATATTATTCAATAGTTCTTTAGCCTGTCCAACAGTTCGTTCCCTGAAAACACAGCCATCACACCTATTTAGGTAGTCCCTAGAAGCATCAGTTAGTCCATTATAAAAGATATCAAGTATTTCATTTTTCTTAAGAGGATGATCAAGCAAAGAATTAAGTAATTTGAGAAGCCTCCCCCATGCTTGAGGGAAATTCTCTTCTTCAGATTGCACAAAGTTAAATATTTCCTGTAAGGCAGCTTGTTTCTTATGAGCAGGAAAATATTTTTCAGAGAAGTAATATATCATATCCTGGGGACTACGCACACAACCAGGAGCAAGTGTATTAAACCATTTCTTAGCATCACCCTTTAATGAGAAAGGAAACAAGTTAAGAATATAGTTGTAGCGAATTTCCTCCTCATGAGAAAATAGGGTGGCTATATCATTCAATTTGGTAAGGTGTGCCACAACAGTTTCAGTTTCATAACCATGAAAAGGATCAGATTCTACCAAAGTAATTAACTCAGGATCAACAGAGAACTCATAATCCTTATCGGTAACAAAGATATGAGAAGTTGCAAACTTAGGATCATATTTCATTCTCTCTATCATAGCTTTTTCTTTCAGCTTACTCAGTAATTTCTTAACATCATCTCTATCATTACAAGCAACAAATTCTCTAGCTATCTCCCCATCCATAACATAACCATCAGGTATCTTAGGCATTTCAACTCTAGTAGGAGAGCTAGGCATAATAGGTGAATCATAATTTTCAGTAGTTTCAGCACTCTCAACTTCTTTAGCTTTAGCAATTTGTTCATAAAGAAATTCACCTAGTGGCACAGTATTATCAAGCAGAGTACTAGCATCATCACAAGTTTCATTTATAGCAGAAGTAGTATCATCTATTACTTGCGACATATCAGAATGAATAGCAGGTGGTGGTGTCGCAAGCCTACTTAAAATAGATGGTGAATCAAGTGCGGAGCTAGATGGCAGTTCCTTACCTCCCCTCGCC
Organism: Elymus sibiricus; assembly: GCA_039707655.1. Classification (NCBI taxonomy): domain Eukaryota; kingdom Viridiplantae; phylum Streptophyta; class Magnoliopsida; order Poales; family Poaceae; genus Elymus; species Elymus sibiricus. The sequence continues at coordinate 202,531,905 of CM077670.1, forward strand.
TTAGAGGGCACGATCTTAGTCTTAGCGTCTTTCAAATTCTTCATAGTGTAAAATCCCAAGTGAACTCAATAAATAGAGCTATGCTCCCTGGCAACTGCGCCAGAAAAAGGTCTTGATAACACACAAGTATAGGGGACCGCGACAGTCTTCGAGGGCAGTATTTCACCCAAATTTGTTGATTCGACACAAGGGGAGCCAAAGAATATTTATGAGCCTTAGCAGTTGAGTTGTCAATTCAACCACACCTGGGATATAATATCTCTGCAGGAAAGTGTTTAGTAGCATAGTAGTTTGATACTTTTGATAGTTTTAGTAACAGAAGCAATAGTAACAGGATCAGTAATGGAAGCAGTTTGTGATGATTGTAATAGCAGCAGTAGTAGTAACTTAGAAAAGATCAATATGAGAAAAGCGTAGGCATTGGATCAATGATGGGTATTTGTGTTGGATGACGTTCATCATGTAACAGTCACAACCTAGAGCGATACACAATAGCTCCAATTCATCAATGTAATGTAGGCATGTATTCCGTATAAAGTCATACGTGCTTATAATAAGAACATGCATGACATATTTTGTCCTACCCTCCCGTGGCAGTGGGTCCATAAGGAAACTAAGGGATATTAAGGCCTCCTTTTAATAGAGAACTGGAACAAAGCATTAACACATGGTGAATACATGAACTCCTCGAATTACAGTCATCCCCGGAGAGTATCCCAACTATTGTCACTTTGGGGTCTACGGATCAGAACAATAACAAGTGCATATAACTAGCAGATAGGATGAAGAACTCAAATATATTCATCAAAACATAGAGGCTTTAGATCTGAAATCATGGCACTCAGGCCCTAGGGACAAGCATTAAGCATAGCAAAGTCATAGCAAAATCAATCTCAGAACATAGTGGATACTAGGGATCAAGCCCTAACAAATTGACTCGATTACATGACAAATCTCATAAAACTCTATCACCTTCTAGCAAGCCTACGGAGGAATTGTAACACCCCAAAAATATTCTCTTTTGATTATCAAAATCTTTTCTTTAAAAGAAAAATGATTTGAATTATTATGGCTCTATTTCTTCCTTCTTCTGTTTTGAAAACCATTTTAAGTTACATTTGGGTTTTTAAAATTTTGAAGATTGGGTTCTGATTTATTGGTTTCTTATTTGAATAAATATTTTAGGACCAAAAATAGTTTCCTTAAAAAAAACTTTTTGAATGATTAATTCAAAGAAATGGTCATTTCATCTCTTTCAAACACTTAGGAAATTCTCAAAAATCCATCTGTCATTTTCAAATTATCATCCAAGCTATCCTCTCACCTTAGGACAGTACCCAATACCTCCTCTCTCTACAAAAATATTATTTGTCATATTTAGCAAATTCCAAAACTAGAATTTCCATTTATTCCTAGTTTCTTTGATTTACAAAGGAACTATAAATTCCTTAGCTCCCCTGCCCCCACAAAAATTATCCCAACTACATGACAGTACCCACAATCCATTTCTTCAAAAATCTTCTGATCCATAGTTCAAAATTTTCAAATTTCACTCAAGTGAAATTTGGACTAGATTCAAATTCTTTGCTCAAAACCTAATCTAGACTACTCCAAAAATTCTGAAACCTTGCCAGCACCTTTGTCATGCATCAGTACATCACCAAATTTTTTTTCAGAAATTCCAAAAATACCTAATACCATCTAGCATTTCATCGAACACCTTCTGTGCACAGTTCATCGTTGGCAAAATTTAGAGTTCAGAGAGGGAGGATCGCTGCCGTGCACTCCACTCCTTCTCCTCTCCTTCACGGTGTCATTGCTGCTCTTCAATGCATCGCCCCCGGGCCCCTCCTGCCAGCCTCTCACCGCCGACGGGCCGGTGGCGAGCCGGTGCAACAGCCGCCATTCTTAGCCACGACAGACCAAGGAGATCAGCTCGGCCACCAGCTCGCTTTCACTGCCCCTGTGGCACCCCGGCTTAGAGCAACCGGTTTACCTTGCATTGCCAGCCCAGAGATCAAGTCTTCTGGCAATACACAACAACTTGGTACAGAAAACAACTGCTTTATTGATCTCTAGCGGATACATAGGTTCCAATATTACATGATAAGCGAGGCCAAGCGGCACACACGGTGCGGCTACACTTATGTACATTATTTAGTAGACATCTCAGGGGCCCCGATGATAAGGGAACTACTACGCGGCAGTGGAACGATGAGGTAGCGGAACTCCACTCCACAGGGAAACTGCTGGGACACGGCCTAGAGCGCGACATACTACTCGACATCCACACCATGCACGGCTTCTCCTGCATCTGGCAGGATAAGCCAGGTGAGTACTTTGAATGTACTCGCAAGCTCACAGCAAACAAAACAAGTACGACAAACAACAACAAGGAATTTAACAAGTTGAATGCATGAGCATGATTCTATCCAACATGAGGTGTGCGTGAAAAGTTGCCGTGGTCCCTGGGACCAACTTACCATTTCGGGGTTACCACGTAACCACCGTTCATAACTTACCCACGTGATCCTCACTTGAACACATCCATGCCTTTCATAGTGATCCTCACTCAATCACCACTTCTGCATGTGCCATCTTGTGAATCTTAGTGTGCAAGTTAATTATATATGTTGACCCACGGTGTGACCTACTATGAACTGTGTCCATATCCGAGGACGCGGCTATTGATAGGTTATACACTCTTCAGAGGTTAGTACACTGTACCCACACTACGGAACTCATGGCCTCGCGCTCCCATTCGGGTGGACCAACGATATTCTGACAAAACAAATCTATTGCATGACACTCTCCCGGCCACTCCGACAAACTCCCCTTTGGGTTATGTCATGGGTGGACCCGATGTCAACTCATGACATCAGCCACCTCTGTGGCTGCCACCGTCGTGGCGAAACAAAAACATCATCCCAAACGGGGACCTCGGTACCGTAAAACTCGGGCACACAAGGTTATGACAGCCTACCAGGCCAGGGTAGCGCCAGTGCACAACCTTCCCTCGTAGGAGGCACCGGCGAGACGCATGACAATAGACCGCATTAGGGCCTCCCCATCCAGGCAAGTGTGGTTGCACTGGTGAGCTCGATTCGGTGGCACCATGACTCGTTCAACATCATGTTCAAGTTGAATTAACATCAAATTTAACTTGAAATAAAATGATTCGAGCCATAGTGTGAATGGATGCACGGGTCATGTTCATGGGTGATGAATGCATCTTGCTACCACGAGAGCATATGACATATCTCTACTACACACTTTAGCAAGAAAACATATACCCTACTGCATACTATCAAAATGACATGGAACAAATTCTATGCAATAAGTTCTATATAGCAAATCATTTTAATAGTGGGTTAAATGATGAATTTAATTCAAATAAACCAATGTCATTGCAATGCCATCCTTGCATATGAATGTTGTGGCTTGCCTTGGTTTAGAGGAGTGTCACAATACTCCTGGTCTTCTCCAACACAATTAGGAGCTTCTGAAAATATTTTAAATGCAAAAAGAAAATGTCACATAAAGCAGTTTATTTCACCAGAAATTCTCAACAGTAAGAAAAATTCTGAAATTTGGCATGCATAAACTTTGGTTCAATACAAACCAATAGCAAAAAGAATCAACTCAATTGGACTTACAGAATAAAAGTATAGCTGGTCAAAGTTGGGGTCAGAAGCTGGTCAAACTATTTATTTAAATGATTTTAAACAAATTTCCAGAACGGCCATGTCGAAGGCGTATTTCTGGATTACGCCTCCACTTATACCGCTTCGGGAGAGAGAGTGAGAGGCTGACAGTGGGGTCCCACTGTCAGGATTAAAAGAGAGAGAGAGAGAGAGAGAGGGAACAGTAGAGGCGGCGCTGTCGCCGGTGGTTCTCCGGCGAGGAGGCCACGGCGGTCGCCGGAGTTGGGCGGGATGGACTCAGTGCAGCACGGCGAGCACGCACCTACCCAAGGTGATGGTTGGGGTGGACGGACAACGATGGGAGGTTCTTCTCCAGAGACGGCGGCGGCGGAGCTTGTCGGATTCGGTGATTCCGGCGACGATCCGACGAGCTAGTGGCACCGTCGAGCTCAAGAGGTCACCACGGTCTCGATGGGAGCAGTGGACGGAACTGGGAGTCGCTAGGATGAGTGCACGTTCGAGGGGGATCCGCGGCGGATTCCGGCGATGAACGGCGGCAGGAGGCCCTCCCGGCCTTGCCGCGCTCGTTGGGGAGTGATTTGTGGCCAAGTGGAGTGAGAGGGATGGTTAGAATGAGTCGGGGATGCCTCTATTTATAGATGGAGGATGGCAGTGCCCGGGACTCCGCCGGCAACGAGCTGCATAAGAGAGGAGGGGTAGATAAGCTTGGGTGTGGCATGGGGGAGGAGCAGTGGTGCACAGGCTACGCGGTGCACGCGTGCAAGCATAGTGCGGCGCACTATGCGGAGAAAACGGAGGATGCGCGCCCACTGTTCCGCCGCGTAGCGTTCGGCCGCTTCCGGCAAGCGGCTTATTGGCAACGGGGAGGAGTAGGGCGAGGCTAGGTGGCATGCTGGGGGCTGCTGGTGAGCTGGGACACGCTGCGGTGGCGAATGGAGAGGGAATGGACGGCGGCAGAGGGACCCGGTGCACAGAGCACGGCGAGCGCATGCAATGCACCGTGCTCTCACGCGGTCACCGCGTGCACTGGCACACGCGGTGCTTTCGGCACTGCCAAACCGTGTCATTCATGAAGTCCCTTCAACGCGGTGCCTATAACTATGCTTGGCTTGCCATCTGGCTCACTGGAAATGACTTGAGCTAGATGCAAAGTTTCTGGACAGAAACTTGTGCCAAGTGCTAGGGACAAACGGCTAATAGTTTAGAGCTGAAATCTTGGGTTTAAGCATCTCTTAGGAGGGTAGTCATGTGGTAAAATTTTCAGCTCCAACAGATCAAGGAAAAATGTACTTGCTTCACAAAGTGCCCATTCTGTCCAGAAGCAAAAATATTTTCCTTAGCTGAAAATTTCCAAATGACTATGGGATATTTTTGCATAGGGAGGTGAGGCATGATCCAAAGAATATTTTTGAATTTTCTTGGAATTTTTAGCGCAATAAAAATGAGGGTTGCTTCATAGCTTATAGAGAAAATAGGCATTTTCAGGAGGAAAAAGAATATAATGCCATTAAATAAAAATATCCAATGGCACTATGGTGAGAGGGATGAGATCTAGGGAGGGTTTATGGATGATAGAACCCACTTGGAAGAAAATCAAAAATAATTCCAAGTGGCAAGTCCAAAAGAATTGACTGAAAACCCAAATGCCCATTTAAAATATTCAATAAATCCCAATAAAAGAAAAAAGAGCAAAATCTAGGGTGTTACAGCCCCGCACCTACATGGCACGCGTCGCCTCTCGCGCGGTGCCCGGGCACCGTCCAAACCGCCGAAGCCCCGCCTGTCAGCCACCGGAGACGAGCGCCGCCCGCCACGGCCGTACGGGAGCTCCACCACAGGGAGATGGATAGAGCTCGAGGGCCGTCGCGCTGGCGCTACCAGAAGCCTCCACCGACCTCACTGATAACCACCATCCAAGCCAACCACCCCAACCAACCTCACCGGCCGGAATCACTCCGCCGTGATCCGTTCCACTCCGGTCATCTCCACCTCGCCTATAAAAGGAGCCCTGAGCTCCGTTCTGCACACACATCACCTCCACCCATCCCCAATCGCCACCCAGAGGGATCGGACGACCTCAGGGGAGCCTTGTTCCCCAACTCCGGCCGCTCGGTCCGCCACTGCTTCCGTGAGCACCACGTCGCCGTTTGTCCACCTCCGCCCCTCAAAATCCACCAGTAACCTCCTACTACTCCACCCCATCCATCCCGCACATCAATTTGACGTCCGGAGCTCTCTCCGACGAGATCCACCACCACCCAACGCCGCCGTCCGCCTGAGTTGACACCGCCGTCACCACGGTGCTCGCCGGCGGCCACCACCACCACCCACCGACGCGGAACACTCCCCCGAGCACACCCATACCATCGCCGCCTCCTGAAACCCCGGCGATAGCCGCCGGTGATCGCCTCCCGCTCTTTGTACACGCGGGCAAGCGCGTTCAAATTTTTAAACCTGACGGGTGGACCCCACCCGTCAGTGTTTTAACCTTTTCTGTTATTTCCTCTGGCGCCTTCTGTCTCTGTACGTTTTCTGAACTAGAAAGCGTATTTTTAACCGAGGCGTTTTCTATTATAACAACAGGGACCCGGAAGTATCTATTTTTATTACAGAAAGGTCCCTGGACTTAAAACTCTCTTTACTTTTTAACACAAACTCCTTTTCAATTGATTCTTTTTCTGAAAATCTTATTTTTCGCTCTAGTTTTTTTAGTATTTCTTGAGAAATATTTTGAGCCAACTTTTTGTGCTGTCACAAAATTTTTGATTGGATTTTGAATTCTTATTTTATAGAAAATGAGGAGGGAAACTTTGCCAAAAATTTCAAGGAATCAACTTCTGCCTACTTGGAGCAAGGCAAGCATTTTGAACTTGGGATATGGTGTTTGCATACATGGTTGCATAAGTGATCACCGGTATGTGGTGGGCAGTAAGGCCCGCACGTCATATTTCATTTGTGCATGTCCTGCATGTATTTCAAAATCATCAACTTGGATAAAGTTGGTTATATACTAGGGGTATACCCCCTGTCCATGTCGTGCCGGTTAGCACGAATCACGTCGTGACACCATGGTGTCACTGTGGCATGTGAAGCGTGCCAGTCATGATAATAAAACCTCCTGAGTCGACCAAGACCGAGTCTTGTTCCGTCTTGCCTAGCTAAAAATAGTGCTGCCACTTGTCTTCCCGTGAGGGGAGTACGGCTTAGTAAGTTGCTAACCCCTTTCCATGTACACACCACATAGAGGGGCCGCGATGAGGGTTTCCATGGCCCTGGAATAATGCCAGTCATCAGGTCAGTGGGCATGGGTGTATCCGGCTGGACCGAGATGGGGGCACCCCTTGTATTTGTGCGCGTTATAAATTGTGATCCCATGCTAGTCGAGACAGTGGTCTCCCCGACTTAGAGTTTTTTTGGAATGATACTTTGGGTGATTCCGGGCATCTGAACGGTTAAGCTGGTGTGTGCTGGTTAGGTGTGTTTTGAACCCAAAAACTGTGATCGGAATTAGTCGACGTTTCGAGGTTGGCTAGAGAAATCCTATACTTGTGGGTAAAGAGTACAACCTCTGCAGAGTTAAACCTATTCGAATAGCCGTGTCCACGGTCAAGGACGTTAGCTGGGAAGGGTCAAGTGTCGGTCCCGGTGTCGGTCTTCGGAGGAAATAATTAAAATTGAGCAAGATTCACTTTTGCAGGATGATTATTATCACTACGGATGCTACCATGAATATTATTGTTAACATGAATATTACTGTGGACTAACCTTTTTCTCTTATGTGCATTTTTCAGTATCTCTTGGGAAGGTCATGCCACCTGGATACTCATGTTGTTACTTTCTTTTCAAGACCTCTCGAGGCATCATATTCAGACACCCGTTTGGCATTTCTTTTCAAGACCTCTCGAGGCGTCGCATTCAGACACACCTCTTGAGGCATCGCATTCAGACACCCGTCTGACATTACTTTTCAAGACCTTTCGAGGCATCGCATTCAGACACCCGACTGGCGTTTTATTTTGGAGTCCTCGGGCGGTCTAACGCCCGATGTTTCATTTGATTTTTCTTGGAATTTTTTGGGCGGTCTAATGCCCGATGTTCCATTTTATTTTCTTGGTTATTACTTGAATGACATAATTACCTTTTACACCGTACTAATATTTATCATACCATGCTATAATATCAATCAAAATATGCATATAATTTAGTCCATCATGAACAGATGCACTCTATTGCATTCGGTATATCTTTTGTTCATAATGTTTGCGAGTAGTTTCAAACATACTCACTGGCTTGTTAATTTGGCTAGACCTGGATGGAGACGACATTATGGAGGAAGAGTGCGCTAGCGAGCCTGACGCTTAGTGGTGTTCCCAGTCAGTCACCTTGTGGTCTTGGAGTCTACCATGTGTACCATCTGCAGTGCTTCCGCCACACTAATAAAATAGTCAAGCCTCACACCGACGCTTGGCTTTATCTTATTGTACCAGTGTTGTATTACTTCCACACCACTGTCTTGTATCGCCACCGTCATATACTAACAAGTCTGTAATAATTGTTGAGCACCCTGGCTCAACCTTGTGTAATATTATGTTTGTGCTGGATATCTGTATCAAGGGAGTCCACGAATTGTTCTGATCTTGGGGCTGGTGTGACTTGAGGCTATTCCGAGATTTATTCCGGAAACAGGCCCGACAAACCTTGGTATCAGAGCCAGGCTGACTGTAGGAAGCCCTAGGTGCGATCGTTAGTAGCAGAGTTAATTCTAACAAATTTTAGCAGCATCTCATGCGTCGTAACAATTTTCCTTAGTCGTCATATATTTATGATATGACTTTTTGGATTTTTGTCTACTGTTGTAGATGTCTGGCGGTAACTGCCCGACCCAAGTTTTTGCCAACGAGCCTATGGGGTTTTCCCGCCTTCTCATCGTCATCGCTAGAGTCGCGATGAGATCTCCGAGCCGTCCGGAGTACACCGTCTACCCCGACAGGATCACGGACACCCTGACTATGTACCAGGCCTCGGTTATATATTCGGGATGGACATGCCGAGCCTCATCGCAACTATCGGTTTGTGGGGAGAGTCATGCCTACTGAGAGGCATGTTATTCAGATGGCTGCCCGAGAGGCGATCGCTCGTCTTAGGGACATTCTTCCGGTGATGCAGACACATCCCTATCATTACCTTCCATGCCATGTTCCATACACTAGTCACTATGCTTTCTCTTGCACCGCGGGAGAAAGGGACGAGGCGATTGAGCCCCTTGTCCAGTACATCATGGCTCTAGAATCAGTCTTCACCTCACTGGTGGACGACTATCTCGCCGCACGGATGGACTTGGCTCGTGCGAGGGTTCCTCGCAGGAGTGAGTTCCGTTCTCCTTCACCACGCGATTCTCGCATTCCGACTCCACCATACGATCCACCTACCCTTTCCATGATTCGACACCTATCCCCGAGCGATGAGTCTAGTCGCTTGGCTGCCCCCACTCCGGTTAGAGCTTCACCGCCTACGAGTACAGTACCACCACGGGCAGGCATGACATCGACAGCAGCCCGACTGGAGACCATACCCGAGGAGGAGGAGGTCGAGTCTTCAGCACCCCATCTGGGACTTACCCTCAGCAGGGCCTACGACGTTCCAGACACTCCGTGATTGCAGACTAGGCATTAGCACCGCAGTCGCCTTTTATGAGAATGTAGCTGTAAAATATTTATTTTCTGTTTCTTTTCTTCTTTGTAAGATGGGGAGTAGTAGACCTTGGATCGCAGCATGCTAAGAGGATGGAGAAGTGCACTAGTCTAAATAATCCGTCATGTAAGCATCATGACTATGATGAGAGTAATGTATAATTAAGTCTTTCATGTAGAATATAACTCACTACTTGTATGTACCTACGCTTTTGGGGGGGGGGTTATTTTCAGTCTCTTAAATTTTTTCCTTTATAATTTCTTTCCTCATCGGTGTTTACACCAATACCCCAGAAAGAAAATGCATCATTCCTGGACTCGTTCTATGCCCAGTCCACCAGAGGACAACTTTGCACAAATGGGAAATAACTTCACACAAGGACAGACAAGTCAGCAAAGCAATGATTCAACATTCTCACAAGTATGCGGTCTTTATGAACAAAGTCAGCAGCAGCATCAGGAAGTGATGCAGCATTTGATAAATATGGGAAATCACCAAGGACAGCATCAACCCAGATCGAAGCTATCTGAACTTCAAAGAACCAATCCGACTGTCTTTTCTCACACAGACAAACCATTGGAGGCAGACGACTGGTTGCGTGATATTGAGGGAAAATTGGTCATAGCTCAGTGTATGGACCAGGAAAAAGTACTATACGCTCCGCATTATTTTTTTGGAATAGCAGCATCATGGTGGGAAAATCTATGCCACACGCATCCCAATGGAGAAGACATCACCTGGGAGCAATTCAAGGAAAGTTTCCGAGGAGCACATATTCCAAACAACATCATGAAATTGAAGAAAAGAGAATTTGAGGATCTCAAGCAACGAGGCACAATGGTAACTCAGTATCTCGACCAGTTTACTCAGCTAGCCCGATATGCCAATGATGAATATATGACAGAGAGCAAAAAAAATGGAGAAATTCCTCGACGGGATTGTTCCATCTTTAAAGTGTCAACTGATAGTCCATACCTTTCCGGATTTCAAGACACTGGTGGACAAGGCCATCATCCTGGAAAATGAGCACCACAACCTGAATGAGATTCACAAGCGCCGTATGAACCAGTCAGTACAGGTTCATCACAACAGGCCCCGAAATGAACCCCAGAGGCCTGTGGCACCCCGACCAGCAATTCCAACACCATGACCGCAACAGAACCGCAGTTACTACAACAACAGGACCAAGGAGGCAACCTATCGTCCTGGCATCACCTTTTATGCCTGTGGAGCAGATGGGCATTATGCAAGGCAATGCCCAAAACAGGGGAATAATGCCCCCAAACCCAACAACAATGGCCGTAGTACTAGTGCAGCTCCGCGACACAACAACCTCAACACCAACAACAATCAAAGAAAGGGGCAGGTTAACCACGTGACATTTGAGGAGGCACAGAATGCACCGGCCATCGTGTTTGGTATGTTTCCTGTCAACACCATTAATGCTAAAGTTTTATTTGATTCTGGAGCTTCCCATTCATGCATCTCTAAAAGATTTGCCTCAAAGAATCAATTTTCTTTTTCACCTTTGAAAAATTCGATGATTATTCACTCCGCCATGATCCGTTTCGCTCCGGTCATCTCCACCTCGCCTATAAAAGGAGCCCCGTGCTCCGTTCTGCACACACATCACCTCCACCCATCCCCAATCGACATCCGGAGGGGTCGGACGACCTCGGGGAGCCTTCTTCCCCGACTCTGGCCACTCGATCCGCCACTGCCTCCGTGAGCACGACGTCGCCGTTCGTCCACCTCCGCCCCTCAAAATCTACCAGTAACCTCCTACAACTCCACCTCATCCATCCCGCGCATCAATTTGACGTCCAGAGCTCTCTCTGACGAGATCCACTACCACCCGATGCCGCCGTCCGCCCGAGTTGACACCGCCGTCACCACGGTGCTCGCCGGCGGCCACCACCACCACCCACCGACGCAGAACACTCCCCTGAGCACACCCATACCATCGCCGCCTCCTGAAACCCCGGCGATCGCCGCCGGTGACCGCCTCCCCCTCTCTGTACACGCGCGCGAGTGCGTTCAAATTTTTAAACCTGACGGGTGGACCCCACCCGTCAGTGTTTTAACCTTTTCAGTTATTTCCTCTGGCGCCTTCTGCCTCTGTATGTTTTCTAAACTAGAAAGCGTATTTTTAACCGAGGCGTTTTCTATTATAACAACAGGGACCCGGAAGTATCTATTTTTCTAACAAAAAGGTCCCTGGACTTAAAACTCTCATTACTTTTTAACCGTAACTCCTTTTCAATTGATTCTTTTTCTGAAAATATTATTTTTCACTCTAGTTTTTTTTAGTATTTATTGAAAAATATTTTGATCCAACTTTTTGTGGTGTCACAAATTTTTTGATTGGATTTCGAATTCTTATTTTATAGAAAAGGAGGAGGGAAACTTTGCCAAAAATTTCGAGGAATCAACGTCTGCCTACTTTGAGCAAGGCAAGCATTTTGAACTTGGGATATGGTGTTTGCATACATGGTTACATAAGTGATCAGCGATATGTGGTGGGCAGTAAGGCCCACATGGTCATATTTCATTTGTGCATGTCCTGGATGCATTTAAAAATCATCAACTTGGATAAAGTTGGTTATATACCAGGGGTATACCCCGTGTCCATGTCGTGCCCGTTAGCACGAATCATGTCGTGACATGATGGTCTCAATGTGGCATGCGAAGCGTGCCAGTCAGGATAATAAAACCTCCTGAGTCGACCTAGATCGAGTCTTGCTCCGTCATGCCTAGCTAAAAATAGTGATGCCACTTGTCTTCCCGCGAGGGGAGTACGGCTTAGTAAGTAGCTAACCCATTTCCATGTACACACCACACAGAGGGGCCACTATGAGGGTTTCCATGGCCCTGGAATAATGCCAGTTATTAGGTCAGGGGGCATGGGTGTATCTGACTGGGCTGAGAGGGGGGCACCCCTAGTATTTGCGCGCGTTATAAATTGTGATCCCATGCTAGTCGAGACAGTGGTCTCCCCGACTTAGAGTTTTTCTGGAATGATACTTTGGGTGATTCCGGGCATCAGAACGGTTAAGCTGGTGTGTGCTGGTTAGGTGTGTTTTCAATCCAAAAACCGTGATCGGAATTAGTCAACGTTTCGAGGTTGGCTAGAGAAATCCTATACTTGTGGGTAAAGAGTACAACCTCTGCATGATTCACTTTTGCAGGATGATTATTATCACTACGGATGCTACCATGAATATTATTGTTAACATGAATATTACTGTGGACTAACCTTTTTCTCTTATGTGCCTTTTTCAGTATCTCTTTGAAGGTCATGCTACTTGGATACTCATGTTATTACTTTCTTTTCAAGACCTCTCGAGGCATCGCATTCAGACACCCGTTTGGCATTTCTTTTCAAGACCTCTAGAGGCGTCGCATTCAGACACCCGTTTGGCATTTCTTTTCGAGACCTCACGAGGCATCGCATTCAGACACCCGTCTGGCATTACTTTTCAAGACCTTTCGAGGCGTCGCATTCAGACACCCGACTGGCGTTTTATTTTGGAATCCTCGGGCGGTCTAACGCCCGATGTTTCATTTTATTTTTCTTGGAATTTTTCGGGCGGTCTAACGCCCGATATTCCATTTTATTTTCATGGTTATTAATTGAATGACATAATTAGCCATTTACACCGTATTAATATTTATCATGCCATGCTATAATATCAATCAAAATATGCATATAATTTAGTCCATCATGAACATATGCACTCTATTGCATTCGGTATATCTTTTTTTTGACCTGTGACTGTAGGGAAAAAACCCCCACATCATCAATTTTATTCCAATAAACTTACAAATGTACAAGATTTACAGAGTCCAAAGGGACCCAAAAAAAAACACTAACAGAGCCTACTAGGGTAAAACTAACCTCAAGGAGGTAAAAAAAGAAATCCATCTAATAAGGTCTTCCTTGAATTTGGACTTAATCCTATGGGCCAGGAGGGAGATATCAAAAATAAAACCAGCCCTCCACCTTCTAAAAGAAGGTGGGATATTACGAAAAACCCTGTCATTCCTAACAGACCAAATGTTCCAACAGGCAAGGAAAACCACTTCTGCGAAGAATGGCTGCTGAAATTCCCTTCTGGCAGAATATGCAATGGCAGTCATATCATCCCCTGCTTACCAAGTGATCTGCAGATAGTTCCAAACTCTGCAACTGAAGTTGCATGAGAAGAAGAGAAGATCCCTATCTTCCTTAGTGCGTGTGGGGCATAAAACATAGAGATTAGAGTCAGAGACATTCCAGTGCCTCCTTTCCAACATATCCTGAGTATTCAATCTGTCCATGATAAGCATCCAAGCAAAGAACTTGATCCTCATAGTACAGCAGCTGGACCATACCCACATTAATAGTGGATTTGACACAATGTGCTTGTGTAGGAAAGTGTAATATTTCTTAGAAGTATAACTTTTATTATCCTCCTTCCAGACCCACACATCATCCATGTCCAGGTTTCTCTGAAAGTTTCGAAGCAAGTGCTGCAAAGACTGGAGTTCCATAAAAGCCCTCTCAGACAGAGGCAGGTGGAACAGAGCAGACAAGTCCTCAGAAGCAAAACCTTCAGAGGCAGATATGAGAGGATCAATTGCATATGAGAATAACCTCTCAAATCTGCGGTCAAGGGGGGTGTTGGAATCACCCAACATCCAGGAATCGGACCAGAAAAGGACATAATCACCTTTATTAACCTGAACAGAAGACACCATTCTGAATTTATCCATTAACTTGCAGATGTCCCTCCACCAGAAAGAACCACAAAGAGCAGTTGCATGAGGTACTCTCTCATGATAGTATGTGTTCCAAATCAAATGAACCCAAGGCACATCAGGCTTATTATAAAACTTGCTAGCATGCTTGAGAAGCAAGGCTTCATTCTGCACCTTCAAGTTCAGGACTCCCAAGCCCCCTTTGTTTTTAGGCCTACAAACCAAACCCCAAGCTGCCATAGACTGGCCAGAATCTTGGCCATACTTCCTCCAAAGACATTGCCTCTATATTCTCTCCAACTGCTTTAAAATACCAGGAGGTAATTCCAGACTGCAAAGAAAGAATATTGGCACAGAAGATAATGCTGAGATGAGATACTGCAATCTCCCTCCATGAGCAAGGAAAGAAGAACTGACAGATAATTTCCTTTCCATACTATCAACCAGGGGCATAAGATCCATAATCTTAGGCTTGGTAGTACCAACAGGAAGACCAAGGTATGCAAAATGCAAAGTACCAACCACACAACCAAAGATATTAGCCAGTCTAGCTATCTCAGCAGAGTCCACATTTATAGGCAGCATGGAGGATTTATGATAATTGACATGCAAACTAGTGGACTTATAAAAAAGAAGCAACATTTTCTTCAAGGACAATAACTGAGTCTCATCAGCAGGCAAGATTATGAGAGTATCATCAGCATATTGGACAATTGGATAATCTTTATCATGACAAGGGATAGGTAGCTGCAGAAGACCTTTAGTGTGCATATCATTCACCACAGACTGCAACAAGTCAGCAGCAATTGCAAATAATAAAGGGGAGAGAGGGTCACCCTGCCTAACCCCCTTTTTGCAGGCAAATTGTTTCCCAGGGACTCCATTGAGAAGGACAGAAGAAGTTCCTGAAGTCAAAAATTGCTTAACCCAAAGTATCCATTTATCATTAAACCCCTTGTGCCTCAAAATCTGAAAAATTTCCTCATGCTCAATGGAGTCAAAAGCTTTCTCAAAATCCAGTTTAAGAATGACTATAGGCCTCTTGGATTGATGACATTGATGTATGTATTCTAAAGTCCAAGCAACACAATCCTGTATAGTTCTAGATTTGATAAAACCATACTGATTCTTACGAATACATCTCATAATATCAAACTGCAACCTATTGGCTGCCATCTTGGAAAGGAACTTAACACCCATCCCAGTCAGTGATATAGGCCTGAAATCATTGACAGACTCAGGTGATCTCTTCTTGGGCACCAATGTTATGTAGGAGTAGTTTATATTTTCCAGGTTAACAGTTCCAGCATGGAAGGCATTGGCAAGCTCATAAAAATCCTTATAGATTATAGGCCAACATTTCTTGAAGAAAATACCATTGAAACCATCAGGACCTGGGGATTTATCAACTGGCATACTTTTAACAGTCTTGTCCATTTCCTCTTTGTCAAATGCCTAGTAAGAGAATCTAGGCCATCCAGTTTAACCAGAATGGAAGATAGATCAAAAGACATATCAATTCCCCTACTTGTCCCCATCCTATTCTTAAATGCCAACCATATAGCTCCTGCCATTTGATCATGATCAGAAACAATGCTACCATCCTCCATTTTCAAACTAGCAATAGAGTTATTCCTAAATCTCTCAGTGGCCAAGGCGTGAAAGAACTTAGTATTTTCCTCACCCACTTTAATAGACCGAATGGTGCATCTCTTCTTCCAATATAGAAACTGAAGGTGCAAGAGATGTTCTACATGCAACTTAACAATGTTCCTGAAGTTAAACTCATGCCTATAAAGAGGCCTTAGTTCTTCCAGACAATCCAGAATAAGAACCACCCTATTACATTTAGCAATGAGACCTTTCATCCTAGAGATATTCATGAGCCACCTCTTGAGGGCTTGTCTCAAAGATTTAAATTTATCAGCAATCACAGCAGAAATATGAGACTTTCTTGACACAGAGTTCCATGAAGCAGAAACACAGTCCATGAACCCCACCATCGCCACCCAATAATTCTCAAAACGGAAGAGACTGCATTTAGGAATGGCTGTGTTGATAGAAACTACACAGGGCACATGATCTGAAGCAGTCCTAGCAAGGGGCAACACCTGAGTGGATGGATAACATGAGATCCAATTTGCAGAAGTAAAAAACCAATCTAACTGCTCAAGCAATGGGTTATCCTGCATATTCGACCAAGTGAAAGATCTGCCTTTGATTGGCAACTCAAGTAAACCAAGATGCCCAATAATTTCATTGAAAATAAAAATGTCATTGACATCTCCACCCGGAAGGTTTCCGTTTCCAGTTGACCTGATAAAGTTAAAATCGCCAAGTACAAGCTAGTTCACATTATCAGAGATGGACAAATTGTACAGCCAATTGACAAATTCATCTCTAGCTGGTCCTTGGCAAGGCCCATACACATTGACCAGGCTCCATTGTTCATTATTATGAGTAGAGGTGAAGTGCATGATAATACCAAAAGTTTTGGTTTCAATCAATCTCCCCGTCAGCACAGAGGAGTTCCAAACAACCACAATACCCCCCGAGGCACCAACAGAAGGACTGAAAGCAAATGAATCAAACCTTCGGGGACAAAACTTTTTAATAGACCAGGAGTCCATAAACTCCATTTTTGTCTCTTGTAGACAAATGACAGAAGCCAAACTTTCATCAACTTTATTTCGCACAGCCCGTTGTCGATCATCAGAGTTCAGACCACGAACATTCCAGCAGAGCACATGCCAACTTCTAGTAGATCGATTATCCATTAAACTCAAAAACAGTGGCAGCAAAAGCACACTCACATAATGAGCAGCAGAAACACAAGTTCAGACAAACCCAGGACCAGAAGTTCAAACAGCACATATGACATACAGTCCATACAGACAAATGTAGTCTAGTAGTAAGATAAAACTTATGATAAATAGCCAATTTGGGGGCTGACCACACCCAGAATCCCAATAGGAAGCTAGACATTTGAGGGCTTCATCTTGTCGGTAGAAGGATCTGCCATAAGCGCATCCACCGTGAGCTTCTCAGAAGGAATCCCCAAGTTTTCTCCAATCTGCTGAATGTGTCGGATTGGCGTCGGTGGTGGCACGGCAGGAGAAGAGTGAGCCTCATGCTCAGGATTAGTTGGCGATTCCATTGCCTTAGAGTGTGGCCTCTTCTTCCTGGGTTCATTCATAGGTAGAGCTTGCATAATAGATTTGAAGCCATCCCTCTTGATAGAACTCTGCGTGCAACGACGGAGAGAAGAGTCTACAATTGGCGGGCCAGTCCGCCTGGTGTTTTTCTTCTTCTTCGCACATTGTGCAGAGAAAGAAAATTGCTCATCAGTAGCCTGAACATTGAGCGGTGCATCAATTTCAAGATTCTTTTCCAAATCATTAGTAGCATCAGAGAACAAAGCTCGTGCCACCGGCCTAGAAGCAGAGGGAGCCACCAAAGGAACAGGAGGTACATCAGCATCACCCGAGATCACCTCAGAAACCCAATGCAAGAGACCAAGAATGCTTGGAGAGCATAAGTGGCACAAATGGGGACAGGGAGATCGGCTTCTGTACCTCAGAAACAGAGCAACAGCTCAACAGTGTGTCAAAAGTTCTCCTCCAGGCCATCTCGGGTGGTAACGGCGGGCCATAGACAACACGTACCATACCAACAACAAAGTCCGTCTGCTGCAGCACTAGCGGCTGATATGGGACAATGGCCAAAGCATTATCATCTAGCTGCACTTCCACTTCCTGATGCAGGGCACCCTGATCACCAGTCGGCTCTGGAAAAGCAACATTATGAACCTGGACATCTCCTTCATGTTCATAACCCGGATTCACAGCGGGCTGTTGATTTTCCACCTGCACCAAGTCATTCTGGTGCAGGTTCATGTGGCCTTGTTCCTCAGACTGACTAATAGAACCAGAGAAATCCTGTTGGTTGATGACCATTGACTGCTGGTCTTGCACAGCAGCATCATGTTGTTGCTCCACAGGGTCATCCACAGGCCATCCCCAGCCACCACCCGGCTGAGCATCATCCATGGGACGGGGGTGGTGGAACATCATTCCAACCGAGAGCTGGGAATGGGGGAGAACAAAAAAATTCTCATCATGCAACAGTTCGCCAGGCAAAGGGTGCGGATTGCCGTTGAGTGGCATAGGGTCCTCATCCTGCGGCATCTGCTCCGCAAAGTTTGCACGAAGAATGTAACAGGGGGTAGTCCATGAAACTTTGGCCCCACCCCAATCCGCATATTCAGAAAAAACAACATCCCTAGGAACAAGAATATCCTCCAGGAATGACGCAAACACAATCCATCTCACCAGATATGGGTCATCACTAATCCAATGATGAAATTTACCAAAATTATTAACTGCCACACTAAGATTCTCAGTATTACGAAGATCTAACGGAACCCCCAAAAACATCAGACAGCCCTCACGGAAACCTTGAACTCCACGAATACCCTCTCCCTGATCATGCTTCATGAAGCGAACAAATCTATCATTACCAAGATCTTGTGGCGGCAACTGAATCAAAGCAAAACGCTCTCCCGCATCTCGAACTTGAAAAAGACCCACTCCAGAAATCCAAGGCTGAGTAGATCGAACATGAAAACCCATCTGATTGATAAGCTCCACAACTTCCTCACGTACCTAACCCATCTGCCCCAAAGGAGGAGCCGACATCACCTCAGCAATCATGTAGCTCTCATGCCTGCGAACAATGGGAGACACCGGCGTGACGAAAGTGCGAGGGAGGCGATGAACCCCGCCATCGATGATATGATGTCCCACTGGTACCTAGCGAGCTGGATCAAGCGCGAAGACCGCCATAGAACTGGGAGGCGAAACAGGTGGAGGAGGGGTTTGCGGGGGCAGATCAGTAGGGGTGCATGGGCCGTCGGGAGGTGAGGTGGGTAAAGGCGATGTGACGGAGCGAGGTTGCAGGGGTGGCGGCAGTGCGTGTTTCCCTATGCAGGAAGGAGAGACCGGAATATCCAAGATGGAGGGATGTTTCCATTTCCAACACAAACCTTTCTCCATAGCAATAGATGCGCAGTCCCTCCGAGAATGACCAAGGACCCCACAAGCCAAACAAACAATTTTCGTGGGGCAACTGACAGATAGGTGACCCACGGTGGAGCAAAGCTGACATGTCAAAACCTGGTCCACCATGTCATTGACCATAGCCTCAAAATCATCATGAGCCTCCTGAGTAGATGGAATAACCACCGGAGATAAAATATTTGGCCCCGCAGAAATGGGGCAAACCAAATCACTAGAGGGAGGAGGCCCAATGGAACCCGGGCAGTCCTCAGACCGAGAAAAGTTGGGCCGAGGTAAGCGTGTGGGCGAAGGCCCAGATATATCCGAGTCAGTAGGGCCCGAATGAGCGCAATTTGAATCTCCAACAATCCCGCCCAAAGATCGCGCTGATAATTGATCCTGCCGATCCGGGGAACACGGCCAGAAAGGTTGGACTGTACCAAAAGTGATCGATGGAGAGGCCACCATCCACTGAAGCTCCACCGGCGGCGGAGGGTGGATGACAACACGTTCCCGACTAGGAAGATCATAACCCCCCATAGATGCTACCTAAATGCAATTCTGCGTAGCTGGGTAACGATAACCCTTGCACACATCATAAGTTTGAAACGTGGCAAAAGAAAGCGTCTTACCAGCAGAAGAACCAGATCGCATGGCAGACTTAATAGGAGGTTTATGCATAGCTAACAAACCAAGCGCTGCACGGAGTTTAGAAGGACTAACAAGAATCCATTCAGCATCGCACTCCTTCTTCCAGATCTTAAACTCATGCCACCAATTTGGGCCACCATTACCCCAAAGATGAAAATAGCACTTGAATTGGGGACAAGCAAAAGAACGTGAATCCACAATATGAAAACCGACCTCTTTGCATGAGACGGCGAAAGAAAAGACCTTGTCTTTGACATAATTCACCATAAGATCAATAGCAGAACCACCAATTGCAGCTTCAAGGGCTGCAGTGACAGAATCTTCATCCAGACAAAAGTCATGCCGACTAAAAGAGACCACCAGAGTAAAGAAGTGTGAGCCATCCATAGGATGGATTGTAAGACCAAAAGACTTGAAAACCTCATCATCAAAAGCCACACCCCGTGAGAAATCCAGATCCAGATTTGTCCCTCCATAAGAACCCATGAAGATTGGGATCCCCAGAGAGAGGAGAGAACGTCGCTTCCAATGAGTGGAGGCAATCAGAGATCTACCGGAGGAACACGAAGATCACCGGAGGGAGACGCCGGAGTGGTGGGAGTGGTGGGAGGGTTGAGGGTTCGGTATATCTTTTGTTCATAATGTTTGCGAGTACATTCAAACGTACTCACAGGCTTGTCCCTGGCTTGTTAATTTGGCCACACCTGGATGGAGACCACTGATACGTCTCCGTCGTATCTATAATTTTTACTGTTTCATGCCAATATTCTACAACTTTCACATACTTTTGGCAACTTTTTATATTATATTTGGGACTAACATATTGATCCAGTGCCGAGTGCCAGTTCCTGTTTTCTGATTGTTTTTGTTTCATAGAAAATCCATATCAAACGAAGTCCAAATGTGATAAAATTTTACGGATAATTATATTGGAATATATGTGATTTTTGGGAGGTGGAATCGATGCAAACGGAGGCCCACAGCCTTCACAAGGCATCTTGGCGCGGCCTCCCCCCCCCCCAGCCGCGTGGTGTTGCCTTGTGGGCACACCGTAAGTCGGTTGGGGCCCTTCTTTGGCCACAAGGAAGCTTATATCGAGAAAAAAATTGTGTTAAAATTTCAGCACAATCGGAGTTATGGATCTCCGGATATTTAAGAAACGGTGAAAGGCCAGAAAAGGGGAACGCGAAACTGAAGAGAAACAGAGAGAGAGATCCAATCTCGGAGGGGCTCCTGCCCTTCTGGAGCCATGGCGGCCATGGACCAGAGGGGAAACTCTCCTCCCATCTAGGGGGGAGGCCAAGGAAGAATAAGAAGGAGGGGGGCTCTCTCCCTCTCTCTCCCGGTGGCGCCGGAACGCCGCCGGGGCAATCATCGTGACGGCGATCTACACAAACAACTTCGCCGCCGTCAACACCAACTCTCTCCCCCTCTATGCAGCGGTGTAACACCTCTTCTCCCCGCTGTAATCTCTACTTAAACATGGTGCTTAATGCTTCATATTATTATCCAATGATGTGTTGCCATCCTATGATGCTTGTGTAGATTTCTTTTGTCCTATGGGTTGATTGATGATCGTGATTGGTTTGAGTTGTATATTTTATTTTGGTGCTGTCCTATGGTGCCCTCTGTGTCGCGCAAGCATGAGGGATTCTCTCTGTAGGGTTTGCAATATGTTCATAATTCTCTTATAGTGGGCGGCTAGAGTGACAGAAGCTTACACCCGAGTAAGGGGGTTGTTGCATATGGGAGTAAAGAGGACTTGTTACTTAATGCTATGGTTGGGTTTTACCTTAATGATCTTTGGTAGTTGCGGATGCTTGCTAGAGTTCCAATCATAAGTGCATATGATCCAAGTACGGAAAGTTTGTTAGCTCATGCCTCTCCCTCATATAAAATTGCAATAATGATTACTGGTCTAGTTATCGATTGCCTAGGGACAAATCTTTCTCCTGTGTTACAAAAGCTTTTCTACTAAACAACTAACTTTTATCATCTTGCAAATTACTCGTAGTTTTATTCTCGCAAAGTACTCCTTGTTTTATTCTTGCAAAGTAGTTCTAGCATTACACCTACAAAGTACTTCTAGTTTCATACTTGTTCTAGGTAAAGCAAACATTAAGTGTGCGTAGAGTTGTATCGGTGGTCGATAGAACTTGAAGGGAATATTCATTCTACCTTTAGCTCCTCGTTGGGTTTGACACTCTTATTTATCGAGAAAGGCTACAACTGATCCCCTATACTTGTGGGTTATCAAGACCTTTTTCTGGCGCCGTTGCCGGGGAGCAATAGCGTGGGGTTGATATTCTCGTGTGTGCTTGTTTGCTTTATCACTAAGTAGTTTTTATTTTATGTTCTAAGTTGTTCTCTATCTTTAGTTATGGATATGGAACACGAAACACCAAAAAAATTAGTTGTACTTGCTACTCATGGAGATGGAGAACCTCCTAAAACCCTCGATGCTGGTTATGTGGAAAACATTAAATACTACTTTGATAATCCTAATAAATCTCCATTCAACTTAATAATGGGCTATACTTTGGATCAACGGGAATACTATAGGGATTATTGCTTGTCTCAAAAAGGGAAACTCTTATGGGATCAAATTTATTATTTGCAATGGTACGCTCGGAATTTATGCTTAAGATATGATTCTACTTGTTGCTCTAAGATGAAGGCTCCACACCTTCCCTTTTCATGTAAATTTAATGATAATGAAACCTTGGCTTCTTATGCTAATGGTGTATATGATTACTATGATGTGGAACATATAGAAGAATTTGTTGCTTTTAAGGGTGCTTATGAAATTGAATCTTTGTTTGAAAAGTATGAAAACTATGATGATGCTGTTTACAGATCTGAAAATTATGCTATACTAAAATATTGCTATGAGAATTATGAATACAATGCCTTTATTGATGAATTTATTGAAAAAGTCTCCGCTGTCCGAGAAGAGACTAATATTTTGCAGGAATCTATGGAAGAAGAAATTGATGACATTGTGAGCTCATTAGATGAAAAAGATGATGAGGAGAGCGAAGAACAAAAGGAGGAAGAGCGGATTAGCTACCCGTGCCCACCTTCTAGTGAGAGTAACTCTTCAACTCATACATTGTTTAATTTCCCTTCGTGCTTACCGAAGGATGAATGCTATGATCCCTTTGATTCGTTTGAAATATCACTTTTTGATGAAATTGATGCTTGCTATGCTTGTGGCCATGATGCCAATATGAATGATGCTTATGGAGATGAACTTGCTATAGTTCTGTATGTTAAACATGAAATTGTTTCTATTGCACCCACACATGATAGTCCTATTATGTTTTTGAATTCTCCCAACTACACTATATCGGAGAAGTTTGCGCTTATTAAGGATTACATTGATGGGTTGCGTTTTACTATTACACATGATGATTTTGATGAATATAATATGCATGTGCTTGTTGCTCCTAATTGCAATTATTATGAGAGAGGAACTACATCTCTACATCTCTATGCTTCCAATACGATAAAATTGCAAGAAACTGTTTATACTATGCATTGGCCTTTACTTGATGTGCATGAATTGTTCTTTTATGACATTCCGATGTATAGGTAGAGAGTTAGACTTCATCATTATATGATATATGTTGCTTTGTGCTCACTACTAAATTATAAATCATTGTTAATTAAAATTGGCTTTGATATACCTTGGGATCCAGGTGGATCGATTACTTGAGCGCTGTATGCCTAGCTTAATGGCTTTAAAGAAAGCGCTGCCTGGGAAACAACCCGGAAGTTTTAGAGAGTCATTTTATTCTGTTGTGTTCTTTTAAAATATTTAAAAACAAAAAATATATAGAGGGGAACCTAAAAATTTTTCAAAAAGAAAAGTGAAAGTGAGACAGATGAGCAATGACTACAAGAAATATGTCAACTTGTGACCTTCTCTCAGTGACTGTGGGTGAATTGGTCGTAAATCTACGACCATTTCGAACCAATTGGTCGTAAGCTGTTTGGGAGGGTCCAAACCCTAAACCATAACGACCATTTTGGTCAGAAAGGTCATTATTTCCTTACACGAAATGGTCGTAAATTTGTGAACATGAATTACAATATTATTTCTTGTCGATTATGACCAATTTAGATAGTCGTAGTTTCTACGATGATTTGATTTGGCATGACTTGGCAGACACCTCAGCAATCTCGCCTAAATGGCGTGTTTAGGTGTCATTCTCACTTACATGTCACTATTTAGCACTTATATTTTTTCCTACTGACAGGTGGGACCCGTTGATCTTACGCGTGAGACCAACACCACCATAGGCTGCATTTCCTTACGTTGTCATAACGTGCATACATTGACATGACTAGACGGCCACATCATCAATTTCGCCTACATGTCCTGTCTAGTTGTCATTTTTGCTTATGTGTCACTTCTACCGGTTGGTTTGAACACCCACAGATTGAATTGTTGGCTAAACTAACGTGTGGGGCCATAAGTGCTAAAGTACAATTCTATATGAATTGGAAATGCATTTATAAATAAATGATAATGAATAATGGAAATCCAAACTTTATTAAATAATGATAATAATAATACAAAGTGACCTTACAAATGAATAAAAAAAGCTTTATTAAAAAGAATACAAATACAATTCTTGATTACAATTCTTACAAGCATTGAAAAGGAATAAACCTATACAAAATCTATTTGATTTCTAATTATGTAAACCTAACTACTCTTCAAAATCTTCTAGATCTTCTTATCTCCAAAACCTGCAAAAGAAACCTCAAAGACAAAAGAATTTTGCTATGATTAAAATGTAGCATTTCCATTTCTGGAAATGCATATTTGTTTTAGGAGCTAATACTTGGGATAATTGACAATATTAATCAACTCCCAATTAAATAAAATCAGGCTGAACAAAACCCAAACCAGCAAGTCAATGGAGAACCAGATAGCCAGTAAAGACTAAAGAAACAGTAGCAACCAAAGCCAATGATCAAGTTCCAGGAAGGTTAGCAAAAGCCACAAGAGAGATAAAAGTTTAAAACAAAGACCAGCTACTAGCATCAGCTCCATAATTCCTAAAAGCCCTCAAATCAGTGTTTAGTATGATATAAGATCAACTAACATTGTATCAAGTCTGTTGTCAAATGACAATAGGTAAAGCCAAAGTTCAACATCAAATAATACTCAAACCAGGAGATATGCATCAACCCAGCCGGCCAGGGTACAAGTACCCAGTCATTTAGCCACCCAGCAGCTTGAGTGGATTAGCATCAAGGAGAGGCTGCCAGCACTAAGCAGCTGCTGCCTCAACCACAACCACTAGAGCACCACAGCCGGCCAACCCACACAGGCAGCTCAGCAGCAAGCAGCTGAGTCACATGGTCAAGTGGCAAGTGACTAGGAGAGAGCCCAGCCTATAAATAAGCAAGCACAGCCGCACAGCCAACCTTTAGCAACACCTGGTACTATTGTACCAACACAGGAGACCACCAAACTGGTTACAACTCAAGCAGCGAGGAGGAGCAGGATTACCACAAGAAGCAGGCACAACAGAACCCACAAGACAAAGCTTCAGGAAGACAAGCAAGGTAGAATTGGTAGAATAGAATCCTCAGGATTGCCTAGAAGTGCTATGCCCTGCATCATTGGATTTTAGGAGCCACAATAGCATCTGTATTACACCCAGTGAGTATGCCTCAGACCAGCATCCTAGACTAGGCTAGCTCAAGGGGCATCTGTTCTTATGAGAGGATAGAAAGATAGACAAGAAGTAGAAGAGTGGGGCAAAACCAAGTGGTATCTGTTCATACCAGTAAAAAGAAAGAGAGGAAAGCAGTGAGGAGAGAACTAGCTAACAGTAGAGAACTAGACCACATGTAGCACATCAACAATGATCTGCTAGATGCACAACACTGCACAACACTGCACTTGGTAAAATTCCTGCAAGTAGGAACACCTGCACCCACCAGCACATGGGCTAGAGATTTAATACTGCTTATATATAGTAGCAGCAGCATATATATGTATATACATACACACCATATCTGTATGTGAGCATACACACAAACCAGAGAAATAATACATGTATAACAAAGTTAAACAGAGCAATGGAAAGGAAAATGAATAAATAACAGAATTGAACAACAGCAGCATCAACTGAACTGTAACAAGTTCAGTAAACTGAATAGCAACATGTCCAGTAGCACCATAGAGTAAGAGGAGTAGCAGATGGACCAAACCACAAGAAACTCACTAACAGGAGCATCATATACTAAGAACATAGCATATATAACCACCACATGAGCCACTGGATTATAACAGCAACATCAACAATTAGCACTTGAAGAAATCTTCAAGTATATGCATAACAGAGCCACAACTAGAGCTAAACAAGTCAGAGAGACAATCCAGGCCAACTTAGCAAATCCAGGAGGTGTATAACCTAACCAGAGCACTAACCATATCTAAACAAAAGCCTACAAACCCTAGATAGCATGAGATCGACAACTACAGAACTACAACATGAACTAGAGCATGAGTATGATCACAGAACATCAACCAGAGCAGCACCAAAGTAACCATGGCCGCCATCACTAAAACAGCAAGATAGAGGAGATGGAGATGAGCTCACCGAGGAGGTTGGAGCTGATGCAGGAGCACCAGGAGAACCACCACGACGCCTCACCATGCGCCGTGAGCACCGTGGGCACCGTCCAGGGGGCACGACCACATCGGAGCGCCATCCCAGGGGCACCCTGCACCACGGCGATGCCACGGACGACGAGGGAAACCGAGCGGGAGTGCCAGAGGACGCCGGCGAAGCCACCACCGAAACCCTAGACACCAAAACCAAACGGGATTCATGAGTAGAGGTAGTAATCGGAGGAACTAGCTGGACAGAAGGGTAGAGCGGAGCGAGGGGAGCAGATGGATAGCCAGCGTGACGGCGGAAGCCGCCGGAGCACGTCGGAATCGACGGCGGCGCCGATAGGTCAGAAGGGGATCGAGAGAGAGAGAGACAGAGCTCGGGCGAGAGAGAGAATGAGAGAGAGAGGGGGGCCACGGCTGGGAGTTGTCTCCCCAGCCAGCGAGGCAGTGGGCCAAGCCCAGTGGGTCAAACGGGCCAGGCCGGCCCAGCAACTTAAGTAAATCGGCCCAGTCACTTTTTCGTTGAATTAAAAAATAAAAATAAGATTAACAGAAAATTAAAAATACTTAGGTAATTCCTAAAATAATGTAAAAATAACAAATATTATAAAAAATAATATTTCTTATTTAATCAAACTAATAACTTAATTTTTAGACTTAATATAATAATTTATGAAATATCTACAGAGTCTAAAAATCAATTTATAATGTTCACTAATTACAAAATAATTTAATTAGTCTAATAAAAATAATAAAACAAATTGCAAACAACTACAATCATGTTAACTTTAGGAAAGAAGAGTTGACAATAATAAAGGTAAGAAATAATTTGTCTTTTTCACGAGAGGTGGATCAAATGATTTTGACACCCAACCATTTGGTCAATTGTACATTAAATACGGCTATTTTAGAAAATTGATTTGGTCCAATTTTGCAACAAATATTTGGTAGCTCCTTCACAAAAATCTTATTTTGGGCACTCAAAAAATGGAAAATGAATTTTTCGTGCAAAGAAAGTGAAAACTTCCTTAGGCAACATTGTTTGTCATTCCAAGATGCACCCTTGTGCAAAATATGATATCATTCGAACAAACTATGCCATGAATGTTGCCATAACATTGGCCATTTGCCTTGAAAGTCATGGATCTTCACACATGATAGCTCGTTTCTGAGAACACTTTTTCAAGACATTTGTCGTAGTCCATGTTTGTTATTTTTCCTAGAAACCAGGTTACATATAATGACACAATGCGAAGGTATTCAATTTTTTTTTTTTTTGAATTTCTTATGCCCGTTTCAAAATGCGGTCAAAACGACGGGCATGACCGTTCGTAGCTAGGGGTTGAATCTTGCAAAACTTTTGGAGTTTCTCTGATTAAATAGATACTTATGTACCTAGAAATGATTTTTAGAAAAAATAAAGAGCAAACTATGAGGCAGCTGTAGTTCAAATTTGACCCGCTTCCTACTAAATCGGCAAAAAATTGTCTTTTTCACGAGAGCTGGATCAAAAGCTTTTGACACCCAACCATTTGGTGAATTGTACATTAAATATGGCCTAGTATTTTAGAAAATTGATTTGGTCCAATTTTGCAACAAATATTATGTAGGTCCTTCACAAAAAAACTCATTTTGGGCACTCAAAAAATGGAAAATGAATTTTTCGTGCAAAGAAAGTGAAAACTTCCTTAGGCAACATTGTTTCTCATTCCAAGATGCAAACTTGTGCAAAATATGATGTCATTTGAACAAACTATGCCATGAATGTTGCCATAACATTGGCCATTTGCCTTGAAAGCCATGGATCTTCATACATGATAGCTCGTTTCTGAGAACAATTTTTTAAGACATTTGCCGTAGTCCATGTTTGTTATTTTTCCTGTAAACTAGGTCACGTATAATGACAGAATGCGAAGGTTTTCAATTTTTTTGATTTTTTTGAATTTCTTATGCCCGTTTCGAAATGCGGTCAAAACGACGGGCATGACCGTTCGTAGCTAGGGGTTGAATCTTGCAAATTTTTGGAGTTTCTCTGATTAAATAGATACTTATGTACCTGGAAAAGATTTTTAGAAAAAATAAAGAGCAAACTATGAGGCAGCTGTAGTTCAAATTTGACCCGCTTCCTACTGAATCGGCGAAAATTTATCTTTTTCACGAGAGGTGGATCAAAAGCTTTTGACACCCAACCATTTGGTGAATTGTACATTAAATATGGCCTAGTATTTTAGAAAATTGATTTGGTCCAATTTTGCAACAAATATTTGGTAGGTCCTTCACAAAAAAACTCATTTTGGGCACTCAAAAAATGGAAAATGAATATTTCGTGCAAAGAAAGTGAAAACTTCCTTAGGCAACATTGTTTGTCATTTCAAGATGCAAACTTGTGCAAAATATGATGTCATTTGAACAAACTATGCCATGAATGTTGCCATAACATTGGCCATTTGACTTGAAAGCCATGGATCTTCATACATGATAGCTCGTTTCTGAGAACACTTTTTTAAAACATTTGTCGTAGTCCATGATTGTTATTTTTCCTGGAAACTAGGTCACATATTATAACACAATCCGAAGGTTTTCAATTTTTTTGATTTTTTTTGAATTTCTTATGCCCATTTCGAAATGCGGTCAAAACGATGGGCATGACCATTCGTAGCTAGGGGTTGAATCTTGCAAAACTTTTGGAGTTTCTCTGATTAAATAGATACTTATGTACCTAGAAATGATTTTTAGAAAAAATAAAGAGCAAACTATGAGGCAGCTGTAGTTCAAATTTGACCCGCTTCCTACTGAATCGGCGAAAATTTGTCTTTTTCACGAGAGGTGGATCAAAAGTTTTTAACACCCAACCATTTGGTCAATTGTACATTAAATATGGCCTAGTATTTTAGAAAATTGATTTGGTCCAATTTTGCAACAAATATTTGGTAGGTCCTTCACAAAAAAACTCATTTTGGGCACTCGAAAAATGGAAAATGAATTTTTCCTGCAAAGAATATGAATACAACTTGATGATCATCCATAAAATATGGTATAACTTGACTGAAAATTTTAGTGGTGCCATTTTGCAATATATTCTTGGTAGTTGCTTCACAAACAATATATTCTTGGTGCCATTTTGCAATATATTCTCTCCTCCGCGAGCCCTCTCTCTCGGAATAATTGGAATGGAAAAAAGGAGAGAGCCCCCTTCTCCCCCGCGAGCCCTCTCTCTCTCCCCTGCCGCGACTCCTCTGCTGCCGCCACCTGCGCCACTCGATTCCGGCGAGTTGAGGCGGCTCTCGCCGGCGCGCAGCACACCCCCGGGCTCCCCTCGCGCCGCTCTTTGCTCCCCTCCCGTCAGATCCATCGCCCGCGCCCTCTAGTGCTCGCCCGCAACCCTCACCCGTGGCTAGGGTTTCGGCCTCCACCCCTAACTTCGTCGGGATCTGCCACATCCGGCGACGGCGAGGCCAGAGGTGGCCGGATCTGGCACCGGTAAGCCCCTCCCCTCCTTCTTCGCGCACCATCTCCTCCTCTCCTCACCTCATCGTGTTCCCTTTCGGTAGGTCACCATGGTTGTGGACGGGACGGCGGCGATGGCAGGAGGGGCGAACCTCCGTGGGACGGGCCGCCGCCATGGAAATGGAGCTCCTTCTCCCCTACCACGCAGCCTCCCTCCCAGCGCCAGCACGTGCGTGCATCACATGATGCGTGGCGCGCCGTCGAGCTCGCCGGACCGCGTCGCGTTCGTGGCGACAGAGCGCCGGCTACCACGACGCGACATCACCGACGCAAGCCACGCAGGGCTGTGCATCTCGTCGTCTGCCACGCCCTACCAGGAGCTTCATCACCCACGCCTCTCCTCTGAGGAGGGGACGGTGGCTTGTGCGCCGGCGTGGTTGGCTCCGGCTCCCCGTTGACCTACGCCTCCACATGCGTCGCCGTCTTCGACCACAGGTCCATGTCCTCGATTTGCTTCCTTTGCTCCAGCTTCCCGTAGGTTTCCGCGTAGATCTGGCCGTTTGGTTTGATGCGGATGCGAATTTGGATCTCCATCATCTAGGCATGCATTTCGCGACCTGGATGCGTACATCTGGCCAGTTTCTACTTCTATGTGCGTGTAGTTTTGGTGCTGGCTAGGGTTTATATCTTGTTCTGCTCCCTCGAATGCTTCTTAGGCGTTCGCTTGGTTCAGTATTGTGCTGCAAATTATGTTGATGAGTGTGCAATTCTTAGGCTTTTACTTAGTTCAATATTGTGGTACAAATCATGTTGATGAATATGCAATTCGTAAGGTTTTTACTTTGGTTATTATATATAAAATCATGTCTGAACTTGAACTATATACTCTGAGCTCTTTGTGGTTCCACCAATAAGTTTTTGGAAAACAGTTTTTGTAGCTACTTCACAAAACCTCCTGTTTTTAGCACTAAGAAATGATTTTAAATATTTTATTGTCTAGGTTCTTCACAAAACAGAGGCTAGGATTCTGGAGCGTTGGATGTAGGAGGAGTAGATGGCTAGGATTTGATCTAGGGTAAGGATCCGTGGACTCACATGTGATTGGCTAGCTGCCTTTCCATCTCCTGCCAAAGAAATGAGTGAAAGAAAAGAAAGACAGATATCCCATGACTCCCTCTCTTCTCGCGAGCCCCATCTTTCTCCCGTCGCCGCCACCACCTACGGTGGCCGATCCCTGTGAATTCCGGCGATCTATGACTTCCAGCGCACCACCGTGACGCCTTCCCTCCGCTCCATCCTCCCCTGGGACCAGATCCGGCGCGTGCATCCCCATCGACCAGATCCGCCGACCCGTTCGTCAACCAGATCCGGTTGGCTCCCTGAAGTGCACGTGCTTTAATGCACGCCGCTCCATTGAGCTGGCCGGACTGCGGCGGCGTGTGACCTAGGCTACTTCAGCGCGCGCAGACCGACTCCGCCTCGAGGTACCCATCACCCCTAACTCGTTGAATCTCGCCTCCCACTCTCTGCCTATCTGTTATGAGCTTTGCATCGTGTTTCTGTCAGATCCTCCATGGGCTGGTGTGGTGGCCGGTGTTCGGCAGCAGGAATGAAGCCGTCGACATCGACAAGCTCTGCTTCAAGGACTCCACCTACAAGTACCTCTTCCTTGATGAGTCCCTCCCCCCTTTCCTCTCCCCTTCACGCATCAGTGCCATTTGTTTGTGTGTAGGTCATATTGTGATCCGGATGCAATCCCCTTAGTGTTCCAAGTCCGACGTGCCCGATTCTGTTGTAGTTTATTGGTTGTTAATAATTTATCCATGCTATGTATCTCATTCCACTGTTTGGTTCCTCCCTAGATGATGTCTAGATAAAACACTACATGGAATATTTATCAGCAATCTGATATGCAACAATTTGATGATATCCATATAACAGGTTATCATAGCTTGTTAATTTGTGCTCAATGAACTATATGAGCTCTCTTTACTGCATCTTGTATGCCCATGCATTAGCATGAAATAGTATGGCTCATACACTAGCTAGACAATTTGTACCTTCGAAGTAGTACTACATGCAACC
The DNA here is from genome assembly GCA_039707655.1 of Elymus sibiricus. Taxonomy (NCBI): domain Eukaryota; kingdom Viridiplantae; phylum Streptophyta; class Magnoliopsida; order Poales; family Poaceae; genus Elymus; species Elymus sibiricus. The sequence goes on from CM077670.1 coordinate 202,563,884, forward strand.
TGATGGAACTTTCATGCTCTGCCATTGATCTACCATAAATATATACTACTACAGCAGCTTGTTACTATTACTACATGCCATCTTTTTATTTCCAGTAGTGATTTTGATGCACAAATGCTGGTGAGAATAAGATGATATAGTCTAGATATATGATGCAAAGTATGTTGTATTTACACACTTGTATCGAACTACAGCAACCGCACGGGCGAGTTGAGGTAGGGGATAGAGAGGTTGAGCCACTCGGGTGCTGATCATGTACAACAGCGCTCTTTCCGGCGTCGACCCGACCAACCAATGATGTAAGGCTTCTCCTGCTGCTGCTGCATGTCTTCATCAACTTAGTTCTTCCACAGGGAGAGATATAAATCCTTCACTTGTTCACTGTGTAATCTGCAGATTACTTCTTCCATTAATTACCTAGTGCTCCTGTTCGTGAGATTTATCTAGTATTTTTTTTAAAGCATGCAATGGTTTGGAGTAGTTGATCATGGCCTGATGGAACCTTCATGTCGTTAGCATGTATATATATATATATATATATATATATATATATACTACAACAGCCAGAAGCAATCCATTTTATTAAATGCATTCTGGTTAGGATTTGTTCATGGCATGACCTTGCTGTTCTGTTTTCTTTAAATCTGTTTGCAAGTTTACTATATTTCCAGAACCATCATCTTACATTTTCTTGTTTCATGTACAGCTTGCCAAAAATGGCTAACTCTGGACCTATTCGCCCCACTGTGCAATTCCAAACTCTTAAGTACAACATGAATGCCAGGGCCGGTAGATGATTTACACTTGAGGAGCCCAAGGTGATCATTTTCCCCTTCATTTTGCTTCCTCCATCTTTGAATTACCCATGTGGGATGTTGTATCATCGGAGTGATCATTTGGTATACATCCTGACATGTACTAATAAAATAATATGTTGCTTTACAAGATAATAGAATCCACTTGATTACATGCCTTGTATGTTGAATTAATATCTGCATGCCATATCTGCGTGCGTTTTTTTGCAGGTTCGTGAAGAGGGACAATCTGGTTTGGTGAAGGAAGGGGCCGGCCATGGAGAAGATCCTGCGAGCATCATATCGTCCATGGCGGCCTAGGAGGAGCAGCACCACCTCAGGTTCGTCACTTGCTCCTCCCCTTCTATTCTCTTCTTCTTCTCCATCTCCGCATCTGATCCATGCGACTTTTTGCAGGTTGCTCTGATCTAGTTGTGTGAAGGGGAACAAGCAAGGCCGATCTATTGCTGCTATTGTGCTCCCCTTTAATGATCTGGTGAAGGACAAGTTGGTCCATAGGTCCTCCTCCTCTGCTATCTCTCTCTGCTGCATAGATAGGTTCAGTTTTCTTTTGTTCTCATTCTAGTTTAAGCATTAGCAGATTCCAGTAAGTGTCTATGTATGTGGATCATAAGTCGGAACATTTAATCTAATTAGTGATTGCATACTTGCCCTGCCATGTGCAAACTTGCTTGCATTCAGTTCAGAAAATTTCTGAATTCTCTGTTGTTTGTTTTCACTCAACAATTGTGGTAGTCAAATTAGATGCCTCCTCTGCTGCAATTCACTCCTTGTTATGTGGCAGATGCTCCAACTGGAATGCCTCTTAGCTTGTGTCATGACTCACGTGGTAAGCACATACGTGTCTAGACTAGTTAGATGATGTGTTGTCAGCGTGGCATGCTGGAAGATTCAAGTTTTTGCTACTAATTTGTGTCATCATCATTATGCATGTGTACTTGGTGAACCAGGACACCCATTAGGAGTTGAATGCCTCTCTTAAATAAGTTTTCAATATTCTATTTGTGTTTTAGTTTGTGGTTGCTGTGATTGTGTGCTAGAGCCTAATTAGCTACAGGAACAATTTACTTTACTTAAAGATGTTACTGTCCTTGCTAATATAATATTTACTGATTGTTGGCAGTCACTAGTATTCACTGATAACTATGCCTCGTTTTGGTTGTTCTACTGTTATTTATGCACAAACTGCCTACAAGCTAACATGTTAGAATTTATTTTGTTCCTAACCATTTTGTTTTATAACATGCAGATGGTGGCCTTCATTCATGTTTCACCGCGAGCTCCGGGATGAAGAAGTCGGAAGAAGCAAGGCATGCTGGATCTAGTCATGCATGCATGCTCTAGTATCCCTGCTTCTGCACCTAGCTAGGGAGGTGCAAGACTTTGTTGTAATGCTGAATTTTCTGGGAATTTTGATGTACTGGTGATTTTGCTGAGAATTTGGTGTATATTTGCTTGCCACTATGTTTACTTGAAATGCATTTCTCGATTGGAAAATATACTAACATTGAATCTGGCCTAATTGTATATCTACGATGTAAATATTATTTGACATGAAGTGGCACAACCCAAATCAAGAAGTGGATGAAATGTCTATTGGACCAAATCTATTTGGGCTTTGAAAAGGCTATGGCCCAAAATATATTAGTGGGAACAAAGGCTGAAAATTAAAAATAAATTTGGACTATAAAATGACCGAGGTCCAAAAAAGAAATGGCAGGTAACAGGCCATGACCCAGAAAATAAAATATGGAATTATTGGGCAAGGCCCATGTAGCCTACCGGAATTAATAGGAAAAAATATATTAATTGAGTTGAATTATTGGGCTCGGCCCATATAGACTGCTGAACTGGACCGGGCTGATTCTAATCTATGACCAATTCATTTGGTCATAATTTTGCCACGTCAGCTTGCCACGTTGGATCTGACGTGGTCTGGGCAGACTGCCAATGACCAAAACAATTGGTCGTAAAATCAACGACCTTTTATTTTGGTCGTAACCTTCTACGACCATTTCACAAAGAAGGTCGTTAAGTTTCATTAAAGACGGCCAGCTTTTGACCAACTGTTTTTGGTCACAAAAAGGTCAAAAATAGAAAACAGTGACCATTCAGTGACCAATATTGATGGTCGCAAGTTGACATATTTCTTGTAGTGAATGTGGAAGTGGGGGCTAGCCTTGAACTTTGTTCATGGCCATGGAAACTTTGTGAACCTTGATTACAGAAACTTTTCAACAAAAATATTATCCCCTTGTACAAATCCATTGTATTATAAAAATAATGTGCAAAGATTTACCTTTAGGATGTCTAAATTGCATGTTTGGTGTGTGCTGTGAAAAAACAAAAACTTTTGCTTTAGTGCTTGAATTTTGTTATTTTACTGGAACATGCAAAAATTCTGAAATTTTTACACGGTACTTCTATGCAAATTGTTTATTTTTTCATAATTTTTCAGAATTGTATGAGTTACAGAAGAATATGTACCATCTGCATCTTTACAGACTGTCGTATTTTCACAGATTGCTGTTATAGTTTCTTTATTTGCGTATGTTTGAAATCTTGTTGAGCCCCATTGACTTGGGAGCCATAGAATTTTGATAGCATACAGTGGATAATGTTTGATTATAATTATACAATAATGTTACAGCAGGACATGATGGGATTTGATGTTATATGTACTAACCCCTCTAATAAAAAGTTTGGTCAAGTTTTGTGTGGATGAAGTATTGGAAGAACGAGGAGGTATTGATGTGAGGAGAATAAGGAGAGGCAAGAGTTCAAGCTTGGGGATGCCCAAGGCACCCCAACTAAATATTCAAGGAGACTCAAGCGTCTAAGCTTGGGGATGCCCCGGAAGGCATTTCATCTTTCTTCGACAATTATCGGTATGTCTCGGTTTTTGTTTTGTTCACATGAGATGCGTAAATTCTTGGAGCGTCGTGTGCTTTTTATTTTTCTTTGAATAATGCACCATGGTGGTATGAGATAGTCCTTGGTTGATTTATAGAATGCTCTTTGCACTTCACTTATATCTTTTGAGTATGGCTTTATGGAATGCTTCATGTGCTTCACTTATATCATTTGAAGTTTGGATGCCTGTTTCTCTACATATAAAAAGCCGTTATTTGTAGAATGCTCTTTTGCTTCACTTATATTTATTAGAGCATGGTCTTTTGTAGAAAGAATCAAACTCTCATGCTTCACTTATATCTATTTAGAGTGTCAATAGGAATTGGTCATTCACATGGTTAGTCATAAAATCCTACATAAAACTTGTAGATCACTGAATATAATAAGTTTGATTCCTTGCAATAGTTTTGCGATATTAAGATGGTGATATGTGGGAGGTACTAGTGAATGATTGTGGTTTAGTAAGAATATTGGTGTTAAGGTTTGTGATTCCCGAAGCATGCACGTATAGTCTTTAGTTATGCTCTGAAGTTGGAGCATGATTTACTATTGAGTGTCTTCCTTTGTCTGGAGGTCGGCGGCACGCGATGGTTAACTCCTACCAACCTCCCCCCTAGGGGCATGCGTAGTAGTACTTTGCTTCAAGGGCTAATAGACTTTCACAATAAGTTTGTGAGTTCTTTATGACTAATATGAGTCCATGGATTATACGCACTCCCACCCTTCCGCAATTTGCTAGCCTCTTCGGTACCGTGCATTGCCCTCTCTCACCTCGAGAGTTGGTGCAAACTTCGCCGGTGCATCCAAACCCCGTGATATGATATGCTCTATCACACATAAGCCTCCTTATATCTTCCTCAAAACAGCCACCATACCTACCTATCATGGCATTTCCATAGCCATTCCAAGATATATTGCCATGCAACTTCCATCATCATCATATACATGACTTGAGCTTTCATTGTCATATTGCTTTGCATGATCGTAAGATAGCTAGCATGATATTGTCATGGCTTGTCCATTTTTTGATATCTTTGCTACGCTAGATCATTGCACATCCTGGTACACTGCCAGAGGCATTCATATAGAGTCATCTTGTATAGTTTTTATCGAGTTGTAAGTAAATAAAAGTGTGATGATCATCATTATTAGAGCATTGTCCCAGTGAGGAAAGAATGGTGGAGAGTAATAAGTCCTCGAAAAAGTGGGGATGAGGTCCATGAGACTGTTCTAAAAAAAAAGAGGCCAAAAAGAGCCCACAAAAAAAAGAGAGAAAAAAAGAGAAAACAAAAAAAATGAAATGAAAGAAAAAGAGAGAAGTGGCAATGTTACTATCCTTTTTCCACACTTGTGCTTCAGAGTAGCACCATGTTCTTCATATAGAGAGCTTCCAATGTTGTCACTTTCATATACTAGTGGGAATTTTTCATTATAGAACTTGGCTTGTATATTCCGATGATGGGCTTCCTCAAATGCCCAAGGTCTTCATGAGCAAGCAAGTTGGATGCACACCCACTTAGTTTTCAGTTTGAGCTTTCATACACTTATAGCTCTTAGTGCATCCGTCGCATGGCAATCCCTACTCCTCGCATTGATATCGATTGATGGGCATCTCCATAGCCCGTTGATCCACCTAGTTGATGCGAGACCTTCTCCCTTTTTGACTTCTCCTTATTGATCCCTACCACCGCATTCTATTCCACCTATAGTGCTATATCCATGGCTTGCGCTCATGTATTGCGTGGGGGTTGAAAAAGCTGAAGCGCATTAAAAAGTATGAACCAATTGCTCGGCTTGTCATCGGGGTAGTGCATGATAAATACTTTATGTTAAGAAGATGGAGCATGAGAGGATTATATGATTTTGTAGGGATAACTTTCTTTAGCATTTTTATTTTGAAAGGCATGATTGTTTGTTGGTATGCCTGAGTGTTATTGTCTTTATATCAAATTATAGACTATTGCTTAATCACTCGTGTCTTTATATTCATGCCATGATTAGATTATATGATCAAGATTATGCTAGGTAGCATTCCACATTAAAAATTATCTTTTTTATCATTTACCTACTCGAGGACGAGCAGGAATTAAGCTTGGGGATGCTGATACGTCTCCGTCGTATCTATAATTTTTGGTTGTTTCATGCCAATATTCTACAACTTTCACATACTTTTGGCAACTTTTTATATTATTTTTGGGAATAACATATTTATCCAGTGCCCAGTGCCAGTTCCTATTTTCTGCTTGTTTTTTGTTTCGCAGAAAATCCATATCAAACGAAGTCCAAACACGATAAAATTTTACGGCTAATTATTTTGGAATATACGTGATTTTTGGGAGGTGGAATTAACACAAACGGAGGCCCACAGCCTCCACAAGGCATCATGGCGCGACCTCCCCCCAGCCACGTGGTGTTGCCTTGTGGGCACATCATAAGTTGGTTGGGGCCCTTCTTCATCCGCAAGGAAGCTTAATTCGAGAAAAAAATCGTGTTAAAATTTCAATGCAATCGGAGTTACGGATCTCCGGATATTTAAGAAACGGTGAAAGGCCAGAAAAGGGGAACGCGAAACTGAAGAGAAACAGAGAGAGAGATCCAATCTCGGAGGGGCTCCTGCCCTTCGGGAGCCATGGTGGCCATGGACCAGAGGGGAAACTCTCCTATCATCTAGGGGGGAGGCCAAGGAAGAAGAAGAAGGAGGGGGGCTCTCTCCCCCTCTCTCCCGGTGGCGCCGGAACACCGCCGGGGCAATCATCGTGACGACGATCTACACCAACAACTTCGCCGCCGTCAACACCAACTCTCTCGCCCTCTATGCAGCGGTGTAACACCTCTTCTCCCCGTTGTAATCTCTAGTTAAACATGGTGCTTAATGCTACATATTATTATCCAATGATGTGTTGCCATCCTATGATGCTTGAGTAGATTTCTTTTGTCCTATGGGTTGATTGATGATCATGATTGGTTTGAGTTGTATGTTTTATTTTGGTACTGTCCTATGGTGCCCTCCATGTCGCGCAAGCATGAGGGATTCTCACTGTAGGGTTTGCAATACATTCGTAATTCTCTTATAGTGGGCGGCTAGAGTGACAGAAGCTTACACCCGAGTAAGGGGGTTGTTGCGTATGGGAGTAAAGAGGACTTGTTACTTAATGCTATGGTTGGGTTTTACCTTAATGATCTTTGGTAGTTGCGGATGCTTGCTAGAGTTTCAATCATAAGTGCATATGATCCAAGTACGGAAAGTATGTTAGCTCATGCCTCTCCCTCATATAAAATTGCAATAATGATTACCGGTCTAGTTATCGATTGCCTAGGGACAAATCTTTCTCTTGTGTTACAAAAGCTTTCTACTAAACAACTAACTTTTATTATCTTGCAAATTACTTGTAGTTTTATTCTCACAAAGTACTCCTAGTTTTATTCTTGCAAAGTAGTTCCAGCATTACACCTACAAAGTACTTCTAGTTTCATAATTGTTCTAGGTAAAGCAAACGTTAAGTGTGCGTAGAGTTGTATCGGTGGTTGATAGAACTTGAAGGGAATATCGATTCTACCTTTAGCTCCTCGTTGGGTTTGACACTCTTATTTATCGAGAAAGGCTACAACTGATCCCCTATACTTGTGGGTTATCAACGACCTTATGGAGGAAGAGTGCACTAGCGAGCCTGACGCTTAGTGGTGTTCCCAGTCAGTCACCTTGTGGTCTTGGAGTCTACCACGTGTACCATCTACAGTGCTTCTGCCACAGTAATAAAATAGTCAAGCCTCACACCGACGCTTGGCTTTATCTTATTGTACCAGTGTTGTATTACTTCCACACCACTGTCTTGTACTGCCACCGTCATATACTGACAAGTCTGTAATAATTGTTGAGCACTCCGGCTCAACCTTGTGTAATATTATGTTTGTACTGGATATCTGTATCAAGGGAGTCTACCAGTTGTTCTGATCTTGGGGTTGGTGTGACTTGAGGCTATTCCGAGATTTATTCCAGAAATAGGCCCGACAGGAATTACTCACTCCCGGTGGTGAGAATCGTGGAATTATTGATGAAGAAGGGTTGATGATGATGGCGGCGATGAATCCCCCTCTACGGAGCCCCGAACGGACTCCAGATCTGCCCTCCTGATGAAGAACAAGAGGTGGTGGCGGCTCCGTATCGTAAAACATGATGGATCTTTCTCTTTGATTTTTTTCTCCTCAATACGGTACTTATATAGTTGAAGTTAGGGCAAACATAGGCTTGTGGGGCCCACGAGCTCACAAGGCGTGCCCTAGGGGGGTGGGCGCGCCCCTGAGCTCGTGGCTCCTGGGTGGCCCCCCTCCAACAGATCTCTTCACCAATATTTTTTATATATTCCAGAAATATTCTCCGTAAATTTTCAGCTCAATCCAAGAACTTTTATTTCTGCACAAAGACAACACCATGGTAGTTCTGCTGTAAACAACGTCAGTCCGGGTTTGTTTCATTCAAATCATGCAAATTAGAGTCCAAAACAAGAGCAAAAGTGTTTGGGAAAGTAGATACGTTTGGGATGTATCACCCTGCGAGCGCAGAACCGCTGTGCCACGCATAGGTGAGGCGGTAGCTTGCTGTCGAAGGCTGGCTGAGTGCGCGCCAGCTGTGGAAAGTCGTTGTGCGTGAGGTCGTTCCTGGGTCTTGGTCATCCGTCGTTGCCGGATGTCTTGATGAACTAGACTCGGGGGCACCAGAGGGGCATGCAAACCTCTTAGTACAAAGATTTGCAAGCCACCACCGAGCCCTCGTCTTGCTTGCTGTATCTTCTTGTTGGTCTTCTTCACGAAGATCTGCATGACACCACCGTGGGGGTCAGTAGCATGCAACTCTTTTATCTTCTTGAGCTTGATCAAATGGCGACCGTGAGATGCACGGTTAGGTGTGTGACGCATCTCGTCACGACACCGACACAGTTGTAATGGTTATGTTCTGTACGGTCAATGTATTAACCATGTTGTAGTAAACACGCCTGACCCACCTTAGCTATTATCCCTACCTTTTTCTAGACAACCGGGCCATTCCCTGCTCTAGTAGCACTTGCCTTGCGATGTTTAACTCTGTCAATTTCAATTTCATCAGCACCAGTTTCAATTGCTATATTAGTTTGTCTGTAGTTAACATGTGCCTTGTTTATTTCAGTAATGCATACTGTGATGTTCAAGTATGAACTATCCAGTTCAATTTCACCAATACCAGTTACAACCTTACAATGCATATGTTAGGTTGTTGTTCAGCCTATTGTAGTAAATAGTTCTATCCATTTTTTACTCTGTCCCTTTGCTACCGTGCTACTACACGCAATGAAGATATCATTGGAGATGTTTTCGTTTAATTACCATTGCAATTTTTGGTGGATCTTAACTCTATTGTAGTTAACATGACGTTCCATGTACTTATGCAGGGCCATAATGGGCTATGCTATTGTTTACTGTCGAGGTTAGTTCCATCCGAATGTCTTATAGTATTTACACTACTGCAGGCGACTTCTAACACGACACATGAATCAGAGACCCCTCGACCAAACTGTGTGCGATTCATGAATCGCAAATGGTATCGTAATAAAACCGTCACCAATAAGACGAATTGTGTGCGATGGCAGAGACATCAAGCACGATTCAGATTAGAGACGCATGTGCGATACGTGGCATACAGTTGATCCATATGAACTGTTTGCGATGAGCCAGAACAATAGAAATAGTCAGCCAGATCGAGGTGTGTGCGATATACGGCATACAGTTCGCTCGGATGAACTGTTTGCGATTACCCAACACAACAGAAACGGTCAGCCAGATCAAGGTGTGTGCGATAGACGGCATACAGTTCACTCGGATGAATTGTTTGCGATGAGCCAAAACAGCAGAAACGGTTCAACTTAACAAGATGTGTGTGATACGCGGCAAACTGGCCAGTAATCAGAAATGTGTGGGAAGACCGATAACAACCCAGATGATTCTTGCTAATAAGCCATGTATGTTGTGGGCAAACGCTTGCTGGTATATAATTGTCAGCAATTGATGAAATCATCACCGACGGGTTCCCTAGTTTAGTCCGTCTGCGATGTAATTTGCATTGTCTATAGAAGAACAACATATATAACCAAATTAAACATCCAATTACATAGGTGACTATACAAAACATTCGCACACACCTCAATAAACAATTACATGCATTCTAAACTAGGAGAAATGATCATCTAATCATCTACTTCTCGTGACGCTGCCGCCACTGCTCTTTGGCTCGATCCCTCGCCTGGGGCAGGACGAAGGCACTTCCTCATGTCAACGATCCGCCTGTACATCTTGTAGCTTGTGTACGCGTCCTTGGCCGCGTACTTGACGTGTTCTTCATCCAGTCTCCGCACCTAGGCCTCGTGCCAGGCATCCTTGTTCTTGTTGCACTCATCCTTCATGTCTCTGTAGTAGGGGTCGATGATGGCCATGGCGAGGTTAACCAGGGAGTCCTTCCCCTTCTTTCTACCCCAGACCATCTACTGGCCTTGGATGTCGACAAGCTTCTGGCAGGCCAAGCCCGTAGTCTCGAGCACCTTTAGATCGTTCAAGGTGTCCACCATAGCGAACCTGTAGTCGGGGCTGTTGATAAACCTGGTGAAACGCTCGCAAGGCCTTGTGGCCAGGGAGTAGTGGTAGACGAGGACGTGATGGCACATGCACAATTGGGCGACGGCAACCTTCTGATCATACCCGGCACGACTCCCGGTGAACTCAAGGTCGAAGCCGACCACTTGGTACTTGTCCTCATCAAGCAACTGCTCCATAGTGTGGATGGAGCTCTCCACCGAGACCGGCTCGTTGGTATACACCACCGAGAGGTCCTTCCCCCTCACGTGGGTGTCCACTACGTGAGGCGTGGTGAACTGCCACCCGTCGTTGTCATCAGCCGCTAGGAGCGCCATTGGAGCCGCTGGGAGCACCACTGGAGCCGTTGGATATCCTCTCTGTATGTGTCGTCGTGGGTGTGCTTATTGTGTCGTGGGGCACGAGAGATGAAGGTAAATGGCCGCAGGAATAAATGTGGGCCGGGCAGCCGGGATTCTCGGCACGTCCCCTGGGTAGTATTTGCCGCACGTAACTGCATCGTGGCGCCGCGTCTAGCGCAACCGCATGCAAATGGCACGCCGAACGTACGTGATCGTGCTCCAGCCCGAAACGCTGGCAGTGCGCGCGGATGGACGCGGACAGAGCGTGCGGCATGAAGCGAGCAGAGCGCGTCGCGGCCGCCTCAACCGCGAGCAACCACATGCATAGAGCAGTTGAACATGCAGGGAATGGACGTCTACAAGCCGGCCAGCAGTTGCGAGCCGGCGGCGTGATGTGAAACTACGTCGCGTTCCGCATCACACAGTGGGCGAACAATCATTCGCGACGCTGCATAGAGAGCGGCCATGTGCTAGGTAATTAAATCGCAAATGTTTTTTTATTAACCATATGTGTACATGTCATTTCGTCCTCCTCTCGCACGTCTTGTCACCACGCTGCCGCAGAAGGCTTCGACCGCAAGCTTGAGCACCGCACAGGCATTCTTTTGGCCAAACTTTAGCTCGAATAGGCACCAATGAATCGTCGGTGAGCCTGTTCCCACACAACCATGCAGGTTCCCACTCACAACCGTGCAAGCTTCCCGCCCGACTCAGCAAAATTCCCCAAAACCCCAGTGCTTACCGGCCTGCTATATAAACAGTCGTGGCCGGCGAGTCGGCATTGCATTTTCCCCTCCCTCCCCGTAGCTTATCTCGTTTGCTTCTCCCACCATCGCCAATGGCACCAGTCTGTCGTCGTCGCTCAGCCACTCCGATGTCATCTGAGGACAGCTCCAGCTAGGAGGCTACACCGCAGCAGCGGCGCAGTCCCCGACAGCGTGTCCTGCCCGTGGCATCCCTGTTGGGTGTGCGCACAACACCCGCTACATGCTCCGCCGCCGCTGCCCGACGGCAGCTGTTGCCAGCCGCCACCCCACTGTTGGCCGCCGTGGCCGCCACACCACCGTCGGCCGCCAGGGCCATCGCCCCGCTCCGCCACCGCGGCCCGAAGGCGGGTGGTGGCCGTCATGGCCGCCACCCCACCGTCGGCCGCCGTGGCCATCACCCGCTCTGCCACCGCGGCCCGAAGGTGTGTGGTGGCCGCCACCCCACCGTCAGCCGCCGTGGCCGCCACCCCACCGTTGACCGCCGGGGTCACCACCCGCTCCGCCACCGTGGCCCGTAGGCGGGATGTGGAGGCCCGCATGAGCATCAGCGACCTTGCTGCGCGCTACATCAAGTTCCTGCGGGAGGAGGAGGAGTGATGACCCACAAGTATACGGGATCAATCGCAATCCTTTCGATAAGTAAGAGTGTCGAACCCAACGAGGAGTCGAAGGAAATGACAAGCGGTTTTCAGCAAGGTATTTTCTGCAAGTACTGAAAGTAGCGGTAACAGATAGTTTTGATAGCAAGATAATTCATAACAAGTAACAAGTGACAATAGTAACAAGGTGCAGCAAGGTGGCCCAATCCTTTTTATAGCAAAGGACAAGCCGGAACGGTCTCTTATATAAAGCAAAGATTTCTCGAGGACACATGGGAATTCTCATCTAGTCACTTTCATCATGTTTGTTTGATTCGCGTTTGCTACTTTGATAATTTGATATGTGGGTGGACCGGTGCTTGGGTGCTGTTCTTACTTGAACAATCCTCCCACTTATGATTACCCCCTCTCGCAAGCATCCACAACTACGAAAGAAGAATTAAGATAAATCTAACCATAGCATAAAACATATGGATCCAAATCAGTCCCTTACGGAATAGCGCATAAACTAGGGTTTACGCTTCTGTCACTCTAGCAACCCATCATCTAATTACTACTCCAAAATGCCTTCCCTTAGGCCCAAAGATGGTGAAGTGTCATGTAGTCGACATTCACACGACACCAATAAAGGAAGCAACAACATACATATCATGAAAATATCGAACGAATACCAAATTCACATGATTACTTATGATAACACTTCTCCCATGTCCTCAAGAACAAAAGTAACTACTCACAAATCATATTCATGTTCAAGATCAGAGGGGTATTGAATATCATTAAGGATCTGAACATATAATCTTCCACCAAATAAACCAACTAGCATCAACTACAAGATATAATCAACACTACTAGCAACCCACAGGTACCAATCTAAGGTTTTGAGACAAAGATTGAATACAAGAATGGAACTAGGGTTTGAGATGAGATGGTGCTGGTGAAGATGTAGATGAAGATTGGCCCTCCCATGATGAGAGGATCGTTGGTGATGTCGATGGCTTTGATTTCCCCCTCCCGGAGGGAAGTATCCCCGGCGGAATCAGTCCGCCGGAGAGAAAAATTGCTCCTTCCCAGGGTCCGCCTTGAGACGGCGGCGCTTCGTCCCGAAAGTCTTCTTCTGATTTTTTCTAGGGCAAATAGCATCTTATAGGAGAAGATGGGCCCCGGAGGCCTGCCAGGGGCCCCACAAGCTTGGGGGGCGCGCCCCCCAGGCTTGTGGTGTCCTGGTGGGTCCCCCTCTGGTATTTCTTCCACCAATATTTTTTATATATTCCAAAACAATTCTTTGTAAATTTTTAGGTCATTTGGAAATGTGCAGAATAGCTATCTCTGCTGTAGCCCTTTTCGGCCCAGAATTCCAGCTGCCGGCAATCTCCCTCTTCATGTAAAACTTGAAAAATAAGAGAGAAAAGGCATAAGAATTGTATCATAAAGTGAAATAATGACCCAAAACATAATAAATATCAGTAGGAAAACATGATGCAAAATGGACGTATCAACTCCCCCTAGCTTAGACCTCGCCTGTCCTCAAGCGAAAAACCGAAATCGATAATCATGATCACATGTTTAGAGAGAGAGGTGTCGATAAAACAAAATACGGACATGAAGGCATCATGATCTTTATTATAAAAGCAATATATTATCATAAAACTTCTCATGAAAAAGTGACAATTCGTCCACAAGATAAAGTATGAACTACAAACTGTATTGAAAACTAACAAACTATGATCTCAGTCACTAAAGCAATTGCAATTCATCATATTATTAGAAAGAGTCTGTTGGTCAACGTCGCATGGGAAACAAAAATTTTCCTAGGCACACGCAAGATCTATCCATGGTGATGAGCATCTACGAGAGGGAGAGTGAATCTACATACCCTTGTAGATCGCTAAGCGGAAGCGTTAAGAAATGCGGTTGATGTAGTCGAACGTTTCCGCGATCCAAATCGCAAGTCGTCCCTCGATCCGATCACGAACTAGTGCCGAACGGACGGCACCTCCGCGTTCAACACACGTACGGCTTGATGACGCCTTCACCTCCTCGATCCAGCGAGCGATGATGAAGTAGTAGATGAGTTCCGGCAGCACGACGGCGTGGTGATGGTGGTGAGGAACAATCTCTGCAGGGCTTCGCCAAGCACTACGGAGATTATGACGAGAGGAACTAGAGGGTTAGAGTTGCCGGCACACGGCTTGGGAAATCTTGATGTGTCCCGTGTGCTAGCCCTTCCCCTCTATTTATATGTTGAGCCTTGGGGTCTAAACTTGGAGTAAAAGCCTCCTCCAGGTCAGTTTTGCCCGCACAAGGTCGGTTTGGCCCGCAGGGAAAGAGTCCAACTCGGATTCCAGCAGTATCGTGCACAAGCGGTAGTACCGCTTGAGCGGTAGTACCGCTTCACAACGGTAGTACCGCTTACGCGGTAGTACTGCCTTACCAGCGGTAGTACCGCTTAAGGCAGCAGCAAAACTTCCTTTTGCACTTTCCAATACCTCGTGGGCTTTATCCCTTTGGCCTATATAAAGTGTTGCTGCACCCGAACACTTCGGTAAACATCCGGAACCTCTTCCGGTGAATTCCGGAACCCTTCCGGAGATTAAAACACTATTATCACATATATTAATCTTTACCTCCGGACTCTTCCGGAGACCCTCGTCATGTCCGGGATCTTATCCGGGACTCCGAACAACCTTCGGTCACCAACAAAATAACTCAACTATACTAATCGTCACCAAACGTTAAGTGTGTAGACCCTGCGGGTTCGAGAACTATGTAGACATGACCGAGACACCTCTACGGCCAATAACTAATAGCGAGACCTGGATGCCCATATTGGTTCCTACATATTCTACGAAGGTCTATATCGGTCGAACCTCTATGTCAAGGATTCAGTTAATCCCGTATGATGTTCCCTTTGTTCTTCGGTATGTTACTTGCCCGAGATTCGATCGTCGGTATCTCTATACTTAGTTCAATCTCGTTACCGGCAAGTCTCTTTACTCGTTCCGTAATACAAGATCTCGTGGCTAACACTTTAGTCACATTGCTTGCAAGGCTCATTGTGATGTTGTATTACCGAGTGGGCCCTGAGATACCTCTCCGTCACACGGAGTAACAAATCCCAGTCTTGATCCATGCCAACCCAACAGACACCCTCGGAGATACCTGTAGAGCATCTTTACAGTCACCCAGTTACGTTGCGACGTTTGATACACACAAGGTATTCCTCCGGTGTCAGTGAGTTGCATGATCTCATGGTCATAGGAACAGATACTTGACATGCAGAAAACAATAGCAATAAACTGACACGATCATATGCTACGTTTATAGTTTGGGTCTTGTCCATCACATCATTCTCCTAATGATGTGATCCCGTTATCAAATGACATCTCATGTCCATGGCTAGGAAACCTTCACCATCTTTTGATCAACGAGCTAGTTAACTAGAGGCTTACTAGGGACACAGTGTTGTCTATGTACCCACACATGTATTTGAGTTTCCAATCAACACAATTATAGCATGGATAATAAACGATTATCATGAACAAGGAAATATAATAATAACCAATTTATTATCGCCTCTAGGGCATATTTCCAACAGTCTCCCACTTGCACTAGAGTCAATAATCTAGTTCACATCACTATGTGATTTACATTGTAATGAATCGAACACCCATGCAGGTCTGGTGTTGTTCATGTTTAGCCCTTGGAAGAGGTTTAGTCATCGGATCTGCAACATTCAGATCCGTGTGTACTTTGCAAATATTTATGTCGTCCTCCTTGATGTAATCGCGGATGGAATTGAAACGTCGCTTTATGTGCCTGGCCCTCTTGTGAAATCTTGGTTCCTTGGCTAGAGCAATGGCACCAGTATTATCACAAAACAGAGTCATTGGGTTAAG
Source organism: Elymus sibiricus (assembly GCA_039707655.1). Lineage (NCBI taxonomy): Eukaryota > Viridiplantae > Streptophyta > Magnoliopsida > Poales > Poaceae > Elymus > Elymus sibiricus. The sequence continues at coordinate 202,579,836 of CM077670.1, forward strand.
CGCACTAGGCACTACTCCAAGATCTGTCATGAACTCCTTCATCCAGACACCTTCCTTCGCCGCCTCCGAGGCAGCGATGTACTCCGCTTCGCATGTAGAATCAGCTACCACGCTTTGCTTGGAACTGCACCAGCTAACCGCACCCCCGTTAAGAATAAATACGTATCCGGTTTGTGACTTAGAGTCATCCGGATCAGTGTCAAAGCTTGCATCGACGTAACCCTTTACGACGAGCTCTTGATCACCTCCATAAACGAGAAACATGTCCTTAGTCCTTTTCAGGTACTTCAGGATATTCTTGACTGCCGCCCAGTGTTCCACTCCTGGATCACTTTGAAACCTTCCGGCCATACTTATGGCAAGGCTGACATCGGGTCTTGTGCACATCATTGCATACATGATAGAGCCTATGGCTGAAGCATAGGGGATGACACTCATCTTTTCTCTATCTTCTGCAGTCACTGGGCATTGAGTCTTACTCAACTTCACACCTTGCAAAACAGGCAAGAACCCCTTCTTGGACTGATCCATTTTGAACTTCTTCAAAACTTTGTCAAGGTATGTGCTTTGTGAAAGTCCTATTAAGCGTCTTGATCTATCTCTATAGATCTTGATGCCTAATATGAAAGCAGCTTCTCCTAGGTCCTTCATTGAAAAACTCTTGTTCAAATATTCCTTCACGCTTTCCAACATTTCTATATTGTTTCCAATCAGTAATATGTCATCCACATATAATATTAGAAACGCTATAGAGCTCCCACTCACTTTCTTGTAAATACAAGCTTCTCCGTAAACTTGTACAAACTCGAACGCTTTGATCACCTCATCAAAGCGAAGATTCCAACTCCGAGATGCTTGCACCAGTCCATAAATGGATCGCTGGAGTTTGCGAACTTTGTCAGCATTCTCTGGATCGACAAAACCTTCTGGTTGCATCATATACAACTCTTCCTTAAGGAAACCGTTAAGGAACGCTGTTTTGACATCCATCTGCCAAATTTCATAATCGAAAAAGGCAGCTATTGCTAACATGATTCTGACGGACTTAACCATCGCTACGGGTGAGAAGGTCTCATCGTAGTCAACTCCTTGAACTTGTGAAAAACCCTTTGCCACAAGTCGAGCTTTATAGACGGTGACATTACCGTCCGCGTCCGTCTTCCTCTTAAAGATCCATTTGTTCTGAATGGCCTTACGCCCTTCAGGTAATACTTCCAAAGTCCACACTTTGTTTTCATACATGGATCCCATCTCGGATTTCATGGCCTCTAACCACTTCTCGGAATCCGGGCTCATCATCGCTTCCCCATAACTCGTAGGTTCATCGTTGTCCAACAACATGACCTCTAAGACAGGGTTGCCGTACCACTCAGGAGCAGTACGCGTCCTTGTCGACCTACGAGGTTCGATAGCAACTTGATCCAAAGCTTCATGATCATCATCTTTAACTTCCTCTTCAGCTGATGTAGGCTCTACAGAAACATCTTTCTGCGCTGCGCTACTTTCAGGTTGAAGTAAAGGTTCAACAACCTCATCAAGTTCTATCTTCCTCCCACTCAATTCTTTCGAGAGAAACTCTTTCTCAAGAAATGTTCTGTTTTTAGCGACAAACACTTTGCCTTCGGATCTGAGGTAGAAGGTATACCCAACTGTCTCTTTTGGGTATCCTATGAAGACGCATTTCTCCGCTTTGGGTTCCAGCTTTTCAGGCTGAAGCTTTTTGACATAAGCATCACATCCCCAAACTTTAAGAAACAACAGCTTTGGCTTCTTGCCAAACCAAAGTTCATATGGCGTCGTCTCAACGGACTTCGATGGTGCCCTATTTAAAGTGAATGCAGCTGTCTCTAATGCATAACCCCAAAACGATAGTGGCAAATCGGCAAGAGACATCATAGATCGCACCATATCCAATAAGGTTCGATTACGACGTTCGGACACACCATTACGCTGTGGTGTTCCAAGCGGTGTCAGTTGTGAAACAATTCCACATTGTCTTAAGTGACTGCCAAACTCATAACTCAGATATTCTCCTCCTCGATCAGATCGTAGGAATTTAATCTTCTTGTTATGATGATTCTCAACTTCACTCTCAAATTGTTTGAACTTTTCAAACGTTTCAGACTTGTGTTTCATTAAGTAAATATACCCATATCTACTTAAGTTATCAGTGAAGGTGAGAAAGTAACGATAACCACCGCGCGCCTCAATGCTCATCGGACCGCACACATCAGTATGTATGATTTCCAACAAGTCACTTGCCCGTTCCATTGTACCAGAGAACGGCGTTTTAGTCATCTTGCCCATGAGGCATGGCTCACATGTGTCAAGTGATTCAAAATCAAGTGACTCCAAAAGTCCATCAGCATGGAGCTTCCTCATGCGTTTTATGCCAATATGACCTAAATGGCAGTGCCACAAGAAAGTGGTATTATCATTATCAATTTTACATCTTTTGGCATCAATGTTATGAACATGTGTATCATTACTATCGAGATTCAATAAGAATAAACCCCTCACATTGGGTGCATGACCATAAAAGATATTACTCATATAAATAGAACAACCATTATTCTCTGATTTAAATGAGTAACCGTCTCGCAATAAACAAGATCCAGATATAATGTTCATGCTTAACGCAGGCACCAAATAACATTTATTCAGGTTCATCACTAATCCCGATGGTAATCGAAGAGCGAGTGTGCCGACGGCGATCACATCAACCTTGGAACCATTTCCCACGCGCATCGTCACTTCGTCCTTTGCCAGCCTGCGTCTATTCCGCAGTTCCTGTTTTGAGTTGCAAATATGAGCAACCGCACCGGTATCAAATACCCAGGCACTACAACGAGAGTTGGTAAGGTACACATCAATAACATGTATATCATATATACCTTGTTTGTTGTTGGCTGCCTTCTTGTCAGCCAAATACTTGGGGCAGTTCCGCTTCCAGTGTCCAGTTCCCTTGCAATGAAAGCACTCAGTTTCTGGTTTGGGTCCAGCCTTGGGTTTCTTCACGGGAGGAGCAACTGCTTTGCCACTCCTTTTGGAGTTACCCTTCTTACCCTTGCCATTTTTCTTGAAACTAGTGGTTTTATTGACCATCAACACTTGATGCTCCTTCTGAATTTCAGACTCAGTGGCTTTTAGCATCGCAAACAGCTCGGCGACTAACTTGTTCATCCCGTGCATGTTATAGTTCAACACGAAGCTCTTGTAGCTAGGTGGCAATGATTGAAGAACTCTGTCAGTGATAGCCTCTGGCGGAAGGGGCATCCCCAATTCAGCCAGACGGGTGGAGTACCCAGACATTCTGAGTACGTGATCACTGATAGACCCGTTCTCCTCCATCTTGCAAGCATAGAACTTATCGGAGATCTCATACCTCTCGATCCGGGCATTCTTCTGAAAGGTAAACTTCAACTCCTGGAACATCTCATATGCTCCATGACGTTCAAAACGTCTTTGAAGTCCCGGTTCTAAGCCATACAATATTGCACATTGAACTATTGAGTAATCTTCAGAACGAGCCTGCCAGGCGTTCACAACGTCTAGAGACTCAACTGGAGCGGGTGGATCACCAAGCGGTGCATCAAGGACATAAGCCTTCTGGGAAGCCGTAAGGATAATCCTTAGATTACGGGCCCAGTCCACAAAGTTACTTCCATCATCTTTCAACTTAGCTTTCTCTAGGAACGCATTAAAATTCAGGGGTGCTACTGCGCGAGCCATGATCTACAACATAAATATAGCAAAGACAACTTAGACTATTGTTCAAGATAATGAGTTTAGTTAATCATATTACTTAAAACTCCCACTCAGATTGACATCCCTCCGGTCATTCGAGTGTAACATGATCCAAATCCACCAACTCAAGTCCAATCATCACGTGAGTTGAGGTGGTTTGAATGGTGAACATCTTCATGTTGATCATATCTACTATATGACTCATGTTCGACCTTTCGGTCTCTTGTGTTCCGAGGCCATGTCTGTACATGCTAGGCTCGTCAAGTTTAACCCGAGTGTTCCGCATGTGCAACACTGGCTTGCACCCGTTGTATATGAACGTAGAGTCTATCACACCCGATCATCACGTGGTGTCTCGAAACGACGAACTTTCGCAACGGTGCACACTCGGGGAGAACACAATTTATCTTGAAATTTAAGTGAGGGATCACCTTATAATGCTACCGTCGTCCTAAGCAAAATAAGATGCATAAAAGGATTAACATCACATGCAAATCATAAGTGACATGATATGGCCATGAACTTGTGCTTTTGATCTCCATCTCCAAAGCACCGGCATGATCTCCATCGTCACCGGCATGACACCATGATCTTCATCATCTTGATCTCCATCAACGTGTCGCCATAAGGTTGTCACGCCGACTGTTGCTTCCACGACTATTGCTAACTCATAGCGATAAAGTAAAGCAAAACGGCGAAAATAATTAAAGACAACTCTAAGGCTCCTGCCAGTTGCCGTACTCATCGACATGCAAGTCGTGATATTCTATACAACACATGATCATCTCATACATCACATATATCTCATCATGTAATTGGCCATATCACATCACAACATACCCTGCAAAAACAAGTTAGACGTCCTCTAATTGTTGTTGCAAGTTTTACGTGGCTGCTACGGGTTTGCAAGAACCGTTCTTACCTACGCAAAACCACAACGTGGTGTAGTGATTGCTTTTTGATCTTCTAAAAGAACCCTCTTCATTGAAATCGATTCAACTAAAGTGAGAGAGACAGACACCCGCTAGCCATCTTTATGCAACGAAGTTACATGTCAGTTGAAGGAACCGGTCTCTCGTAAGCGTATGAGTAATGTTGGTCTGGGCCGCTTCATCTCACAATACCGCCGAATCAAGTATCAACTAGTAACGGCAAGCAATATTTATACACCCACGCCCACAACTCGTTTGTGTTCTACTCGAGATCTCATCTACGCATAGACCTAGCTCAGATGCCACTGTTGGTCAACGTCGCATGGGAAACAAAAATTTTCCTACGCACACGCAAGATCTATCCATGGTGATGAGCATCTACGAGAGGGAGAGTGAATCTACATACCCTTGTAGATCGCTAAGCGGAAGCGTTAAGAAACGCGGTTGATGTAGTCGAACGTTTCCGCGATCCAAATTGCAAGTCATCACTCGATCCGATCACGAACTAGTGCCGAACGGACGGCACCTCCGCGTTAAACGCACGTACGGCTTGATGACGCCTTCACCTCCTCTATCCAGCGAGCGATGATGAAGTAGTAGATGAGTTCCGGCAGCACGACGGCGTGGTGATGGTGGTGAGGAACAATCTCTGCAGGGCTTCGCCAAGCACTACGGAGATTATGACGGGAGGAACTAGAGGGTTAGAGTTGCCGGCACACGGCTTGGGAAATCTTGATGTGTCCCGTGTGCTAGCCCTTCCCCTCTATTTATATGTTGAGCCTTGGGGTCTAAACTTGGAGTAAAAGCCTCCTCCAGGTCGGTTTTGCCCGCACAAGGTCGGTTTGGCCCGCAGGGAAAGAGTCCAACTCAGATTCCAGCACTATCGTGCACAAGCGGTAGTACCGCTTGAGCGGTAGTACCGCTTCACAGCGGTAGTACTGCCTTACCAGCGGTAGTACCGCTTAAGGCAGCAGCAAAACTTCCTTTTGCACTTTCCAATACCTCGTGGGCTTTACCCCTTTGGCCTATATAAAGTGTTGCTGCACCCGAACACTTCGGTAAACATCCGGAACCTCTTCCGGTGAATTCCGGAACCCTTCCGGAGATCAAAACACTATTATCACATATATTAATCTTTACCTCCGGACTCTTCCGGAGACCCTCGTCATGTCCGGGATCTTATCCGGGACTCCGAACAACCTTCGGTCACCAACAAAATAACTCAACTATACTAATCGTCACCAAACGTTAAGTGTGTAGACCCTGCGGGTTCGAGAACTTTGTAGACATGACCGAGACACCTCTACGGCCAATAACCAACAGCGGGACCTGGATGCCCATATTGGTTCCTACATATTCTACGAAGATCTATATCGGTCGAACCTCTATGTCAAGGATTCAGTTAATCCCGTATGATGTTCCCTTTGTTCTTTGGTATGTTACTTGCCCGAGATTCGATCGTCGGTATCTCTATACTTAGTTCAATCTCGTTACCGGCAAGTCTCTTTACTCGTTCCGTAATACAAGATCTCATGGCTAATACTTTAGTCACATTGCTTGCAAGGCTCATTGTGATGTTGTATTACCGAGTGGGCCCTGAGATACCTCTCCGTCACACGGAGTAACAAATCCCAGTCTTGATCCATGCCAACCCAACAGACACCCTCGGAGATACCTGTAGAGCATATTTATAGTCACCCAGTTACGTTGCGACGTTTGATACACACAAGGTATTCCTCCGGTGTCAGTGAGTTGCATGATCTCATGGTCATAGGAACAGATACTTGACATGTAGAAAACAATAGCAATAAACTGACACGATCATATGCTACGTTTATAGTTTGGGTCTTGTCCATCACATCATTCTCCTAATGATGTGATCCTGTTATCAAATGACATCTCATGTCCATGGCTAGGAAACCTTCACCATCTTTTGATCAACGAGCTAGTTAACTAGAGGCTTACTAGGGACACAGTGTTGTCTATGTACCCACACATGTATTTGAGTTTCCAATCAATACAATTATAGCATGGATAATAAACGATTATCATGAACAAGGAAATATAATAATAACCAATTTATTATCGCCTCTAGGGCATATTTCCAACAGAGTCTATGTAAGAGCTTTGTTTAGCAAGTTCACATACTCAACTATCATTTAGTCTTCTATGATTGCTGACACTCACGGCATACTTATGGAGCAAAAGTTTCAGTCAGACACATAGAAAGATAGGGGCTTATAATTTTGCCTCCCAATGTATTTACCTCAAGGGTAATGTCAACAATAATAACTTATGATCACCTACATCACACTAGATTTATATGCCTGGATCTTTCCCCACCACATGTGCTTGCCAAGAGAGAAAATAAAAACGGAATAGAGGAGAATACTATTGACTCTTGCATGAAAGTAAATACATAAAAGTAAAAGATAGGCCCTTCACAGAGGGATGCAGAGGTTATCATGCGCTTTTTATTTTTGGATGTGCAAGCTCTTAATGTTTGAGTTTTCAATGGCTATAGACAGCTGGGAAATGTGTTTGCTCCAAGTTTTCATTTCCTGTCTTAATATGTTGAACTTTCTACAGAGCACCGTGGCAGCATTTTCGGACTCCACCGGCTTGTCCCAAGCTTTTTTGACCACCTCCATAAATCCAAGGTGAAGAAGCCAATAGGATTCAAACCTGAACAGTTTAGCTCAAGGAATCTTGGTTTCAATACTGACAACACAAGGGGTGTGATCGGAGACCGGCTTGCTTAATGGTTTTACCAGGGTATTTGGATAAACATGTGACCAATGCAGTGAGGTAAAGAACCAGTCAAGTAGTTATAAGAGCGGGTCCTGTTGCATGTTACTCCAGGTGTAGGCCCTCCCTTTAAGTGGCAGCTCAATCAAATTTTGTGTGCGAATTATGTCATTGAAAGTGAACATCTCATTGTGATTACCACCTGGTTTGTTACGATTTTCTGGGCCGTGAATGTAATTGAAATCTCGAAGGAGCAGACAATCTTCATCTGCTTGAATATCAAGATTATACAACCAGTTGGTGAAAGTATCACATTCAACTCCAAAACAAGGGCCATAAATATTAAAGAGAGTCCAGGTTTGGGCCGAGAGGGTGCTAGTAAATCGAATGGCCAAAGCAAAATCCTCGCTGACAACCACATCACCAGTAAACATCGAGCTATTCCAAATAGTGAGAATACCACCAGAAGCCCCCCGAGAGGGGACATAAGCAAATTTATCAAATCTCTTAAGACAGCACGATTTAACAAAAGCAAGATCGATAAAAGGTTTTTTCGTTTCTTGAAGACAGACGATGGAGCAACCGCTAACTGTGATCACATTGGATAAAGCTAAATGTTTCTTATCCGAATTAAGACCACGAATGTTCCAACATAGGACATTCCAACTACGCAAAAGGGGCATAACACACGATCAAGTTTAAGCCAAAGAAGTGGATCCCTCCTCCGATCCAGCGTTGACAGCCGGGTCAGCTTCAGACTGAGTACCAAGCAAAGCATCATTCGTCAGTTCTTCAGGGGGAACAGCGCAGCGATTGACACCAATAGCCTGCATGGTTAGGATAGGAGTTGGGGGCGGGGCAGTCCTGTTGTCCATATCAATCACCGGGGTAGAAGAGGAGCCCTAAGCCGCCAAAGGAGTCACTCTTGGCTTAACTTTGGATGTGGTGGCACGAGTGTCAGTTAGCAGTGGCACTCTGAAACCATCATACCTGGTGGATCTGGTGCTGCGACGAACCTCCGTGGTCAAAGTGGGTACATGGGCCTTGAGACGATGTCCACGAGCAGATGAAGGCCCGGGGTTGTCCACCAGCACATGGGCCAGGCCCAGATCAGACGATGAAGCTGTGGAGTCCACGGAAAGTTGATGCAGCCCATCTGTTGAAGGAGCAGTTGGCGCCAAGCAGAACTCTTCACGATTTAGATCAGTAGTATCAGGACCAGAGCTACGGGTTGCAGTAGACACAGGTTCTAGAGCCCCAGCTTGGATGGTGTCAACATCAGAAGCATCATTGGTGATTTTAGTAAAGGTAACCGAGGAACGTGCTGGTGGATAGTCATGGATCCTTGGAGAGAAATGAACCACCACAACCACATTATCCATAGTAACATCAATACTAATAGTTGGCACAACAAATTGGGCTGAAATAGGGGGAAGACCATAGCCAGCGCTCCAAGGTCCATAAGCAGCAATCACATTCATAATTAACCTGGAGAGGTAGGTGGTAAAGGTGTTACTGGGAACAAAACCATTAACCAGCACATTGGTCAGGTCATTCCCTTGGATTGAGATGCTGACTTGCATTGAGACCGCAGATATTGCAACATCAACATTGACCGCACTGTGCCTCAAAGGAGGGACCACTAGAGTGGAGATCAACATATCATCCCATCCAGAGATTGAGGAACCCTGAGTGCTAGCATCAGAGCTCGAGTCATTCCATGCAGAATTGAGGCTGTCAGTCAGATTATCTTCAGGAAGAATACCGTCTTGCACCCGGAGGCCTTGGGCTGCCAGCCATGACTGGAAGTTAACCAACACAGCTGGCATTTGTGGCACAGGAGGTTCAGGCCAAACACCCCAATGGGCTGGCTGGTGCTCATCTTGTTGCTCTGCATTTTGCTGAACCGGATCATTGCCGATGCCATTCTGAAGGAGCCAGTTCTGAAGTTGTTGCTGGTACAACTGCTCTGCGGTGAGGCCTTCTCCAAACATGGGGTGGGGGACACCGTTGGCCGGTGGTGGCTCTTCATCCGCCGTCGGGACCTCAGGATCATGCGCGTTCCAGTCAGCGCCATGCAGGATGTTGACAGATACAGTCCAGCAGTCCCTATCCCCACCCAATTGGCGAACGACAATGCTCTTTGGGATGAGACACATATGAATGACCCGCACCTTAATCAAAATCACTCTACGATCCATATGCGGATTGTTCCAAGAAACAAGTCTGCCATAGTCATCCATAGAGCGCTGAAGATAGAAATCAGTTTGATAGTCATCTGGAAATCCAATGTACACTAACCACACCTCGGGTCCATAGGTGGTTTTCCTCATGTTAAGGGCAGCACTGTGACGCACAAAAGAGATAACCATATCTTCATCATCTAACTGGAAGGTGGTATTAACAGCAGTGTCACGGACAAACAAGTTGGCGAAGGCGAACATACCAATACCCAAGGGATGATCAGAGACTTCTTGTAAAGGAACGTCACTTTATATTGGCCCTTGTGATAGCAACCTTTATTATGCAGTCTGTCGCTTTTATTTCTACACCATCACAAGATCGTACAAATCTTATTTTCCCTTAAAATAAAATATTATACATATTTAGGAGCAATTTTTATTGCTTTTGTACTGATGACAACTTACTTGAAGGATCTTATTCAATCCATAGGTAGATATGGTGGACTCTCATGACATGAAACTGGGTTCAAGGGTTTTTGGATGCACAAGTAGTATCTCTACTTAGTACAGAATTTTGGCTAGCAAAAGATAGGGGGCAAGCACCACATGTTAGAGGATCCAAGACAATATAGCTTCTATGTGAATATAAGCAAACATAACTCATTACGTTGTCTTCCTTGTCCAAGGTCAACTATTTGACATAGAATATTTAATGGGGGCTCACAATCACAGAAGATGTCCAAAATAGTATATTTATATGTGATACCTCTCTTCCCTTATTACTTTTTCATGAATTGCAACAATGACCAATGCTATGTTTGTTAACTTCCAACAAGTTTTATCAATTATACTTCTTTTATGTGAAGTCATCACTCTCCATGGGATTTAGCATATGATCTCTCTTTTCTTTATTCTTTTTATTTTATTTCTAAGATCGGATCAACAAAAGTAAAACAACTCAACTCAACTACTCTTTATTATATAACTCTCACACTCGATTACATAGATAGATAGATCACAAAGCAAACACTCGAAACTAAATCATACTAAAACTTTATTCTTCTAAATCACGAAATAACTAAGGATCAAACTAAGATAGATAATTATGATAAAAGTGATGGTGATACGATGCCGGGGCACCTCCCCAAGCTTGGCACAAGCCAAGGGTGGTGCCCATACCCGTGTACTCAATTCCCCTTCGTTGGAGATGGTGGTGATGAAGAGGTAGGCTTGCTTTTTATTACATCAATTAGGATCTCCCTTAGGCTCTGAATATCCCGGAGTACATGTTGGATCATCTCCGCATTCTTCTGGACTTTGGCCATAATATGTTTATTTTCTGGCCCCCATGCTTTCTTCCCTGCATCACTTTCACTTGGACTAGAGATATCCCAATTGGAAGGTATGTGCATGCGAGGAGTATTCTCGAATCCATAATTGTGAACCAAGTTATGAAAATTGTTCCGATGTAACCTGTGTAAGGGTCTCCTAAGGGGAAGGCCTTCTTGTACCTCTGGACTCCCATGGCTTGTTGTGCTTCTCATGGCTTGATGGGGATTGGGAGTTGTGGAGATGCCGACAAGGGTACCCCTCTTGGAAGCTGGAGGGTGGACCTCCAGTGAATCTCCTTCATCTTCCTCCATGGTAACTTCTTCCTTCTCTCTCTTGAGTTCCATCTGCAGCAACCAAGCATCACCACCCACGTTGTTGGAGGAAGAGGAAGACATGATGCCTAGCCTCGGAAATCTGACAGAAAATAGCACGAAACAAGAACAGAGGAGAAACTTGCGATACGGTGGTCAAAACATCCGAGAGTATATATAATGAATTTTTTCGTGCAGGACAAGTAATATGGAAGGAAAACGGAGTCAGGAAATCCACGGGGGAGCCACAAGCTCGGTAGGCGCGCCCTAGGGGGTAGGGCACGCCCCCCAGGCTTGTCGCTCCTCGTGCACTTTTCGGACTGTTTATTATTTTCCTAATTTTTTATATATTCCAAAACGAATAGAAAATACTTTTATGGAATTTTTGGAGTCGGTTTACTTACCGTACCACATACCTACTCCTTCTGAGGGTTCTGGAGCGTTCCGGAAGGTTTCTTCTATGTGCTCCTCCGGTGTCATTGTTTGAATAATATTAGTTTCAACATTATTGGGCGTACCTGAGATATAATGTTTAATTCTTTTCCCATTAACCACTCTCGGAATAGTGCCTTCAGAGTTGTTTATCTTGGTAGCTCCGGAGCGATAAACTTCTTCGATGATGTATGGTCCTTCCCATTTAGAGAGAAGTTTTCCTGCAAAGAATCTTAAACGAGAATTGTATAATAGAACATGATCACCTACTTTGAATTCCCGTTTTTGAATTCTCTTATCATGCCATCTTTTAACTTTTTCTTTAAACAACTTGGCATTTTCATAAGCTTGTGCTCTCCATTCAGCTAGAGAGCTAATATCAAATAACCTCTTTTCACCGGTAAGTTTGAAATCATAATTAAGTTCTTTAATTGCCCAATATGCCTTATGTTCTAACTCAAGCGGTAAATGCCATGCTTTTCCATAGACCATTTTATATGGAGACATACCCATAGGATTTTTATAAGCAGTTCTGTAAGCCCATAATGCATCATCAAGTTTCTTAGACCAATTCTTTCTAGATCTATTAACAGTCTTTTGCAAGATTAACTTTATTTCCCTATTAGTCAGTTCAACTTGACCACTAGACTGAGGATGATAAGGAGATGCAATTCTATGATTAACATCATATTTAGCAAACAATTTACGGAAAGCACCATGAATAAAATGTGAACCACCATCAGTCATCAAATATCTAGGGACTCCAAACCTCAGAAATATAACTTCTTTAAGCATTTTGATAGAACTGTTATGATTAGCATTACTAGTTGGAATATACTCTACCCACATAGTAACATAATCAACAACAACTAAGATATGTGTATACCCATTCGAGGAAGGAAAAGGTCCCATATAATCAAATCCCCAAACATCAAATGGTTCAATAACAAGTGAATAATTCATAGGCATTTCCTGACGTCTACCAACATTACCAATTCTTTGACATTCATCACAAGAGAGGACAAACTTACATGCATCTTTGAAAAGAGTAGGCCAATAAAAACCAGATTGCAATACCTTATGTAGGATTTGTTCTTGTTCATGCTCAGGTACACAATGTCTAATAATACCGTCTACTCCTTTTTTATATAAATGTGGGTCACCCCAAAAGTAATTTCTTAAATCAAAGAAGAACTTTTTCTTTGGTTGGTATGTGAAACTAGGTGGTATATATTTAGCAACAATGTAATTAGCATAGTCTGCATACCAAGGAGTATTACGAGAAGCATTTATAACAGCTAATTGTTCATCAAAAAACTATCATCAATAGGCAGTGGGTCATCAAGAACATTTTCCATTCTAGACGAATTATCAGCTACGGGATTCTCAGCTCCTTTTCTATCAATAATATGCAAATCAAATTCTTGTAGCAAAAGAACCCACACTGGTACAGCGAGCTGCTATACAAACGGTTTTTAACCCCTTTCCGTGACGGAGTTTTAAACCGTTGCATTGCCTATGTGTGCGATAGGGGGGGTCCTTCCCACACGACCCAGAAACTGTCGGCGATAGGGCCTCCGGTCACACACGCGGGGCAAAAAGAGCTCGTGTGCGATCGGGCGAGCCATCGCAGACAATTATACTGGCCCAAGCATTTCTGTTCGTATGTTCATCCCACACAGTGAATCTCATAAAAACATTTCCATTCATATGTACATCACACACAATTTTTATGTGGAAACGTTTGTGCAAGGTGGCCTAACGCAAACATTTGTCGGGCAGAAGGCGTGTGTGATTGTTCATTGATCCAACACGGCTACTTTCTAGAAACTGTGTGCGTTGTTTGAGGTCATCGCCCACGGTGTTGTCTGAGAAACCATCTACAATTCAAAAACCCAATAAGCAGGCTAATTGGCCTATTATTGATAATGCATTTAGTAATCAAATTGACATTTCATATCAAACACACCATATGTTTCATAGCCGTATTACAGCAACCAGGATTTCGTAGCTGAATTACATCAGAGTACAACATCACATAGCTTCAGCACTCAGTTACACCATATAGGCATATAGCTAGCTACGCAATTACAAAACAACATGAAGTTTCACATGCAACATCTAAAACCTTTGGAAAGTAGCATCATATACGGTATATAGAGAGATGAATCTCATCTGGAAAACTACTGAATCTGAAGGCGAATATTGAGCCTTCAATGATGTTGAATGTCCTTGCAACTTTACGCCAGTGGCTGCGGATGATTGCCCGCCCAACCTTCGTCCTCTTGAGGGAGACTTCAATATTGTAGCGTGGGTGTTGAATGAGTACCTTCCTCGCCTCTTGACCATGGAGGTGGTTTGAGAGGTAATCATCGGTGAACTGCTTTGGAAAGGACTGAAAACAAAGATATGCATAAATATCTGTTCTAAATTTTGAAATGGCGCATAGGAAAAAACACAAGGTAAAAGAGTTAGTACCATCCTATAGTTGACTGATGTCTTCTTCATTGTGCAAACAAAGATCTTGTTGTTATTCAACGCTAGTTTCTTTATCCTAACAATCTTTCTGAGTTTCTTGACTTGACTGATATTCATGTCCATCTCATTTCCCCATATGCAAAATGGATCAAACAGTGGGTCTAAACCTCTGATAGCAGGACCTACATGTGCAAGACCAAATTGTTAAAAACCTAAATATTAGAATGGTTCCTGCAATTGCACAATAATGTGCTATTAGCCAAAGGACCATGCATGTGCAAACCTCGATGGTAAACCTCAGTGCCTCCCATTGTTTCCCTGCAACACATATAAGGCAGATATTGATCAGTTTAAGTGGGAGTTGGCATACTATTAGTAGAAAATATTAATGAAAACTTGTACCCACAACAAATGAACATCACACTGCAGAATTGTACCAAAAACTTAACTGGACACCACAACAAATGAAGCAAGCAGTTAACAGAGAACCACATTGCAGAATAGAACATATACTAGAAGATCATAAAGTTAACCAAGCCTAGCGTGCTTAAGAACTACTAGGAAATATAGCATTTGTGTATGTTTCTCATGTATAGAGTACATCCAAATTCAATTTTATTCCTCACATGCATAACAATAAAAAAATGTACCCGCAGGAATTGAAAATCACATTTCAGAATTGAACCAAACAGTTAACTAAACATCACAACAAATGAACCAAACTGTTAACTGAACATCACATTTCAGAAGATCAGGTTGCAGATTAACATAGCAGAGGAGAATTCACTAGAAGGCACCAGAGGCGGCCTTTAGAAAACACCATGAACTGTCGTTTAAAGCAGCCAACCACGTGGTGGTGTCCGCGTGCGAGGGATCGACGGTGGCCTCGACGGCGAGGTGCTCCTCCAAGATCTGGTGGTCGGCACGCATGGCAGCCATCGCCACCTCATCCGCGCGTGCGGCCGCAATTTGCTTCACCGGTGCTAGATGCTCCTTGAGCTCCTGGTTATAACGCGTGAACCATGGCTATGGGCGGCACTTATTTGGAGGATGGGGCAGTTATTTGGGTGGAAGATGTCGCGCCGACGGTCGAGGCTTGTGGGATGGAGAAGGAGGAGGAGGATGGAGGTGTGGTGTGGATTACCTGACTATATTGACGAGGCCGCGCAGCGGGAAGGAGCGCCGCCGGCGAGGAGGCGGCGCTGCAAAGCAAGCAGTGAAGATTTCAACTTGGAAAGGAAGGAGGAAACAGTGGAAATGTGGCTTTTGGTGGGAGGAGGGGGCGGGGACCTACATATTTCCGTGGTTTTGCCGAAAATTTACGAACGATGTAGCAAAAAACTGGCGTGCAAGTGTGGTTGACGCGCGGCCGGTGGACTGTAGCCGATGAACCTTCCTGCATAAGCCATACATGAGGGAGCCCCAAGATATTTTATACTGCATCGCACACGATTGTTGCTAACAAACTGTTTGTGGTGTAATTGATTTTTTCATTTTGATTTGAAAGACAAAATGGGGTTACGGCAGGAAAGGTCACTGTTTGAATTGCTAGAACATTTATCTGTAGTGAACATGCAACTATAGGATGTCGTGCTAAAATTTGGAATTATTCTGGGTTCGTTTGGCATTTTTATACATTAATTGAGTTTTCTAGGCATTTAATGTGCATAATTCAAATTTGAACTACAGGCACATGCTCCAGTGCACTAAAATGGGTTGAAAATCGTATATGTGTCCTTGGTTGAATGTTTAGGTCCCATACAAGAAATGGGAGTGAATGTCAAACATCTGGGTGTCGTGGCTCGGCCAAAAACATTGAGAAACATGGTTTTTAAATTCAGTAAATCTAAAAATTGCCTAAAAATCACGGAACTTGGCATGGTGTCTTGACATGGCACCAACATGCTATGGTAATTTTTTGTCTTTTTGAGACAAGTTTTGGTATAAGCTTCTTACAAACCGGAGCTGCTCTCAAGAAGGCTCATGGTTCCGATAGGGGATGTGTCGCCTTTGTGGGCGAAACGACATACGCTGCCTCTTCCTGCCTTGATTTTTTTACAGAGGCAACAAAGACCAATAGGAGTGTCGTGCTAAAATTTGAAATTATTCCGGGTTTGTTTGGCCTTTTTTATACATTTATTGGGTTTATAGGCATTTAATGTGCATAATTCAAATTTGAACTACATGCACATGCTCCAGTGCACCAAAATGGGTTGAAAAATCGTATATGTGTCCTTGGGTGAATGTTTAGGTCCCATACAAGAAATGGGAATGAATTTCAAACATTTGGGCGTCGTGGCTCAGCCGAAAACATTGAGAAACTTGGTTATTAAATTCCTATAAATCCAAAAATTGCCTAAAAATCACGGAACTTGGCATGGTGCTTGACATGGCACCAACATGTTGTGGTAAAAAATTTGTTCGATTTGGGACAAGTTTTGGTATAAGCTTCTTACAAACCGGAGCTTCTCTCAAGAAGGCTCACGGTTCCGATAGGGGGCGATGTGTCACCTTTGTGGGCGAAACGACATACGCTGCCTCTTCCTGCCATGATTTTTTTTACAGAGGCAACAAAGACTAATAGGAGTGTCGGGCTAAAATTTGGAATTATTCCCTGTTCGTTTGGCATTTTTATACATTAATTGAGTTTTCTAGGCATTTAATGTGCATAATTCAAATTTGAACTACAGGAACATGCTCCAGTGCACCAAAATGGGTTGAAAAATCGTATATGTGTCCTTGGGTGAATGTTTAGGTCCCATGCAAGAAATGGGAATGAATTTCAAACATCTGGGCGTCGTGGCTCGGCTGAAAACATTGACAAACTTGGTTTTTAAATTCTTGTAAATCCAAAACTTGCCTGAAAATCATGAAACTTGGCATGTTGCCTTGACATGGCACCAACATGCTGTGGTAAAATTTTTGTCCGATTTTTAAAGGCGCACAGATTAACAACCAACAAAGTCATTTTGGAACAAAGAGCTGCCACGTTACAATTGGAAACACAAGTGCTATTCAAACCGTGGGCGTTGTACTAACCATTTACGTGCCGCCACGCGTCCCCATTTTTGTTGGCTAGGAGGCGACGTGCAGGGTAGCTATTTGTGTAGACGGGAGGCGTGGAGTAGACCGCTGCGCAGGCTCACCGGGAGGCGAGCCCTTTGACCTCCATCCGCCGCCCACCTCGCTCCCAACTTCTCCATTAATGGCGCCCGAGCCCCAGTTTTAATGGCGTGGCTAGGCCTCAGTCGACTGAGATTTAAGAGAGAGAAAAGAAAATCTGAAAAGAAAATTTTGCACGGATCTTGATGTAAGATCTCACGGACATAACATCGATTGAGACTTAGCAAGACTGATATATATGAAGATGATGGCAATGGATAATAATAATTGTCTTACATATTCAGGAAGATAATTAAAGATGCCACATGCGGCAACGCCCGAAAGACACAAGGGCAAAAGAAGGAAGACACAGACAATGATCGGGGTCACTGCTCTCTACTTCACCTCGATCTACTATGCCATCTTCGTCATTTCGTCCACCTTGATCTCCTTCACGTCCTCAATCCATCGCTTGCGAGCATCCACGGATTTCTCCAGGAGCATGCCACGCTCGATGCAGAGATTAGCATTCTCGTCCATAAGTTTCCTGACCATGATGGTCGTCTTCTCCAACACGGCAGTTGTCTTCTCATGCTGCTTCGCCCTACCGGCGATCTTGGCCCTCAATAGGTCGCGCTCAGTGCGGAGCCTGACCTTGTCGCCCCGTAGTCCCCGGATGATGCCGGTGGACTTATCCAACGTGGCATAGCTCTCGTCCTGCAGCTTCGCCCAGCGGGGGATGTCATCGTCCATCAGCTTATTGAGCATAGCGCGCATGCGCCGGTGAGAGCCCTCGAGTGCCCGCGATAGATCCATCCAGGCCGCCGCGATGTGGCAGGACCTCTCTGTTGCTTCCGCAGCACGACGGGACATCTGTGCCGCTTCCGCGGTGCGGTCGGACCACTCTGCTGCTTCGGTGGCGTGGCGGGACCTCTCGGCTGATATCGCGGCCAGGCAGGACATCTCTGCTGCTTCGCTCGCTGCTCCGTGGTCATTTCTCGACCAAGAACTCCTCCCACGGGCCATGGCAGACGCAAGGAAGGACGAAGACTTGGTTGTTTGTTGATGAGGAATTGAGGAGGAATGTGTAGTCATTTTCGAGTAGGTGGTATTTATAACCTAGTAATAAGCTGCTAAGTGGGAAAACGTTTAGGTTTTCATCGGTGTGAACAGGTTTGCACTTACATATCGGTGTGAATCGGAGTAATTTGGAATGTGACGGGAAAGAAGCTCAAAATTATTTGACGGTTCCTGATTCGAAGTGCGTCACGATTCCCGGATGATCTAATTAACATGGGAAGTGTTCTCAGATGCGTACGTGGCGTGTGCACCGCAATCGGCGATGTCAGCACATGACTTGTTCCATCAACCGTGTGCGCTTGTTATTACCATCGCACACAATTCTTTTAATTAGAATGTGTGCCCGTATATCGCAGACTCCTTGATCTGGCTGACCATTTCTGTTGTGTTGGGTAATCGCAAATAGTTCATCCGAGCGAACCGCATGCCGTATATCGCACACACCTTGATCTGCCTGACCATTTCTATTGTGTTGAGTAATAGCAAACAGTTCATCCAAGTGAATTGTATGCCATGTATCGCACACACCTCGATTTGGCTGATCATGTTTGTTGTTCTGTCTTATCGCAAACAATTCGTATGGATCAACTGTATGCCACGTATCGCACACGCGTCTCTAATCTGAATCGTGTTTGTTGTTCTGTCTTATCGCAAACAGTTCATATGGATCAACTATATGCCACGTATCGCACACGCGTCTGTAATTTGAATCGTTTTTTATGTCTCCGACATCGCAAACAATTCATCTTATTGGGGATGGTTTTAGTACGACACCGTTTGCGATTAATGCATCGCACACAGTTTGGTCGTGGGGTCTCTAATTGATGTGTCGCGTTAGGACCATCCTGTAGTAGTGCCACCTATTAAGTCTAGGCTTAGCATCTTTCTTTTCCATAAGGTATTTAATAGCAGCATGATTGGTGTGAATAGTTACTTTAGAATCAACAATGTAAGATCTGAATTTATCACATGCAAATACAACTGCTAAAAATTCTTTCTCAGTAGTAGCATAGTTCAATTTATTATGAACCCTTTGTCCTAGAACAACACCAACAACATAATCACTAGCATCACACATAATTTCAAAGGGTAAGTTCCAATCAGGTGGTTGAACAATAGGTGCAGATATTAAGGCTTTCTTAAGTATTTCAAAGGCTTCTACGCAATCATCGTCAAAAACAAATGGAACATCTTTTTGTAAGAGATTAGTAAGAGGGCTAGAAATCTTAGACAAATCTTTTATAAACCTTCTATAGAAACCAGCATGACCAAGGAAACTTCTTATACCTTTGATATCTTTAGGACATGGCATTTTCTCAATTGCATCAACTTTAGCTTTATCAACTTCAATACCTCTTTCCGAAAATTTATGCCCAAGGACTATACCTTCATTTACCATAAAGTGGCACTTCTCCCAATTCAAGACAAGATTAGTTTCTTCACATCTCTGCAAAACTCGATCAAGCTTGCTTAAGAAATCATCAAAAGAAGTTCCGTAAACGGAGAAATCATCCATGAAAACCTCAACAATCTTTTCACAAAAATCAAAGAATATAGTAGTCATCCATCTTTGAAAGGTAGTAGGTGTATTACATAAACCAAAAGGCATACAACGATAAGCATAAGTTCCAAAAGGACAAGTAAATGTGATTTTCTCTTGATCTTCTTGTGATACAGGTATTTGAGAGAAACCAGAATATCCATCTAGGAAGCAAAAGTGTGTATGTTTAGATAATCTTTCTAACATTTGATCAATAAAAGGCAAGGGGTAATGATCTTTCCTAGTAGCTTTATTTAATTTTCTGAAATCAATTACCATCCTATAACCGGTTACAATTCTTTGTGGGATAAGTTCATTTTTATCATTAGGGACAACAGTAATACCTCCTTTCTTAAGAACACAATGAAAAGGACTTACCCATCTACTATCAGCTATGGGATAAATTATACCTGCCTCCAGAAGCTTTAGTATTTCAGTTCTTACCACATCCTTCATTTTAGGATTTAGTCTTCTTTGATGATCAACAACTGGTTTAGCATCTGGCTCCATATGAATTTTATGCTGACATAAGGTGGGACTAATGCCCTTAAGATCATCTAGAGTATATCCAATAGCAGCACGGTGCTTCCTCAGAGTTTTAAGTAATGTCTTTTCTTCATGCCCTGAAAGGTTAGCACTGATAATAATAGGATATATTTTCTTTTCATCAAGATAAGCATATTTAAATGTTTCAGGTAGTTGCTTTAATTCAAACACAGGATCACTCTTAGGTGGAAGAGGATCTCCAAGAGTTTCAACAGGCAAATTATGTTTAAGAATAGGTGCTTGTTTAAAGAACAGCTCATCTATTTCATTTCTTTCATTCATATGCATATCATTTTCATGGTCTAGCAAATATTGTTCTAAAGGATCAGTAGGAGGCACAACAATAGAAGCAAGACCAATAATTTCATCCTTATTAGGTAATTATTTATCATGAGGTTGTCTATGAAATTTAGAGAAATTAAACTCGTGAGATACATGACCAAAATTAACACTGACAGTTTCTTTATTGCAATCAATCTTACTTAACTGTATTCAAGAAAGGTCTACCAAATATAATGGGACAAAAATCATCTAGTGGTGATCCAAGAACAAGGAAATCAGTAGACTATTTGATCTTACCACACAAGACTTCAACATCTCTAACAATCCCAAGTGGAGCAATAGTATCTCTATTTGCAAGCTTAATAGTGACATCAATATCTTCAATCTCAACAGGTGCAATATCATTCATGACTTCTTGATAAAGAGTAAATGGAATAGCACTCACACTAGCACCAACATCACATAAACCATGATAGCAATGATCTCCAATTTTAACAGAAATAACAGGCATGCCAATTACAGGTTTGTTTTTATCTTTCGTGTCCGGCTTAGCAATTCTAGTTGCTTCATCACAGAAATATATAACATGTCCATCAAGGTTATCAACCAAAAGATCTTTAACCATTGCAGTATTAGGTTCAACTTTAATTTGTTCAGAAGGTCTAGGTGCTCTAATATTACTTTTATTAACCACAGTTGAAGCTTTAGCATGTTCCTTATTCCTAATAGGGAAAGGAGGTTTCTCAAAATAAGCAATAGGCACAACTGGATCAACATTGTAAACAATTGTTTCTTCTTTAACACTAAAAGGTTCTTCATTTAATTCAATAGGTGGATGAAACTTAAACCATTTCTCCTTAGGGAGATCAACATGAACAGCAAAGGATTCACAAAAAGTGGCTACTATCTTAGAGTCAAGTCCATATTTAGTACTAAACTTATGAAAAGCATCATTTTCCATAAAGGATTTAACACAATCAAACTTAAGATTTATACCTGACTCTTTACCTTTGTCGATTTCCCAATCTTTAGAGTTGCATTTAATTCTTTCCAGAAGATCCCATTTGAATTCAATAGTCCTCTTCATAAAGGAACAACTAGAAGAAGTATCGAGCATGGATTGATAATTATGAGAAAGTCAAGCATAAAAGTTTTGTATAATTATTCTCTTGAGAGCTCATGATTGGGGCATGTGTGCAACATATACTTAAGCCTCCCCCAAGCTTGAGCGATACTTTCTCCTTCACGAGGCCAAAAAATATATATATAATTGTGATCACGATGAACCAAATGCATAGGATAAAACTTCTGGTGAAATTCCAGCTTCAACCGGTTCCAATCCCATGTTCCAGTATCATCAAATAGCCTATACCAGGTCAATGCCTTTCCCTCCAAAGATAAAGGGAATACCTTCCTCTTAACTCCATCCTCAGATAAGCCTGCAAGCTTAAACAATCCACAAATTTCATCTATATATATCAAGTGCATATCAGGATGTACCTTTCCATCTCCTGCATAAGGATTAGCTAGCAGTTTCTCTATCATACCTGAAGGAATTTCATAATAAATATTTTCAGTATGTTCAGTAGGTTGAGGGGAAACTCTTAGTGCTTCCGGTCGAGGTGAAGATACCTCGAACAAACCCCTCAAAGGATTACTTTCCATAGTGACAAGTGACAGTAAATTTCTGCACATAATATAAATGTTTCCTTACCAAATTCCACTCACCAAAGGCGCTTCACTCCCCGGAAACGGCGCCAGAAAAGAGTTTTGATGACCCACAAGTATAGGGGATCAATCGCAGTCCTTTTGATAAGTAAGAGTGTCGAACCCAACGAGGAGCGAAAGGAAATGACAAGTGGTTTTCAGCAAGGTATTCTCTACAAGTACTGAAAGTAACGGTAAGAGATAGTTTTAATAGCAAGATAATTCATAACAAGTAACAAGTGACAATAGTAACAAGGTGCAGCAAGGTGGCCCAATCCTTCTTATAGCAAAGGACAAGCCGGAACGGTCTCTTATATAAAGCAAAGAGTTCTCTAGGACACACGGGAATTCTCATCTAGTCACTTTCATCATGTTTGTTTGATTCGCGTTCACTACTTTGATAATTTGATATGTGGGTGGACCGGTGCTTGGGTACTGTTCTTACTTGAACAAGCCTCCCACTTATGATTACCCCCTCTCGCAAGCATCCGCAACTACGAAAGAAAAATTAAGATAAATCTAACCATAGCATGAAACATATGGATCCAAATCAGCCCCTTAGGGAATAGCGCATAAACTAGGGTTTAAGCTTCTGTCACTCTAGCAACCCATCATCTAATTACTACTCCACAATGCCATCCCTTAGGCCCAAAGATGGTGAAGTGTCATGTAGTCAACATTCAAACGACACCACTAAAGGAAGCAACAACATACATATCATCAAATATCGAACGAATACCAAATTCACATGATTACTTGTGACAAGACTTCTCCCATGTCCTCAAGAACAAAAGTAACTACTCACAAATCATATTCATGTCAAGATCAGAGGGGTATTGAATGTCATTAAGGATCTGAACATATAATCTTCCACCAAATAAACCAACTAGCATCAACTACAAGATGTAGTCAACACTACTAGCAACCCACAGGTACCGATCTGAGGTTTTGAGACAAAGATTGAATACAAGAGATGAACTAGGGTTTGAGATGAGATGGTGCTGGTGAAGCTGTTGATGAAGATTGGCCCTCCCATGATGAGAGGATCATTGGTGATGTCGATGGCTTCGATTTCCCCCTCCCAGAGGGAAGTATCCCTGGCGGAATCACTCCACCGGAGAGCAAAATTGCTCCTGCCCAGGTTCCGCCTCGAGACGGTGGCGCTTCATCCTGAAAGTCTTCTTCTGATTTTTTCTAGGGCAAATTGCATCTTATAGGAAAGGATGGGCCCCGGAGGCTTGCCAGGGGCCCCACAAGCTCGGGGGGCACGCCCAGGGGGTAGGGCGCGCCCCCCGGGCTTGTGGCATCCTGGTGGGTCCCCCTCTAGTATTTCTTCGACCAATATTTTTTATATATTCCAAAACAATTCTCCGTAAATTTTTAGGTCATTTGGAGATGTGCAGAATAGCTATCTCTAATGTAGCCCTTTTCGGTCCAGAATTCCAGCTGCCGGCAATCTCCCTCTTCATGTAAAACATGCAAAATAAGAGAGAAAAGGCATAAGAATTGTATAATAAAGTGAAATAATGACCCAAAACATAATAAATATCAGTAGGAAAACATGATGCAAAATGGACGTATCAAGGAGCGCCTGGTCGAGCACGCAAAGCGTCTTACCGTCGCGGTGGCCGCAGCAGAAGCCGCCGCAGGGGCGCGGAATGCAGAGATATACGAGGAGTCCCGCCACTTCGAGAGGGATCATCTGGAGCAGCAGAGGGCATTCGAGCTGGGCGTCGCTAAAGGTGCAGCAGCGGCAGGCGCCGGATTCCACTTCTCCAGCTCGTCGGTAGGCTCCTCCTCCTCTGCCTCTTACTGAGCGCGCTCGGCAGAGGAGAGGCTGCTGAAAGTAGTACAAAGCCCCTCCGTTGTAGTAGTATTTAGGGGCTATTATGTTTAGTTCATCTGACTATAGATATGGTTGAACTATACTACGTACTTAAAATTAGCTAGTATATATAGTTGAACTAGCTATTTCAGTACGTGGTTGACAACAATTGGGTAAAAGTTTGTTCAGTTCAGCTGTCGAGTTGGACTGTTTGTATAAAGAATGACTGCTTAATCTATGAATGAAATCTATGCTTACTAAATTTCATTTGCAAAAATTATACAGTACTAGTGATTGTTAGCTGCAAAATTTGACAAATGGCCGTGTTTTTTTCTGAAGATCACAAATGGCAGTGTTACAAGGTTGACAAATGGCAATGTTACTAGATTGACAAATGCCAATTTTTCCAATTTGACAAATGGCAAATATACCCAATATGACAGATGCAAATCTTACCACATTGTTTGTATGTCATTGCACATGGGTCATAATGCAAAATCGTTTGCGATGAAGAGATGCACAAAACCCGTGCGCCACATTTTCCCTTGGCTTAGCTGCGAAGGAACCCAGCTCTCGCTTTGCATACGAGTGTTCATTCTGAAACATTTGCGATGAAGAGATGCACAAAACCTGCGCGCCACATTTTCCCTTGGCTTAGCTGCGAAGGAACCCAGCTCTTGCTTTGCATACGGATGTTCAGTCTGAAACGTTTGCGATGAGTGTTTTATTTAGGGAAAAACATTGATGTTTTTTTTTACTTTGATAAGTCTGTACATTCAGAGAAAATTGCTAAGTTGATCAAAACCATAGATTTCATTCAGTGACACTACGATTTTACATTCATACGATCGTGATACAATATTAAACAAAAAAACTAATTCTGGCGGCGGCGGCGTGCTACGCCAGCGTTGTCGTCCTCCGGGACGCCGTTGTTCAAGTCTTCAAGCCATCCCAGAATGTTTTGGACATGCAAATCCAAGAGTCGTTCGTCGCACGATCGACGGGCGGGGGGCGGGGGAACAGCGACTTGCGGCACTGTGATGTAGTGGTCGATGGCGGCGTCCCATGACGCTGAGGGGGGGCGGTGGGTGCAGGCGTGCGCATGGGCATGGGCGCGGTGGCTGCAGGAAAGCGCACGGGGACCGGCGCCGCGGTGGGTGCTGGGGCGCGCATGAGCACAGGCGGGGGCGCTGGCGCTGTCATGTACACAAGCTCGTGCGGGTCCGCGGGGACCTCGCTGACGCCCGTGGCTTCCAGCGCAGCGATGGTGCTCAGCGACCAGCCCGTCAATGCCATGGGGATGGTCGCTGGCGCAGGCGAGAGGATGGGAGCTGCGACGGGCGCAGGGGCAACATCCGTCGCGGCCAGCTCATTCAGGGCCATGTCCCTGAGGTCCCATTTCTCCTTATTTTCTATCTCCTCCGGCTCGGAGTCAACTTCACCAAACCGGTAGACTAGTGGCAGATGATCGTTGTGTGCCATGGCGTAGGTGGAGCTCTGGAAGATAGGATTCAGGCGATAGGGGAATGGGTGGCAAAGAGAGACCAGTAAGGTTGCCTATTAAACAGCGGCTCGGGCGCCATTAATGGAGAGGTTGAAAGCGAGGCGGGCGGCGATGGAGGTCAAAGGGCTCGCTTCCTGGTTAGTCTGCGCAGCGTACTGCTCGCCCGCCTCCCGATGAGCCGGTGCAGTGTACTGCTCGCACGCCTCCCGGTGAGCCTGCGTAGCGGAGGACTGGTCGCACGCCTCCCGATCAGCCTGCGTAGCGCAGGACTGGTCGCGAGCCTCCCGGTCAGCCTGCGCCGCGGACTGCGCTCGCACGCCTCCCGTCTACTCAAACAGCTGCCCGCACGGCAGCTCCTTGCCAATAAAAAAGTGGGAAGTGTGGTGGCACATAAATGGTCAGTAGAACGCCCACGATTTAAATAATATTATACAACCATTTGCGATGATAACGTGATAGCTATTTGTTCCAAAATGGCTATGTTGGCTTTGGCTGTTAGTGTGTGCGCCCTCTG
The DNA here is from genome assembly GCA_039707655.1 of Elymus sibiricus. Classification (NCBI taxonomy): domain Eukaryota; kingdom Viridiplantae; phylum Streptophyta; class Magnoliopsida; order Poales; family Poaceae; genus Elymus; species Elymus sibiricus. The sequence continues at coordinate 202,606,099 of CM077670.1, forward strand.
TCATATTGGACAATTTTTTTACCACAGCATGTTGGTGCCATTTCATGACACCATGCCAAGTCTCATGAATTTCAGACGAGTTTTGGATTTACAGGAATTTAAAAACCAAGTTTCTCAATGTTTGCGGCCGAGCCACGAAGCCTGGGTGTTTGAAATTCATTTCCATTTCTTGCATGGGACCTAAACATGCACCCAAGGACACATATATGATTTTTCAACCTATTTTGGTGCACCGGAGCATGTGCATGTAGTTCAAATTTGAATTATGCACATAAAATGCCTAGAAAACTCAGTTAATGTATAAAATGTCCAAACAAACCCTGAATAATTCCAAATTTTAACACAACACTCCAATTGGTCTATGTTGCCTCTAGAACAAAAATCTAGGCAAGAGGAGGCAACGAATGTCGTTTCGTTCACAAAGGTGACACGTTCCCTACTGGAACCACGAGGCTTCTTGTGAGAAGCTCTAGTTTTTTAGAAGCTTATACCAAAACCTGCCCCAAATGGGACGAAAATTTTACCATGACATGTTGGTGCCATTTCATGATAGCATGCCAAGTTTCATGAATTTCAGACAAGTTTCGGATTTAATAGAATTTCAAAACCAAGTATCTCAATGTTTGCAGCCGAGCTACGATGTCGAGGTGTTTGAAATTCATTTCCATTTCTTGCATGCAACCTAAGCATGCACCCAAGGACACACATATGATTTTTTTAACCCATTTTGGTGCACCGGAGCATTTACCTGTTGTTCAAATTTGAATTATGCACACAAAATGCCTAGAAAACTCAGTTAATGTATAAAAATGTCCAAGTGAACCCCGAATAATTCAAAATTTTAACACGACACTCCTATTGGTCTATGTTGCATCTCAAAAAAAAATCAAGGCGGGAAGAGGCAATGATTGTCGTTTGTCCACAAAGGTGACACACCATAGGACAGCACTAAAATAAAACATATAACTCAAACCAATCACGATCATCAATCAACCCATAGGACAAAACGAATCTACTCAAACATCATAGGATGGCCACAAATCATTGGATAATAATATGTAGCATTAAACACCATGTTTAAGTAGAGATTACAGCGGGGAGAAGAGGTGTTAGACCGCTGCATAGAGGGGAAGAGAGTTGGTGTTGACGGCGGCGAAGTTGTTGGTGTAGATCGCCGTCACGATGGTTCCCCCGGCGGCGCTCCGGCGCCACCGGAAGAGAGGGGGAGAGAGCCCCCCTCCTTATTCTTCTTCTTCCTTGGCCTCCCCCCTAGATGGGAGGAGATTTTCCCCTCTGGTCCATGGCTTCCATGGCGGCGGAGGGGCAGGAGCCCCTCCGAGATTGGATCTCTCTCTCTGTTCTCTTCTGTTTCGCCTTCCCGTTTTCTGGCCCTTCACCGTTTCTGAAATTTCCGAGGATCCGTAACTCCGATTGTGCTGAAATTTTAGCACGATTTTTTTTCAGATATTAGCTTCCTTGCGGCCGAAGAAGGGCACCAACCGACCTACGAGGGCCTCACGAGGCACCACGGTGCGCCGGGGCCCCTGGCACACCCTGGTGCCTCGTGGGGCCCACAAGCACCGCATTGCATTGATTCCGCCTCCCAAAAATCACATATATTCCAAAATAATTCTCCGTAAATTTTTATTGCATTTGGACTTCGTTTAATATGGATTATCTGTGAAACAAAAAACAAGGAGAAAACAGGAACTGGCACTGGGCACTGGATCAATATGTTAGTCCCAAAAATAATATAAAATGTTGCCAAAAATATGTGAAAGTGGTAGAATATTGGCATGAAACAATCAAAAATTATAGATACGATGGAGACGTATCAGCATCCCCAAGCTTAATTCCTGCTCGTCCTCGAGTAGGTAAATGATAAAAAAGGTAATTTTTGATGTGGTATGCCACCTAGCGTAATCTTGATCATATAATTTAATCATGGCATGAATATTAAGACACGAGTGATTCAAAGCAATAGTCTATAATTTGATATAAATACATCAATACTCAAGCATACTAACAAACAACCATGTCTTTCAAAATATCAATGCTAAAGAAAGTTATCCCTAGCCCATTATGCTCAGTCATTGATCCATTCACGAAACACACTCAACATTAACTACACCCAATGCACAAGTATGACAATAGTGCTCTCCAGTTGGTGCTTTATAAGAGAAGATGGAGACTCAATAAAAATAAAAATGCATAAAAGTAAAATAGATAGGCCCTTCGCAGAGGGAAGCAGAGATTTGCAGAGGTGCCAGAGCTCAAAGCTTAAATTAGAGAGATAAAATTGTTTTTGAGAGGCATGCTTTTCCTGTCAACAAAACGACCGAGAATTCCCAATATTTTCCATGCTAGACACATCATAGGCGGTTCCCAAACAGAAAATAAAGTTTATTTCCTTTCCACCATTCTTTCACAATCCATGGCCAGCCGTATCCACGTGTGCCCTCCATACCAACACTTTCCAAGGAATTTTGTTGTTATTAATTTTTGATTCATTGTGGGACTGGGCAGCCCTATTACCAGCCACTCTCTCGTGCAATGACAAGTGAATAAACACTCATCGTGAGAATAACACACCTAGCATGGAAAATATTGGCCACCCCCTGCCGCTTCATGAGCGGTACGGGCACACAAAACAGAAAATTATTTTGAAAAAAATAGAGTTGGCACATGCAAATTTACTTGGGACGGCATGGAAATACCGCATATAGGTAGGTATGGTGGAGTCATTTGGCACAACTTTAGGTTTAAGGAGTTGGATGCACAAGCAGCATTCCCGCTTAGTACAAATGGAGGCTAGCAAATAGATTGAGAAACAAGCAACCAGAAAACAAAAATGGTCATAAGCATGCATTGAGAATAACTAACACTGAATAATGCACCATAAGTAGGATATAACTTCGTTGCATAACTATTGACTTTATGTGCATGCATAGGGAATCACAAACCTTAACACCAATATTCTTACTAAATCACAATTACTCACTAGCATAACTCACATATTATCATCTCCATATCGCAAAACTATTGCAAGGAATCGAACATATCATATTCAGTGATCTACAAGTTTTATGTAGGATTTTCTGACTAACCATGTGAATGACCAATTCCTGTTAACTCTCTAAATAGATATAAGTGAAGCATGTGAGTTTAATTCTTTCTATAAAAGACCACACTCTAATGAATATAAGTGAAGCAAAAGAGCATTCTACAAATAACGTTTTTCTATATGAAGAGAAACAGGCATCTAAACTTCAAATCATATAAGTGAAGCACATGAAGCATTCTATAAAGCCATACTCAAAAGATATAAGTGAAGTGCAAAGAGCATTCTATAAATCAACCAAGGACTATCTCATACCAGCATGGTTCATAAAAGGAAAGGGAAAAATAAACACAAAAGATGCTCCAAGAATTTACGCATATCATGTTAACAAAACAAAAACCAGGACATACCGATAATTGTTGAATAAAGATGGGATGCCTTCCGGGGCATCCCCAAGCTTAGACGCTTGAGTCTCCTTGAATATTTACTTGGGGTGCCTTGGGAATCCCCAAGCTTGAGCTCTTGCCTCTCCTCATTCTTCTCATATCAATACCTCCTCGATCTTTGAACACTTCATCCACACAAAACTTAACAAAACCTTCGTGAGATCCGTTAGTATAATAAAGCAAATCACTACTTTAAGTACTGTTGCAAACCCATTCATATTTTATTTTTGCATTATAACTACTCTATTCTAACTTCTCCATGGCTTATACCTTCCGATACAATCCATAGTTTCATCAAAACAAGCAAAACAATGCATCAAAAACAGAATCTGTCAAAAACAGAACAGTCTGTAGTAATCTGAACATTGACCATACTTCTGTAACTCAAAAAATTCTGAACAATTACTAAAAAATAAAAAACTTGCAAATAAGTACTGTGTAAAAATTTCAGAATTTTTTCACATGCAGTAAAAAATGTAAATTCATGCACTACAGCAAAAGTTTATGTTTTTGCACCGCACATACCAAACAAGCAATTTAAACATCCTAACGGTAAATCTTGGCACATTATTTTTATAAAACAATGGATTTGTAAAAGGGGGTAATTATTTTTGTTGAAAAGTTTCTGTAATTCAAGATTCAAAAAGTTTCCATGGGCATGAACAAAGTTCAAGGAGCTCCCCCACTTCAACGGTGCTCGTCTTTCTTACTTTCACTTTCCATTTTGTAAAGTTTTTAGGTTCTCCTCTATATTTTTTTCTTAAACTTTATAAAAGCACTCAACAGATATAAATGACTCTCTAAAACTTCTGGGTTGTCTCCCTGGCAACGCTTTCTTTAAAGCCATTAAGCTAGGCATAAAGTGCTCAAGTAATCGATCCACCAGGATCCCAAGGTATATCAAAGCCAATTTTAATTAACAATGATTTGTAATTTAGATGTAAGTACCAAGCAACATATATCATGCAATGATGAAGTCTAACTCTCTTCCTATGCATCGGCATGTCATAAAAGAACAATTCATGCACATAGAGTAAAGGCCAATACATAGCATAAACAGTTTCTTGCAATTTTATTGTGTTGGAAACATAGAGAGGTTGAGATGTAGTTCCTCTATCATAATAATTGCAAGTAGGAGCAGCAAGCACATGCATATTATATTCATCAAAATTATCATGTGTAGTAGTAAAACGCAACCCATCAATATAATCCTTAATAAGAGCAAACTTCTTTGATATAGTGTAGTTGGGAGAATTCAAAAAGATAATAGGACTATCATGTGTGGGTGCAATAGCAACAATTTCATTCTCAACATAAGGAACTATAGCAAGTTCATCTCCATAAGCATAATTCATATTGGCATCATGGCCACAATCATAGCAAGCATTAATTTCATGAAAAAGGGATATTTCAAATGAATCCAAGGGATCGTAGCAATTATCATAGCATTCATCCTTCGGTAAGCACGAAGGGAAATTAAAAAATGTATGGGATAAAGAGTTACTCTCATCAGAAGGTGGGCACGGGTGATCAATCCGCTCTTCCTCCTTTTGTTCTTCGCTCTCCTCCTCAATTTTTTCATCTAATGAGCTCACAGTGTCATCAATTTCTTCTTCCATAGATTCCTGCAAAATATTAGTCTCTTCTCTGATAGCGGAGACTTTCTCAATAAATTGATCAATATAGGCATTGTATTCATAATTCTCATAGCAATATTTAAGTATAGCAAAATTTTCAGATCAGTAAACAGCATCATCATAATTTTCATACTTTTCAAACAAAAATTCAATTTCATAAGCACCCTCAAAAGCAACAAATTCTTCTATTTGTTCCACATCATAGTAATCATATATACCATTAGCATAAGAAGCCAAGGTTTCATTATCATTAAATTCACATGAAAAGGGAAGGTGTGGAGCCTTCATCCTAGAGCAGCAAGTATAATCATATCTTAAGCATAAATTCCGAGCATACCAATGCAAATAACAAATTTGATCCCATAAGAGTTTTCCTTTTTGAGACAAGCGATAATCCCTAAAGTATTCCCGTTGATCCAAAGTAACTCCCATTATCAAGTTGAATGGAGTTTTACCAGGATTATCAAAGTAGTATTTAATGTTTTCCACATAACGAGCATCGAGGGTTTTAGGAGGTTCCCCATCTCCATGAGTAGCAAGTACAACTATTTTTTTTGGTGTTTCGTGTTCCATATCCATAACTAAAGATATAAAACAACTTAGAACAGAAAATAAAATCTACTTAGTGATAAAGCAAACAAGCACACACGAGAATATCAACCCCACGCTATTGCTCCCCGGCAACGGCGCCAGAAAAAGGTCTTGATAACCCACAAGTATAGGGGATCAATTGTAGCTTTTTTGATAAATAAGAGTGTCGAACCCAACGAGGAGCTAAAGGTAGAATTAATATTCCCTTCAAGTTCCATCGACCACCGATACAACTCTACGTGCACTTAACGTTCACTTTACCTAGAACAAGTATAAAACTATTTTGTAGGTGATAGGATAGGTTTGCAAGAATAAAACTAGAAGTACTTTGCGAGAATAAAACTACGAGTAATTTGCAAGATAATAAAAGTTAGTTGCTTAGTAGAAAGTTTTTGTAACACAAGAGAAAGATTTGTCCCTAGGCAATCGATAACTAGACCGGTAATCATTGTTGCAATTTTATATGAGGGAGAGGCATGAGCTAACATACTTTCCGTACTTGGATCATATGCACTTATGATTGGAACTCTAGAAAGGATCCACAACTACCAAAGATCATTAAGGTAAAACCAACCATAGCATTAAGTATCAAGTCCCCTTTACTCCCATACGCAACAACCCCCTTACTCGGGTGTAAGCTTCTGTCACTCTAGCCGCCCACTATAAGAGAATTATGAACATATTGCAAACCCTACAGCGGGAATCCCTCACGCTTGCGCGACACAGAGGGCACCATAGGACAGCACCAAAATAAAACATACAACTCAAACCAATCACGATCATCAATCAACCCATAGGACAAAACGAATCTACTCAAATATCATAGGATGGCCACAAATCATTGGATAATAATATGTAGCATTAAACACCATGTTTAAGTAGAGATTACAGTGGGGAAAAGAGGTGTTACACCGCTGCAGAGAGGGGAAGAGAGTTGGTGTTGACGGCGGCGAAGTTGTTGGTGTAGATCGCCGTCACGATGGTTCCCCCGGCGGCGCTCCGGCGCCACCAGAAGAGAGGGGGAGAGAGCCCCCCTCCTTCTTCTTCTTCCTTGGCATCCCCCCTAGATGGGAGGAGAGTTTCCCCTCTGGTCCATGGCTGCCATGGCGGCGGAGGGGTAGGAGCCCCTCCGAGATTGGATCTCTCTCTCTGTTCTCTTCTGTTTCGCCTTCACGTTTTCTGGCCCTTCACCGTTTCTTAAATTCCCGGAGAGCCGTAACTACGATTGCGCTGAAATTTTAACACGATTTTTTCCAGATATTAGCTTCCTTGCGGCCGAAGAAAGGCACCAACTGACCTACGAGGGCCTCACGAGGCACCACGGCGCGCCGGGCCCCCCCTGGTGCACCCTGGTGCCTCGTGGGGCCGATGAGCACCGTCTTCCGTTGATTCCACCTCCCAAAAATCACATATATTCCAAAATAATTCTCCGTAAATTTTTATTGCATTTGGACTTCGTTTGATATGGATTTTCTGTGAAATAAAAAACAAGCAGAAAACAGGAACTGACACTGGGCACTGGATCAATATGTTAGTCCCAAAATTAATATAAAATGTTGCCAAAAATATGTGAAAGTGGTAGAATATTGGCATGAAACAATCAAATATTATAGATACGATGGAGACGTATCAAGAAGCTTATACCAAAACCTGCCCCAAATGGGATAAAAAAAATTCCAAAGCATGTTGGTGCCATTCCATGATAGCATGCCAAGTTTCATGAATTTCAGACGAGTTTTGGATTTACTAGAATTTCAAAACCAAGTATCTCAACATTTGTGGTGGAGCCACGATGCCGAGGTGTTTGAAATTCATTCCCATTTCTTGCATGGGACCTAAGCATGAACCCAAGGACACACATATGATTTTTCAACCCATTTTGGTGCACCGGAGCATGTGCATGTAGTTCAAATTTGAATTATGCATATAAAATGCCTAGAAAACCTAGTTAATGTATAAAAATGTCCAAACGAACCCCGAATAATTCCAAATTTTAACACGACACTCCTATTGGTCGACGTTGCATCTAGAAAAAAAATCAAGGCGGAAAGAGGCAACGATTGTCGTTTCGTCCACAAAGGTGACACATGTTCCCTACCGGAACCATGAGCCTTCTTGTTGGAAGCTCTGGTGTGTGAGAAGCTTATACCAAAACCTGCCACAAATGGGACAAAAAATTTACCACACCATGTTGGTGCCATTCCATGATAGCATGCCAAGTTTCATGAATTTCAGACGAGTTTTGGATTTACTAGAATTTCAAAACCAAGTGTCTCAACGTTTGTAGTGGAGCCACGATGCCGAAGTGTTTGAAATTCATACCCATTTCTTGCATGGGGCCTAAGCACGCACCCAAGGATACATATATCATTTTTCAACCCATTTTGGTGCACCGGAGCATGTGCATGTTTTTCAATTTTGAATTATGCACATATAATGCCTAGAAAACTCAGTTAATGTATAAAAATGTCCAAATGAACCCCGAATAATTCCAAATTTTAACGCGACACTCCTATTGGTCCTTGTTGCCTCTAGAAAAAAAATGAAGGCAAGAAGAGGCAACGAATGTTGTTTTGTCCACAAAGGTGACATGTTCCCTATCGGAACCATGAGGCTTCTTGTGGGAAGCTCTGGTTTACAAGAAGCTTATACCAAAACCAGCCCCAAATGGGACAAATTTTTTACCACTGCATGTTGGTGCTATTCCATGATAGCATGCCAAGTTTCATGAATTTCAGACAAGTTTTGGATTTACTAGAATTTCAAAACCAAGTATCTCAACGTTTGCGGTGGAGCCACGATGCCGAGGTGTTTGAAATTCATTCCCATTTCTTGCATGGGACCTAAGCATGCACCAAAGGACACATATATGATTTTTCAACCCATTTTGGTGCACCGGAGCATGTGCCTATAGTTCAAATTTGAATTATGCATATAAAATGCCTAGAAAACTCATATAATGTATAAAAATGTCCAAACGAACCCCGAATAATTCCAATTTTTTACGACACTCCTATAGTTGTATGTTCACTGCAGATAAATGTTCTAGCAATTCAAACACCGTCCTTTGTCGTTGTTACCCCATTCTGTATTTCAAATCAAGACGAAAAATCAAGTACATCACACACAGTTTATTATCACCAACCGTGTGAGATGCAGTACAAAATATCTTCGAGCACCGTCATATATGGCTTACGCGAGAAGGTTTGTTGGCTACGGTCCACATCCGGCGCGTCAAGCAAACTAGCTCCCCAAATATCATTTCACTGTTCAATCATCGCCGGTCAAAGATGAGGACGTGGACCCGCGTCGTGAGGGCAACTTCGGCGGCCCACTCCGGTGAGGGCGCGGCTGCAGCTGCCATGAGCATGCTCACAGCCTGTGTGAGCACGGCCGCAATCTACGACTGGGTGGCTGCAACAGCCGAAACGGGCGCTGTAGCAGCTCAGATGGCGGCAGCAACATCTGCCACGGGATAGCAAATGGTGGCGGCCATCCATTCCGCGGCGGCCGCCTTAGCCCTGATGGAGGCCGCCCACGCCCATGTCAAGGCCGCCCACGCCCAGCTCATGGCGGTCACCGCACAAATTGCACGAAGCTTCTCCGACAACGGTCGGCAACCGACAACCGAAGAGTTGGCAATCACCGAGAGCGTTCGAGCAGCCGTCCGTTCGTTCGCGGCATACCTTGCCGCGAGGGAGCCCGTCCAAACCTAGACCGCGGCCGCCCACGCCCAGCTCGTGGCGGCCTTTTCCAAAGAGATGGCAGACGCAGATGGCGAGATGCTTGCCTAGTATGGTGCGATGGATGCCATGGAGCCCCTTCCCCAGGAGATCGTCAGGCGCGAGCTGGACATGGAGGAGGCGGTGAAGATCGACGAGCGCCAGGTGGAGTAGTAGTCTTTTGTTAGAGTAATGTTTAGGTCAGCTAAGCTCTGTTTAATTACTGAACTTGCTCGATTAAGAAGTGTGGGTGTGTTGTAGGCTCTTTTGTGTAACCAAATTATGCAATGACGTGGACGACCACTGTAACCAAGGAAATTCGAACCAAAATTTGCATGTTCAAACTCATCACACACGGGGTAAGCCATATGAATCGTTTGTGATGTTCAGATATGATACACAGTGCTGAATAAGGGACCGTGTCTGATGACACTTTGCACGCCAATTTTTCGCTGCACGGAGCAAAAAATTTCGGCGTCCGCGGAAATATCTACCTCCCATGCCCCCTCCTCCTTACCAAAAGCCACATTTCCCCTGTTTCCGCCTTCCATTCCAAGTTCAAACCTTCACTGCTTGCTTCCAGCACTGCCGCCTCGCTGGCGACGCTCCTTCCTGCTGCTCGGCCTCGTCGATCTAGTCAGGTAATCCACACCCGACCCCCATCCTTCACCTCCTTCTACATCCCACATGCCCCGACCGCTGGCGCGACACCTTCCACCCAAATCGCCGACCCATCCTCCAAATAAGCGCCGCCCTAAGCCATGGTGCACATAGTATAGCCAGGAGCTCAAGGACCATTTGGCAGGGGAGAAGCAAATCGTGGCCGCACGCGTGGATGAGCTCGCGATGGCTGCCATGCGTGCCAACCCCCAGATCTTGGAGGAGCACCTCACCGTCGAGGCCACCGTCGATGCAGCGTGCGCGGATGCCGCCATGCGGTTGGCTGCTTTAAACAATAGTTCGTGGTGTTTTCTCGAGGCCACCGTCGATGCCTTCAATGAAGAATACGAGGTGTTTTCTCAGCGTGCCCGTGCTTACCTCAACTCCAGAGCCAGCAGGTTGGTGCCCGGAGTGGCTCAGGCGACTCACCACTACGAGGAGTGTAGCCATGATGTGGAGGCCTCACCCTCTTCCAAGTCTATGGAGCCCATCGTCATCGATATCTCCAACGATGAGGAGTAGATTGTCTTTTTAGCTCACTATAAGGACCTATGTTCAGCTACGTAGCTATGCCGGTTAAGCATGTTCGGTTTACCTGTTGCATGTGCTGCTCCTGCCTTTCCTTTACCAATTCTAGTGAATTGTCCTATATACTGTTACTATGCAATCTGATCCTCTAGTATATATGTTCTATATATTGTGCAATGTGGTGCTCAGTTAATTTGTTGCCATCTTTAGTTAACTGTTTGGTTCAATTCTTCAATGTGATGCTCAACTCTTGTGGGTGCAATTTTGTATTCTCTTGCATGTGAGAAATAAATCAAATTTGGTTGTACAAAATACATGAGAAACAAATATAATTGCTATATTTCCAAGTTGTTAAGCATACTAGGTTTGGTTAACTGTCTGATCTTCTAGTATGTTCTATTGTGCAATGTGGTGCTTAGTTAACTGTTTGGTTCATTTGTTGTGGTGCTTAGTTAACTATTTCGTTCAATTCTGCAATGCGATGTTTGTGGGTACAATTTTGTATTGTTATGCATGAGAGAAATAAATTGAATTTTGATGTACTAAATACATGAGAAACATATAAAATTGCTATATTTCCTAGTTCTTAAGCATGCTTGGTTTGGATAAATGGCTTTTCCATGTGGCTCGAATTAATCTGCTGAATCTGCAATGTGTTTATTTTTCATCAACATATTTTACAAATAGTATGACAACCCTCAATTAACCTGACCAATAACTACATTATATGTGTTGCAAGGAAACAATGGGAGGCACTGAGGTTTACCATCGAGGTTCGCACATGCATGGTCCTTTGTCTAATAGCACATTATTGTGAAATTGCTAGAACCATTCTAGTATTTAGGTTTTTAACAATTTGGTCTTGCACATGTAGGTCCTGCTGTCAGAGGTTTTGACCCACTGTTCGACCCATTTTGCATATGGAGAATGAGATGTCCATGAATATGAGTCAAGTCAAGAAACTCAAAAAGATTGTTGGGATACAGAAACTGGCAATGAAAAACAACAAGATCTTTTTCTGCACAATGAAGAAGACATCAGTGAACTACAGGATGGTACTAACTCTTATACCTTGTGTTTTGCGTGAGTTGTGGTGTGGGAGGGAGGGATAGCTCCTTTTCATGTTCCAGCGCTAGCTATCTAGTTGCAGTGTGTTACTGGGTGCTTGTAAAAAGACTTTGTGATTTCAGTTAAATGAAATCGGAGAGAGAGCTCTCTTTTTCAAAAAAAAACTCGTATACCTTGTTTTTTATTCCTTTGCGCCATTTCAAAATATAGAGAAGATATTTATGTATATCTTTTTTTTCAGGCCTTTCCAAAGCAGTTCACAGATGATTACCTCTCAAACCACCTGTATGGTCAAGAGGCGAGGAACGTGTTCATACAACACCCACGGTACAATATTGAAGTCTTCCTCAAGAGGAGGAAGGATGGGCGTTCAATCATCCACAGGCACTGGCCTAAAGTTGCAAGGACCTTCAACATCATTGAAGGCTCAATATTCGCCTTCCGCTTCAGTAGTTTTCCAGATGAGATTTATCTGTCTATCTACCGTCTATGATGCTAATTTCCAAAGGTTTTAGATGTTCCATGTGAAACTTGGTTCTGTTGTGTAATGGGGTAGCTAGCTATATGCCTATATGGTGTAAGTGAGTGCTGAAGCTATATGATGTTGTACTCTGATGTATTTCAATTATGAAATCCTGGTTCCTTAATACGAAATTGAAATATATTGTGTGTTTAATATTAAATGTCAATTTGAATACTAAATGGATTAATAATAATAGGCCAATTAGCCTGCTTATTGGGTTTTTCTAGTGCAAACGGTTATTGAGACAACACCGTGGGCGATGATCTCAGACAACCCACACATTTTCTAGGAAGTAAACGTGTTGGATCAATGAACAATCACACATAACTTCCTTTGGACAACTGTTTGCGTTAGGCCACCTTGCACAAACGTTTTCCACATAAAAAGTGTGTGTGATGGACAACCTATGCCACACAGTTTCTTCTAGGCACCATGCGTGATGCATTCAGTAACACAAACGATAAAATCATTACTATCGTCTGCAATGGCAACGCTATCACAGACGATGTGATGCGGAAAATTGTGTGCGATGTACGCACGAACGAAAATGTTTGTCTGGGATTCACTGTGTGTGATGTATATACGAACGGAAACATTTGTCTGGGACTCACTGTGTGGGATGTATATACGAACGGAAATGGTTTTCTTGGATTCACTCTGTGGGATGTACATACGAACGGAAACGATTGGGCCAGTATAATTGTCTGCGATGGCTCGCCGGATCGCACACGAGCTCTTTTTGCCCCGCGTGTGTGACCGGAGGCCCTATCGCCGACGGTTTCTGGGTCGTGTGGGAAGGACCCCCCCCCCTATCGCACACACAGGCTATCACGCCCAATATGCGATCCTATCCTCAAGGAACTCGGAGGTCCCACCAAAGATAGAAGCGCATATCGAAGACGATTGCAAGGTGGATATCATTACATCGTACCATGTACATAATAGATGGGGATACATACAAATACATACAGTCATCACAGGAATACATCAATACAAAGCAAACACCATACAGAAGATCAGAATCCGACTACGGATGAAACACAAACGAAAAACACGAACGACATCCACCCTGCTAGCCCAGGCTGCCGAGCAGGAACCTATCCCAAAATCGACGAAGAGGAAGAAGCAGAAGAAGAACTCCAAAAGCAAACGCGCATCGCTCTCATGTCAAATCATCGCATTACCTCTACCTGCATCTGTTGTTGTAGTAATCTGTGAGCCACGAGGACTCAGCAATCCCATAACTATGGGTAGCAAGACTATCAAAGCTTAATGGGTATGGAAGGGTAAGGTGGTGAGGTTGTAGCAAGCACTAAGCATTATATGGTGGCTAACTTACGAGTACAAGAATAAGAAGAGTAAACTACGCATAGCGGACGCAATCTAGTAATGATCATGAAGTGATCCTGAACACCTACTTACGAGTCAAACATAACCCCACCGTGTTCTCTTCCCGAACTCCATCGAAGAGAGACGATCACGGTTACGCACGCGGTTGGTGTATTTTAATTAGAATTAGTGTCAAGTTCTCTACAACCGGAGGTTATAAATATCCAAGTTGCCACATAATCGCGGACACGGCTTCACGTCAGATTTAACCCTGCAGGGGTGTTCCAACCTGGTCCATCACAAACCAACACAAGCTGCGGTGGAAGACCTCAACCTCAAGAAAACCCGATCAACCTCGAGTCAGCCCGAAGCATCCTCGGAATCCCGGATGGGCCAGACGTCGGGTTAGCTGAGACCCTGGTTGCCCAGGGGGCGCCGGACATCGCCCAGTTTGGACCAGCACCATCAGCACTGCCCCCCCTGTATTATGTTGAATTAAGAATCCTCGGGTAGCGCTAACTCCCTATGCAAATTAATTATTTAATTCAGTATTATTATGTTGGCAAATGTTAAAACCAAAGTTGGGCCTTGCTGGAAGCGGTTATTCAAAGCGAACTGTCAAGAGGGTCCCATACCCCTGAGCATGTTAGGAACGCTAATCAAGGATCATAACACCGGTATTACGGAAACTAGGGCGGCATGAGTGGAACAAAATACCAGGCAAAAGGTCGAGCCTTCCACCCAAAACCAAGTATATAGATGCATTAATTAAATAAGAGATATTGTGATATCCCGTGATATCCATGTCCCAACATGGAACAACCTGCAACTGCACCTGCAACTAGCAACACTATAAGAAAGGCCTAAGCAAAGCGGTAACATAGACAAACAATGGTTTGCTGGGTAAGGGTGGTTAGAGGCTGTATCAAGGCGTATGGGAGGCTGACATATATGTGGTAGGAAGCGCGACATAGCGATAGCAACGAGACAACTAGCAAGCAAAGATAGTAAAGATATCCAAGGTCATGATCATCTTGCCTGAAATCCCGCTCGGAAGGTCATGATCATCTTGCCTGATATCCAAGGTCCATGAAGAAGACAAACCAAAGTAGTCGAACGAATCCTCACAATCGCAACGAAACCGGAACTATCGAGAAGAAGCACAACCGGAAAGAAGCAAACAACATGGTAAACACACAAGCATAAACATGGCATGATGCACAACCAAATATGATGCATGACAAGATTAAATGTTGTTGAACATGGCAAGATATGAAGCATAAGCAATCCATAGAACTAGGCAAGTTTAAATGAGGCTGGAAACACAAACAACAATTCCGGTATATCCCCAAACGCAAAATTTGAAAATTGGTGCTGATCTGAATTAAACACAATGTTGAAGTTTTTAAACAGCAAGTTAACACGCACCATGATGTTCTACACATTTTTCTAATCAAGTTACATATATAGAACATTTAATTCGGAGCTACGGTCTAGAAGATATGAACTAAACAAGTTTAACATGGCAATAATGCAAAATGCATGCAAACATCCACCACAAACACTCAAACCAAGGATGCAACATGACAATATGAAACTACACACCAATCTAAGCAATTTTCATATAGGGCATGATCAAAACGGAGCAACGGTTCAACTATTACAATCAACACAAGTTGTATTAACAATCTGCCCAAAACAGCAACATAGTACTTTGCAAGTATCAAAACAACATGCTACAGTGCTAGAACATGGCATCAAATGGCACATCATGGTAGTTCATAGCATGGAGCTCAAATCATTCAACATGGGCATAATCATAGGAGCAATAGATTCATGGCAATCATCAATACAATATGCTTCTGTGGAACATGCTGATTCTAGAAAATCTGGGATGCCAACAGTTATATCATGATGCTGACTTGGGACGCACATAACAGCAAGCAAAGCAATTTTACTATTTATGAAATTGATATGAGCATGCAGTAGACATGGCAATCTTCAAATTACTCCATTGACACAAAGTCATAGGATGCACAGATTAATTACTATGATTTTTACAAAATGGAACATTCTGTTAACAGGTTGACAGATTTAACATGATGGCAACTTGAGAGCAACAAAGAGACATGCTACATGAGCTTTAGATGGCAACCAAAGGCATGGCATCAAAGTACACATCACATTGCCAGATCACATGAAGGAATCAAATACATATGTGCTCTAGATTAGTGGCAACCATCAAGCAAAGTTGGCAAGTTTTTATCACAGACAGTTTGTAACTTAGAACAACAACATTGACAAGGCATGTTTACAAGCACATGGCAGTCACATCATGGCATATCTTGGCATGAAATAAATACTAACAGCAAGAAGACATGAAAATGCTCCAAACTCATGTTGACAAGATGCTCATATGACATTTGCATTAAATCACACAAAAATGACAAAGTGACAAATCTTAACAGTTTTCTGCAGTAACATCATGAGGCACTTTTGCAACAGAGATTATGACATGTATATGAGTCCTAATATGCATGCAACAGCAACCATCATGTAGAGAACGAAGAGTAGATCATTTTTCATATATGGGACATTTGCATAGGATGAACAGGTGCAAAGATACAACACTCACAAGATGCATATATGCTGAGAAAATAGACAAAGACTTGGTCGTTTTAGCCATTGAAAAATGGGAGGAGGGGATCCGGGATGGGGCGGTGCAGTGGACGGGGAGGTCCGTTTGGATCGGGGGTCGACGCCGTACCGGGACAAAGGCGTGCAGGTCGGCGCTGAGTCCGTTGACCTCGCGTACGGAGACGCGGCAGGGGGTGGCGCGGCTGGGAAGGACTCCTACGAGGCGCGGGGGCGCGGATCCGGATCGAAGGCGGGGCCGCCGGATCTGGATGCAGGCGCGGTCGGAGCGGAGGCTAACGGCGGCAGCTGGCGGCGGCTCCATGGCAGCGAGCTCGGGCTCCTGTCCAAGGAGAGAGAGGGAGCTTAGAGGGAGGAGAAGGAGACAAGGAGGCCGAAGGAGAGCAGCGAAGGGTCGGCCTGGTGGTCGCCGGCAAAGAGGTTGGCTTGAGGGCGAGGCGGCGGGGCGAGCTCCTGCTCCGGCGAGCTCCTGCCAGAGCGGCGACGAGGTTCCTCTGCTCGGGAGTGAGCTCGGAGGGAGCGGCGGCGTACGGGTGCGATGGCGCGAGGGCGCGGGCACTCGGCCCGGATGCGGCCCGGGGCAGGCCCGCGATGGGCTCGGCGGGCCGCATGATGGGAGGCGTGGGGAGGACAGGTGGCGGCGCGTGAGTGGCTCGCGATGGCGGCGCAGACGGCGGCGCAGCCCGTGGCTGGCTGCCAAGTGGCGGGGTGCGGCTGGGCAGCGCCGGAATTCGAGCAGAAGTGGTGAGATGGCGACGGCTGGGTTGCAGGGGCGCGGAAATTGAGGAGGAAGCTAGGGTTTCCAAAAATGAAGGGCTGGGCCTTCCTTTTATAGGCAGGAGGGCTAGATGGAGGGGGTTTGAAGCCGTTTTTGAGCCGTTCGATCTAGATCGGACGGCTCCGGTCGGAGGGGGGCTAGGCTGGGCTAGGTGGGCTGTGTAGGAGGATGTGGGCTGATAAGAGAGGGAGGATGGCAGCCCGGCACGGTTTTTGGAACACCGAAAACGTCCAACGTTTTATCCGGCTATAGTGCCGCTATAGGTTATCCGTTGGGGCATCAAATGAACTCCGAATGGAACGAAATTTGACAGGCGGTCTACCTACCATATAATAAGACCGCACGCCAACTTTCAACCCATTCTGAGAACATTTTTATCTCACTTATAAAATAATATTTTGGAGGTGCCGCGGGCGCGTGCGAGTGTATCGGGTCTCGAAACGGACAACGGAAGCGACGCGGAGAAGCCGGCAACTACGAACGGATGCAAGTTTTATGAAAACATGCGGATGAAATGCACATGATGACATGGCAAGGTGCAACAAGAAAATGAATCACATGGCAATGACGGAAAATAAATGGAAGGCATCTGGAGCATCGGTCTCGGGGCGTCACAACTCTCCCCCACTAACAGAGGATCTCGACCCGAGATCTTAGGAAGGAACCGGAAGATTGAAGAGGAAGATGAAAACAAAGTTGCTCTTGGACAAACGAGTGACATCAAAGAACTTTGAAAGGTAGAAAATAAATTGGAAGAAACAATACAACGGAGATGAACGAAGTCGAGAGCACTCTGGTTAGAAAAAGATAGAAAAGGAATAAGAACGAAAGAATTCGTATAGCATCCCGGCAGAAAAGAAAAACCGAGGTTGACAAGATGAAAGACTTGAAAAGAGGACACAACACTCCGGTAAAGTGGATAAGCAAGGAAATAACATGGTCTTGGCGAAACGAGATAATGGGTTGAAGAGAGCAACATCACCATGCCTCCGAAACGAAAGAATAGAAGCTAAATCGTTGGAAAGAAAAGAAAGGGGAAAAGAACAGACAACTCCCACCATAATTGAATTTGAAAAGCATCCTCGCAAAGAAGGATGGAACAGAGTTGTTGGAAAATCAAGAACGAAAAGAATAATCTTGTTGTGGGCTTATGGAAAACATCTCCTAACTTGAGGTGAAATTCTGCCACTAACGGAACAATTGATTGCTTGAGAGCAACATGGAGATGAAAAACTTCTTCCACCGAGAGGATAAAGAACAAGCTTGGATCATGGATAATCACCACAAATAGCAACAATCCATGGGAAAGGCTTTGGTGAAATCTATACCAAGATAGCTACGAGAAAGAAATGATGGTTTTAAATATATCATTCTTGACAATTTTTCTTCGAGACTCCTCATGAATCAAGAATGGTATAACACCATCTCCATAGATAAGGGAGAATGACTTGCACTTCGGAATGCGAGGCGAAGAATACTTGAGCTCCTCCAACAAGAATCTTGACGAACACTTCGAGAATGAATTAAAGCCTTGATGAACCACCATGAAGAACTCCGGTAAACAAAAGGATTATAGAAACGAAGGTTGAAAAGAACAAGATGAAGCCTTGCAATGATTTAGATGGAGCTTCGTGACGAGATAATGAGAAAAACTTTGAACTCCGGAAAAGAAAGACGAGCAACATTGAATCGAGAATTTATTCATCATGAACAAACTCCGGAAGAAGGAATTAAATCACCTCCATGAAACAAGAATAAGAATTATGATATGTCTATCCTTCATCAAAATATTGATGAAAAGTAATGGATTTGCATACTACTTATTCTTCTTGAAAAGGATTGAAGAGAGATATAGCACAAACTTGGGAAGGTCTTCAATGAACCGCCGGTAGGATTGGAAAAGAACGAATGAATTGATACGATAACAAGGAGGAGGAATGTTGACTGAACCACCGTAAGAATTGAAAACAAACGAAGAAACGAGAATGAATCGCCGGGAAGAATTAGAAATGAGCGAAGATACTTGAGGGAATTTAGACACAAGAGAACGAAGAGATCACGAGCTGACTAAAGAATACTTGAACGAAGCACCCGGAAGAATTGGGGAACGAGAGATGAATGTCGAGAATGATGAATTCTTCTCAAATGATGGCCTTCGGAGAATCGAAAATGGAAAGAACTCATGAAATGCTTCGAATGGGTATGAAATGAATTTCTCACAATCGAAACCAATTGTGAGGATGGCATGCATCTAGAACCACGAATCTTCAAGAGAACGGATGAGAGAAATTCTTCTTTGGTCTTCCCATGCTGAGAATGATGACGAGAACCACCATGAAGAATTTATGAGATACTCCGGAATAATGACGAATAGAAAGGTTGAGCCAAATTTGAAAAGAATTTGAAAGAGATCTTGGAGAGGGATATGACTGATGGAATCCATTCTTACGTCATGCTTAGAAAGAATTCGAGAATAACTCCGTGAAAATTAGAAGAGTCAGGTAAGATCCTGGGAAAAGACCTGTGGGTTAGGGCCCACTAAAAAAAATAACAACCTCGAAATATGTCGAACGGATCTTGAATGGAAAGATGAGTCTTCTGAGATAATTTCTGCACTCCGGATATGAATAGAGAGGGGTGAATAAACAAGAGAGCCTTGGGTAAGAATTTCCAACATGGGAAAAATAATTGAATCAATGAAAGGAAAATGATCAACACCGAAAGCTTGAATTAAATCCACCGGAAAGAAAATGAGACTGACAAATGATGAACTAGAACTCTTGAGCACCTTCACGAGGAATCACCGGATAAGAACTTTGAAAGAATGGAGAGACTTCTCATGAATAAAATGGATATTTGATTTGAAAATTTTGACTTTGCAAAGAAAAGGGTGGGAGGGTGGGGAAAATAAGGACAACCTGGGATGGGTGAAATGAACGTCGTTGAGAAAAACTGAGAATTGATCTTGCAAATGTTGAAAGGATCGAATTAATTCGAGGAGAAGCACGTCGGTTGAAAAAGAGTTTACATGACAATCTCGATGATCAAGAAGGATTAGCACTCTCATAGAAATATGAGAACACCGCTTAGGAAAGGTATGGAATCAACAGTTGACTTCGAAGCAACTCGAATACCACAACTCAAAACAAAACAAAGGATTTGGCCTGCAGAATAAGCCGGAACAAACATATGATAGAGATTTCGTCCGAAATTTTCGTGGTAAGGCCCACACGGGCTCGATCTTACAGTGGCCATCCGTACAAGGTAGTGTCTGAGACTACGAAGCGTCCCCAAATCGTAGCGAAGCTACAAGGATTCTTTAAGACGCAATGAGCACCGCTGTAAAAACGACCGTGAGCAGGCGGACCACTAGACGTCGAACCCCAATCTCATATCATGCATCTGTCGGAAAGATATCCTAGGTAACTACTTAAATTCCCACCTAAGAACTCCCAAAACTTCTTGGTTATGCGATCAGGTTGCGGGTCCAGGAACCTACTCAGCAAACAACAACCTAATCAGCTGCAACTGCATCCTCAACCCTTAACACACAACCGAGAAACTTCGAAAATTCGTCTACCTCAGACCTTAAAAAACACAACGATACTAGTCACGGTGGATCATCCGAGCTATCTCCTCCAGTACTGGGGAAAAGTCACGGCACTATTTGCCACCACAAAAAGTATAGAAGCGTTTCGATGTCGGCGCCCTCTGGTATTCAGGAACTGAAACGATAGCGAATGTGACAAGAACACCTTGGAGCTCAACTCCCCGGGTCCAATCCATACGGTCAGGAGGCACCAAGACAGAATTCCCGTCACAACGATATCATAACGATTCCAAAATACCCGCGTGACCCTAAAAAAAATTTGAGTGAGAAGAGTAGTAGAATCAAAACACCTACGTCACAATTCCTCACCAGAGCGACGAAGGGGATAAGTAGTAAAAAGAAATTCCTACTCTCCAATATAGCTAGACTCAAAATAGTTTTTCTTCTATACTCGCCAACGGTTCGATCAATCAAGGGGGCTCCTATGGTCGGTCGAGGCTCTGATACCAACTTGTCACGCCCAATATCCGATCCTATCCTCGAAGAACTCGGAGGTCCCACCAGAGATAGAAGCGCATATCGAAGACGCTTGCAAGGTGGATAGCATTACATCATACCATGTACATAATAGATGGGGATACATACAAATACATACAGTCATCATAGGAATACATCAATACATAGCAAACACCATACAGAAGAGCAGAATCCGACTACGGATGAAACACAAACGAAAAACACGAACGACATCCACCCTGCTAGCCCAGGCTGCCGACCAGGAACCTATCCCAAGATCGACGAAGAGGAAGAAGCAGAAGAAGAACTCCAAAAGAAAACGCGCATCGCTCTCACGACAAATCATCGCATTATCTGTACCTGCATCGGTTGTTGTAGTAATCTGTGAGCCACGAGGACTCAGCAATCCCATAACCATGGGTAGCAAGACTATCAAAGCTTAATGGGTATGGAAGGGTAAGGTGGTGAGGTTGCAGCAAGCAATAAGAAATATATGGTGGCTAACTTACGAGTACAAGAATAAGAAGAGTAAACTACGCATAACGGACGCAATCTAGTAATGATCAAGAAGTGATCCTGAACACCTACTTACGAGTCAAACATAACCCCATCGTGTTCTCTTCCCGAACTCCCTCGAAAAGAGACGATCACGGTTACGCACGCGGTTGGTGTATTTTAATTAGAATTAGTGTCAAGTTCTCTACAATCGGAGGTTATCAATATCCAAGTCGCCACATAACCGCGGGCACGGCTTCGTGTAAGATTTAACTCTGCAGGGGTGTTCCAACCTGGTCCATCACAAACCAACACAAGCTGCGGTGGAAGACCTCAACCTCAAGAAAACCCGATCAACCTCGAGTCAGCCCGAAGTATCCTCGGAATCCCGGTGCACAAGACATTTCGACAATGGTAACACAAGTCCAGCAAGACCTCCCGGTATACCGACAATCCTGATAGGAGTCGCACGTATCTCGTTCTCAGGGCACACCGGATGGGCCAGACGTCGGGTTAGCTGAGACCCTGGTTGCCCAGGGGGCGCCGGACATCGCCCAGTTTGGACCAGCACCATCAGCACTGCCCCCCTGTATTATGTTGAATTAAGAATCCTCGGGTAGCGCTAACTCCCTATGCAAATTAATTATTTAATTCAGTATTATTATGTTGGCAAATGTTAAAACCAAAGTTGGGCCTTGCTGGAAGCAGTTATTCAAAGCGAATTGTCAAGAGGGTCCCATACCCCCGAGCATGTTAGGAACGCTAATCAAGGATCATAACACCGGTATTACGGAAACTAGGGCGGCATGAGTGGAACAAAACACCAGGCAAAAGGCCGAGCCTTCCACCCAAAACCAAGTATATAGATGCATTAATTAAATAAGAGATATTGTGATATCCCATGATATCCATGTCCCGACATGGAACAACCTGCAACTACACCTGCAACTAGCAACGCTATAAGAAAGGGCTGAGCAAAGCGGTAACATAGCCAAACAATGGTTTGCGGGGTAAGGGTGGTTAGAGGCTGTATCATGGCATATGGGAGGCTGACATATATGTGGTAGGAAGCGCGACATAACGATAGCAACGAGACAACTAGCAAGCAAAGATAGTAAAGATATCCAAGGTCATGATCATCTTGCCTGAAATCCCGCTCAGAAGAAGAATGAGTCCATGAAGAAGACGAACCAACGTAGTCGAACGAATCCTCACAATCGAAACGAAACCGGAACTACCGAGAAGAAGCACAACCGGAAAGAAGCAAACAACATGGTAAAGACACAAGCATAAACATGGCATGATGCACAACCAAATATGATGCATGATAAGATTAAATGTTATTGAACATGGCAAGAGATGAAGCATAAGCAATCCATACAACTAGGCAAGTTTAAATGAGGCCGGAAATACAAACAACAATTCTGGTATATCCCCATATGCAAAATTCGAAATTTGGTGCTGATCTGAATTAAACACAATGTTAAGTTGTTAAACAGCAAGTTAACATGCACCATGATGTTCTACACATTTTTCTAATCAAGTTACATATATAGAACATTTAATTCGGAGCTACGGTCTAGAAGATATGAACTAAACAAGTTTAACATGGCAATAATGCAAAATGCATGAAAACATCCACCACAAACACTCAAACCAAGGATGCAACATGACAATATGAAACTACACACCAATCTAAGCAAGTTTCATATAGGGCATGATCAAAACGGAGCAACGGTTCAACTATTACAATCAACACAAGTTGTATTAACAATCTGCCCAAAACAGCAACATAGCACTTTGCAAGCATCAAAACAACATGCTACAGTGCTAAAACATGGCATCAAATGGCACATCATGGTAGTACATAGCATGGAGCTCAAATCATTCAACATGGGCATAATCATGGGAGCAATGGATTCATGGCAATCATCAATACAATATGCAACTGTGGAACATGCTGATTCTAGAAAATCTGGGATGCCAACAGTTATATCATGATGCTGAATTGGGATGCACATAACAGCAAGCAAAGCAATTTTACTATTTATGAAAATGATATGAGCATGCTGTAGACATGGCAATCTTCAAATTACTCCATTGACACAAAGTCATAGGATGCACAGATTAATTACTATGACTTTTACAAAATGGAACATTCTGTTAACAGGTTGACAGATTTAACATGATGGCAACTTGAGAGCAACAAATAGACATGCTATAGGAGCTTTACATGGCAACCAAAGGCATGGCATCAAATTACACATCACATATGCCAAATCACATGAAGGAATCAAATACATATGAGCTCTAGATTAGTGGCAACCATCAAGCAAAGTTGGCAAGTTTTTATCACAGACAGTTTGTAACTTAGAATAGCAACATTGACTAGGCATGTTTACAAGCTCATGGTAGTCACATCATGGCATATCTTGGCATGAAATAAATACTAACAGCAAGAAGACATGAAAATGCTCCAAACTCATGTTGACAAGATGCTCATATGACATTTGCATTAAATCACACAAAAATGACAAAGGGACAAATCTTAACAGTTTTCTGCAGTAACATCATGAGGCACTTTTGCAACAGATATTATGACATGTATATGAGTCCTAATATGCACGCAAAAGCAACCATCATGTAGAGCACGAAGAGTAGATCATTTTTCATATATGGAACATTTGCATAGGATGAACAGGTGCAAAGATACAACACTCACAAGATGCATATATGCTGAGAAAATAGACAAAGACTTGGTCATTTTACCCAGCGAAAAACGGGACGAGGGGATCCGGGTTGGGGCGGTGCAGCGGACGGGGAGGTCTGTTTGGATCGGGGATCGATGTCGTACCGGGACGAAGGCGTGCAGGTCGGTGCCGGGTCCGTTGACCTCGCGCACGGAGATGCGGCAGGGGGTGGCGCGGCCGGGAAGGACGCATGTGAGGCGCGGGGGCGCGGATCCGGGCAGGGGCGGGCAGGATCCAAGGCGGGGCCGCCGGATCTGGATGCGGGCGCGGTCGGAGCGGAGGCTGACGGCGGCAGCTAGCAGCGGCTCCATGGCAGCGAACTCGGGCTCCTGTCCAAGGAGAGAGAGGGAGCTTAGAGGGAGGAGAAGGAGAGAAGGAGGCCAAAGGAGAGCAGCGGAGGGTCGGCCTGGTGGTCGCCGGCTGCGAGGTTGGCTTGAGGGCGAGGCGGCGGGGCGAGCTCCTGCTCGGGCGAGCTCCTGCCAGAGCGGCGACGAGGTTCCTTTGCTCGGGAGCGAGCTCGGAGGGAGCGGTAGCGTACGGGCGCGACGGCGCGAGGGTGCGGGCACTCGGCCCGGATGCGGCCCAGGGTGGGCCCGCAATGGGCTCGGCAGGCCGCGCGCTTGGAGGCGCAGGGAGGACATGTGGCGTTGCGCGAGTGGCTCGTGGTGGCGGCGCAGCCCGTGGCTGGCTGCCAAGTGGTGGGGTGCGGCTGGGCGGCACCGGAATTCGAGCAGAAGGGGTGAGATGGCGGTGGTTGGGTTGGAGGGGCGCGGAAATTAAGGAGGAAGCTACGGTTTCCAAAAATGAAGGGCTAGGCAGGAGGGCTAGATGGAGGGGGTTTGAAGCCGTTTTTGAGTCGTTCGATCTAGATCGGACGGCTCCGGTCGGTGGGGGGGCTAGGCTGGGCTAGGTGGGTTGTGTAGGAGGATGTGGGCTGAGAAGAGAGGGAGGATGGCAGCCCAGCACGGTTTTCGGATCACCGAAAATGTGTGACGTTTTATCCGGCTATAGTGCCGTTATAGGTTATCCGTTGGGGCATGAAACGAACTCCGAATGGAATGAAATTTGACAGGCGGTCTACCTACCAAATAATAAGACCGCACGCCAACTTTCAACCCATTCTGAGAACATTATTATCCCACTTATAAAATAATATTTCAGAGGTGCCGTGGGCGCGTGCGAGTGTGTCGGGTCTCGATACGGACAACGAAAGGGACGCGGAGAAGCCGGCAACTATGAACGGATGCAAGTTTTATGAAAACATGCGGATGAAATGCACATGATGATATGGCAAGGTGCAACAAGCAAACGAATCGCATGGCAACGACGGAAAATAAATGGAAGGCATCTGGAGCATCGGTCTCGGGGCGTCACACAGTCAAGGCGACGGTTTAAAACTCTGTCGAGGAAAGGGGGTAAAAACCGTTTGTATAGCAGCTCGTTGTACTAGTGTTACATCATTTGTGCAATTGCAGTTTAGCTTCTAACATTTACTTGTTGCTTGTAGGTACACATGTCAGCGGTATTGATCCACACTTTGACCTGGAGGAACACCTCGCCTCCGTTGCCGCCGACTTGGTGCGGGCTCTGGCCCAGATGAAATGCCCCAGCAACTACCCCTAGGGATTTACCAAGTATGAACTGGCCAGTTCAATTTTACCAATACCAGTTGCAATGGCTATGTTTTGCATGGTTGATGTATTAAGCATGTTGTAGTAAACATGCCCAACCCATCTTAGCTATTTTCCCAACCTTTTTCTAGAGAACTGGGCCATTCTCTGCTCTAGCAGCACTTGCCTTGCGATGTTTAACTCTGTCAATTTCAATTTCATCAGTACCAGTTTCAATGGCTATACTAGGTTGTCAGTAATGCACACTGTGATGTTCAAGTATGAACTGTCCAGTTCAATTGCACCAATACCAGTTACAAACTTACAATGCCTGACTTAGGTTGCTATTAAGCCTGTTGTAGTAAACAGTTCTATCCATTTTTTACTCTGTCCCTTTGCCACCGCGCTACCCTTCGCAATGAAGATATCATTGGAGATGTTGTCGTTTTATTACCATTTGCTATTTTTGGTGGATGTTAACCTTGTTGTAGTTAACATGCCTTTCCATGTACTTACGTAGGGCCACAATGGGCGATGCTTGTTGTGTGCCATCGAGGTTAGTTGCATCCCATGTCCTGTAGTACTTTACATCATTTGTGCAATTGCATTTTAGCTTCTAACATTTACTGGTTGCTTGTAGGTACATATTTCAGCGGTACTGATCCACGCTTCGACCCCTTTTGCGTATGGGGCAATGAGATATTCATGAACACACGTCAAGTGAGGAAACTAAGAAAGATTGTTAGGCGAGAGAGATGGGTGATGGGAATTAAACTCTTTATTTACACTTTATCCAAGACAACAGTGAACTTTAGGATGGTAAGTAATCTATTGCCTTTTTACCCTGCCCACAACGAGTTACTCTATTAGACATGTATATCTGAAAGTTTTCTCTTTTTAGTGGTTTCCAAAGCAATTTACTCATGATTACCTTGCAAAATACATGACCGGAGTGGAGGCAACTAAGGTTAAAGTATATAATTCATACTACCATTACAATGGTCTAGAAGTCTTCCTGAAGGCGGTGAAGGATGGCCGGGCGGTCATCACAAGGGGTTGGACAAAAGTTGTGTGCACCTT
This sequence comes from Elymus sibiricus, assembly GCA_039707655.1. Classification (NCBI taxonomy): domain Eukaryota; kingdom Viridiplantae; phylum Streptophyta; class Magnoliopsida; order Poales; family Poaceae; genus Elymus; species Elymus sibiricus. The sequence goes on from CM077670.1 coordinate 202,633,098, forward strand.
TGGCATGGAGGAGGGCACATTATGGGCATTCCGCTTCTTCAACACCATCGGCAGCCAAAATGATTTACACTTCTTTGTCCACCTTTACCGTCTTTAAATACTGTGGTTCATCATAGTTAATCTGCTGCCTAATTATGTAATTATTGAACATATTGTACTGAGATTTTGATTTATGGATTGGTTGTTGAACCATTGTGATAAGAATATGAAATATTTGAATTTCACACTTCATAACTCAAAATTTGAAATTTTCAATTCGAATAATAAATTACCGGAAAAAATAAATTAAACAGCAGGGAATAAAATACTGTATATGCAGTTAAAAAGAAAGCAGCGTATGCGATGGAAAAATATAGTACACACGATTCTTTGACGAAAACCGTCTGCGATTCTCAACGGTCGGACACATGGTTCCAGCTCATATGTGTGTGGGATTGCCAGCAGTACCACACACGTTTCCATACCATATGTGTGTGCGATTCGTGGTTTTGTCACGGCATATGTCCTCGTAGGAGAACTTAGGTGTGAGGCCATTATACCTGGGTGGTGGCTTGAATGGGATTGGCCGGAATCGAGAGACGCGTGTTTACCCAGGTTCAGCCCCTCGCGGTGGAGGTAAAAGCCTACATCCTGCTTGATTGCTATTGATGATGATGATCTCGATTACAAGGGTGCTGTTTCGCTACCTCTATTTCGAGAGCTACTAATTTTTTTTGTCTCTAACCTCTCCCCCTTGGGGTGCCTTGCCCCTCCTTATATAAGTTGGAGGGACCGGCTTACACGTAGAGTCCTAGTAGGACTACAACTAGTCTCTTTTCTATTACAAGCCGGATACTAGTCCGGGTCTTATTCGAACGGTCCAAAACTGGCCTGTTGGGCCACCCCCATGTTGGGCCACATTCTACCTCCGTGTGGGCACCCGTATTCTCTTCCGCACCAATCAACCTAGGCCGGGTTTGTCTTCCGCCGGGTCATACTTCCTCCTCTGGGTCTTGCTTCCCTTGCCAGGTCATACTTCCCTTGTCGAGTCTTGCTTCCCTTGCCGGGTCTTGATATTCCTGGCTGGGTTCCATGCAGGCTCCTAGCTCATAGTGAAATGGCCCAAGTTGTTTCCTTGATAACCCGGGCCTAGGCCTTCTGGTCTAGCCGGGTCATGTCTTGGACTGCCGGGTCTAGCTGCGGGTAATTCCCTCGATATTTGCCCCCAGGTTAGCTTGAATTTATTCATGCTAAGCTCCTGAAATAAGAATAATCAATGTGTTAAGGGACCGGCTCGCTCAACTAGCCGGCTTACTCAATGAACCAGCTCCTCAAAAATCTGGGTCTCTTTGTCATATCAATAGGCCGGCTTCAGAATCAACTTGCCGACGCTGGTTCCACGCAGAAAACTATTAGAAAAATAACCCGTCTGACGTTTGAGTTGGTCCTCCAGTGCTTCGGCTTGATAAAAATATTGGGAATAAGAAATCCATATGATGTTGAGCCGGCTTTCAATGCTTCCTATGAATAGCTTGGAGTAGATAAGCTTTTGCAAATTTTTCCACTGAGAACATGAAACCTGGCTCGATCAAAACTGAGAGCTTTGAAGATGTTCTTCCTTTATCTCCATATTATCTGTAGCCCCCCAAGCTCCGAGTGTATCACTTCATGATGACTTGGTGCTTTGCATACAAAAATATTTTAACTGAGTAGCCCCCAAGTGTCGGGTTGTCTTGCCTGCAACAACCTGGGACTTTGAACTTAGCCTTGAATGTTGTAGATATATAGCTGTAAATAGTTTAGCCCCCAAGTGCCGGATTGACTGGCCTGCGGCAAGCTGGGACTTTATAATTGTCTTATACTTATAAACCTTCAGCCAGTGTAGCCCCCAAGTCTTAAGAGTAGAATGTAGTGATAGCTTAAGACTTGCTTAAATATAAATGTTGCAACTTTGAAGAAATCCAGGTTGTTCATCTGAATCGCCAGTTATAAACTGAATGTTTTGCATTTCACATGTGTAGCCCTCAAGGGCCGGCTCATCAGTATGTGATGGGCTGGGTCTTCAATTTGGACCTTATGATCTGTTTAAACAACTGAACGTTGTAGCCCGCAAGTGCCGGGTCGCATGCCTGCAGCGACTTGGGACTTTTTAGAAAATTTGTAGATCTTGAACTAAGTAGTGTAGCCCCCAAGGGCTGGGTTGACTGCCTCCAGCAACTTGGGGCTTGTATTGAGAATGACCCTTTAATGTAGAAGAAAAACAACTCTGCTGTAGCCCCCAAGTGCCGGGTCGCCAGCCTGCGGCGACTTGGGAATTTTTGAATGATCATTAATCACTTGTTTTGATGTAGGAAATGCTTGATCAAGCCAACTCGAGATTTCCGGGTTGAAGAAGAATAGGCTGGTGTCAACCCGAAAAATCTAACTACCTTAACAACTGTTCCGCCGGCTTGATTGTTGAAACAATATTGATAAGGGTCGCCCAGACGGGGCTTGTAATAACTGTTCATCTGAAAGTCCGTAGAGCTGCCAGTGCCATCGAGCACTTAGTATTTTTCTTTAAAACTGATGATGCTTTGTGATGAAAGAAATCTTTGGCCATGGTTGCAGTACAACCGGAATTGTTATTTTTGTAACTGACTCCTCAAGTTTGCATTTGCTTGAAGAGGAATCATAAGCTGTGGTTGCCATGCAACCCGGCAAATCATGTTGCCGCAGAAAGTATAATTTATATGGTAATTGATAAGATCTGGTCTATCGAAAGATAAAGCCGGCTTGTGCAAAAATTATGAGCAGTATATACTGATAATAAATTGTAATATAAGTTAGAATTCAAAAATATGTGATAAAAAAGGAAAAAAACAACCAATATATAGCAAATCAAATAATATAAAAAGCCGGCTTTCGAGGCTCGACATAAAGACCGGCTTTCGAGGCTCGAGTCTGAGTTTGCTTTCCTGTGGAAGCAGGCCTTGTAGCCCCTTTTGGTTTGTCCTTGCTATTTGAAAGCTGGCTCTCACGTGACTTAAGCCGGTGTTTTACCTTTGATAAGTTCAGGGTCGACACAGTCCATAATAGGCATCAGTGTGATTGACTTATCAAAAGTACAGTCGGGTCACATTTTTGGAGTAGCATCAAGCTAACAAGCAGGTATAACCAAGTATAATGATGGCATATGCCAGGTCAAGAGGGATGTTAGTAGCTAAACTTGATGAGTTGGAAGCCCCCAAATGACCAGTGATCAAAGAATAAAGACTCAACAACACGCTATTATGAAGTGAAACGACAAAAGTCTGGCGTCCAGAGGTGCCGGCTTTATTCCATTGATCATTATTGAGCAGGATACCCATGTTTAGACTGCGCATCATGGCGACTAGTCTTCTTTGGTAACCTTTTTTATGTTTTGTGAATATGGCAGGACACCTATGTTTGAACTGCGCATCGTGGCAGCTAGTCCTCTTTGGCAACCTTTAATTTTTCGCCAACAAGGCAGGATACCTATGTTTGAACTACGCATCGTGGCAGCTAGTCCTCTTCGGCAACCTTTATTTTTCACCAACAAGGTAGGATACCCATGTTTGAACTGTGCATCATGGCAGCTAGTTCTCTTTGGTAGCCTTTATTTTTTCACCAATAATGCAGTAGCCCTTGGGACTAGGTTGTCTTCCCTGCAACGACCCAGGGTTCCTTTATTTGTTGAAACCGGCCAAATCTGCCGAGTCATGTCTGTGTAGCCCCCGAGTCTTAAGTTGACTCGAGGAGTCGGCTTGAGATTATTTATACTTGACTGTGGCATAAACCGGCGGAGAGTCGACAGCTGAAAGCCGAAGTTTATTGAAGCCGGAGGTGATAAGGCGAGTTGATGATCTTTGCGATGATCGGCGTATATCCCCAGTATATGTCGTTCAGTGAACCCGGTTTCTGCCAAATTGAGTTCGTACGCCTCTTGGTTCGGCTCTCCTGGCTCCTCCAGGGCCGTTTTTTTTTTCCTATTTTCTGCGGGACACTACCACCGTACTCTTTTTAGCGAGCCGGGTTATCCCATGATATTGTTAGGCCTTTTGTAGGGTTTCTTGATTTTGACCTCCGCTACCGGTTTTTTACTTTGCCGGCTCTTCCAGAGTTTATTCCTTTGGCTCCTCGAGGGCTGTTTTCTTTTCTGTTTCTCCACTGTTGGCTTTTGAGTTGCCGACTTTATAGTGGCCGGCTCTCCTGGCTCTTTCAGGGATGTTTCCTCCATGGCCGGCTCTTCTTGCTCTTTGATGTGCTGAGGTAGACCGGACCACGGGTATGGCCTGGCGTGTTGATGTAGACCAGACCATAGGGACAGCGGGTAGAGCATGCGTCCATCTCCCAACCCGATGTGTTGGTGTTGACCGAGGGCTGCAGGTACGACGGGATGCACGTGTGCGTCCGTCTGGTAGGCCCGCGCGTACAGTCGCTGGCGCAGTCCTCGGCATGTCGTTATACACTGGTCCGCTCGGATGGTGACCGACGCGCCTATTCGTCGGGCAGCGTGGCACGAACGGATGCCGGCTCAGGGCGATGCTGGCATGAGCTCCATGTCCGCGGTATATCATCACTTTTATATAGTGAACACTTATCCTGCGTATAAAAATATTACAGGCCAGAGTCATTGTTCTCAAATAAATAAATATATGCTGGTAAAATAAATAGGGCGAATAGCACCTGATGTTGTTTCGGGATAACCAGCCAGCGGGACTTGATCCTTGTGATCTGACGTAGCGTATAGGAATAAAACTAGTAGTCCAATACTAGGTTTGCTTCTGGTCATCGAGTAGTAGTAGTACCGCGCGAGCAGTAGCAGCAGCTACATTGCGCATGATTCCCTCGGGGCTTGAGCCTGTAACGCAGTAGTAGCAACTTGCGGAACATGACAGATCAGACAGAATGACTGCAATGGATTTTTTTGGCGCTCTGGCATACTGAGGCAAGACGGATCGTAGGGCGACGGGCTGTGCATGCATTCGCCGGGCAGCCCATGCAGGCGGACGCTGGTGCGACCTCCGGGTGTCGTTGTAGACTGGACCACAGGGATGGCGACCTGCCTGTCTGTCCGTCGGGCAGGTTCTTGCAGGCAGACACTAAAGTTGATGTACAGTGAACCGCAGGGGCTGCGATGAAATTCGGCAGCAGAGTCAGTCGCAGCCAAAGCGAAGTCAAAATAAGCTGCAACGGAGATGAAAACGTCCGTGGTAGCAGCGCCTGCGGCGGCGATGGAGGCGAGGCATCCACGGTGGCGTTGGAGACAAAGTGTCTGCGGCAACAGTGGCAGAGATGAAATTGTAGTCGACTGGGGCAAGTCATCGAACCGTTCCCCACGAGATGTCCGCACGGCGTACAGCTAGCTGCTTGATGATTTTTCTCTCTTTTTTTAGCTCCACGTAATGTGCATGCAGTGCAAAAGCATGCCAGCATATTATTTTTTTTTCTTCTTTTTGTCTCGCTCCTCACATGGAGCATCTTGCTAGTCTTGAAGCCTTTTTTCTTTTTCTTTTCTTGTCTGACTCTGGTCTTCACATCATCAATTCTGTTTTTCCTTGGAACTTGAGCGGTTCTTTAGACTTGATTCGGTCTTCACGCCAAAAAAAGTAGTAGCAGCGGTGACGGTCACTTCCCTCGGTATTTGAAGCCTGGGACTCGAGTACACGGAGCAGTAGCAGAAAACTTGACTGATGCGCCGAGGAAAATCAAACTCATTCAATCGGTCCCATCAGAGATTTGTTCTTGGCGGAATTTGTGATTGGATAGATCGCGCGGCGCACGGCACGCCGCCTAAACAAAGAAAATCTTCTGAACTCCTGTCGGACTCGCGACTTGCGGAGGCGCAGCAGTGAAAATTGATCTCCTGTCGAATTCGACTGATCGCCGAAGACACGTGTGGCGGCACACACGACGAAACCCTAATTTCTTTTAAACTCCATCTTGTATATGCCAGCTCCAAAGTTAATCATTATTCTGATCACAAAACGATGAGTTTGCCGGCTCTACCCAATGTTTTCCCATGCCGGGTTATCCTGCGTGATTATTTCATGCCGGCTCTTCTTCATCTAGCTAATCGCGAGCTTCTCAGTCCCTAAAGAGCTCCCTTCAAGAACACAACACCACCATGCACTGGCCCCACGGTGGGCGCCAACTGTCGTGGTTTTGTCATGGCAGATGTCCTCGTAGCAGAACTTAGGTGTGAGGCCATCGTACCTAGGTGGTGGCTTGAACGGGGTTGGCCAGAATCGAGATACCCATGTTTACCCAAGTTCGGCCCCTCGCGGTGGAGGTAAAAGCCTACATCCTGCTTGATTGCTATTGATGTTGATGATCTCGATTACAAGGGTGTTGTTTCACTACCTCTATTTCGAGAGCTACTGATTTGTCTGTCTCTAACCTCTCCCCCTTGGGGTGTCTTGCCCCTCCTTATGTAAGTTGGAGGGACCGGCTTACACGTAGAGTCCTAGTAGGACTACAACTAGTCTCTTTTCTATTACAAGTCGGATACAAGTCCGGGTTTTATTCGAACGGTCCAAAACTGGCCTGCTGGGCCACCCCCTTGTTGGGCCACATTCTACCTCTGTGTGGGCACCCGTATTCTCTTCCGCACCAATCAACCTAGGCGGGGTTTGTCTTCTGCCGGGTCATGCTTCCTCCGCCGGGTCTTGCTTCCCTTGTCGGGTCTTACTTTCCTTGCCGATTCTTGCTTCCCTTGCCAGGTCTTGATATTCCTGGCCGGGTTCTATGCAGGCTCCCAGCTCATAGTGAGACGGCACAAGTTGTTTCCTCGATAACCCGGGCCTAGGCCTTCTGGTCTAGCCGGGTCATGTCTTGGACTGTCGGGTCTAGCCGCGGGTAATTCCCCCGACAGTATGCGTGTGTAATATCGGACAAAAAGAAGACCATGCACATACGAAGTACGTGTGTGATAGGAATACCTATCACACACACTTATGAAATGGACACGTTGGCGATAGTAGAGGCAGCACAGACATTTTACAGTTTTTAACTGTGTGTGGTAATGTACCTATCGCAATAGATCGGTAGATTAAATGTTTGTGATATCCACCTGTCGCGGGAAAACGACAATCTATGGGATCGAGAGGATCCCTTTGCGGTTCGGCTGTGGATCAATGTGCTACGAAGAGCAGGGCTAATAGATGTAAGAACAAGCAACGATTTATCCAGGTTCGAGCCGCTGTGAGCGTAAAACCCTACTCCTGCTTTGGTGGTTTGATTGTGTATGAACTCAAGATTACAAGGAGAGCAGCTTGCCGGCAAGGTGCGCGGGAAGTGCAGCTACAACGCGTAATTCATCTAGGAGTCGACCGTTCTAACTGCAGCCATGGGCCTCCTTTTATAGGCTAAGGGGTTACCACAATGGCTAATACGGTCATTACACGAAGTGAATAGTACTTGCACCGTCACCAAGTCTATCTCCTAACAGGGTAGGAAAAATGCATTAAATGCACCGTCAGGTACTACGCTGGGGAGACGAGGCTTTGGGTAAAAGATCTGTACCACCCGCCCAGCCGGCTTCCTATTACCTTGACACGTCCCAGGGACGGGTGTCATTAAAGTTAATCCTTGCGTGGCATGCTGACACGTGCCCTGGCCAGCTATGTTTGACTGCCTGCCTGCTCGACACCTATCACACGAGCTTATCTAGCTGATGATGAGGTGGAGCGGTAATGGGACAGACAGAGCCCGCTGGCACAGAGCTTGCCGGGCCTTCGCTTGCCGGCAAGTAGCTTGCCGGGTCTTGGTCTTGCCGGTTTCCCATCTTGCCAGTGCGAAGCTTGCCGGCAAGGGTGATCTTGATCTTCAACTAAACTAGTACTTCTCGATGACCTGCCTGGAGGTCTTCTTCACAGTCTTGTTCATTGAGTCTTCAGTCATAGTAACCCTCCGGCAAGCCCTTGCCGTCAGGAAGGCTACAACTGCCTGTGCACAAGTCAGGGTACGAAGGCACCCATGTTTTAGTACACCGACAGGAACCCCTAGGCTTGGGCCACACGCGCATGCGAGGCGTCGTTAGGCTAGGCCCAAACAGTGCACAGGCACGCGTGGCAGAGGATAACTGTCATAATTTGCTCTTTTACCATGCCCCCCATGACGTGCATTAAATGCAGGCGTGGGAGAGGTGGAACGAAACGGCCGCAGGAGGTAGTGCGTCTGAAAAGCACAGTCACGTAGGACAGTAAAGAGCCAGCCCTCGCGCCTTCCCCATAAAAAGGAAACCATGAGGGGCGCTGCTCATTTACCCCCTTCTCCCAATCTAGCCATCTGCCATCGTCTTCTTCCTCGCGCAAGAACAGAGCACGCCATTTGCTTCCTTCATCGCTAAGCTACTCCCCCAAAGCTCGCCATGGCGCTGAAGAGGGCCATGAAGCCCCCTAGTTCGGCAACGGAGGAGAGGAAAGCCGCACGGCGGCGGGCCAATGCCGTTTTTCCGCTGGCGCTCACAGAGGATGACTTGACGAAGAGCTACTCATATGTGTGCGCGAGCAAGATGCGAGACCACGAGGCCACAGTGGTGCTCCTAGGATCTCTTCCTCCTGCCGACGACCAATTTCACTTCTTTGTCGGGTACTTTTACTGCGAGCTGTGCCCGCCCTTCTCTGATTTTTTGGTTGAGGTGATGAATACTTTCGGATTTAGACTGCTGGATTTCACACCCAACGCGATCACCTGCCTGTCAGTCTTCGCGCACCTGTGTGAGAACTTTGTGGGAATAGCCCCAAATGTTGCTCTGTTCTGGCACTTCTTCATCGCCCGGGTCGAAGATGACGCCCTTTCCGGCAATGTGACTTGGATCCCGAGGGGAAACCAAAATAAGCACTACCCGGAGGGCAAGCTGCACATTAAGTGGAATGAGTGGCGGGCGGATTAGTGCTAGTTCCAACAGAAAGACTTTCCGGAATTCTGCCATCTTAGGACGGAGAAAATAGAGAAGGCCATCAGCTGGAGCAACGTCGACCCCAATGACGCCAAGCTTGGGCTGGCTCTGTATCATATTATTGCCCTTAAGGAGGCCGGCTTGACGATCGAGATGGTGGGAGCAAACTTCACCCACCGCCGGATCGCCCCGCTGCAGCACAGAGGAGGCCGGCACGCGTGGGATTATCAGGGTCCTGCCGATCCAATGCGTCTGTACCCAGGCCTGAATGACAACCAGTTGGTAATGGACCATTACTGGCTCATCTACAAGCTTTTCAATAGGGGCTGCACCTTCCACCTGCCGGCAATGGTGATCTCGCTGTGCAACAACACCGCCAAGGCTTCCCTACTGGCAATGATGCCGGTCTGCGACGCCAAGACAGTTCTGAGCACATGGAAAGTACCCGGCAAGAAGGTAGTGGAAGACTGGCGTGCTGGCCTGAAGGAAATGGCTGTCCGAGTCGAGGATGACATGGTTCACTCGACAAAGAACGACGAAGAAGAGTTCCATGCCGCAAGGGCAAATGAGCTCAAGAAGGTAGCTCGCCCCCAAGTGGCCAAGGGTGCTGGCAAGGGGGAGCGCACTGGAAGCCAAGCCGAAGAGCAGGCCACGGTTCCGGGAACTAGCGGAGGGAGACGTACTCAAGAGCATGCCAAAGAGCATGCAAGTGAATAGGACCAGGCCAGGGAATCTGAGAAAGAAGAAGAGCAGCCCGAGGAATCTTCAGATGAGGAGGAAGAGGAGGAAGCACCTCGCCCTTCTCCCATCAAGGTGAAGACCGCCATCGCCAAGAGGTCTGCCAAGAAGGTAGCGCACACCGAGCCGGCAAGTAAGGGCCTTGTCGGTGTCAAGGTAGTGGTTGCAGCTTCTCGGCCTTAACCTTCTAGGTGTCAGCCTCCTCGCGGAGCCGCTTCCCGGCAACCAGCTTCGCCAACCGCAGGCGGTGAATGTACATCGCAGCCCCTGGCTCCACCAAGAACCAAGCGAGCCCGGAAAACGCAGCCAGCACCCACACCCTCCGGCGAGGCTGACACGGTGTACTAGGATATATCTGTCCTTAGTGACCCAGAAGAGGAGGAAGAGTAAGTCCATCATCTTCATCCACTTCCTTGCAATTGTCTTGATATCGTTGTTGAACTAATCATTCTGACTGTTTTGATCTTGTAGGGACGAGGTGCCCTTGGCGGAAAGGAAGAAGGCCAGAAGCACCGAGGAGGGCGAGACGGCAACAGGCACAGAGCAAAGTGCCACCCTGCCTGAGGTTGCCGGCTCGAGCCCACCGCGCGAGGTTTATGTCCAATTCCCGCCGGCGAACGCCGCCATCGAGTCTTCTACAATGGAGCCCTTGACGGCAGCCTCGACCTCTGAGCCATCGCCAAGACTTTCATCAGCAAGGAGTAGCCCTCCCCCCGAGGAGCCCCTAGAAAGGCTCCTTCGCATCGGGGTCCCTCCGGAAACCAACGTTGCTGGGGACCAGGTGACGGCAACCGAAGTTTCCAGAAGAAGAACGGCATCCCCTCTGCGTACTCATCGAGGTAAATCTCTTCCCAGATGCAATCCAATTCTTGTCAATCCTTCTTTTTTTGTTTTCTTGAACTTGATCTGAATCTTGATTTTCTCTCTTGCTTTCCGCTTCTTCCCTGTCTTGCAGAACCAACCCCTCCAGAAGAGAGGGAAGTGTCTGTGGAGGAGATTACGAAGAGCGCCGCTGACGAGGCCGCCAACATTTCTGCCATGGAGGCTGCCGTGCCTGCCATTGAGGAGGCCAGGGAAACCCCCGAAGAGCCTGGCATGCCCTCCGGCAGCGCATCCGGACTTCCCATAACAGACGCTGAGATGGGGGAGGTTGGCAATGACAAGCCAAGCACCGACATCCACCCCAGTGCACCTGAGGCGCAGGCTCTGACGGGGCCCTTGGGGCCAACCAATCAACAGCAGGGATCTGAAGCCCCTGGCTCATCTGGTGCCGGGGAACTCTCCTTCGAGGGATGCCATTGCTGGAATTTTGGTACCCCTCTCTCAAGACGGCCCGGGAACGGACGACTCCTCCAACAATGCACTGACATGGCTTTCCTGAAGACGATGGCCACCGGCTTCCAGGATGTGCAGCAGCGCTACACCCAGAGTTGGGAGGAGCTCCATTCACGGCGGCAGGCTATAGAGCTAGCCAAGGGGAAACTGAAGGAGAAGGCAGAGAAACTCCGTACTTGGTATAACGATAAATTCCATAGCCTCGGGAGGCGGGAAGAGAAGCTTGACGATGCCAGGGAGAAGGCAACGGCCTTGGACGGCAAGTTGACGGAGCGTGAAGCACAACTCATCGTCCAAGAAAAAGATCTCGCCACCCGAGAAGAAGCACTTGCCGCCAAGCTCCGCGGCAAGGATGAAGAGATCCAGACTCTGCTCGTGTAGCAAACCCAAGAGCTAGAGGAGGGCCACAAAAAGGCCATTGAGACTCAAGCTCAGGTTCATGCTGACAAACTCTTGGAAGCCGTCAAGGCCGCAGAGGGTGCTGAGGCCGCCAAGGCAGAGTTGGAATCCAAGGTAGCGAAGCTCGAAGAGGACCTTGCCAGCAACAGAGAGGAGCTCTCGACTCTCCAAGCATCAACGCAGAAGGCAGCCCACACTTTGGGTGAACTGCAAACGCAGTTGTCCGCCAAGAGTCAAGAACTTCGCCAAGCTGCCGACGCGAAGGAAGATCTGAAGCTGAGGCTACGTGGCTTGGAGGAGCATCTTGACAGCGCCAAGGCCAGAGAGGCAGCCTTGTCCAAAGATCTTGAGAAGGAGAAAGCTACATACGCCGATGCTGTCAATTCCTTCAACACGCTTAACAGCAACTTGCAGCTGTGGACTGACCGCCTTGTGGAGGCCGCAGAGCAGATCAGCGCCCAGCTTGTCGTCATGCACTTGGCGGAATACAGCTACGCCCCCAATGACCAAGAAGTGGCAAGCGCCAACCTGACTCTCTTCTTCGAGGGTCTTGTCAAGGTGTTGGAGAAGCACCACAGAGAACTCTCTGACTCCTTCACCATGGAGTCCCGCAAGCTTGCTCGAGACATACTTTACAAAGTACTCATCAAAGTTGTGTACCACAATCCAGGCGTCGATCTCTCTGGTGCCTTCACAAGCTTGCCAAAGAACGCCGACATCATAGCTGCCAACATGATCGTCGCTCCAATAGCTGACCGGGTCGGCCAAGTCTCCAGGACTCAAGGTGGGGCTACCCTTTGATCTTGCAGTCACACCTTGCCGCGTATAAGATCATGTAAAAGACAGATTCATCTTAAATTAGATCTGCACTATGGCACTGATGTAATATAACTTGTGTTTTGAATGGATGTATGCATGCTATTCCTCTTGTCTTATTCTGTCTTTGCATGATTTCTGTACCCTACGCTTGCTCGAATCTTGCCGGTGCGCGCACTCTTGCCGTGAGTGCTTGAGGAACGGGTCCTTAGCGGCTTGCCAGAAATGCCGCTGTCGGCAAGGTTACACTTGACGATCACAACGCAGCCACTTAAGTTGTTGAGCGGACTCGAAACAAAGTAAGGGTGTAGCTGATCACGACAAGGTTCCCTAGCGTGTAGGTTTCTCATACAAAAGCCAAAATCGTTCAAGGAGAAATTGCAACTACAACAAAGAATTTATTTCAAAGTTTTTCAACTTAATCAACTTAGCTTTTCCTTTGCTGTACTTCTTGTCGTAGAATGATATCTGAGTCAGATGGAGCACAAAGTCCCTGGTTCCACAGGCATCTTTTGGGCGGCAAGCTTTGACAGGTCATCGGCAATCCAATTCTGGGCACGGGGAACATGCTCCGCTTGCAGACCATCAAAGTGCTCTTCCAACTTGCTCACTTCATCAACGTATGCCTCCATCAAGGGGCTCTGGTAATCCTTGTTGAACTGCCTCACCACAAGCTGCGAGTCACCTCTAATAATCAACTTTCGAATACCAAGGTCGATTGCAATGCGCAGGCCGGCAAGCAATCCCTCATACTCAGCAGTGTTGTTAGTGGCCTGCTCCCTGGGAAAATGCATCTGAAGCACATAATTGAGGTGCTCTCCAGTGGGTGCTATAAGCAGCATGCCAGCACTGGCGCCTTTCAGCGTGAAAGCACCGTCAAAGTACATGATCCAATCATCAACAGTTTTCTTGCCAGGGAGAGAGGTCTCTGGGATTTCTTCGTCTGGCATTGGGGTCCATTCTGCAATACATTCTGCCAAAGCCTTGTTCTGAATTATTGAGGTACTGTCAAAAGATGTCGCGGGAAAACGATGATCTATGGGATCGAGAGGATCCCTTTACGGTTCGGCTATGGGATCAATGTGCTATGAAGAGCAGGTCTAATGGATGTAAGAACAAGCAACGATTTATCCAGGTTCGGGCCGCTGTGAGCGTAAAACCCTACTCCTGCTTTGGTGGTTTGATTGTGTATGAACTCAATATTACAAGGAGCGCAGCTTGCCGGCAAGGTGCGCGGGAAGTGCAGCTACAACGCGTAATTGAACTAGGTGTCGACCGTTTTTAACTGCAGCTGTGGGCCTCCAATTACAGGCTTAAGCGGTTACCACAATGGCTAATACGGTCATTACAGGAAGTGAACAGTACTTGCACCGTCACCAAGTCTATCTCCTAACAGGGTAGGACAAACACATTAAATGCACCGTTAGGTGCTACGCCAGGGAGGCGAGGCTTTGGGCAAAAGATTTGTACCATATGCCCAGCCGGCTTCCTGTTACCTTAAAACGTCCCAGGGATGGGTGTCATTAAAGTTAATCCTTGTGTGGCATGCCGACACGTGCCCTGGCCAGTTATGTTTGATTGCCTGCCCGCTCAACACCTATCACACGAGCTTATCTAGCTAATGATGAGGTGGAGCAGTAACGGGACAGATAGAGCCCGCTGGCACGGAGCTTGCCGGGCCTTCGCTTGCCGATTAGTAGCTTGCCGGATCTTGGTCTTGCCGGTTTCCCACCTTGCCGGTGCAAAGCTTGCCGGCAAGGGTGATCTTGATCTTCAGTACTACACTAGTACTTCTCGATGACCTGCCTGGAGGTCTTCTTCACAGTCTTGTTCATTGAGTCTTGAGTCACGGTAACCCTCTGGCAAGCCCTTGCCATCAGGAAGGCTACAACGGCCTGTGCACAAGTCAGGGTACGAAGGCACCCATGTTTTAGTACACCGACAGGAGCCCCTCGGCCTGGGCCACACGCGCATGCGAGGCGTCGTTGGGCTGGGCCCAAACAGTGCACATGCACGCGTGGCAGAGGATAACTATCATAATCTTCTCGTTTACCATGCTCCCCACGATGCGCATTAAATACGTACGTGGGAGAGGGGGAATGAAACGGCCGCGGGAGGTAGTGCGCTTGAAAAGCGCAGCCACGTAGGACAGTAAAGAGCCAGCCCCCGTGTGTCGCCCCCGGCCCGACCATGCACTAATCATACACGCAAATGCGCACGATCAAGCCCAGGGACTCACGGGAAGATATCACAACACAACTCTAGACACAAAATAAAATAATACAAGCTTTATATTACAAGCCAGGGACCTCGAGGGCTCGAATAAATAAGCTCGAGTTACACAAGCATCAGCGGAAGCATTAGTATCTGAGTACAGACATAGTTAGACAAGGTTTCCTTAAGAAGGCTGAGCAAAACAACGACAACTAGATCGAAAAGGCGCATGCCTCCTGCCTGGGAGCCTCCTAAACTACTCCTGGTTGTCGGTCTCCACGTAATAGTAAGCTCCGTCGGGGTAGTAGTAGTCATCAACGGGATCAGCTGTCTCTGGGACTCCATCATCTAAGCGCAGCAACCGGGTATGGGGGAAAAGGGTAGCAAAGGAACCATGAGTACTCATTCAAAGTACTCGCAAGACTTACATCAGATCTATGCTAAATATGCATCGGTATCAAATGAAGGGGTTGTATCTGTGGACTGGACTGCAGAAATGTCAGAATAGAAGGGAAGGCCTAGCCTATCGAAGACTAGCATCTTCCAGTGTCTTGCAGCATTAGAAGAGTGCAGATTAGTAGTATAACAAAAAGTAATAAGTAATAGTAGCAATGCCCAGAGATCCTTCCTCGACTCCCTGCGAGAAAGCGATCCCGGAGCTATCAAATTATTAAGTAACACAAGTATCCAGTTCAAGTTGTAGTAGATCGGGATACAACACTGAGCGTCCTGTTACCGTGGACACGGCTATTCGAATAGATAACTTCCCTGCAGGGGTGCACCAACTTACCCAACACGCTCGATTAACTCTGGCCGGACACACTTTTATCGGTTCATGCCCGGCCTTGGCTGATTGACACGACGTAGTCCTACCTAGGCTCCGCAAAGAGGTCCCCGCCGGTCTACATCCTAAGTGCTCAGGGGTCTTTTGCCCATCGCCCTTTGCACTCTGGGTTGTTGTGTACAGGGTGGATACCAGCGCCACCTCTCTCCTGGATGGCACGATCCGACCTGGCCACAATGCTAAACTAGACGTCTGTCAGAGCTTTCGGGAGAATCGTACGACGCCGAGTGCCCATAACTTATCCCGCGTGGTGGTTAGTGCAAAAAGGCCAGAGGCCTACTCAGATAACATATCCAAACCGTTAGTGTATTGGGAGCTCGCGGAGACGAGCAGAGAACCACGATCATGTGACCTCATCGCCCCGTCTCGTGGACTTACAGCAAGGGCCAGGCCCATCCCTCTCCTGGACGGTCTACCTGCCCGGCCATGCCACGTAATTATCTCGTGGGTACCCTCCAAGTCTGTCAGGCCCATGGAACCCAGGGTATCCAGAGCCGTCTGCCTTTGGCCCACGGCGCAACGCCTGGTGTGGGCCCAGCAGGCCGTCATCACCAAGCACCTCACCAGGACTCTTCATGAGGCCTTGGCCTCCTGAGGCCCCCTCCTCAGGAAGTGGCGACCAAGGCTCGGCATCCTCACCAACGGCCTCACGAGGCGGCCTCCCGAGGCCTCCTCCCGAAGGCGCCCAAGACGAAGGCCGTTCGGCGTAGCCGCGCGGTCTGGGGCCCATCACGTGGGTGACGCGCGCGACGACGAGCGGCGACAGAGGCTGCGCCAGCAGGCGCGGATGAAGATGGTTTCCTCTTCTGTGTTAAGGGAGCAGGGCCAGCTATCTACTCCCCAAAGCGACCCCAAAGGTTGCCCGATCGGCGAGGGAAGACCAAGACGGCGGGCGCGCAGGGCGGAGGTCATCACCGAGCCCACCGGCGCGTCATGGATCATGCTTTGGCAGGCGAAGACCGCCTTTAGTTAGGATAGCCTGAGCGCCTGTCCCCTTTCAAAACTGCCAAGTGTGGCAACCCTTCCCGCCTAAGTTTTTAAGGGGGAAGAGGACCAAGGCCGGTATAAAGGGCAGTGCTGCCGTTGTAGAGAGGATCTCTATTGAGTTCTGCCTCCTCCACCTTGTACGCAAGAACTCTCTTGCCCCTTGCAATCCCAACCCCAAGCAGGAGTAGGGTTTTACACCGCAAGGTGGCCCGAACCTAGGTAACCGCTGAGTCCACGGTCCGTTCCTCGCTAGCGCGCTCTCACCGTAGCCTCGCCGTTGCTTAGTCGTGGTAGGAGACGAAGTGGTAGAACGAGCTCACCCCAGTGTTCGAACCTTTGGGTCCCCGGAGCCCGACTTCGGACATTTGGCGCGCCAGATAGGGGTGCGCTACTGTTCTTCCGCTCTGCCCTCTGCTCCACCAACCTCATGGCCGACGCACATCGCGAGCGCGCCGAGCGCAGGGCTGGCCGCGTGGCTCAGACGGAGCCAGTGGCCCATGGCAATCGCCGCCGCCCCGACGCCGAGGCTGCTGCCGCCACCGACCCCGCTGCCAGCGAGCAGCAGGACTCCTCCCTGCACCCCTCCGTGCAGGCGAACGGCCACACCGCCACGGCCTCCTCCCTCGCCCACCATGGGCCGCCGAACCCGCAGGCCACGCTGCTCATGGCGGGCGAGCTGCTCCACTACCATCCAACTGACACTGGCTACGACGCCTGGCTTGGCCGCATCACCAAGCTCGTCAACGCCGTCGGGGACGCTCCGGCGCCTTCCTATTCACTCCACCCTCCGCCGTCTCATGCTGGGGACCTGGCACACGGCGCTCCCCCACCGCCTCCTCTGCGCGACGAGCATGGCGGGCCCCAGCACAACGCGCGGGCTTATGAGCCGTCCCGTGGCGCGTCCTCGCCGGTCCGAGACGAGGCCAGCTTCCAGATCATCCGCCGCACGCCCCCTCATGCACGAATACTCCTCGAGCGGCAGCGCCAGTGCCAGGACCAGGCCGTTTAGGATGTTGCGGTGGCTGGGCGTCAAAACCGCGCTGCCCTCGCTGGCGGCGTCCCCTCAAGCGGTGTGGGCTGCTGTGCCTTCGCCCGCGAGCTGCGTCGCGTGGTCTGGCCCGCGAAGTTCCAGCCTGAGCTACCTCCGCGCTACGACGGCACACCCAACCCCGCGGAGTTCCTCCAGCTCTATGCGCTAAGCGTCGAGGCGGTGAACGGCGATGACAAGGTCATGCCGAACTGGTTTCCCATGGCCCTCAAGGACGGCCCGCGCTCCTGGGTCATGAACCTCCCCGAGGCGTCCATCTCATCTTTGCGTTCTCCACCGGCGTCATGGACGTCAAGATGCGCGAGAAGCTCGCCATCAACGGTGAGCTCGACTCTGTGCTTGAGCTGCTCGACCTCGCCGACAAGTGCGCCAAGGCTGAAGAAGGCTGCCTCTTCGTCCACAACGACCCCGACGCGGCGCTCGACGCCGCCAAGACCAAGAACAAGGACGTCAAGCGCAAGGGCCCTGCCGTGCTTGCGGCGGAGCCCAAGCAGAAGCGCGGCCGCGACCGTGACGAGCCCAGGAAAGACAGCCGGCCACTCTGCGCCTATCACAATGTCCGCTCCCACAGCACCGAGGACTGCCAGGAGCTCAAGCTGCTCCGCGACGAGCGCCAGGGCCGCCGAGACGACCGCAATGGCCGCGGCGCCAGCCGTGGAGGTGGCCGTGGCAGCAACCGTTGGGACGGCTGCAACGGCAATGGCAACTTCCGCCAGGGCTGGCGCGACCAGCCTTGTGAGGCCGCCTGGCGCGACCAGCCTCATGAGGTGAACCCCCAGGCTAATGCCGTTCTTCCGCCGCTGCCGCCGCCGCCCCGGAGGAACGACGCCAATCAGCCTGATGAGGGCGCTTGGGGCTACCAGGAGCCTCATGCGGTCGCCTGCATCCTGGGCGGGTCCCAAGCCCCCGCGTCCATCCGCCACTTCAAGCAACTCTCTCGCGAGGTGTATGCCGCCCTCCCGAGGCCTGAGGCCGCGCGACCCCTCAAGTGGTCGCAGTACGCCATCACCTTCGACTCCAAGGACCACCCCAAGTCCACGGCCTTTGCAGGAGCGCTCCCCATGTTGTGCACTCCCACCATCAGCAACGTCGCGGTCACCAAGACCCTCATCGACGGGGGCGCCGGCCTCAACGTGATCTCCATCGAGACCTTCGAGACGCTCCAAGTGCCCTATGACCAGCTGATGCCGACCAGGCCCTTCTCCGGAGTGACCGATGGCTCCACCATCCCTCTGGGGCAAGTTCGCCTCCCCGTCACCTTTGGCACCCGCAAGAACTACCACACCGAACTCATCGACTTCGACATGGCGAACATCGGCCTGCCGTACAATGCCATCTTGGGCTACCCGGCTGTCACCAAGTTCATGGCGGCCACCCATCACGCCTACAACGTCCTCAAGATGCCCGGCTGCAGCGGCATCATCACCGTCACCTGCGACGAGAAGGACGCGGCTAGCACCCTCGAGCGTACCTACAAGGCCGCCGTGGTCGCGCACCCGGCCGACGAGGACGTGGCCGAGCCTCCTGAGGCCGTGCCCGCAA
This sequence comes from Elymus sibiricus, assembly GCA_039707655.1. Lineage (NCBI taxonomy): Eukaryota > Viridiplantae > Streptophyta > Magnoliopsida > Poales > Poaceae > Elymus > Elymus sibiricus. The sequence goes on from CM077670.1 coordinate 202,651,905, forward strand.
AGAAGAAGCAGCTGTTCTCTCAGGACCGTGACGAGATGAAGAAGGTGTCGGTGGATGGCAGCGGCTCCAGCCCTGCCTTCACCATCGGCACAGGCCTCCCTCCTGCATAGGGAAGCGCTCTCGTCACCTTCCTTCGGGCAAACTTGGATGTTTTTGCCTGGAAAGCATCTGATTTATCCGGTGTGCCGAGGGAGGTGATCGAGCACCACTTAGCGGTGTGCCCCAATGCACGCCCCGTCAAGCAGAAAGCACGGCGCCAGGCACCAGAGAAGCAAGATTTCATCGTCAAGGAAGTTTAGAAGCTCTAGGAAGCTGGGGTCATTCGCGAGGTGCGCCATCCTGAATGGCTCGCCAACCCACTCGTTGTCCCCAAGAAGGGCGGCAAGGAGCGCATGTGCGTCGACTTCACCAACCTCAACAGGTTCTGCCCTCAGGACCCCTTCCAGCTGCCATGAATCGGACAGGGCGTTGGCCCCGCCGTCGGCGGCATGCGCATGCCCTTCGGCCTGAGGAACGCCGACGCCTCTTTCTAGAGGCTGGCGCCCCTCGTGCCAGGGCCTCGTGAGCCCCCTGCTCCTTGCGAGCCCCCTGGCCCCGGAGGAGCGGACTCCCTTGGCGCGCCTCGCCAAGCGGTCTGACGTCACCCCAGCGCGGTCCTGCCAGGTACGTCCGACGCATCGCCTCGCGCGGCCCACACTCCTTCTAGCCGCGCCTCCTACGCCCTCGCTCCCGGAACCCTTCTGCCAAGGTGATTTTGTTTAAATACGGCTGAGGGCGCCCCACGGGCTGCACCAACCTCAAGCTGATCCGTGCCGGACACGGTAGCCTAGCCCCTATCCTTTTGGTTGTGCAATGGATTTTGCTGATTTCACCCTGATGACTTATGTTACCTGCTTAATTGCCTGTTAAGTTCGATGCCGACCGGAGAGCGCCACACGCTCGCAACGCCTCCCCTGGCCGATTCCGTGAGCGGGGGCTAGGCACGGAGCCTGTGCTCGGGTCCGGCCCTGCAGTGCCGCCAAATCCAAGCGATTGAGCTCTGGCTCGCGGGCCTGCTCCCGTGCACGTCACCTCACCAAGGTCCTTGGTGCCTTATCTCCTCACGCAACAGCCACGGGCGAGTTAGCGAGCGCGTGCTGCTCCCCCCATTGTGAAATTTGTCAACATGTAGTCCCTCAGGAGGCGAGCTGCATGAGGACCTCGTGGGCGGCCTCTCGCGAGCCGGCCTCGCGAGGCGAAGACACTTCGAATGCTGAGCCTTGTGAGCACGCCTCGCGAGCAGCGTGAGCTCCTCGTGAGATGTGGCTCGCCGTCTCCACTCTCCGCCAAAAGCTAAGTCTTAATACCTCGTGAGACATCCTCGCCACCACTCAAGCTCTCTCCCTTCGCGATCCCGCTGAGTGCTAGCATTTTTCTTCCCCGTGAGCCGCTTGCACGCCAAAGGGGGGCTCCCTGAGCATCGCGCCTCAGGATCCCTCACTAGCTCCCGGTGCCCCTCACCTCCTGGCCTTGTCCTGGCATCACGACCGGACATACCAGCGGCGGCTAAGTCCCGCTCGGGGGCTGGGTCCTGACGGCGTAGAGCGCTGAGGCGAACAAGGAAAGAAAAAATGGCCTAACGAGAGGACCTCGGGAGAGAACGCGTACATCCCAAATCGCGAGAACATTAAATTAGGACAAAAGGTATTGTTTTCACGCCCCCACGGGGCTACATCGGTTCGGTGCAGGAAGATGAAAGAGAAAGAAAGGGCCTAGGCGGGGCGCCGTCACCCCCAAGACTCCGGCGCGGACGCCGCGCGCGTCCCCGAGAAGGCGCTACAGGCGAGTGCGGCTCCGTCACCGTGCGCACGGTGCCCGCCGCCAGGGGTTCCGGAATCGTCGCCACACGCGCCTAGTCGGAGTCCTCATCCTCGCTCTTGACGTGGGGGGAGCTGTCGTCACTTCTGCTTCCGCCGAAGGGGGTGGCACCGCTGCCGCTGTCGTCCTCGCTGGAGGAGCCGCTGTAGCTGCCGTCTTCGCTCTCCGCGCAGCACTCCAGACGGCTACCGGAAATTCCGAAGATCTTCACGAAGAGTGTGGCGGCCCCGTCATACTTGAATTGGAGGACGTGCCCCCACTTCAGGCCGCGGGCAAGGGCGAACGACTTCCACCCCTGCTTCAAGAACATGAAGCCCGAAGGGGTGAGCTCCGTCGCCACCCAGGAGGGGCCGTTGCAGCAGCCGTCGGCCTGCACCCACAAGCCCAAGGGCGCGTGGTCCGCCATTGCCGCCGTGAAGGAGTCCAGGAGCTGGAGCCAGGTGTAAGGGCTGCGATGCATGTTCACAATGAACTCGTGTGCCGCCTCCGCCGAATGGCTCCTCGCCTGGGGTGGTAGCACGGCTGCCCCGCCGCGGCCGCCTCGGCCGCGCATGCCTCGCCTCCAGCGCCCGCGAGCGGCGTCCCCTCCGCGACCGCTGGGCCCGGCGCCGGCAGCCATCGGGGAGCGCCCGCACCCTCGGGGTGGAACCTTGGATGTGGCAGCGGAAGCACGGCCACGTCCTCTCCCCCTCGCCATCTCTGTCGTAGCTCGGGTAGGAGACGGAGAAGAGTGGAGGAAGAAGAAGATGGGTGGAGGACTTCGGCTCCTCTCTCCCCCTCTTTATGCTCGGCACAGGGCTCTTCTCGTCGCTCCACCTTCTCCGGCGTCAGGAATTGAAGCAGCAGCAATGTGTGCAGGAAGGCAATGATGGCCTCGTGTCGCCCGCGGCAGGTTTTATGCCAGCGCGGGCGGTTACCGAGGCGTCGTGGGAGAAGTGGGGGCGTCCCCCGTCACATCGTGCGCCACGCGTCGTGCCTGGCCGCAGGTGGTTAGGGCCCGCGCCGTTTCGCCCCCCAGTACGCGGGAACATGCGCGCCGCGGGCCCGGGGGCTACTGTCGGGCCCATGGAACCCAGGGTATCCAGACCCGTCTGCCTTTGGCCCAGGGCGCAATGCCTGGCATGGGCCCAGCAGGCCGTCATCACCAAGCACCTCACCAGGACTCTTCATGAGGCCTTGGCCTCCTGAGGCCCCCTCCTCAGGAAGTGGCGAGCAAGGCTCGGCATCCTCACCAACGGCCTCGCAAGGCGGCCTCCCGAGGCGGCCTCCCGAGGCCTCCTCCCGAAGGTGCCCAAGACGAAGGCCATTCGGCGCAGCCGCGCGGTCTGGGGCCCATCACGTGGGTGACGCGCGCGACAACGAGCGGCGACAGAGGCCGCGCCAGCAGGCGCGGATGAAGATGGTTTCCTCTTCTGTGTTAAGGGAGCGGGGCCAGCTATCTACCCCCCAAAGCGACCCCAAAGGGCGCCAAGATGCCTTGTGGGTCCCACAGGGACCCACTCACTTATCCATTCAGCCCACTTCATCTCCTACCTCCAGAAAAAAATCGTGGTAGTTCTCTCTCTCGTGTTCTTGCTCCCAAACCTAAGATTTTCAATCTCTTTGCTCGGAGCTCCGTTTCCGAAACTGTTTTGAGGGATTGCTCCTTGGTATGTGACTCTCCCATTGCTAGAATTAGTTTTTGCTTTAGTGGATTATACTTTGCATAAATTTCTGCTATTGGTGCTACTGAAAATGAGCTTGCATGTTGAATTCTTTGAGTTCTAAGTAGTTTGAATGCTTGATATAGCCTCTAGGCACTTGTATGAGTAGTTGCTATCAATCTTGTGAAGTTTTGTTAACATCTTTTTGTTGTCCAAAATTTTTCAGAAATTTGTTCTTAGGAAAATGAACTTTCTTCGGAGGGGTTCTTCGAGCCGGAGCTCCAAGGATGTCCTTGGGGATGCCTATGACCATGACCTCAACATCCCGTGCAGGACGGAGATCCGACCGTGCGAGTGGCCGCACAACACCTTCATGAACGAAGCCGGGTTCCGTCAAGAGTTCGCACAATTTGTTGCGAACGCCGGGTCGACCGACTTCCTCGTAGATGAGTGTGACCAGCACCACATCCTTACAAATTCCTTTGTGCAAAATTTTTATTTCATGCCTAGGCTCGATATCCCCATGGTGCATTTCAATTTATATGCTGAACATCATGAGTTAACGCTAGATGAGTTTTGTGAGATATGCTTGATCCCTTCTAATGGGGATTTGAGGGAGCCTCGGCCTGAGGAGTTCGAGGACTTCCTTCGCACTTTGACTGTGGGGGAATTTAGGGGCGTGTCGAAAGCCCATGTTACTAGCTTGCATTTTCCTGCTGTGCACTACTTTGCTTTATTCATAGGGAAATGCTTGACTGCCCGGGAGGAAGGTGGTACGCTCAGTGCCCCTGACCTCGCCATCTTGTGTCGTGCTATTCATGGCGATAACACTTTTAGCTTGGGCGCTATCATTGCACACCACCTGCACACTAACAGGACTAAGGGTAAAGTCCAAGGCGGTATTTATGCTTTGCGTCTTGCGAAACGTTTTAATGTTGCTATCCACCCAAATGACTACTTGCTACCTAAGGTTTATCTAGACCAACAGTGCATGATCGATCACCACTTTATTGATGAACCTGAACCTCCTCAATATGTTCGTTATAACCTGATTTTCAGCGAGAGAACTCGCGATATTATTCCGTTGCCTGCACCCTCTTTGTTTGACTCTCATGCCAGGAACGGATACACCATCATGCCGATAGACATCACAGCTTATAGGAACAAGCTGGCTACAGCGGTTGGTGATCACCATCATGCCGATAGACATCATGCAGTGGGACGCTCAGGTGCCTCTGCCCCAGTACTATCCGCCCGGTCCTGATGGGTACTGCGGTTGGTGATCACCAAGCTAGGCCAAAAGCCTAAGCTTGGGGGAGTACGTATTTCTCACCGACATTATATTCATGTTCACACATTCATTCCAGTTGTTGGTGTTCATCCTTTTTCATTGTATATTCATGTTAGTTTTATTTTCACTTTCTTCTTGTGTGTTTGAAAAACTTCAAAAACCCAAAAATATTTCTTGCTTCTTTTCGGTTTTTCTTTCTCTTTAGTTAGTTTGTAGTATTAAAAGAAAACCCAAAAAGATTTCTCGTTTCTTCTTTTCTTGTTTGTTGGGAGTTCTCCCGTGTAAATAGTTTTTCTCGCTTTTCGTTTTTCTTCTTTAGTTTGCTTTTCTTCAGAAAAACTAAAAACTCCACAAACATTTCAGTGTGTTTCTCTGAATTTCGTTTCTGTCCGTTGAGCTGTCTTAGGGAGAAGACCACGATGAAAATGTTGAGTGGCTCTCATATACTTTATTGTTGATCTAACGAAGAGCCAATATTACCCTGTCTTCTCCCTTGAATAAAATGTTTGCAGATTCTAGCTTAGTCCATGGCACTCTTGCACTATTATTATTTTCATGTCATTCGGTCGTGCATGTGAAAGGCAATAATGACGATGATTTGATGAAGTGACTGTGACAAGGAAAAGCTGGTATGAACTCTTCTTGTTTTTGTTTTTGTAAATATGTTTAACTCTGTATCCATGATTCAGCATATTAGGAGTAAACATGTTTGTGATGAAAATTAGAGATTATAGTTGCTCATGCCATGCTTAAGTAACTAGGAGTGGATAATGATTTATCTTGGATGACAACGTGCATTAAAATGGTTATGATGTAGTATGTTAATATGGTATCCTCCTCTAATGTTTCAAGTGGCTTGACTTGGCACATGTTCATGCATGCAGTTGATTCAAAACCAACATAGCCTCCACGATATTTATGTTCAGGGTGTCTATATCCTACTCATGCTAGTATTCAATGTTAATTATTCTCAATGCATCATCATGACCGTTTTCGCTCTCTAGTTGGTCGCTTCTCAATCTATTTGCTAGCCTTCGCCTGTACTAAGCGGGAATACTGCTTGTGCATCCAAAATCCTTAAACCAAAGTTGTTCCAGATGAGTCCACTATACCTAGCTACATGCGGTATTACTCTGCCGTTCCAAGTAAATTTGCATGTGCCACCTCTAATCATTCAAATAAACATCTGTTTTGTGTGCCCGTACCGCTCATGGAGCGACAGGGGGCGGTCAGTATCTTCCATGCTAAGCGAGTTATTCTCGAGATGAGCGTTTATTCACTTGTCATTGCACGAGAGAGGCTGGTATTTGGGATGCCCAGTCCTATGCTCAAATCAAAAATACATAATGCAAACAAACTCCCCCGAAAAGTTGTTGGTATGGAGGGCACCCGAGGATTCGGCTAGCCATGGCTTGTGTTGGTATGGTGGAGGGGGAGTAAACTTTACCTTTCCACTTGGGAACCACCTATAATGTGTTTAGCATGGAAGATATTGAAAATTCTCGGTCGTGACGTTGACAGGAAAAGTACACCTCCCAAAATTATTTTTCATCTTTGATTTAAGCTTCGAGCTCTGGCACCTCTGCAAATCCATGCTTCCCTCTGTGAAGGGCCTATCTATTTACTTTTATGTTATTTTACTTTTATTGTTGAGTCTCACCTTCTCATCATAAGCACCAATCCTGAGAGCACTATTGTCATCCTTATGCATTGAGTATAGTTAACGTCGTGTGCATCATGACTGGATCTCTTCTACCATGTATTACAATGTTTAGTCGCTGCTTGAACTTTGGAGGTGCTCTGCATTTATGTTTTGCAGTCTCAGAAAGGCTAGCAAGATACCATGTTATCATATTATATCGTGATTGTTTTGACAAATTGTTGGCATTTGAAATATGTTATTATTGCTCGCTAGTTGATTATGCCATTGATATGAGTAAATATAATTCCTAAGTGTTATTATGAGCATGGTTAGTTCATGATCTTTGCTGAAAACTTGGGTACTGTTTAAGCTTATATACGGATACAAGAACAAAAGAGTTCGTAAAAGTTTTTCTTTCTCACTTTCAGTTTGTCAACTGAATTGCTTGAGGACAAGCAATGAGTTAAGCTTGGGGGAGTTGATACGTCTGCGTTGTATCTACTTTTCCAAACACTTTTGCTATTGTTTTGGACTCTAATTTGCATGATTTGAATGAAACTAGCCCGGACTGACGCTGTTTTCAGCAGAATTACCATGGTGTTGTTTTTGTGCAGAAATCAAAGTTCTTGGAATTGGACGAAACTTTTTGTAGATTTTTTATGGAATAAATAAAAATTACTGGCGCAAGAATCAACAGAAGAGGGGCCACCTGTTGCCCACAAGACAACAGGGCACGACCCCCTCCCCTAGGGCGTGCCCTGATGCCTTGTGGGGCCCACAAGCGGCCGTCTAACCTAATTCCAACGCTATAAATTCATTTTCCCCGAGAAAAAATAAGAGAAGAAGTTTCAATGTGTTTTACGATACGGAGCCACCGCCACCTCCTGTTCTTCATCGAGAGGGCTGATCTGGAGTCTGTTCGGGCTCCGAAGAGGGGGATTCGACGCTGTCGTCATCATCAACCATCCTCCATCACCAATTTCATGATGCTCACCACCGTGTGTGAGTAATTTCTCCGTAGGCTTGCTGGGCGGTGATGGGTTGGATGAGATTTATCATGTAATCGAGTCAATTTGTTAGGGCTTTGATCCCTACTATCCACTATGTTCTGATATTGGTGATTGCTATGACTTTGCTATGCTTAATGCTTGTCACTAGGGCCCGAGTGCCATGATTTCAGATCTGAACCCTCTATGTTTTCATGAATATATTTGTGTTCTTGATCCTATCTTGCAAGTTATATGCACCTATTACGTGTTATGATCCGCCTACCCCAAGGTGACAATAATTGGGATTCTTTCCGGTGATTACCGTAGTTTGAGGAGTTCATGTATTCACGATGTGCTAATGCTTTGTTCTGGTTCTCTATTAAAAGGAGGCCTTAATATCCCTTAGATTTCCTTATGGACCCCGCTGCCACGGGAGGGTAGGACAAAAGATGTCATGCAAGTTCTTATTATACGCACGTATGACTATATACGGAATACATGCCTACATTACATTGATGAATTGGAGCTATTGTGTATCGCCCTAGGTTGTGATTGTTATATGATGAATGTCATCCAACATAATTATCCATCACCAATCCAATGCCTATGCTTTTCGCATATTGATCTTTGCTAAGTTACTTTCATTGCTGCTACTGTTACAATCACTACAAAACTGCTATTGTTACTATTACTGTTACCGTGCTGTTGTTACTACTGCTATTAAAACTATCATACTACTGTGCTACTAAACACTTTGCTGCAGATATTTAGTTCTCCAGGTGTGGTTGAATTGACAACTCAACTGCTAATACTCGCAAATATTATTTGGCTCCCCTTGTGTCGAATCGATAAATTTGGGTGAAATACTACCCTCGAAGACTATCGCGGTCCCCTATACTTGTGGGTTATCAGTTCCCCACTCTAATATGGTGCATGACACGTCGACCCGGATGCTGGCTGTCCCACATGTCGGCAAAAGGAAGAATAATTGTTGCCGACGATGTAATAAGGAGCAAAGAACCGTGCGTTGTACTCTAGTTTAGCACTGGAGTACTAGTATACGTCGGAGGAGTGCGAAACACGGTAGCCTAGTGAACCAGTAGCCAATATGGCGATAAAAAACAATCTACTACAGTCCAGCCTTAGCATGTAAAAACACGCCACCGCTTCCTCCTCCCCCTCTGGGTTTATCGCCATCAGCGGAGCAAGAGCGTCGTCGCAGCTTAGCTAGTAGTACTCCTACTCCTCTCCAACCTTTTTTTACAATTCCTTTGTTTTTCCTGTGGCGTTGAACACTCTTTGCTAATCCTATTGGATTTAGCACTCCAGTCCCATACTTTCCCCATTCCTGTATTTTCAGTATCCTGGGAATCAAAGAGGCCCTTAGACTGGTTTAGGGCCGGTCATTTTTTTTTCAATGAAATATGTCCAAAATGTAATGAATGTGCTCCGGTTTCTATGAAAATCATCCGGTTTGCATGTAGTAATTCATTTATTTATTCTTTTGCGGGGGGTTTGCATGTAATTCGTCCAGTTTGAAAAGTACTCGTACACCGGCATGGTTGGATGGCCCGCTATCGCATTACTGTCTGAGGACTCGTCCCTACCGGTTGGCGCTCAGCATTGGAGATGCCCCGAGTGCTTGTAGGTGGACCCAGATGCTCTATGTCCCACATGTCGGTGAAAGGAAGCATGTAGAAATATTTTTGACGACCGCGGAGGTGAGCAGTACATCTCAGCAAGTAAGAAAAATGCGTGAAAAAATATGTCTATGAAGCGTAGCTGCAAAGTGACGACAGGTATAGGTCGCACGCACCCAACGAGTGGTCATAGTACGTACGAGTACAAACGAGTACGGGGTACTCCTACTCTATCAACACGAGTCCCATCGGACAATGGCGTCCGTGCTACAACAAGCTCTTCTCCCTCCTTGTTTCTCTTTTCTAATTCTAACTCAGCCGACGTGCAGTGGGCGGGGTGGGGATTTGCCGATAGTTGGTTTGCTCAACTGCGGTCCCACATGATAGTGAAAATGCTAGACAACACGCGTTCCCTAGCTTGAGCGGCATGCCGGACCGACCCTAGTACTCCCGACTGTGTGGGGGTGCCACACGATGCAGCAGGCTTTTCCTTTTGAACTTGTAGGAAATGTAACATTTGGTTCTGCTTCTCCTCCTTGGCACGCTAGACAGATAGAAACAACGATTAAAAATGCTAGGGCGGGAATTTTCCCACGCAATAAGCGGGGGAGTTTGCCAGTTTGGCGCATCATCGGTTTTCTCACATCGGGCCCACATGTCAGTGATAATATGCCAAGCCAATGCACGCTGAGCGGCGGGCCGGAACGACAGTGTGGGGTGCGACGCGAACGGGACAGGCGTGTTGTACTTGTTCCACTTTCTCATTTTGAACTTGTGACGTATAACGCTTAGTTTTGATTTTATAAGTTTGGTTGTCACGCCCATATATATACTATAGTTTGGTAGGTTGGGTCATGCATCATATGTAAATTGCGAATATGATGCAATAGGTAAGTACTACCTCCCTCCTGGTTTGTTGGTCCCCTTTGTGCCAAATTTTGACCATAGAATTAACTAACAAAACATTAATGCATGTCACCAAAAAATATATCGTTGGATTCGTATTTGAACATACTCCCTCCTTTCTGGTTTAGGGTTTCGAGGTACATTAAATCACCCAATGCAAGTATCAAGAGAAAACTCACCAGTGCATGTAGAAGTTCATGGACATTTAGTGGTCATGCATGCATGCGTTGTAATTAATGCATCGGTAAACATAAATTTTTGAGGAAAATGAGCATACTAATTAAGTGCTTATGCAAACTACAAAATTTATTCCACCACTCACCATCTGCTAGTACCTTGGTTGAAGAGATTTTGAAATTGAGCCCTATGAACCGGAAAGGAGGGAGTAGTTTCCAACGATATTGTTTTTTGTGACATGCATTAACTTATTGTTAGTTAAATCTGAAGTCAAAATTTGGCACAAAACACGAAGGTGACCAATAAACCAGGGCGAAGACAGTGATACATATAATTAATGCCAAATGAGAGCAAGGGATCACACATGTCATTTACGACTGGAATGATAATGCGAGACAGTACGCGATGTAGTGCTGGTTACAGGAGGCAAGAAGAAAGATGCATCCATCGACGACCTCCTCCTCCTCGACTCAGGGCGCCAAGGCTTTCGTGGCGAGGTCAACGTACTTCTGAACAATGGCATCCAAGGCTTCCAGCCGGTCGAAAAAAGCCAACATCTTAACATCGTCCCTGGCCCTGTCGTGGCCTATGTAGACGATTTCCTCATAGACATGGATGTGTAGGTCGATGGTTTCTTGCTCGGAGAGGCACTGCTTGGCGAGCGCGGCCTCGAGGTGGACATTCTTCGTCGCGACATCGGGCAGCTGCAGGGCCACCAGTGCGTTAAAGAGGTTGTCACCATGGAGGCCGATGAGGGTGGCAGGCAACGAGGAGCCTGGGCGCGCGGGCTGGAGGAGTACGGCAAGGTCATCCGCGCGCTTCTTGACGGCGGTGAACTTGCGGATGGAGCGGACCATCATCTCGCCCATGTGAGAGGCGAAGCCATCGTTGCTGAGGGCTATGATGTTGGCGGTTGCCAGCACCGTCTGGAGACGCAGCTCGGTGCCGGGCCACAGGCCGGCGTCGTGGATCATCTGGCATAGCCGCATGCCGCTCGCGTCCATCGCCTCCATGGGTGGTTGTGGCTTCTAGTCACTTGGTATTGGATTGGAGTGAGCAGTGTTGTGCAGACTAGGTGCGTAGTACTAGTAGGTGCGTACGATTTGGTAGATGGATTGGATTGGAGGGGCGCCTTATATGAGAGTGTAAACTGTGTTGCATTCATATCATGTTGGCTCCATTCTGCTTCTCCAATTAATTCCCTCTACATGCTTCCCTCCATTCCACAATGTAGTGCGCCCGCGCTTCCCGAGATCTAAGTTTGACCATAAATTTAACCAACGAGACCGACTGCGGTGGGAGAAAAAATCATATGTGTAGTGTCATGCAAAGCTTCATTTATTAGGTTATAGACTCATTTTGTGTTGGTATGTGTGATGTTACTCATAGCCATAGTGGAGAGTAACATACACTAGTACTCCTAACATACACATATCCCTAGACTATGTTACTACCTTCATAGTGGGTAGTAGCATAAGTGTGGTGTCATGCAAAACTTTATTTATTACGTTATAGACTCATATTGTATTGGGATATGTGATGTTACGGTAACTAGCTAAGTTACTCAAACTACCTCTCTCCTCATTAACTCATTGCCACATAGGCAAATTTGCTGAGTTGGACTTGATGTTACTGCTGAAGTTACTCAGTGTTGCATGACACTACACATATGTTACTCCCCACTATAGAGGTAGTAACTAGTAACATGTGCATGTTACTAGGTAGTAACATAGTCTAGGATAGCGTGTATGTTACTAGTGTAAGTTACTCTCCACTGTGACTAGTCCACTAGTAGTATAATTTTTGCTCCGGCCGCGGTCGGTCTTGTTGGTTAAATATATGGTCAAACTTAGATCTTGGGAAGTGCGGGCACACTACATTGTGGAAAATTGAATGAGGATGCATCATTGACCGTTCAACGTTTTGGGAACCACTACCCTCTCCCTCGTTGGCATTCAAGCCGTATCAATGTAAATGCGTGTCAAAAAGAGACTAGTCAACAGTTCGCCACGAGCCTATAACTAGCAATCGCAACAATAACCATAAGATCTACATCCGACGGTGGCACCTATTGGACGCAAACAGCAATAAAAAACAAATGCCATGACATTTTACAAAACTGCCACACCACGCCCCTCCCCTACACATGAGAGACTGCCACGCGAGCATTCACAACTGCCACATTCGGGTTGCGCTTGGCTCTTTGCCTCTTCGGGAAGTCGTACTACTACAATAATACTAGTATATGCTTCTGGCAATCTGACACCGAATGAACTGCTGCATGTCCACCACGTGGGGGGGGGGGGAGAGCGTGTTGTAAGCAAAAGCTTCTCCTCATACATGGGCGATGGAGAGGGCATAGTAATCAAGCTTCTCCTTGTTGTACGAGTTGACACGACACATCAAAGCAGTACACTCAATTTTCTCAAGAACTTGTGTTTACCGATGCATAAATTACAATGCATGCATGCATGCCGTGAGTTTCCTTTTGATCCTTTCATGTGTCGATTTAATGCACCTTGAAGTATGAACATGTGATGGTAAAAATTTCTAATAATGCCCCGGCCCTAAAGCGAGAGATGGTGGCGCACAAGGAGAGCGAGATCATGCCGACGGAACAGGACTCGACGATGGACGTCTTTATGGACCTCACCATGCTCCACTGCCCCTACTGCCTCTGCCCCTTGAAGCCTCCGGTGTACGAGGTTCGAATACATCTCGTCCGTTCGGCTGATCGAGCAAGGCGCGGTTTTCTTGGTTGATGTGGTGTTCGATTGATTTGTGCAATGCAAGGGAGGGCACCTGGCCTGCGCGGACTGTCGCAGCGAGCGGCCAGGGAACCAGCGGCAGTGCCAGAAGTGTGAGCGCGGCGGCGGCATCGACGTGCGCAACATGGCGATGGACGTCGTCCTCTCCTCGGCAAGGATGGAGTGCCCGCACGAAGGCTATGGGCTCTACGTCACTTACCACAAGCTCCACGATCACCAGAGCGCGTGTCCTCTCGCACCGTGCAAGTGCCCCGTTCTCGGCTGCTGCTACGAAGGCTCGCCGCCGGCGCTCCCCAACCACCTCATCACCGTGGCGCTTGCTATTCGTGGAGGAGGACGGCCGGGCGTTTTTCGTGGTCGACGGCGCGCTCGGCATCGGCGCGCCTATCGCCATGTCGGTCGTCTGCATCAGAGTGGGGGCATCCCCAGCGCCGCACTACGCGGCCAAGGTGTGGGCGAACGGGCCGCCGGGGGGCCGTCAAGGTGGAAATCAAGGTGACAAGCAGCAAGGAGCCCGGCGCTGTCGCTGTGGAGGAGCTGACCTTCTTGATAGTGCCGCCCAAGCTGCTGGCCGGGGATGGGTCATCGAGGACGGTGTCCCTCCACATTCAGATTGACAAGCTCACCTCCTAAATGATTCCATAATGCCTTCTAGTTATCTTTGTAATATGCTAATGTAGGGTTTAGTTTGGTCTACTTTACCTTAAGAGATGGTGGATTTTGGTGGCGATGCAGCAATTACTTCAACATCACATCAGCAGTTGAAGTAATTCCCAACAGTCCAAGGGATATTTTGTGTCTGTTGGATATAAGATCTTTTGGGTAAGAAATAAACCTAAATATAAACTGATTATATGTTTGTTTGTTAAGGAAGTGTTGCATACATCTCCGAGTTGATGCGACACATCAAAGTTGTACTACTAGTACTCACCCGACTGCGCACCAGGCAGACCAATCTCGTGTCGCGTTGGTGCCATGTGTGGTACCCACATTAAGCAAAACCTTGCAGCTCCAGCTGAGCCTCCACATTTTGAACCTTTGAATCTGAAGGCCAAGGAGCGACGTGAACCTTTGATAGAGCGAATCGGATGGTTGAGAACACTACGATTCATAGCTACAGATGCATGTGTGAGAGAGGACGAGTGCGTGCGTGCACCTCTTCTCTTCATGTACGACGTACTAAACCTAGAGTACTAGTGTATGTGTGTGGCATCGACCTAGAGAACTAGAGATGGTGTGTGCGAGAAGTCCCGAGAGACTCGTGAGCGTAGGTGTGTGCGTGGGAAAGAGGGAGAGAGATGATATGTGTCGATGTAATGCGTGTGAAAAAAAAGTCAATAGTTCGCCACAAGGCTATTCCTGGCGAACGCCCCAGTAACCGTAAGATCTACATCCGAAGGTGCCAGTTATTGGACGAAAACAGCGGTAAAAAAAGAAATGCCATGGCATTTTACAAAACTGCCACAACACGCCCCTCCCCACACATGAAACTGCCACGCGAGCGTTCGCAACTGAGGGAGCCATAGCCACGGTCTGCTCCTTGGTGCGATCTATAGAATTATTAAAAAGGCCAAGCTTTTGGCGCGCGGTAGGCGGGGGGTCTTGGCCTGTCCATTTGCTACTCCTCACATGCGGTCGTACATGTTAGTGATGTATCAAGCCGATGCGTGTCGAGCGGCGAGCCGGACCGACCGTCCGTTCATGCTACTGCTCACATGCGGTTGCACATGTCAGTGATGCACCAAGCCAATGCGCGTCCCTTCAGTGAGAGGCGGGCCAGACCGACCGTGTGTTGGTGCGACGCGAACGCGATGGGCTGAAAAGTTAACCGCCTAACTTAATACTATGTAATGTGTAACACTTGCTTTCACTCCTTAACGAGATCGGTCGATAGAAATCCCCATTAGAAAGGTGAGGGCGGTGTTTTTCAAGCGCGGGAAGCGAGGGAGTTTTTTTTTTACTGGAGCGGAGGCGTGGTAGTTTGGCTGACGGTTTGCATACGTTTCCCAGACACGTACGTGGGCCCACGCTCTCGGAGGCCATCGTGGCGGAGCCAGACGCCCGCAACCTCTCCGACCAAAAAAAGAGGAGCCCGCTGCTGGCAATTTCTATAATTAGTTTTGAAATTCTCAATCGTTCACATGTGACATGATATCAGTCGTTCATTGATGTTGATCCAACGGTCTAGGTGTTTCGGATTCGCATCTATAGTAACCTAAGTGTACCCACCCTAAAAAAAGTGTCTACATTCTTCTAGAACCATCGGCACGTCAGTGTGATCAAATCCACACAGGAAGCTGGCAAACAACACCTCCACATGTGCCATGTGGCTTCATTGATGCCCCCCCCCCCCACATCATTTTATTCATAAATATATTGACTGAAAAAGAGAGACATCGCCCTAAACAAGATCGTCCTCGTATTTTGTTTCCTACGAAGTAGGGCCATGCTATTGGAAATCCAACTTGGTTGCTTTGCACGTACCGGAAGTACTAGTGCCACATCATCTAAAAAGCCTTTCTACACGCATCAAATTATCAATCACGTGGGCTGCCTCTTCTTATAGAAATGTGCTCCACCGTGTACCCGTGTGTCTGTATGAGGGAAGGAGTGAGTGCGTGCGTGCACCTCTTCTCTTCGTACATGTACTCCACGTAGTGGGTGTGTCAGAGAGAGAGAGAGAGAGAGAGAGAGAGAGAGATGGTGTGTGCGACATGCCTCTGTACATATGTTTGTGTCAAAGAGAGGCCTACATACATAGTATATGTATGTGCAGGGGGCGATATACGGCAAGAGAGGGGAAGGATATCGTTTACGCCAGATATCGATAGAGACGGATAGAGGGAAGAACTTTACGAGCGTACAAGCGCTAGGACAGAGGTGTGTGTTGGGGGGGAGGGATGCAGCTAGCTAGCTACCTACCTACCTAGGAGATGGTGCGAGAGGCCTATTAGTTAGTTAGCTTGAGACAGTGTACGAGTACGAGATTGTAGGATCGAAAGTATGTCTAGAGGGGGGTGATTAGACTACTTGACCAATTAAAAACCTAACCTTTTCCCAATTTTACTTGTAGGCAGATTTTAGCAAGCATACAAGTCAAGCATCACCCTACACATGCAATTCTAAGAGTGTGGCAGCGGAAAGTAAACAATTGCATATGTAAGTAAAGGACGGGATCGGAGATTTCAAACGCAATGAAGACACGGTGGTTTTTGGCATGGTTCCGATAGGTGGTGCTATCGTACGTCCACGTTGATGGAGACTTCAACCCACGAAGGGTAACGGCTGCGCGAGTCCACGGAGGGCTCCACCCACGAAGGGTCCACGAAGAAGCAACCTTGTCTATCCCACTATGGCTTACGTCCACGAAGGACTAGCCTCACTCAGGTAGATCTTCACGAAGTAGGCGATCTCCTTGCCCTTACAAACTCCTTGGTTCAACTCCACATCATGTCGGAGGCTCCCAAGTGACACCTAACCAATCTAGGAGACACCACTCTCCAAAAGGTAATAGATGGTGTGTTGTTGATGAACTCCTTGCTCTTGTGCTTCAAATGATAGTCTTCCCAACACTCAAACAACTCCTAATGGTAGGAATGGAATGTCTTGATCTCAACACATGAGTAGGTGGTTCTCTCTCAGAAAATGTATGGTGGAAGTGTAGGCACGTTCTGATGGCTCTCTTTCCTGAGAAGGAAGTGGTGGAGGGGTATATATAGCCTCCACACAAAATCCAACCGTTACACACTTTTGACCCAACTCGGTGGCACCGATTCAGAAGACTCGGTGGCACCGAACTGTGTAAAAGATATGAACGTTAGGAATCTCGGTGGGACCGACTGGAACAACTTGGATGGACCGAAGTGCAATGGCTAGGGAAAACCTCATCTCAGTGGCACCGATTGCATCAACTCGGTAGGACCGAAGTGAAGCAATAAGGCAACAGAGACTTGGCAAGCCATCTCGGTGAGACCGATTTGCAAAACTCGGTGAGACCGAAGTAAGTGCAAACGATTACAGAGAGTTGGCGAGGCCATCTCGGTGAGACCGAGATCCATATCGGTGGATCCGATTTGTTAGGGTTTTGGCAGTGGCTAAGTCCAGATGAACTCGGTGGCTCCAGATAGGAAATTTCGGTGGGGCCGAGTCGGAATGTAGGTTTTGGACATATTTGGATGGAGAAATTGGTTGAGGGTTTAGGAGTACTGTCACTAAGCACTTGAGCAAAAAGACCATTAAGCAACACCTCATCCCCTTTTAATAGTATTGGCGTTCCTATGGACTCAATGTGATCTTGGATCACTAAACCAAAAATGTAGAGTCTTGATCTTTTACCAATCCTTGTCCTTAGCATTTTGAGGGGTCCACATCTCTAGTCCTTGCCATGCCAATCATTGAACGTCCTGAAATCTTTAACTTGAATGGACATTAGTTCAATGAGATATATGTTGTTATGAATTACCAAAACCACCAAGGGAGCAAATATGCTTTCAATCTCCCCTTTTTTGGTAATTGATGACAACATATAGATCAAAGCTTCGACAAATGATTAAATGAATGAAATACATCATCGCTTTGAGAAGTATGTGATAAGCAAGAGCTCCCCCTAAATTTGTGCATTATTTAAAAATTTGCGTTTTAATGCAAATGCACAATCGATTAGGCTCAAGGGTCACTCTTCCATGTCACATACAACTTGGTGGAGCGCGCAAAATGATATGAGTGGAATAGTAGGCACGCATCACCAACTTGGTGGAGCATCAGCAGGTGCAGAAACTGTGGTCCTCGGATCCACAACTGGTACTGCAGCAGACCTGGCTGCCCTGGGCACTGTCTGAAATCTCTCCGTAGTGGGTCTGTCATCTCCACTATCATCTAAAGCGGCTGTCCTTGCAGCATCAACGTCATCCTTCAGCTTCTCCACTATAGTCTGGACCTCAGTGATCTTAACATCTAGATCATGAATCTTCGTGTCGACTATCCGCTCTAAGCTAGCCTGGTTCTGGGTGAGGTTGGCCAGACTTCGCTCAATCCTCAGGGTGGCTTCAAGCAGATAAGTCATTTGGTCCTTTGGAGTCTTGAGGTTGGCAATAGGTGCATTTGGAGCAGATGCCTCCTTGGTAGCTTTTGCTTCTGCAACTTCTCGAATCTTCTATTGGGCTTGAGCAGAGGTGGGATGCGAAGGATCCATCACTATGACATTGTCCTCAAACTCTGGACGCAGTGGGAGATGCTCACGATCAAGGAGATAAGTGCTCGTTCCAACCTTGGAATTGATAAGCATCTGGATGTGTGGAGCATATCCGCAAGATCTCTTCTGATCAGCTGCAGTCCTCTTGATTGTCTCTATGATTAAGCTCATCACCTTGAATTTTTGAGGTGTGTCAAAGAGGTGCAGTAGGTTGATGGAGTGACCACGAATCATCTTATCATCTCCTGACTTGGGAAACAAGGTGTACCGCAAGATGGTGTTTGTGGTGGCCAAACCTGGAAGCAGGTGCTTCACTGATCCTAGCTTATGTGTCTCGATGTCCTTCTGTGGTATTGCTGTGTACATGTTGGCCATGGAGTTGTAGTCCATCTTGAGCTTGGCATAGATATCAACATCATCATCTTCTTCTTCTGGAGCACCAAGAAGAGTAGCCCACTCAGAGATGGTCGACTGGTACCTGATACCCTCTGTCATCCACACAATCCTGCCATCAGGATAGAAGTGAGCTGTGGAGTAGAACTGCATGATCATCTCATCATTCCACTTTGTCAACTTCTGTCCAACAAAATCATCAACACTAGCTATCCGGAAACTCTCATGAACATGGGGGAAATAATCCTCATTGGCATCAATGTACTTCCAATCCACCCATCTCATGTCACTGACAATTGGCTTCTTATCAAGCATAACTGTTTCATAGAAGTCTTGTTGTTCTCTTGTCTGGAAGCGGTAATCAACAGCTGTTCTCCTCCTGGCGGCATAGGGATCTGACAGTCTCTACTGACACAGTCCTTTGTCCTTCCTTAGCATCATATTCTCTGCTACTGGGTGTGCATCATCATGGTCTGGAATCTTGGGTTTCAACTTCCTGAGCACTAGTGGCTCCTCATCAACATTAGCTTCAGGCACTGGGGCCTTGTTCTTCTCAGTTGCTGGAATGTTTCTTGTGGATCTCTATGGTGCTGACACCTTTGGCTTGGACTTGGGGGCAGCAGTCCTGATAACTTCTGACATAAGCTTTTGTGTCTTGGCAGGAGGTGCATCAGCAGTAGGTTCCTCCTCCTCCTCATCATCAGTCCTCATGGAGGGTTTGCCAACAACCTGAGCAGTAGTTTTCCTTGCTCTCTTCTTCTTTCCTCCTATAGCTGTTTCAGTGTCACTTGGATCCTCAAGAGTGAATGTCATGGTTTTCTTGGGAACCTTCTTCACAGCTGATCTCTCTTTGGCAGAAGATGGTTTGGTGCTGTATTCCTTTGCAAGCACAACTCTCTTTTTCTTTGTTGCTGCTTCACTAGCAACAAAATCCTCATCCTCACTGTCTGAGGTTCTTTTCTTCCTGGTCCTCGTTGCAGCCTTAGGAAGATCTGGAGAGCTTCTCTCTCCCTCATAGAAACTTTCTGCAGGGCTAGAGCCTGCGCTGAGATCTGTGTGCTGCTCTGACATGTTTTGGCTATCGCTGGCATCAGACATCTTGCAAAGCTGACCCTGTGAATAGATGGGTATGGGCAGAGTAGATGAGTCATCACAAAAAGCAGAAGTTTTCATAAAAAATGATTTCAAATCTTAGTCTCAAGTTTTCACAGAAGGCATTTCGGATGGACCGAGTTGATCATCTCGGTGATACCGAAGCACTCAACAGAAACTTTACACACCATTTCGGTCAAACCGAGATGGGGTTTGGTGACTCCGAGATGTTAGGGTTTCACAGAGATTTTACTTTCGGTCTCACTGATTCGTACAACTCAGTGGCACCGAGACGTACTAGTGCTATGGCCTGGGGCCAAATCGGTTAAGCCGAAAATTTCTAATCGGTCGGTCCGAGATGCATTCAGCGGAAACTTAAACCTAAAAATTTTACTCGAATCTAATCTATAGACTTTGCAGTGTAATGGGAGTTCTCAATCCGTGGCAAGAATCATGGCAAACCAATCACGCATTGAATCAGAAATTGGAGCACGAATGGGGTCGAATCTCACCCTAACTCGGTGGAGATCCTCTATGGCGGCAACGGCGGAGCAGATTGCCGTTGACGGCGGCGGAATCCGGTGGCGAAGGCACGCTGGAGATGAAGGCGATGATCCGGAGACCTGGGCGACGGTAGCAACGGGTTGCGGGAGCGAAAGAGTCGAGAAATTTCAACCGTTCGAGCCCGCGAGATATATATACCCGTACGCTGTCGGTGGCTCCGAGTTAAACAACTCGGTGGCACCGATATGTGTAACTGCAAGCAGATTAGCACATCGGTGGCGCCGAAATAGTTCAACTCGGCAGCACCGAGATGGAAAACCTAGATCAATCTAAATGATTTCGGTTGGACCGAGTTTGAGTGAATTGGTTCGGCCGAAATCATATAGAAGGTTTTGGAGGTTCAGCCCTTTCAGATCGGTGGCTCCGAGTGCTCCTCACCCGGAGGGTCCGAAAATGACTTGTTCAATTTTTGTGATGTAGCAAGAATAGAATTTGAGACAAGAAAGCATAGATAGCTAGAGAAGGTACTTAGGCATTCTTGTACATCCACTTGGCCAGAAAAACCAAGACAATCAAAACAACAAATGGATGTCCTCGAATGATGAAAACATGCAAACCAACATGCTCACACAATAAGATACCAAATGAAATATGTGTCAAACATGCACAACCAATTCTAGCATCTATCAAGCAATGGCGATGACTAGGTCATCTATATATGAGTATATTGACTTAGGAGCCAAATGAGAACATTTGATCATAGGTCATACTCATCGTTTAAGCACAAGTGGGGTTGCCACTTTTACATAGAGCATTGATGTGTTCACACCATTAGAGTTGCTTTAGCTCAATTGTTTAGAGCAAAGCTCCCCCTAGATGTGATATCCCCCCAAGGAGGGATGAACTAACCTTGGGTTTTGTCGATGATGACTTCATGTAGATGTTGAAGATGTGGATGCTCAATGTTGATGTAGACCATCAAGAGTTGGAATCAATCCTTTGGAGTTTTGTGCCTTCAATACCTACATGGGTTAGTCCCACACAAGGAACATACAAGGATATCCATAGACATAGAGTGAAATACACATATATGATGTCCATGAATGCATTGAATACCTTGTCCCTTGCCTTACCAACAAGAGGGTTTGTGACTCCATGAACTAGTGCAAAATGTGGAAGTTGGTTGCACAAGTTCTTGCCATAATGAATATGAGTGAAGTTTGTTGGCGGAGTCACCGTCAAGAACTCTCTAGTTCTTCTTCTTTTGGACCCACATCAACTTGATGGGAATCCTTGGAGTTGTAGTAGCACTTGATGAAGTAGAACTTGATGAAGTCTTGGGAACCCACTTGACC
The DNA here is from genome assembly GCA_039707655.1 of Elymus sibiricus. Classification (NCBI taxonomy): domain Eukaryota; kingdom Viridiplantae; phylum Streptophyta; class Magnoliopsida; order Poales; family Poaceae; genus Elymus; species Elymus sibiricus. The sequence goes on from CM077670.1 coordinate 202,673,353, forward strand.
AAGGCTTGAGGAGCTTCTTCAAATGAATCAATCTCTTCTTGAAGCTTGTCCTTGCCTTTTAGCTTGTGGTCTTGTGGTGGAAGATCTTCTTGAACTTGTGTTCCCTTGAAGGAAGTAGGATCATACTTCTCTTGTTGAGGAACAAACTTCGTCTTGGGGTATTGATCTTCTTCCCACTAAACTCCATTGGCATTCAACTTTTGTTCAAAACCAACACCTTGGTTCTTCCGGTGCCTTCCTTGCTTGCGTACAATTTCCTCGAATTGCTTACTCCCGGCAAGGCTCTTGTAGACACCTTTTTCTATAATTCCTTTCAATAGCATATTTTCTTGCTCAAGTGTAACTTGGCTAAGAGAATCATTAGTGGAATCAATAGAACTACTAGAAGCAACAACATTGGATTTAGCATTGTTATTGTTACTACTAGAGGTAGAACCCTTTTTACCCTTGTTGCTAGTTTGCTTAGGTTTAACTTGTGGCATAAAAGTCGACAAGAGTAAATGTTTGGCAAGATATGAAGAACTCTTCTTTCGAAGATCGTCATTGATAGCTTTAAGAAACTCATGCTCTTGCTCTAAATTTAGCTTCTCGAAGCGTAGCTTCTCATGAGTTCTTAGAAGTTCTCTATGATCCTCTTGAGTTGTTTCATGAGCTAACTTAAGAGCATTTAGTTATTTAGTTAGACGCTCAATCTCCTTCATAGCATTGTCACTCGTTTCCTCTTGACTATCATGATTACTAGCATTTTCATTGTAGCTCACATCACTAGCATTATCAACAAGTAAATCATCATCACCAAGCAAATCATCTTCATCACTATTGAAATCAAGATACTCGGGGTGTGATACCTTGGGGCCTTTTGCCATGAAGCATCTTCCAATTCCTTCATTTGGTGAGTCAAATAGATCATAGGAGTTGGATGACACAAGAGCAAGTCCGGCAACACCTTCATCTTGACTATAGTCGGAGTTGGAGTGATAGCTTCTCTCGGAGTGGTTGTCGGAGTCGAAGCCGGAAACCCATTCACCAACATGAGCTTGATGTCTTCTTCTTGTGTAGCTCTTAGATGACTTGTCCTTCCTCTCTGAATCCTTGCTTCTTCGAGAGTGTCTTGTTCATAACGATCATCTCTACTCCTTCTCTCCTTATGAGGTGATTCATCTCTTCTATGTCTTCCTCTTGGTGATTCATCTCTTTTCTTGTAGGGAGCCGTACACTCATTGGAATAGTGTCTGGGCTTTCCACAATTGTAGCAATTACGATCACGACTTGATGATCTTCTCTCATAGTGTCTTGAGCTAGAGCTTCTTTCTTTCCCTTTGTTCTTGTAGAACTTGCTGAACCTTTTCACCATTAGGCTAATCTCTTCATTGGATACTAGCTTGTCACTTGGAGTTGTTGGAGCATCGGTTGAGGCTTTGTAAGCACCACTTGATTTGTTCTGTAGCTCCTCTTTGTCCTTGAGTGACATTTCATGAGCAACAATCCTTCCAATGACTTCCGTGGGCTTGAGATCTTTGTAATTTGGCATCATTTGGATCAATGTGCAAACGGTATCATATTTTCCATCCAAAGCTCTAAGTATCTTCTTGATGATGAATTTGTCGGTCATCTCTTCACTTCCTAAGCCGGCAATCTCATTTGTGATGAGAGCAAGCCTAGAGTACATTTCAGCAACTCCTTCACCATCCTTCATCTTGAACTTGTCAAGTTGACTTTGAAGCACATCCAACTTAGATTCCTTGACGGACTCGGTACCCTCATGCATATCAACCAAAGTATCCCAAATTTCCTTTTCATTCTCGAGGCGGCTGATTTTGTTGAATTCCTCCGGACACAAACCGTTGAAGAGAATGTCACAAGCTTGAGCATTGTATTGCAACATCTTCAATTCTTCCGGGGTTGCTTCATGATCCGGTTCCTTGCCATCCTCAAAGAAATCACCTTGCAAGCCAACATGAACAATAGCCCAAATGGCGGGGTTATGACCAAGAATATGCATTTTCATCTTATGTTTCCAACTAGCAAAGTTTGTACCATCAAAATATGGACCTCTACGGTGATAGTTACCCTCACTAGATGCCATACTCTCCTAGGTTGTGAAACCAAGGCTATGATCACCAAAGCAATGGAAATCAAGGCTTACGAAGACCAAAGCTCTGATACCACCTGTAGGATCGAAAGTATGTCTAGAGGGGGGTGATTAGACTACTTGACCAATTAAAAACCTAACCTTTTCCCAATTTTACTTGTAGGCAGATTTTAGCAAGCATACAAGTCAAGCATCACCCTACACATGCAATTCTAAGAGTGTGGCAGCAGAAAGTAAACAATTGCATATGTAAGTAAAGGAGGGGATCGGAGATTTCAAACGCAATGAAGACATGGTGGTTTTTGGCGTGGTTCCGATAGGTGGTGCTATCGTACGTCCACGTTGATGGAGACTTCAACCCACGAAGGGTAACGGCTGCATGAATCCACGGAGGGCTCCACCCACGAAGGGTCCATGAAGAAGCAACCTTGTCTATCCCACCATGGCTTACGTCCACGAAGGACTAGCCTCACTCGGGTAGATCTTCACGAAGTAGGCGATCTCCTTGCCCTTACAAACTCCTTTGTTCAACTCCACATCATGTCGGAGGCTCCCAAGTGACACCTAACCAATCTAGGAGACACCACTCTCCAAAAGGTAATAGACGGTGTGTTGTTGATGAACTCCTTGCTCTTGTGCTTCAAATGATAGTCTTCCCAACACTCAAACAACTCCTCACAGATTTGGCTATGGTGGAAGAAGGATTTGAGTGGAAAGCAACTTGGGAAAGGCTAGAGATCAAGGTTCAAATGGTAGGAATGGAATGTCTTGATCTCAACACATGAGTAGGTGGTTCTCTCTCAGAAAATGTATGGTGGAAGTGTAGGCACGTTCTGATGGCTCTCTTTCCTGAGAAGGAAGTGGTGGAGGGGTATATATAGCCTCCACAGAAAATCCAACCGTTACACACTTTTGACCCAACTCGGTGGCACCGATTCACAAGACTCGGTGTCACCGAACTATGTAAAAGATATGAACGTTAGGAATCTCGGTGGGACCGACTAGAACAACTCGGATGGACCGAAGTGCAATGGCTAGGGCAAACCTCATCTCGGTGGCACCGATTGCATCAACTCGGTAGGACCGAAGTGAAGCAATAAGGCAACAGAGACTTGGCAAGCCATCTCGGTGAGACCGATTTGCAAAACTCTGTGAGACCGAAGTAAGTGCAAACGATTACAGAGAGTTGGCAAGGCCATCTCGGTGAGACCGAGATCCATATTGGTGGATCCGATTTGTTAGGGTTTTGGCAGTGGCTAAGTCCAGATGAACTCGGTGGCTCCGGATAGGAAATTTCGGTGGGGCCGAGTTGGAATGTAGGTTTTGGACATATTTGGATGGAGAAAGTGGTTGAGGGTTTAGGAGTACTGTCACTAAGCACTTGAGCAAAAAGACCATTAAGCAACACCTCATCCCCTTTTAATAGTATTGGCTTTCCTATGGACTCAATGTGATCTTGGACCACTAAACCAAAAATGTAGAGTCTTGATCTTTTGCCAATCCTTGTCCTTAGCATTTTGAGGGGTCCACATCTCTAGTCCTTGCCATGCCAATCATTGAACGTCCTGAAATCTTTAACTTGAATGGACATTAGTTCAATGATATATATGTTGTTATGAATTACCAAAACCACCAAGGGAGCAAATGTGCTTTCAGAGATGGATAACAACAGAGGGGGCGACAGTGCGCATGTTCCTCAGAGTTAGGGTGGGAGGCATGGATGGTTAGACGAGGGTAGGACCATATGTGTACATATTTGTGTGTGGTAGCTAGGCAGACCTAGCTAGAGGGGTATACCGATTGGTGTGTGTGGGAAAGAGGCAGATGGAGAGACCTAGAGAGATTGTGGGAGACCGACCTAGAGAACGAGAACGTGTGTGCGTGATGTAGAGGATGCCAAGTGGGGAGTGTGTGTGCATATATATATGCATGCACGATAGGAAAGTTAGTGGTATATATCCACAAAGAGAGGAGGAGTGTGTGAGTGGGTGTAAAAGACTCACATAGATGATAATCAATATAAAAGTGGATTCAAATATTTGAATAAGAGATCATGATGTTTGTAACCCATGCATGCATGAATATAATGGAGATATGTGTGTGGTTTTGAATCGAACATGCAAAACTATATACACGTCGAACAAGCCAAAATTGATTTGAATTTGAGACACCAATCGCAGGCATCGTTTGACCACATTGCATCCGTGAATGGACATAACTATTCGAATTTGAGATAATGTGTGGCTTTCACAGCTAACATCTAAATGCTGTGTGTGTGTGGGGGGGCATGTATTGTGTGTGTTAAACACATTATACATATGAAAACATGGTTTAGATCATTCCAAACGTCTAGCTAGAGCATGAAATGTTCTGTGATTTGAATTCAACATAAAATGGATACAAATATTTGAATTGGAGATCGTATGGTACATGTAGTTCATATTTAAATAGGATTACTACTACATGCATGTATTGTGTTATCAAGATAATATTTAAATGATGGTATAACTTGACAACAATCGTATTCAAATAGGGAAAATTGATTCAAATTGAGTCAATATGGTAAACGACAGTGTTTTGATTTATTTATTTTTGCGGGAGTGTTTTGATTTGTTTATTTGTTGTTGTTGATTTGTTGCTGTTTTTGTTGTTGAGGGAAGTGCAAATTGATTTGGTACTGTACACGCTAAGCTTGTTCTACTGAATTTGTTAGTTATTTGTTGTTGGTTTTGAATGGCATTTGTAGTAATATTGTAAAACAGGACATGACTCTCTCATGTCTTGTACGAATTGTCTTTTGTCTTATTTTTTTTTGTACACGTTAAGCTTGTTCTCCCGAAATTCAAAGCCGCGCCTTGTTATCCCGAAATTTTCAAGCTAGAGTATCTCTTTGTCTCTTGTGGTGCGAAACTCCCGCCTCTTCAACCCCCGCCTTGTTATCCCAAAATTTCAACGCGCGTGAAAACTCCCTCCTCATCCGAAATCGGTCGCGCCGCCCAACATGCGAAATCCCCCTTCTACCCCTCAGCCGGAAATACCGCCTCGACGTCCCATGGATAAAACGGGTGGGGTGTACTTTCGCAACTTACCCCAAATTTCGGACAAGCGCGTCCCCAAGCCATGGCTCCCCCCTCTCTTCCCCTCCATTACCCCCATTCGTACACCAAGGCCGCCAAAATCCACGAAACCCCACCCTCCTCCGTCCGCCACCCTACCGCCGCCCAGCCGAAGCCTCTTCCCCGACAACGTCGTCCACAGCAACAGCTTGACGTCCCTCATCCACCGCTTTGGATGAGGATCCGTTGTCGATCTCGTCGTCCCGCCGGTTCAGTCGCCCCGTCCTCCACCTCCAAAGAGCTGCCCCGACGTTCGCCTCGTCTAACGCGCCACCTCCATTCCCACAACACCGTCTTCACCTGCCCCACCAGAACCGCAGCACCCACTCCAATTCCTTCGACGAAGCTGAAGCCTACTCGGTGCCACCAAGGAGGTTCTACACTCATTGCTGCATTTTCTCTTTTATTCGATCTCACGGGGCTGCCGGTGCTCGATCCCGAGCCGCCATGGTGAACAAGGTCTGCGAGAAATAGGGATGAGTTCATGACTGCCCAGAATCAATGAGGATTCCAACTACCTGGAAGCTCAGCTGAACCGGATGGAATTATCCGCCCAACTGCTTACCATCTGCACACACCCGAATTAATTACCAACATGAAGTCTATATCAGTGGTGCAACCTCTACAACAACAATGATCAGACCAGCAGAAGGACTAGCGGTGTGCATGACCAACAGGATATCTTTAGACAAGTATGGCCTACACCAAGTTTTGACACCCCATGGGCAAATTTCGGATACTTCGGAAGGAAGCCAGAAACGGCCATAGATCTGACCGCATATCCACAGTGCAAGGCTTTTGGTACAAGGAACCCAGCCTTCCTCCGCAAGCTATCAGGAGAAGCTTACAACACAAGACTCTCAATCTTCCTCACTACGCCACCAGGGAGAAAATCTTCTGGATACGGTACTCCAATCTTCCTCAGCCCGCTACCGCGGAAAGCTTCTAGTATAAGTCACCTGACCTTCCTCAATAAGCCACATGAGGGAAAGCTTCTGAGGTACGATACCCAGACTTCTTCAGAACACTACCCCGGCAGAAGCTTCGAGCGTAAGGTATTCAACCTTCTTCAGCATACCGTCATGACCACAACAATCTTGTCAGAGGCACGAACTAGTCCAGACACCTGTCCGCCTCAGAGCTCAATGGTTATGAAAAGATTCGTCCTACCTTGCATATGTTGTGAGCATGCAGTCCAGTGGATCAGTTCATGCGAGCCACTCATGCACGGGAATGACTGTGTTCAGGAAAACATTGGCCCCACATTTCAAAGAAGGATGTGAACACAGCAATCCACACACGAGCACCATCTCCACCACAGAGCACCCACACACGAGCAGTTAGTAAGGCAACTGCAGTGCCCAAAGCGCGAGGACCACCACAGCGAACCCAAACTCCACGCTTAAAGCAGAAGAACAACTGTTCTCAGGTCAGATTCCGTAGCTATGGTGCATTCTCCTTTGCTCTTGCATCACTGTATTTACTCATACCAACTAATTTCTAATTTGAAGGATCCAATTGAAACCCCAATGGTGCAAAAGGTACGTTTTAAACCTGTTTCTTTAACTGGTTTGCTGTTGTAACTTCTTGCTCTATGTTGATTTCAGTTTCAATTGTATAAACAATTATGTTCTCATGTCATGCACATTACAAGTGTTGTTAGTGTTGTGTAGTTTCCCACACTTATATTCTGTCTATGCTGTGTTGTCTTAAACAGATATGATTTGAACTGTGTCTCTATCTTGATTTGGCAACATAAACTAGGATGATATAGACAAAACAGTGACCATAGTACATAGTTATATGTTTGTTTCATTCTGTTATTATGTACTACCTTGCAATAGAAGACAAGTTAGTATAATCCTGTCAACCTTACTACTGAACTAGTTTACCAAAATGAGTTTCATATACTACATGCCAAACCTGTGATGCGTCTGCTTGTTCCTCTTTTAGAATGCTGGTAGAATAGTGGAGAAGAGTACCCCATTATGCAATGGTAAAGGAAGTAATGCAGATAAGGTCCAAGATAGTCAGACAACCCTGTTATTCTCCAAGAAAGCTGATAAAAACTATCTTGAAGGTAGTGAGACAACCCCAAAGTCCTGCCTTGATGTAGTGTTCGAGTTACTAGTCACTACCGCTGGCACAAGCCCTTCGCACTTACTGCCTGAATCAGTTCGGCTTCTTGAATCTCAACTACAAGCTGAAAGACAACGATCAGCTGTGTTGCGACAAGAAGCTGAAGGACTAATGAAGTCCCTGCAGAATTCAGATGCATACTTTCTGGATAAACAGCAAGAGTTGGAGGATTTTAGCGCCAAACAAGAGAAAGCTAATAAGCTTGCTAAGCTTCTTGCCAGCATGGTGGGTGCCCAGGATATCGTTTCTTGAGCTCTTTTGAAGTGGTTTCAGTTCTGGACTTGTTTTGCTGTCGCGTTTATTTACACTGGTGGCCAATTTAGACGCCCAGTGTATGTAATATGCTGCTTTGTTGTTCCCTAATACACTGGTAGCGAACTTTGATGCCCAGTGGATGTAATCGCCGTAATAGCCTAGCGTTAGTTGCTTTCTTATTTATTTACTTATAGTCTTGTTTATTTGTTTGCTTGTAGTCACTGCAGTTCTTTTTCCTCGGTTTGCTAGTGGCCACAATAACCATGGGCCACATACGGGCCGTGGTAACGATGGGCCTCCTACGGGCCATAGGATCCATGGGCCTCCTATGGGCCGTAGGATCCATGGGCCTCATTCGCTGATACGTCTCCAACGTATCTATAATTTTTTATTGTTCCTTGCTATTATAGTATCAATCTTGGATGTTTTATATGCCATTATATATCATTTTTTGGGACTAACCTATTAACCCAGTGCCCAGTGCCGGTTGCTGTTTTCTGCTTGTTTTTACCTTTTTAGAAAATCATTATCAAAAAGTGTCCAAACGAGAAAAAAACATTGGATTAATTTTTCTAGACCAGAAGAGACCCACGAAGCTTCGGGAGAAGACCAGAAGAGCCACGAGGAGGCGGCAAGCCTGGAGGGCGCGCCCAGGGGGTAGGGCGCGCCCCCCAGGCATGTGGGCCCCTCGTTGCCCCTCTTGACCTAATTCCAGCGCTATAAATTCTAAAATATTCCCATTATACCAGAGAGACAAAAGAGACAACCTTTCCACCGCCGCAAGCCTCTGTTCTTCCGTGATCCCATCTGGAGGCCTTTTCCGGTACTCTGTCGGAGGGGGAATCGATCACGGAGGGCTTCCTCGTCAACCTTGCTGCCCTTTCAATGATGTGTGAGTAGTTTACCACAGACCTACGGGTCCATAGCTAGTAGCTAGATGGCTTCTTCTCTCTCTTTGATCTTTAATACCATGTTCTCCTCGATGTTCTTGGAGTTCTATCCGATGTAATCTTCTTTTGCGGTGTGTTTGTTGGGATCCGATGAATTGTGAGTTTATGATCAGATTATTCATGAGAAATATTTGAGTCTTCTCTGAACTCTTTTTTGCATGATTAGTATAGCTTTGTATTTCTCTCCGATCTATCGATTTGGTTTGGCCTACTAGATTGATTTGTCTTGCAATGGGAGAGGTGCTTTGTGATGGGTTCAATCTTGCGGTGCTCAATCCCAGTGACAGAAGGGGACATGATACATATTTGTATTATTGCCATTAAGGATAAAAAGATGGGGTTTAATCATATTGCTTGAGTTTACTTTGTCTACATCATGTCATCTTGCTTAAGGCGTTACTCTGTTTCATACTTAATACCCAAGATGCATGCTGGATAGCGGTCGATGGGTGGAGTAAAAATAGTAGATGCAGGCAGGAGTCGGTCTACTTGTCTCGGACGTGATGCCTATATACATGATCATTGCCATGAATCCATCATAATTATTTGCTTTTCTATCAATTGCCCAACAGTAATTTGTTTACCCACCGTATGCTATGTGTTCGAGAGAGAAGCCTCTAGTGAAAACTATGGCCCCCGGGTTTACTTTATCATATATAAAAAACCTAAAAATACCTTGCTGCAATTTATTTACTTTTATTTTAATTAGTATTTTAGTTTATCTATTTACCTCTATAACATTTAATCCTTGCAAATAACCGCTAAGAGGATTGACAACCCTCTTATTTGCGTTGGGTGCAAGTGTTTGCTCTTGTGTGTGCAGGTGCGCTTAACAGAATTTTGCTTGGTTCTCCTAGTGGATTGATAACCTAGGTTCTTAACTGAGGGAAATACTTATCTCTACTATACTGCATCATCCTCTCCTCTTCGGGGAAATACCAACGCAGTCTACAAGTAGCAGGAAGAATTTCTAGCGCCGTTGCCAGGGAGACATCGTCAAAATTACCAAGTACCTTTGCACAAACTATCATCCACTTGCATTTATTTTATTTGCCTTTTATTTGCATTTGCCTCTAGTTTTCATCTCCCCCACTTCTATTTTTTTTTACAAAAACACAAAAATATTTTTATTTGTTTGTTTGCTAGTTTGCTTGCTTCGTCACGATGTCTCAAGAAAATACAAAATTGTGTGACTTTTCCAATACTAATAATAATGATTTTATTAGTACTCCTATTGCTCCTCCCACCACTAGTGCGGAGTCCTGTGACATTAATGCTGCTTTGATTAATCTTGTTATGAAAGAACAATTTTCTGGTAGTCCTAATGAAGATGCTGCATCCCATCTAAATACTTTTGTTGAGCTTTGTGATATGCAAAAGAAAAAAGACGTGGATAATGATATTGTCAAATTAAATTATTTCCGTTCTCACTACGAGACCGTGCTAAAACTTGGTTTTCATCCTTGCCTAGAAATAGTATTGATTCTTGGGATAAGTGTAAGGATGCTTTTATTACCAAGTATTTTCCTCCCGCTAAGATTATTTCTCTAAGAAATCAAATTATGAATTTTAAGCAACTTGAGCATGAACATGTTACACAATCTTAGGAGAGAATGAAATTAATGATAAGAAATTGCCCAACTCATGGCTTGAATTTATGGATGGTCTTACAAAAAATTTATGCGGGACTAAACTTTGTCTCTAGAAATTTGCTAGACTCTGGCGCAGGTGGTACTTTTATGGAAATTACATTGGGAGAAGATACAAAACTTTTTGATAATATCATGACAAATTATTCTCAATGGCACATTGAACGAACTCCAACTGGTAAGAAGGTAAATTCTGTTGAAGACATTAATACTTTGAGTGATAAGATGGATGCTTTATTGAAATTGGTTGCTAGTAAAAATGCTCATATTGATCCTAATGATGTGCATTGTCTACTTTGATTGAGAAAAATAATGATGCTATTGATGTGAATTTTGTCTCTAGAAATAATTTCAACAACAATGCTTATAGGGGTAATTTCAATCCTAGCCATTTCCTGGAAATTCCTCTAATAATTATGGCAATATTTATGGTAATTCTTATAATAATAATAATAATAGGATGCCCACTGATCTTGAAAGTAATATTAAAGAATTTATTAATTCGCAAAAGAATTTCAATGCTATGATAGAAGAAAAATTGAATAGAGTTGATGAATTGGCTAGGAACAGGGATAGAATTGCTCATGATGTGGAAAATCTCAAAACTAAAATTTTGCCACCCAAGCATGATATAAATGAGTCTATTAAAGCTATCTATGTCTCCATTAATGAAAGTAAAGAAAGGACCGCTAGGTTGAGAGCTAAGCGAGAATTTCTAGAAAAAGCGATTCCACCCGGTTTCTATCGTAGTAATGATGAAGATATTAAAATGATTGGGGTCACCCATTTGAATCATTATTTAGTAACATAAAACTTTATGAAAAAGGGACTGAAGAAGAGTCAACTTTAGATAGAAGGAGTCCCGCTTGCTTGGAGGGTGATAATCTTAATGATAAAAATGAAAAAAGTGGGTTTGGAGAGGTCAAAACTTTAAATAGTAATGCACCCACTACTTTGGATTACAAGGACTTTAATTATGATAGTTGTTCTTTAATTTAGTGTATTTCCTTGTTGCAATCCATGATTAAATCACCAAATTCATATGAACAAAATAAAGCTTTCACTAAACATATTGTAGAAGCCATGATGAAAGCGCATGAAGAAAAACTTGAGTTGGAAGTTTCAATTCCTAGAAAATTACAAGATGAATGGGAACCTACTGTTAAATTTAAAATTAAGGATTATGAATGTAATGCCCTTTGTGATCTTGGTGCTAGTGTTTCCACTATACCAAAGTCTTTGTGTGATGTGCTAGGTCTCACCGACATGGATCCTTGTTCCCTTAACTTGCATCTTGCGGATTCCACTATTAAAAAGCCATTGGGTAGAATAAATGATGTGCTTATTCTTGAAAATATAAATTATGTGCCCGTGGACTTTATTGTTCTTGATATTGAATGCAATGCTTCTTGCCCCATAATACTTGGTAGGCCTTTTCTACGAACAGTAGGTGCTATTATTGATATGAAAGAAGGTAATATAAGATTTCAATTTCCACTAAAGAAAGGGATGGAACACTTCCCTAGAAAGAGAATTAAAGCACCTTATGAATCTATTATGAGGGCCACCTATGGAATTAACTTGAAGGATGACAACACTTGAGACTACGCATTAGGCCTAGCTAGGGGCATAAAACAATAGCGCTTGTTGGGAGGCAACCCAATGAATAAAATAAATTTTTTATTTTACTTTCTGTTCTTGAGTGTTTACACAATTATAGCCTCTGTTATTATTGTATTTTTATGTTTTAATTAGTGTTTGTGCCAAGTAGTGCCTTTGGGATGATGTTGATGATAGTATAATTGATGCTTTTTGGAAAACAGAAAGTTTTGTGTCCAGTGCTGGAATTTTAATTCTGTACTGGAGCGTCCGAAAAATATGAACTTTTTACAAAGTATTGTTATATGAATTATTTACGTTTTCCTAATTTTTCAGAATTTTTGGAGTTACAGAAGTATGGATTTTAAATAGATCTTTACAGACTGTTCTGTTTTAGACAGATTCTGTTTTTGGTGCATAGTTTGCTTGTTTCGATGAATCTATGGATCGTATTGGGGGGTATGAGTCATGGAGAAGTTGGAGTACAGTAGCATTATGCCAATATTAAATATTAATCAATTTACAACATTACCTAAAGTTTAAGATTTGTTTGTTATACTAACGGATCTCACGAGGTTTCTGTTGAGTTTTGTGTGCTGAAGTTTTCTAATTTTGGGTGAGACTACGATGGATAAAGGAATAAGGAGCGGCAAGAGCCTAAGCTTGGGGATGCCCAAGGCACCCCAAGGTAATATTCAAGGAATACTCAAGCGTCTAAGCTTGGGGATGCCCTGGAAGGCATCCCCTCTTTCGTCTACAATCTATCGGTAACTCACTTGGAGCTATATTTTTATTCATCACATGATATGTGTTTTACTTGGAGCGTCTTGTGATATAGTTTGTTTGCTTTTGTTTGCTTTTTAGTTTGTCACAATCATCTTTGCTGAACACACTTTTTTGAGAGGGACACACATTATTCGTGATTTGTTAGAATACTCTATGTGCTTCACTTATATCTTTTGAGCTAGGCAGTTGCTCTAGTGCTTCACTTATATATTTTAGAGCACGGCAGTGGTGATATTTTAAAGAAATAGTTGCACTCTCATGCTTCACTTATATCTTTTTGATATTCTAAATAATAGCAATGGTAATATGCACGGGTTATGAATTTGATCTTGATATGATAGGTATTCAAGAGGGATATAATAAAAACTTTCATGTAGATCACTGAATATGATAAGTTTGATTCCTTGCAATAGTTTTGCGATATTAAGACGGTAATATGTGGGAGGTATTAGTAGATAATTGTGGTTTAGTAAGAATATTGGTGTTAAGGTTTGTGATTCCCGAAGCATGCACGTATGATCTGTCGTTATGCTAAGAAGTTGGAGCATGATTTATTATTGATTGTCTTCCTTTGTGTGGCGGTCGGGGGCGCACAATGGTTAACTCCTATCAACCTCCCCCCTAGGGGCAAGCGTAGTAGTACTTTGCTTCGAGGGCTAAGAAACTTCGCAATAAGTATGTGAGTTCTTTATGACTAATGTGAGTCCATGGATTATACGCACTCTCACCCTTCCGTAATTTGCTAGCCTCTTCGGTACCGTGCATTGCCCTTTCTCACATCGAGAGTTGGTGCAAACTTCGTCGGTGCATCCAAACCCCGTGATATGATACGCTCTATCACACATAAGCCTCCTTATATCTTCTATAAAACAGCCACCATACCTACCTATCATGGCATTTCCATAGCCATTCCGAGATATATTGCCATGCAACTTCCACCGTTCCGTTTTTATGACACACATCGTCATTGTCATATTGCTTTGCATGATCATATAGCTGACATAGTATTTGTGGCTCAGCCACCGTTCATCATTTTTATACATGTTATGCTAGCATCATTGCACATCCTGGTACACTGCCAGAGGCATTCATATAGAGTCATATTTTTGTTCTAGTATCGAGTTGTAATATTGAGTTGTAAGTAAATAAAAATGTGATGATCATCATTATTAGAGCATTGTCCCAGTGAGGAAAGGATGATGGAGACCATGATTCCCCACAAGTCGGGATGAGACTCCGGACGAAAATTAAAAAAAAAGAAAAAAAAAAGGAGGCCAAAAAGAGCCATGAAAAAAATGAGAGAAAAAGAGAGAAGGGGCAATGTTACTATCCTTTTTCCACACTTGTGCTTCACAGTAGCACCATGTTTTTCATATAGAGAGTCTCCTATTTTTTTCACTTTCATATACTAGTGGGAATTTTTCATTATAGAACTTGGCTTGTATATTCCGATGATGGGCTTCCTCAAATTCCCGAGGTCTTCATGAGCAAGCAAGTTGGATGCACACCCACTTAGTTTTCATGTTGAGCTTTCATACACTTATAGCTCTTAGTGCATCCGTTGCATGGCAATCCCTACTCCTCGCATTGACATCAATTGATGGGCATCTCCATAGCCCGTTGATTAGCCTCGTTGATGTGAGACTATCTTCTTATTTTTGACTTCTCTTATTTATCTCTACCACCACACTCTATTCCACCCATAGTGCTATATCCATGGCTTGCGCTCATGTATTGCGTGGAGGTTGAAAAAGCTGAAGCACGTTAAAAAGTATGAACCAATTGCTTGGCTAAAACCGGGGTAGTGCATGATAAATACTTTGTGTTAAGAAGATGGAGCATGACAGGATTATATGATTTTGTAGGGATAACATTCTTTAGCATTTTTATTTTCAAAGACATGATTGTTTATTAGTATGCCTGAGTATTGATGTCTTTATATCAAATTATAGACTATTGCTTTGAATCATTCAGATCTTATTATTCATACCGTAAGAGAGAGATTACATGATGAAACATGATAGGTAGCATTCCACATCAAAAATTCTGTTTTTATCATTTACCTACTCGAGCACGAGCAGGAATTAAGCTTGGGGATGCTTGATACGTCTCCAACGTATCTATAATTTTTTATTGTTCCATGCTATTATAGTATCAATCTTGGATGTTTTATATGCAATTATATGCCATTATATATCATTTTTTGGGACTAACCTATTAACCCAGTACCCAGTGCCAGTTGCTGTTTTCTGCTTGTTTTTGCCTTTTTAGAAAATCATTATCAAAAAATGTCCAAACAAGAAAAAAACTTTGGATTAATTTTTTTTGGACCAGAAGAGACCCACGAAGCTTTGGGAGAAGACTAGAAGAGCCACGAGGAGGCGGCAAGCCAGGAGGGCGCACCTAGGGGGGTAGGGCGTGCCCCCCAGGCTTGTGGGCCCCTCATTGCCCCTCCTGACCTAATTCTAGCGCTATAAATTCTAAAATATTCCCAATATATCAGAGAGACAGAAGAGAAAACCTTTTCGCCACCACAAGCCTTTGTTCTTCCGCGATCCCATATGGAGGCCTTTTCCGGTACTCTGCCGGAGGGGGGATCGATCACGGAGGGCTTCTTCATCAACCTTGCTGCCCTTCCGATGATGTGTGAGTAGTTTACCACAGACCTACGGGTCCATAGCTAGTAGCTAGATGGCTTCTTCTCTCTCTTTGATCTTCAATACCATGTTCTCCTCGATGTTCTTGGAGTTCTATCCGATGTAATCTTCTTTTGCGGTGTGTTTGTTGGGATCCGATGAATTGTGAGTTTATGATCAGATTATTCATGAGAAATATTTGAGTGTTCTCTGAACTCTTTTATGCATGATTATTATAGCTTTGTATTTCTCTCCGACCTATCAATTTGGTTTGGCCTACTAGATTGATTTTTCTTGCAATGGGAGAGGTGCTTTGTGATGGGTTCAATCTTGTGGTGCTCAATCCCAGTGACAGAAGGGGACATGACACATATTTGTATTGTTGCCATTAAGGATAAAAAGATGGGGTTTAATCATATTGCTTGAGTTTACATTGTCTACATCATGTCATCTTGCTTAAGGCGTTACTCTGTTTCATACTTAATACCCTAGATGCATGCTGGATAGCGGTCGATGGGTGGAGTAATAGTAGTAGATGCAGGCAGGAGTCGGTCTACTTGTCTCGAACGTGATGCCTATATACATGATCATTGCCATAAATCCGTCATAATTATTTTCTTTTCTATCAATTGCCCAACAGTAATTTGTTTACCCACCGTATGCTATGTGTTCGAGAGAGAAGCCTCTAGTGAAAACTATGGCCCCCAGGTCAACTTTATCATATATATAAAACCTAAAAATACCTTGCTGAAATTTATTTACTTTTAATTTAATTAGTATTTTAGTTTATATATTTACCTCTATAAGATTTAATCCTTGCAAATAACCGCTAAGAGGATTGACAACCCTCTTATTTGCGTTGGGTGCAAGTGTTTGCTCTTGTGTGTGCAGGTGCGCTTAACGGAATTTTGCTTGGTTCTCCTACTGGATTGATAACCTTGGTTCTTAACTGAGGGAAATACTTATCTCTACTACACTTGTAACATCCCTATGTATTAGCTACAGTAATCACATTTTGATAATGCCAAGTCATCATGTGGAACAGTGCTTGATCATCATTGCATCATATCTCATTTCAAATTCCAGTTCAAAATGAAATTCACATTTAAAGTGAAAATAAAAATTGTTCCAAATTGGAAACTAAAATGTTCATTAAATAGCAAATAATTCATAGCTAAATATGTTAAGAAAAACAACATCACCAAAAATACCTAGATGACTCTAACATCTTTAAAACAGAACCAAACAGCAATATTTAATACCTTTTTATTTGAATTAAATTCAAATGAAATCATATTGTCACCAAACCTTTTTCTGGCAGTGGGATAAATTGCACTGTAATTAATTGGGCAGGATTCATATTTTACAAAATTGAATTAGAGCTAAAAGAAAATAGAAAACAGAAACTGAAAAGAAAAACAGAAACAGAAAAGAAGAAAAAGAAAAAGGCCCACCGCATCTGGGCCTAAGTCACCCGCACGGCTGGCCCACCTCACCACCTCCTTCTGCCTCGCACTGCTCACGCGCGCGGTCGCCCGCGTCCGACCGCGCCTGTCGCCGGCGAGCTGTTCCCGCCGCGCCCTCCTCGCCGACCGCGCCGCTACAGGGCGGAGAGGATAAGAACGCCACCGCGCAACCTTAGCCGCCCAGATATTTCCCCCCTCTTCTCTCGTTCGCTCTCTCTCCCCTCGCCCGAGAGCTTCCCCATCGCCGCCGCTCGATCCCGCGGCCACCATGCCCTGATCGCCACTCCGCCGTGTCCATCATCACCGTCGTCCTCGACTACTCCCTCTGCCCCGACTACTTCGAGCTCGGAGCCCCCACATCGAGCTGCACGCCGTCGTCTTCAACCTACGGCCGCCCGCGTCGCCGCCGTCGATTCGCCGCGTCGAGCCCTCCCCGAGCCCCAACGTGCCCGAACGCGCCACCGTGGAGCTCGTCGCCGGCGAGTCTCCGGTGACCATTTTTTTTTTGAAACTTTTGAATGAGAGGGATAAAAATGACTTTCCCTTTTTTTTTGAATTCAATTTCATCCAATGCAAAACAAGGAGAGAAGATGACATGACTTCTTCAAGTGAAGGAATTGAAATTTTGGATTCTGAAAACTACTGAAAAATTTCTATTTTGGTAATTACTTCATTTGATTCTGTTCTTGAATGAATTCAAACCCACATGCCCAAATTCAAATTTTCTTGAGAGGTGGAACATGACCCTCCAAACCAGGGGCATTTTTGTGAGATTTTGAACCATAAAACCCAGGGGGTTATTTGAAAATTATTTGCAAAAGAAAATAAAATCAATTTAGGCTTTTTCTGAAAAATAATTTTTTTAAAGTATTTATTTTGGCCGTGGAAAAATGTTCATCTTGTTGAAATTATTTTTCTTATCATTTTGGTATATAAAAATTCCTTGTTTGAGTTTGATTTGATTTTCCAAATCACCTTTTTCCTTCTCTGTTTTAACTAAAAGGAAATGTTGTTTTATTAGGAATATTCTGGCCCAGATCCTCTCCGGATCAGATCCAAATCCTTCCGGATCGGCCACCGCCCCACCCCGCGCTCTCTCTCTTCCACTGACGCGTGGATCCCACCGCCCGACCGCGAATCCCCTCGGTCATCGCCTTCCTTCCCCTCGCCGCACTTACCTTCGCCGGAGATGGCCGATCCCCGCGTCAATCTCCTCTGCCCCTGCCTTTCTATGACCACGGAGGCCGCCTATAAATACAGGAGCTTTCCCGCACCTCGTTTCGCCCGAGTCCCCCTCGCCCGACCCTCTCCTCTGCTCGCAATTGCTCGCCGGAGTCCGAGCACCTCCACCACGCCATTACCTCGCCCCGCTCCACCTCGCCCTTCCCGAGATCCTCCGAGGCCACCTACGTGTTCGCCTCGCTTACCCGCACCTCCCCGTTCACCCGCCCGAGCTCCAGAGCCACCGGAGCAAGCTCCCCGTTGACCACCCGAGCACCCAGCCGCCATCGTCGACGCCGCGCTCACCACCGTCGCTCCCGACGCTACCTGACGCCACCATCGACCTCGCCACCGTCGCCTGCGTCGGCCGGAGCCTTACCCATGCCCGGAGACCGGGAACGCTGCCCCGCACCACCTCACCGCCTCTGCCTCGCCGGAGAAGCTCCACCGCCGGCAACCCCCCTCTGTGAGCACCTCTTCCCCTCCCTTAGCCGTCAGATCTGAAACCAAGGGCCCAGATTAGAAGTTTTAAAACGGCCGAACCGTTTTTATTTATTTTGCGCACGTTCGCTCGCTAGCTCCCGCAACGCACGCCCGTAGCCAATGGCATTCGGCCACGTAGCCCGTTCGCTATTTAAGTTTTTCTTTTCTTTTCTGTTTTCTGTTTTAAAAACAGAAATAGTTCTGTTTTTGTTTTTGCTTTATCTTTTCGGATATTTAGAGTTTTTAATTGATTCTTTTTGCATTGTGTCACAATTTTTGTATAGTTTCTGTAGATATAAAGTTTGACCATGTTTGCAAATTTTAAATTTGAATTCAAACAGATTTGATTTAAATCTTGTTTTGTGAATAACTTGAGTTTAAAAATAGCTTTTTAGTTGATTCTTTTTGCTACTAGCCATTAGTGACTTTATTTAACAGTAGGTAGAATTTGAGAATTTTTAGAATATTTTAAATTAGGATTTTTAACAAAACAGATTCTGTTTTAGTTCTTTTTAGGTTTATTTCTATTTCTTTTGTTTTAAATTGTTTTAATTTATTTTATTTTATATTAGTTGACAAGTTTTACTTTGTTTTATGTTAGTTAGCAGTAGTATTTCAACCAAGTTAATTTTTATGTCATTTATTATTTTTATAGCATGAGATCAATTCTAGTTTCATAATAACTTGCAAATTGATTTCATTGCTAGTTTGATTTCCTATTTGAAAATTATTTCCATATATTGTTTTATAAATTTTATTTTCTGTTAACTTTAGTTTAGACCAGAAAACAATTTGTATTATAGTTGAAATTGTTTGTGGTCAATTCAAGGTTAACTTTGTTTAGGTTATAGGAAGAGTTTACTACAAGTTTTTCTATTAGTTCTTTTTTTTTGTAATAAAGTTTTATGAGAAAATATTTTCTGTGAATTTAGTGTTTTATATTTTTATTTCTGTTATTTTTATTATCTTAGTGTTTTCTTTGCTGTTATGTTGTATTAGTTAGAAAACTCATATTGTTTAGTGTGTTGTTTTCATAGTTCTTAGTTGTTCTTCAAAAGTAATTCTTTTGCTAGTAAAAATATTTGATAAATGCCTTTGTTAGATTTTGCTTTGTTATTGTTTTGTTGCATTTGAAAATAGGTTATTTGTAGGGAAAACTACCTTTGGTTGTTGTGATGAAGTTTTGTTGATTTTAACTTTTGTCTTAAGTATTTCCTTCATCACAACACTTTTGTGTTTGGTTTTTGTGTTGCTTTTTGATTGTTAATATTGATTGTTAGTATGATTCCTTATATGAGTGCAATGTTTGATTATATAGATTTTCATCGAAGAGTGACGAATAGTTCTATCAAGTTATTTCTGAGAGCGATATTTATCTTCATCTACTGTACAGGCAAGTTCACTTTGATCATCGTACATTACCTATGTTTTATTTGCATTAGCATAAATCTCTCCATCATACATCCAGTAGGATATTGAGCTTGAACTTTTTGTAGTATCATGAGGTAGGAGAAACCCAACACCCTGTTACCATTGCCCGGGAAGGGATATTACTTCACAATTGCTACGCTTTAGTAGACGGGGTTTGGTTGTGAGATTCAGGAGTGTTGTGAGGTTAATTAATTATTTCAAGACCTGCATGATGATCAAGACTTCAAGGACTCAATATACCTCTGGGTGGATTGGACATGCATTTTGGCAGCCTGATATCTATCATGGTTATGCCGGGAATCCTGGTATCTACCTGTGATCATCCCAACGGAATGCCACCCAGGCTCAAAGAGATGGATGGATACTTCAAGGCCGGAAAGCTTACGTGTGCAACCGCAAGTCAATATGGGCTCTGGCTTGGTTAACCTTAGTGGTGACTCTGGTAGGTCAGATTGCTACGAGACGTAGAAGAACGGTAGGATTGGATGGGCACTGACTTTCTATCAGAGGATCACTTTGGAAGACCATGTTTCGATCGTCTCGTTCTCAAACATCATGCAGTGCGAGGACACAACGAGAGGGATCGAATCTTGCGGGTAAAGTGTACAAACCTCTGCAGAGTGTCAAACTAATCGATTAGCCGTGTCCCCGGTTATGGACAACATGAGCACCGGAGATGATACTATCAGCCAGTCTCAACACAATTAATAAAATTTTATGATGAGTGGGTCTATTAATAATTTTGGGACATGAGAATTGGTTGGTGGAACCATCTCATTAACAACCAACTTTTGTAGTGATATTTCCATTTGACTCCTTTGTTGTAGGAAAAATAAAACCAGCTTTTCTGCAAAAACTCAGACACATAGCCACAAAGCCTTTTGCATATAGAATAGTCTTATCATTTTAACCTATGGTGATCTTGCCGGTACATTCAATGTACTGACCTACACGGCTGCAACGTCTTATGTTGCAGATACTTCTCTATGACGAGTAAGAGTACGATTTAGGGTTACGGTCTACACTCAACCTGCCGTTGGTGTTTATTGGGACTCCACTCCCGTTGACTGTTTCTGCTGAGATTTAAAAGGTATATATCGATTTTACGTTATTTACATGTGATTGCACTTTGATATATACATTGATGTACTGTGTCTGCCAGCATACTGATCCAGGGATGGCACTGACACACAGAGGCTTGACTCGTTTTGAGTCGAGACGCTACAGGCTTATACTGTTTCCGTTCCATAATGTAGTGCATACAGATCCACGCCTGGACACTTTTTAGCTTCTAATATTGACTTGTTGCTTCTAGGCACATATGTCCTAGGCAAAGATCCACGCCTTGACCCTTTTTGCGTATGGGGCAATGAGATATTCATGAACCAGCATCAAGTGAGGAAACTGATAAGAATTATTAGCAAAAAGATACGAACGATGGCAATTAAATTATTTGTCTATGCTCTATCCAACACAACAGTGAGCTGTAGGATGGTAACTACGAACTCTGTAGCCTTCTCTTTTTACTGCCCATAATGAGTTGTTAGACAACAATGTCTGGATCTTTTTCATTTGTAGTGGTTCCCAAAGCAGTTTACTCAAGATTACCTCGCAAAGTACATGATTGGTGGACATGCAATGAAGGTTAAAGTATTTCATCGAGACTACAATGAGCATCGAGAAGTCCTAATGAAGACAGTGAAGGATGGGCGGGCGGCCATCACAAGGGGTTGGCCTAGAGTTGTGCGCACATTAGGCATGGAGGAGGGCACAATATGGGCATTCCACTTCACGTTCTCCAGCAACTAGAATGTCTTCCACCTCTCTCTTTACAGTCTTTAGTACAATTGTGGTTCATCATTCTTTACTTGGTGCTTCTGTAGTTCTTCAGTATATGTACCTGTGCATCGAATTATGCATTCGTCCTTGAAATTGTATTTGTAATAAACATGGTTCAATATGAAATAAGTGATTGCCTACTTTCATATTGAAAATCTATTTCAAATTCAAATTCTGTGAATTTTAAATGCAGGGATTAAATTAGGGATAAATTATGCTCTGTAGGCCATTACACTGCACACGGTTTGCAAAAGCAAAACGTCTGTGATAAACGTCAAGATCAGACACGTTTCTCAGATCAGTACGTGTGTGATGAAACTCTACTGCACACATGATCAGACAAGAAAAAACATGTCAACAATAGCGCACACAGTTACTTCTTAATAAATGCTTGTGAAAGTCACCTTATCACACACGCTAGGCAATTATGAACTGTTTATGATGCCGTGTGCATCATAAACGTTTATGGACAGAGAAACATGTGGGATATATTCAAGCTTCGCATACAGTTTTATAGGGACAACTGTATGTGCTCTTACATCGAATCGCATATGGTCTAGGAAAGGTAAATGTGTGTGATAGTGTACTTATCATACACGCTTTACAATCGTGAACTGTTTGTGATGGGGTGAGCATCGTAAACGTTGCACCACAGAATACCGAGTGTGATGGTAATGTGAGCACACACAAGTAGCAAGGACGGAGCATTTGGGAAAGATGCGGGCATCGCATACGCTTAGTTCTGCGAAACGTATGCTTGTGTGCTCCCTATCGCCGACGGTATCTGGGTCATGTGGGAAGGACCCCCCCCCCCTATTGCACACACAGGCAAGGCGGCGGTTTAAAACTCTGTCATGGAAAGGGGGTAAAAACCATTTGTATAGCACGTCGCTGCAACAGTGGTTATGAATTGAGTTAATGTCATCTATAATCAATTGTAATAACACGGAGTGTTAACGTGTGATTTTGCTCCTTAGACCATGAGAGTATCGTAGTCACTTCTTACCTTACGGTGGGCTTTGGGGTTGCTCAAACGTCACCTGTAACACAATGATCATAACGACAACTTACAGGTTCATCAAAAAGTTTGACAAGGGACTAGATAGCTCGAGAGTGGGATTTGCTCCTCCGACAATGGAGAGATATTCTTAGGGCCCTCTCGGTGTGACACCATCAATCATCGTCTGGCCAGACACAGGTGACTATGTCACGGGGATGCCGGAACACAATAACGAGAAAGAAGAACAAAACGAGTAACAAGGATTTTGGTATAGCGAGCATAGTGATGACTTAGGAGGATACCGACACATCCCAGGTTTTATGAAGTATCGCGAAGCAAAGGGAACATCACATGATAACCAAAGGTTCACTCGAATATCATTCGTGTGCTCATAGGGATCGATACGGACGTCCATGGTTCCGCTATCGGTCATTGAATGGACGGTTTCGTTCATGTCTATGAGTTACCGAACCTATGGGGTCACAAGCTTAAGGCTATCACGATTTGCTGAGTGTTAGTAGTACGGGAGTATCGAAGATATATTTGTGGAATTGTTTCATCAATATTCGGAATAGTTCCAAGAGGATACGGAAGCGTTTCAGGGTGACCGGAAGGGTTTCAGATGTTTCCACAAATGTTCTGGTCCGAGGACAATTTGGCTCAGCCAAGGGGTAAGGCCCATGAGGCTTTAGGTAGGTGCAAAAGGGTTTTGCAGAGGTCAGGGACCAGACACCAGGGACCCTGGCGTCTAGCCCTGGGCCAGACGCCGAGGACTGTGGCATTTCCGGAAACGCCAGGAACCTTGGCGTTTCGTGTTGGAAACCGAGAAGGACTCTTCCTTGCGTTCCAAACCGACTTTGGGGAGGCCCTCGCCCCAAGTTATGACCCCAGGGCTCAATATATAAATAGAGGGGCAGGGCTAGCCCCTAGAACACAAGTTTTGGAGCCTCCACTAGTTCCCTCTAGTTCTAATTCTAGTTGATCCTAGTTGATATAATTAGAGCTAGATCCAGATCCTCTAATCCTCATAATTAGAAGCCCAGTGTGGTTCTAATCTCCTCCCTCTAATTCTCCAGTGATGATTAGCTCTGGATGGCAATGCGCTACTGGATCGTGAAGGCTGCACGCTTCCAACCAAGTAGAGAGGACATGCTTTCGGTCTTTTGTTCGAGGGGCTATTCATGGACGGTTCGCGGGATCGTTCATCGACGGTTCGAGGGACTCCAAGTACGATATACACTGACACGTTCTTCTTCCGTTGCAACTCGGTGACGGTAGCGATCGTGATCACAACCCATTATGCATCTTCATATTGATCTTGGTTGTGCGTAGGTGCATTTTTTTTTGTTTTCTACTATGTTTCCCAACAAGAAGAAAGTAGGACCCTAAAGGACCTGCATGTTACGAGAAGGAACAAGCAGAGAAAAGAAGAGAGAGCCAAAGCCAAACCCAAGAAGACAGAGAACTCCTCTTTGGGGAAGAAGAACCAGAAGAACAGGTCCACCAGGATGCACAAGATAATGAAGTAGAAAAAGAAGCTGGCAAAGGAGTTGATCCCGGC
Organism: Elymus sibiricus; assembly: GCA_039707655.1. Taxonomy (NCBI): domain Eukaryota; kingdom Viridiplantae; phylum Streptophyta; class Magnoliopsida; order Poales; family Poaceae; genus Elymus; species Elymus sibiricus. The sequence continues at coordinate 202,697,576 of CM077670.1, forward strand.
ACAGAAACTGTCGATAGTGATAATAATGAAGAAGAAGCAGCCCTAGAAGTTGATAGAACAGAAGAAAGGGTGGAAAAAGAAACCATACCACCCTATCCAACCAGGGGAGAATGCAGTCAAACATCGAGAAATCAAGATAAAGGTAAATAGAAAGGTAAAACAAAGAAAACCCTTCCTTACCCTAAAGCTGTTAGACCACCTTCAAACGATGCACTTTATTCATCCTTCTTGCAAGCTATCGCGAATGTTAAATTTCTTTGCATGTGACTGATATATTGAAAATTCCCACCTTCTGTAACATCCCAATTTTTATTAAATTTGGATGTTAATAGAATCATTTATGCATATCATGTTTTATTGCATTTTGGAGTTTTCTGAAATATTCAAATATTTTTCCACTCAAGAAAAATAAAAGAGAGAGGATAAAATGACTTCCTCAAATATAAAAGAGTTGGGAAAATTATTAGAATATTATTTGGAGTTTATTTGATAATTATTTTATTGGCCTAAAGTGCATTTATTGCATTAGAAAAATATTTTCAAAATTATATGAGCAGGAATTAATGTTCACTGTGCTCTAAAATATCATTAATGATTTTAGGTATTAGTCTGGTATTTTTAGAAATTAATTTGAATTTGATTAGGGCCACAAATTGTTCTCTGTTAAAAAAACACACACACGCACACAGCACCAGCCAGCCGGCCCACGGCCAATTTGGCCCACAGCCAGCCCCGCGCCCGAAACCACCAGGCGAAGCCCTCGCGGATGAGGCTTATCCGCAGCCCCGCAGCGCCCCTCACCTCGCCTATATAAACCCCAAGACCCCCTCGTCTCATCTAGCCGTCCCGCTTCACCCCATGCCGCTCACAGCCGCCGCCCTCGCCATTTGGATCTCGCCAGAGCCGAGCCACCTCGCCGTCGATTCCGTCGCCGGTGAGCACACTCGAGGCCCCATTTCTTCGTCAACCTACTACCCGTGCCCATTCGCATCTCACTGACATCATATTTCCCCTAGGTTTCCCCGGAGACGACCACACCGATGACCCCGAGCCCCGCTGGAGCACCGGAGCTCTGCCGCGAGCCCCTGCTCGACCCCGATGCCGACGACGTGAACCACCACCACCGCCGTGACCCCCTCGACGCGCCGGTCTTCCCCGTCTCCTTCCCCGCCTCCGAGGACCGCCGCCCGCCGACGACGAGCCACCTACCGACGCCGACGCCATTGCCATTATGAGCCACCGCCCCGTCCCCTCGTTCATTTAGATTAGGTGGTATTTTTTAGATCAAACTGGTACGCGGTTAACCGCGATTTTTATTAAACCGTGCGGTTTTATTTAAACCGAACGTCGGTTTTCTTTTTATTTAGCCCCTGCCGCCGTTTCAATTACAGCTCGGCCATTCGCTGTTTAATCTGTAGCGCATAAGCCGCAGTGAACCAGAGCCAGACACGTGTCGCTCCAGCCGCGATCGGCCGAAATCTAGCGTTTTCAGAAACGCTGCCATGGCAGCCTTTTTATCAGATTTTGTTTCAAACTTCGTTTAGCCACAATTTTTAAACCGTAGATCCAAATTAGATGAAACCAGCGGCAAATTCTTCGAATTGATTAGATCTGTTTAGTGAACCCATCTTTGCAACTTTTGCTAATTTAGAATTTGAAATTATTCAGATTTGAAGTCAAACTCTATTTGGCCATATCTCCTAAACCGTTACTCCGTTTGAATTAATTCTTTTTGCACTTTGTCACCGTAGCCAAATCCTATGACTTGAAATTTATAATGGTACTTTTCACACAATTAGGATCTGTCCATGAATAATATTACTCCTATGCCATGTATACACTTTAGTTCACATCACAAATTTTGGACCCTATTTCACATGATGCCTTTGCACTTAGAAATTTTTGTGATAGTTAAGTGTTGTATTTTCATTTGGATTTTCCATGTCTTTTGTTGCGCATGTTATTTTGGTTCTCTAAAATGCTTGCTTATGTGCGTTTATTTACTTTGGCGATAGATTGTCCAGAGTGCGAAGCAGATTATTATCATTCTCTAGAGTTGAACCACCAGTACAAAGGCAAGTTTGCATCTCGACCATACTTTTATTACCTATGTTTTTATTATGCACTTAGTCCTTTGTGGTAGGATTGCATGGTAGGAATTTATGCCGGATGGCTATGCTTAAGATAGCAGTTCATTTGAGGTAGGTCTGAACTATACAACCTTTGTTGCCACCGTGTAAGATTATATTGCCTCGAGAAAGTAGATGTGGATTGGGAATGTGTTCATGGTGAGACATGAGTGACAAAGTAGTAATCAGGACCAAGACTTTTAAATGAACTACCTGGGCGGAATTGGTTTGAATGGTGGCGAAGTACAGTGGGAGCATGCATGGGGAATCCATGGTGGTACACCACTAGTGGTCTGTCCGCTCAGGATCAAAGGGATCAAACGTGTTTTCATGTCTAGAAGCTTACGTGTGCAGCCACAAGCCATTATGGGCTCTCGCTTAGTTGAGTAGTTAGTGTGACCTCTTCCGGGATAGGCTAGCAGATGTAGAATGTGTAGGTGTACCGGCCTATCCGTGGGTTCAGGGGGAATACTTTTGAAAGACTATGTCTCGATCTTCCGATCAAGGAGGTGGTCGAGTCTTGTGGGGAAAAGTGCTCAAACTTCTGCAGAGTGTCAACCTAATCGATTAGCCGTGTCCCCGGTTACAGACAATTTGAGCTTTTAGTAGTGGAAATGCCGGGAGATCTCATCACCCTTAATTTAATCAGTTGGGTTTAATTAAACTTTGGGAATAGATTGAGTTGGGGGCACCAGCTCCATCTTATGCTATTTGTAGTGGTAGAATAATTTCTTTTACAATTGGGAAAAATTAGCTTTATGCAAAATTAAACTTAGAGCTTTTCCACCAGCCAAAATTGCATGTACAAATAGGTTCTTTATACTCTTATGATGTGACTTGCCAGTACATTCAATGTACTGACCTATATGGCTGCAACTTATCATGTTGCAGATTTATCCGACGAGGATTAAGGTGCGATAGGTCGATGTTCTACACTCAGCTTTTGCTCATGGAGTTGATGGACTCATTTACTTCTTTGCTTCCGCAATATTTGATTTATTTGGCCTTAGGCCATATCATTGTAATAAATTGTGTTACTCCTGGACTATCGATGTAATAAAGATGTGTGTTATTTCTGTTATTTCATCGAGTACTGTGTGTGCTAGCAAGTCGATCCAGGGACTAGCACGGTAAGCACAGAGACTCCGATCCTTACCGGGTCGGGTCGCTACACCTTCGCTAAGTTCATGAGCAATATTGTTAACAATAAGAGAAGTTTGAATCTTAAGGAACAGGTGGCCATGATAACAAAATATCCATTCAAGGACAAGTTATCGGCAAAGCTAGGATATCCAGGTATACTCACTATCTCTTGTTCAAGCGGTAATATCGATATAAATAATGCTATTTGTGATATAGGAGCAGGGGTTAGTGTGATGCCCCCGGCCCTTTATCGTAAGTTGAACTTGGGAGAGTGTGTTTCCACGGGTATAACCTTACAGATGGCTGACTAATACGTCCATTTTGCATCATGTTTTCCCACTATTATTTTCATTATTTTAAAGATATATTTCACTTTTAGGTGCCATTCTAATGCCTTTTCTCTCTTAAATTGCAAGTTCTATCATAAGAGGGAGATTGCCAGTAGCTGGAATTCTGGACCTGAAAAGAGCTACAACAGAGATAGCTATTCACCAGACCTCCAAATGACCTAAAATTTTATGGATATTTATTTTGGAATATATAAAAAATATTGGACGAAAAATTTACTGCAGGGGACCCACCAGTGAGCCACAAGCTCAGGTGGCGCCCCCCTGGGGCACGCCCCTTGAGCTTGTGGGACCACCAGCAGGACTCTGAGGCCCATCTTCTCTTATATGAAGCCATTTACCCTAGAAAAAATCAAAAGAAGATGAAGCATCGCCTTCTCGAGGCGGAACCTAGGCAGGAGCACTTTTTGCTTTCTGGTGGAGCGATTCCGCCGGGGATACTTCCCATCGGGAGGGGGAAATCAAAGCCATCGTCATCATCAACGTTCCTCTCATCATGGGAGGACTCATCTCCATCAACATCTTCACCAACACCATCTCATCTCCAAACCCTAGTTCATCTCTTGTATTCAATCTTTGTCCAAAACCTCAGATTGATACCTGTGGGTTGCTAGTAGTGTTGATTACATCTTGTAGTTGATGCTAGTTGGCTTATTTGGTGGCAGATCATATGTTCAGATTGTTAATCATATATTTATCTCCTGTGATCATGAACATGAATATGATTTGTGAATAGTTCTGTTTGTTCTTGAGGACATGGGAGAAGTCTTCTTATAAGTAATCATGTGAAGTTGCTTTTCGTTCAATGTTATGATGATGTGTTATGTTATTCTTCCTCTAGTGGTGTCATGTGAACGTCGACTACAGGACACATTACCATGTTTAGGCCTAGGGGAAGGCATTGTGGGATTAGTAAGTAGATGATGGGTTGCGAGAGTGACAGAATCTTAAACCCTAGTTTATGCACTATTCCGTAAGGGGCTGATTTGGATCCATATGTTTCATGCTATGGTTAGATTTATCTTAATTATTCTTTCGTAGTTGCGTATGCTTGCGAGAGGGGATAATCATAAGTGGGTTGTTTTTTCAAGTAAGAACAGCACCCTAGCACCGGTCCACCCACATAATAACTTATCAAAGCAGTGAATGCGAGACAACTAAACATGATGAAGTTAACTAGACGAGATTCCCATGTGTCCTCGAGAACGCTTTGCTCACTATAAGAAGTACTTTCGGCTTGTCCTTTGCAATAAAAGGATTGGGCCACCTTGCTGCACCTTGTTACTTTGGTTACTTGTTACTTGCTATCAATTATCTTGCTATCAAACTATCTGTTATTACTACTTTACAGCACTTGCAGAGAATACCTTGCTGAAAACCGCTTATTGATTCCTTCTGCTCCTCGGGTTCGACACTCTTACTTATTGAAAGGACTACGATTGATCTCCTATAGTTGTGGGTCATCAAGACTCTTTTCTGGTGCCGTTACTGGGGAGTGAAGCATTTTTGGTAAGAAAAGATTTATATTATGTGCTGAATTTTATCTTCATTTGTCACTATGGAAGATAATCCTTTGATGGGCTTGTTCGGGGTATCTTCACCTCAAGAGGAAGTGGTAAGAGCCACTCCTCAACCTACTTAAAATATTTATTATGAAATCCCTTTTGGTATTATGGAAAAATTGCATGCTAAACCTTATGCAGGAGACGGAACAATACATCCTGATATGCACTTAATCTATATAGATGAACTTTGTGGATTGTTTAAGCTTGCAGGTTTATCAGGGGATGGAGCTAAGAATAAATTATTCCCTTTATCTTTGGAGGGAAGAGCATTGTCATGGTATAGGCTATGAACCTGAAACACGGGACTGGAACCAACTGAAGCTGGAATTCCATTAGAAAATTTATCCTATGCATTTGGTTCATCGTTATCGGAATTATATATATAATTTTTGGCCTCACGAAGGAGAAAGTATCGCTCAAGATTGGGGGAGGATTAAGGACATGATGCTCAAATACCCCAATCATGAGCTCTCGAGAGATATGATTATTCAAAACTTTTATGCTCGGCTTTCTCATAATGATAGAACAATGCTTGATCCTTCTTCTGTTGGTTCTTTCCCAAAAAGAAGTACTGAATTCAAGTGGGATCTTATTGAAAGAATTAAACGCAACTCTAAAGATTGGGAAATCGACAAAGGTAATGAGTCAGGTCTAAATCTTGAATTTGATTGTGTTAAGTCTTTTGTAGAAACAGATGTTATTCATGAGCTTAGTGCAAAATATGGACTTGATTCTGAGATAGTGGCTACATTCTGTGAATCATTTGCTGCTTATGTTGATCTCCCTAAGGAGAAGTGATTTAAATTTCATCCACACATTAGAGATATTTTTCAAGAACCAATTATTGCTAAAACTAAAACAATTGCTTATACTACTAATCTTATTGTGCCTGCTACTTATATTGAGAAACCTCCTTTCCCTATTAGGAATAAGGAACATGCTAAGGCTACAACGGTGATTCATAAGAGTAATATTAAAAAACCTAAACCTTCTGAACAAATTAAAATAGAATCTCCTATTGCAATGGTTAAAGATCTCTTGGTTGACAATATTGATGGGCATGTTATTTATTTCTATGATGAAGCTGCTAGAATTGCTAAACCTGTTAGAAATGAACGGGATTTGTTAGATAAGAATAAGAAAGTTGTTGGCATGCCTGTTGTTTCTATTAAGATTGGAGATCATTGTTATCATGATTTATGTGATATGGGTGCTAGTATAAGTGCTATTCCTTTTTCTCTCTATCAATAAGTTATGCATGAAATTTCGCCTGCCGAGATAGAAGAGATTAGTGTTACTATTAAGCTTGCAAATAGGGATACCATTTCATCGCTTCGGATTATTAGAGATGTTGAAGTCTTGTATCGTAAAATTAAATATCCTACTGATCTCTTAGTACTTGGATCACAACAAGATAATTTTTGTCCCATTATATTTGGTAGACCCTTCTTGAATACTGTTAATGCTGAAATTGATTGTGTTAAAGAAAAAGTTAAGGTTAAGTTTGGTGATGTATCTCATGAATTTAATTTCTCTAAGTTCACTAGACAACCTCATGATAAAGATTTACCTAATAAAGATGATATTATTAGTCTTGCCTCTATTGCCATACTTCCTACTAATCCCTTAGAGAAATATTTGTTAGATCATGAAAATGATAGGTATATGAATGAAAGAAATGAGATAGATGAAATATTCTTTAGGCAAGCATCTATCCTTAAGCATAATTTACCTGTTGAAACTTTGGGAGATCCTCCTACACCTAAGGGTGATCCTGTGTTCGAATTAAAGAAACTCCCAGATACATTGAAATATGCTTATCTAGATGAAAAGAAGATATATCTTATTATTAGCAATGCTAACCTTTCAATGCACGAAGAAAAAAGATTATTGAAAACTTTGAAGAAACATCATGCTGCAATTGGATATACTCTCGATGATGTTAAAGGCATCAGCCCTACTATGTGCCAACACAAGATTAATATGGAATGCGATGCCAAACCAGTTGTTGATCATCGACACTGCTTGAATCCTAAAATGAAGGATGTGGTAAGAACGGAAATATTAAAGATTCTGGAGGCAGGTATAATTTATCCTATAGTTGATAGTAGATGGGTAAGACTTGTTCATTGTGTCCCTAAGAAAGGTGGCATTACTGTTGTTCCTAATGATAAAAATGAACTTATCCCGCAAAGAGTTGTAACTGGTTATAGGATGGTAATTGATTTTAGAAAAATTAAATAAAGCTACTAGAAAAGATCATTACCCTTTGCCTTTCACCGAGCAAATGTTAGAAAGATTATCCAAGCATACACACTTCTGTTTCCTAGATGGATATTCTGGTTTCTCTCAAATACCTGTGTCACAAGAAGATCAAGAGAAAACTACCTTTACTTGTCCTTTTGGAACTTATGCTTATAGACGTATGCCTTTTGGTTTATGTAATGCACTTGCTACTTTTCAAATATGTATGAATGCTATATTCTCTGATTTCTGTGAGAAAATGGTTGTGGTCTTCATGGATGATTTTTCTGTTTACGAAACTTCTTTTGATGACTGCTTGAGCAATCTTGATAGAGTTTTACAGAGATGTGAAGAAACTAATATTGTCTTGAATTGGGAGAAGTGCCACTTTATGGTGAATGAAGGTATAGTCCTTGGTCATAAAATTTATGAAAGAGGCATTGAAGTAGATAAAGCTAAAGTTGATGCAATTGAGAAAATGCCATGTCCTAAAGATATCAAAGGTATAAGAAGCTTTCTCGGTCATGCAAGTTTCTATAGAAGGTTTATTAAGGACTTCTCTAAAATTTCTAGGCCTCTTACTAATCTCCTACAAAAAGATGTTCTAGTTTTTTTTGGTGATGATTGCGTAGAAGCCTTTGAAATACTTAAGAAAGCTTTAATAATTGCTCCTATTGTCCAACCACCTGATTGGAATTTACCCTTTGAAACTATGTATGATGCTAGTGATTATGCTATTGGTGTTGTTCTTGGTCAAAGAGTTGATAAGAAATTAAATGCTATTCATTATGCTAGTAAGACCTTGGATAGCGCTCAGAGAAATCATGCTACTACTGAAAGAGAATTTCTAGCAGTTGTGTTTGCATGTGATAAGTTCAGACCTTATATTGTTGACTCTAAAGTTACTATTCACACTGATCATGCTGCTATTAAATATCTTATGGATAAGAAAGATGCTAAGCCTAGGTTAATTAGATGGGTTCTTTTGCTTTAAGAATTTGATTTGCATATTGTTGATAGAAAGGGAGCTGATAATCCTGTCTCGGATAATTTGCCTAGGATGGAAAATATTCTTAATGACCCAATACTTGTTAATGATAGTTTTCTCAATGAGCAATTAGTTGTTATAAATGCTTCCACTTCTCGTGATAACCCTTGGTATGCAGATTATGCCAAATTCATTGTTGCTAAATATATACCACCTAATTACACATATCAACAAAACAAAAAATTATTCTTTTACTTAAGACATTACTTTTGGGATGACCCACGTTTATATAAAGGAGTAGATGGTATTATTAGACGTTGTATACCTGAGCATGAACGTGAACAAATCTTGAGGAAGTGCCACTCCGGTGCATATGGAGGACACCATGCGAGAGACAGAACTGCACATAAGATATTACAATCTGGTGGCCTACTCTCTTCAAAGATGCACATAAGTTTGTCCTTTCTTGTAATGAATGTCAAAGAGTTGGAAATATGAGTAAATGTCAGGAAATGCCTATGAATTATTCACTTGTCATTGAACGATTTGATGTTTGGGGTTTTGATTATATGGGACCTTTTCCTCCTTCGTATGGATACACTCATATTCTAGTTGTTGTTGATTACGTTACTAAGTGGGTAGAAGTTATTCCAACTAGTAGCGCTGATCATAAGACTTCTATTAAAATGCTTAAATAGGTTATCTTTCCAAGGTTTGGAGTCCCTAGATATTTAATGACTAATGGTGGGTCACATTTTATTCATGGTGCTTTTCGTAAAGTTTTAGCTAAATATGATGTAAACCATAGAGTAGCATATCATCCTCAGTCTAGTGAGCAAGTTGGATTAAGTAATCCAGAAATAAAGTTAATCTTGCAAAGGACTGTTAATAGATCTAGAAAGAATTGGCCTCAAAAACTTGATCATTCATTGTGGGCATATAGAACTGCTTATAAAAATCCTATGGGTATGTCCCCTTATAAAATGGTTTATGAAAAAGCCTCTCATTTACCTCTTGAGTTAGAAAATAAAGCTTATTGGACTATTAAAGAACTTAACTATGATTTTAAGCTTGCCGGTGAAAAGAGGTTATTTGATATCAGTTCCCTAGATGAATGGAGGACACAAGCTTATGAGAATGCTAAATTATTCAAAGAGAAAGTTAAACGATGGCACGATAAAAGAATTTAGAAACAAGAATTTCATATTGGTGATAAAGTTCTTTTGTACAAGTCTTGTTTCATATATTTTGCGGGTAAACTTCTCTCCAAATAGGAAGGTCCATATATCGTCGAAGAAGTTTAGCATTCTGGAGCCATCAAAATAAACAACGCCGAAGGAAATAACCCGAAGATGGTTAATGGGAAAAGAATTAAACATTATATTTCAGGTACCCCCATTAACATTGAATAGGACATTATTCAAGTAATTGAATCGGAAGAGTACATCGAAGAGGCCTTCCGGAATACTCCAAAACCCTGAAAAGGAATAGGTACGTGATACGTTAAGTAAACCGACTCTAAAAATTCCATAAAAACAATTTCTGTCAGTTTTGGAATATATAAAAATAAATAAAAATAAGAAACGGCCGAGAAAGAGACCGAGGGAGCCACAAGCTTAAGGGGCGCTCCCTACCCCCTAGGGCGGGCCACCTGAGCTTATGGGGCCGTCGTGCACCTTCTCGACTTTGTTTTCTTCCTGAAAACTTGTCCTGCAAGATAAAAATTCATTATATATATCTTACGCTATTTTGACCTCTGTATCGCAAGTTTCTTCTTTGTTCTTGTTTTGGGCTATTTTCTGTCAGATCCAGATTGCCATGTCATCGTCAAGCTCCTCCAAGGACCAGTTCTTTGAGAAGGTCATCAACCCCTATCTTCTGGAGGTGATGAAGCACCCACAAACCATGGAGTTCCGTGAGGGGGTGCTCCACATCCGGAACGTTCAAGGACCGAAGAAGGAGAGAGCGAGAAGGTCAGACTTGAAGCTGTGGAGTAGGAAATCTTCAAGTGCCAAAGGATGATGGAGTGTGGACTCAATGCCAACCACTCCATGATCACGAATTTTGATCGTGAACATAAGTGGGACAACAACAAGATTGGGGAGGCCATTGATAATCTCCATGTCCAGATTGAGGATCTTCAAGCACAAATCTTTGACCTACAAAAAACAAAACCAAATTGTGAGTATGAATCCAGGTTTAAAAGGATGAGCCTAGCTGCAGATTTCAGGATTCTAGAGACCCGTTCTTCTTTCTTTAATGGAGAGCCCATGCCTTGGAAGACAGAGGACAAGCCCACCACTTCATCACCACCATCACCGAAGAAGGAAACTTGAGTACACGGGTATGGGCATCACCCTTGGCTTGTTCCAAGCTTGGGGAGCTGCCCTGGTATCGTATCACCATCACTTTCTATCATTATCTATCTTAGTTCAATCATTAGTTATTTTGTGATCTAGAATAAAAGTATTAGTGGTTTGAGTGTTTGCTTCTTTCAAGTGCTATCAATGTAATCGTGTGTGAAAGTTATAATAAAGAGTAGTATGAGTTTGAGTATTTCTTTACTTTCGTTCTTTTTTGCATAGATCACGACAATAATAACAAAAAGTTCATATGCTAATCCCATGAGGAGTAATGACTTTACATAAAAGGAGTGTGATTGATAAATTTATTGGAAGTTAACAAACGTAGCATTGGTCATTGATGCAATTCATGAAAGAATAATAAAGGGAGAGAGATTTCACATATAAATATACTATCTTGGACATCTTCTATTACTGTGAACCCCCATTAATTATTTTCAAGCTTGATCAAGTAGTTGATGTTGGACAAGGAAGACAACATAATGGGTTATGTTTGCTTATATTCGCATAGAAGTTATATTGTCCTGGATCCTCTAACATGTGGTGCTTGCTTATAATCTTTTGCTAGCCAAAATTTCTGTACTAAGTAGATATACTACTTGTACATCAAAATACTCTTAAACCTAGTTTCTTGTCATGAGAGTCCACCATATCTACCTACGGATTGAATAAGATCCCTCAAGTAAGTTGTCATCGATACACAGCAATAAAAAAATTGCTCCCAAACATGTATGATCTTTTATTGTAAGGGAAAATAAGCATTTTACGAACTTGTGATGGTAATGCAATAAAAGCAATGGATTGCTCAATAAAGGTTGCTATCATAAGGGACAATATAATGTGACGTTCCTTTGCATTAAGAGCTTGCACATCCAACTCAAAAGCGCATGACAACCTCTGCTTCCCTCTGCGAATGGCCTATCTTTTAATTTTTAGTCTTTACTTTTATGCAAGAGTCAACAACATTTATTTGTATTCCAACCTCAATTATTCTCCACTTGGCAAGCATTATGTGGTAGGGAATGATCCAGGTATATATATCCAGTTGAATATATGTAATCATGAGTTATTATTGTTGACATTACCCCTGAGATAAATAAGTTGGGTGGTGAAACATTAAACCCCCGTCTTCCTCTGTGTCTGATTGAAACAATTTGTTCTAAAAATATGCTTTGAGTGCCAGCAATCATGGAAGACTATATGATAGTTGAGTATGTGGAGTTTGCTATACCAAGAGCTCTTACATAGACCCTTCCTGAAATATGATGAATTATAATTGCTTTGATGACTAAGAACATAATTTGTTAGTTTTCAAGAAAGTTTATACTTTATACTTTAGCTTGTGAATGAATTGTTACTTGATCATGAGAAGTTTTATGATTAATACTTGCTGTTATAATAATGATCATGATGCTACCATGTCTATATTTTGTTTTATCGACATCTCTCTCTATAAACCTGTGGTCATGATTATCGAGTTCGGTATTCGCATGAGGACAAGCGAAGTCTAAGCTTGGGGAGTTGATACGTCCATTTTGCATCATGTTTTCCCACTGTTATTTTCATTGTTTTAAAGTTATATTTCACTTTTAGGTGCCATTCTAATACCTTTTCTCTCTTAAATTGCAAGTTCTATCACAAGAGGGAGATTGCTGACAGCTGGAATTTTGGACATAAAAAGAGCTACAACAGAGATAGCTATTCTCTAGAGTCCCAAATGACCTGAAATTTTACGAAGATTTATTTTGGAATATAAAAAAAATATTGGAAGAAAAAACTACTGGAGGGGACCCACCAGTGAGCCACAAGCTTAGGTGGCGACCCCTGGGGCGCGACCCTTGAGCTTGTGGGACCACCAGCAGGCCTCCGAGGCTCATCTTCTCCTATATATGAAGCCATTTGCCCTAGAAAAAATGATAAGAAGATGAAGTGTCGCCGTCTCGCGATGGAACCGGGGCAGGAGCACTTTTTGCTCTCTGGTGGAGCAATTCCGCTGGGGATACTTCCCTCCAGGAGGGGGAAATCAAAGCCATCATCATCACCAACGTTCCTCTCATTGTGGGAGGACTCATCTCCATCAACATCTTCACCAGCACCATCTCATCTCCAAACCCTAGTTCATCTCTTGTATTCAATCTTTGTCCAAAACCTCAGATTGGTACCTCTGGGTTACTAGTAGTGTTGATTGCATCTTGTAGTTGATGCTAGTTGGTTTATTTGGTGGAAGATCATATGTTATGATTGTTAATCATATATTTATCTCCTGTGATCATGAATATGATTTGTGAGTAGTTCCGTTTGTTCTTGAGGACATAGGAGAAGTCTTGTTATAAGTAATCATGTGAAGTTGCTTTTCGCTCAATGTTATGATGATGTGTTATGTTGTTCTTCCTCTAGTGGTGTCGTTTGAATGTCGACTACACGACACATTACTATATTTGGGCCTAGGGGAAGGCATTGTGGGATTAGTAAGTAGATGATCGGTTGCGAGAGTTGATACGTCTCCAACGTATCTATAATTTATGAAGTATTCATGCCATGTTTATAACAATTTTATATGGTTTTGGTATGATTTGATATTAACTAACCTGGACTGACGCTGTTTTCAGCAGAACTACCGTGGCGTTGTTTTTTGTGCAGAAATAAAAGTTCTCGGAATTGGACGAAACTTTTTGACAATTTTTTATGGACCAAAAGAGACCCCGAGCTTCGTGGAAGGACCAGAAGCTTCACGAGGAGGCCACAAGGTATCACGGTGCGGCCTGGGGGGGCGTGTGCTGTTGCCTTATAGGCCCCTCGTAGCTCCTTTTCGCGTGATTCCAATGCTGAAAAATCCTATAAATAGATAAACCCATAGAAATAAACCTAGAACTTCGACGCCGCCGCCGCAAGCCTCTGTACCGAAGAAATATCATCTGGAGCCTTGTTCCGGCACCCTGCCGGAGGGGGGAATCATCACCGGAGGCCATCTTCATCATCCCGGCGATCTCCATGACGAGGAGAGAGTAGTTCACCCTCGGGGCTGAGGGTATGTACTAGTAGCTATGTGTTTGAACTCTCACTCTCTCGTGTTCTTGATTTGGCATGATCTTGATGTATCGCGAGCTTTGTTAATATAGTTGGATCATATGGTGTTTCTTTCCTCTCTATGTTCTTGTGATGAATTGAGTCTTTCCCTTTGAGGTTTCGATATTGTGGGATTGAATATTTCAGATTTGAGAACACTTGATGTATGTCTTCCATGTGGATACCCGTGGTGATAGTGGAGTATTCTATTGAGTCATTTGATGTATGTTTTGGTGATCAACTCGCGGATTCCTGTGACCTTGGGGTAATCTAGGCATAGGGGTTGGTTGCACGTTTTCATCTTCTTTTTCTCCGATAGAAACTTTGGGGTACTCTTTGTAGTTCTTTGTGTGGATTGAATATTATGAATCTGAAGTTGTTTGATGCATATCGAATAATCAACTCACGGATACTTGTGGTGACATTGGAGTATCTAGGTGACATTAGAGTTGGTTGATGCGTATCATATGGTGTTATTTTAGTACGAACTCTGGGGTTGTTTGTGACACTTATAGGGATGGCTCAATAGATTGATCGGAAAGGATAACTTTGAGGTGGTTTCATACCCTACAACAATTTCATCTTATGTTCTCCTCTAATAGGAACTTTGGAGTGATTCTTTATCGCACGTTGATGGATTGTTACATGATTCAATTATGTTAGCACTGTTGAGTGATTGCACTAGTGAAAGTATGAACCCTAGGCCTTGTTTTCAAGCATTGCAATACCGTTTGTGCTCCATTTTATCACTTTCTACCTTGCTGTTTTTATATTTTCAGATTACAAAAACCTATATCTACTATCCATACTACACTTGTATCACCATCTCTTCGCCGAACTAGTGCACCTATACAATTTACCATTGTATTGGGTGTGTTGGGGACACAAGAGATTTCTTGTATTTGATTGTAGAGTTGTTTGAGAGAGACCATCTTCATCCTACACCTTCCACAGATTGATAAACCTTAGGTCATCCACTTGAGGGAAATTTGCTACTGTCCTACAAAACTCTGCACTTGGAGGCCCAACAACGTCTACAAGAATAAAAGTTGTGTAGTAGACATCAAGCTCTTTTCTGGCGCCGTTGCCGGGGAGGTGAGTGCTTGAAGGTATATCTTTAGATCTTGCAATTGAATCTTTTAGTTTCTTGTTTATTCACTAGCTTGGTTTTATAAAAGAAAACTACAAGAAAATGGAATTGAGGTTGCCTCAATTACTTCATCTCTATAATGTCTTTCTTGAAAATGATGGATCAGAAAATTGTGCTAAAGTATTAGAAGAAGAATTCAATAAAATGTTTGGCATAAATTCTTTGAATGATAAGCATGATTGCAATGTTGTTAGTATGCTTTCTTTTAATATCCATGATTCTAATGATATGCAAAGCGATAAGCTTGGGGATGCTATGTTTGATGAAGATGATATTTTTAGTCCACCTAGTTTTGATGAGCAAATTTATTATGATGATTGCATGCCTCCTATTTATGATGATTACAATGATGAAAGTGGGTTTGGAGGAGTGTCAACTCTAGGTACTAATGATCCCACTATTTTGGAGGGTGTTGAATCTTATGGCAATAATTATGAAAGTGGATTTGGAGAGGTCACAACTTTATTTAGTGATGATTCCACTATTTCGGAAGAGGTTTCAATTGATTATGACAACAAAGTTGCTATCTATGATGATTATTGTGATGACGTGTATGCTGTAAAGAATAATGATAACCATGAAACTTGTCATCATGATTTTAATTTTCAATTGGATTATGCCAATAGAGTATCTCATGATAGTTATTTTGTTGAGTTTGCTCCCACTACTATTGATGAGAATAAATTTGCTTATGTGGAGAGTAACAAAAAATTTATGCTTGTGGACCATGAAAAGAATGCTTTATGTGATAGCTATATTGTTGAATTCATTCATGATGCTACTGAAAATTATTATGAGAGAGGATCATATGCTTGTAGGTGTTGCAATAATATCAAGTTTCCTCTCTATGTGTTGAAAGTTTTGAAGTTATACTTGTTTTGCCTTCCTATGCTAGTTGATTCTTGCTCCCATAAATTGTTTGCTCGCAAAATCCCTATGCATAGGAAGTGCGTTAGGCTTAAATCTGCTTGTCATATGATTCATGATGCTCTCATTGTGTTTCAATTCTTCACTTTTTATGTGAGCATCATTAAAATCATCATGCCTAGCTAAAAGGCATTAAAGAAAAGCGCTTGTTGGGAGACAACCCAATACTTATACCTTCTGTTTTTGTGTGTTCACATGATTAAGCTACTGTGGTAATCATGTTTTATATGTTTTATTTCAATAATGTGCCAAGTAAAGCCTTTGGGATAGTGTGGATACTTGTTGATTTGATTCTGTGCAAAAACAGAAACTTTTACGTCCAGTGCTGGAATTTGTTTTCTGTACTGGAAAGTGATAAAATTCTCAAAAAAAAATCACATTATTGGGTTATAAATTTTTTACGTTCTCCTAATTTTTCAGAATTTTGGGAGTTAAATAAATATGACTTTAATTCATATCATTACAGAGTATTCTGTTTTTGACATAATCTGTTTTGTTTGCATAGTTTGCTTGTTTTAGCGTTTCCATAACTTATATTGAGTGATATAAATTGTGGAAATGATAGAGTACAGTAGGCATTATGTGAGAACAATTATGAATCTTGTCTTGACAGTACCCAAGTGAATGATTTGTTTTATTATACTAACGCATCTCACGAAGTTCCGTTAAGTTTTATGTGATTGAAGTTTTCAAGTTTTGGGTGAGATGACGATAGAAGGAGAAGGAGTGGCAAGACCTTAAGCTTGGGGATGCCCAAGGCACCCCAAGGTAATATTCAAGGAAGACTCAAGCGTCTAAGCTTGGGGATGCCCCGGAAGGCATCCCCTCTTTCGTCTTCAACACTATCGGTATATCTTACTTGGAGCTATATTTTTATTCTTCACATAATATGTGTTTTACTTGGAGCGTCATTTTATTTTTTTTGAGATTTGCTTGCTGTTATCAATAATAATGTTTTGTATCTTTTAGTTCAATAAAATGCCGATTATAGCCTTTACCATGCTCAGTTTGCAAGTTTATGTGTTGCTGTTTGAAAATAGAAAGTTTCTGTTATGTCCTGAATATTTGTGAATTTTCAGAACATGATAAAAATCTGAAATTTTTACACACGAAGCACGCATGAGTTCTCTGTCACGTGGTAACTTTTCAGAATTTTTGGAGTTAGCAAAGTATGAATTTTAATTCCCCCTTTATAGACTGTTCTGTTTAGACAGATTTCGGTTATAGTTGCATTGTTTGCATATGTTTGCTTGTTTAATGTTTCTAATTGTGGATAGGAGTATTAAATATGTAGAGGCATTTAGTATGCAATGTTTAATTATAATTTTAGTGATTTTCTACAGTATAGAATGTTAAGGTTTTGAGTTGATTTATACTAACTTATCTCACGAGTTCTTGTTGAGTTTTGTGTGGATGAAGTTTTTAAGATTTAGGAGAAGCCATGATATGAGAGAAATTAAGGAGACACAAGATCTCAAACTTGGGGATTCCCAAGGCACCCCAAGATAACATTCCAAGAAGTCTGAAGCAACTAAGCTTGGGGATTCCCCGGTAGGCATCCCACCTTTGTTCATCAACACCTATCGGTTAGCCTAAGTTTTTACTTGTTCACATGATATGTGCTATTCTTGGAGTGTCCTTTTATTTTCATTTTATTTACTGTTTGAATAAAATACTTGGATCTGAAATCTTTATTGAGAGAGAGTCTTCACATAGCTACCCATTCACTTAACTACTCATTGTTCTTCACTTAAATCTTTTGGAGTAGTTTGTCATTTACTCTCGTGCTTCACTTATATCCTAAGAGTGAATTGTTGAATGAATTGAATGTCATAAATATGAAATTATATATGCTTCATATGCTTGTCCCATGGGGAGTAATGACTTCGCATACAAGAAGTATAAGTGGTAAAATTTATTGAAAGTTAGCAAACATAGCATTGGTCACTTGAACAATTCATGAAAGAATATTGAAGGAAGAGAGATTTCACATATAAATATACTATCTTGGAGATCTTCTATGATTGTGAGCCCCCATTAATTATTTTCAAGCTTGATCAAGTAGTTGACGTTGGACAAGGAAAACAACGTAATGAGTTATGTTTGTTTTATTCACATAGAAGTTATATTGTCATGGATGCTCTAACATGTGGTGCTTGCTTAGGATCTTTTGCTAGCCAAAACTTTGTACTAAGTAGAAATACTACTTGTGCATCCAAAAACCCTTAAACCCAGTTTCTTGCCATGAGAGTCCACCATATCTACCTATGGATTGAATAAGATCCTTCAAGTAAGTTGTCATCGGTGCAAAAAGCAATAAAAATTGCTCCTAAATATGTATGATCTTTTATTGGAAGGGAAAATAAGCTTCGTATGAACTTGTGATGGTGAAGAAATAAATGTGATAGACTGCATAATAAAGGTTGCTATCACAAGGGGCAATATAAAGTGACGTTCCTTTCCTTTAAGAGCTTGCACATCCAAAAATAAAAAGCGCATGACAACCTCTGCTTCCCTCTGCGAAGGGCATGTCTTTTACTTTTCTGTATTTACTTTCATGCAAGAGTCAGTAATGTTCATCCCTATTGCGCTCTATTTATTCTCTAGTGGGCAAGCATCATGTGGTAGGGAATGATCCAGGCACATATATCCAGTTCAATATAGGTGATCATGAGTTATTATTGTTGACATTATCCCTGAGATAAATAAGTTGAGGGTGAAACATTAATCCCCTATCTTCCTATGTGTTTGACTGAAAAGGTTTGTTCTAAAAATATGCTTTAAGTGTCAGCAATCATGGAAGACTAAATGATAGTTGAGTATGTGGAATTTGCTAAAACAAAGCTCTTACATAGACCCTTCCTGAAAATAAGATGAATTGTAATTGTTTGATGACTGAGAACATAATTTGCTAGTTTTCAAGAAAGTTTATGGTCTATACTTTAAACATGTGAATAGCTTGCTACTTGATCATGAGAAGTTTTATGAGATGAGCTACTGTTTATGATATATATTGATGCTAGAAAAAGTGTTTGAAATTATCATTGATCAAACTTATGCACTATGCTAGCATTCACACTTCATAAATTATTTCTTTTATCATTTACCTACTCGAGGACGAGCAGGAATTAAGCTTGGGGATGCTGATACATCTCCAACGTATCTATAATTTATGAAGTATTCATGCCATGTTTATAACAGTTTTATATGGTTTTGGTATTATTTGATTAGAACTAAACCGGACTGACGATGTTTTCAGCAGAACTACCGTGGTGTTGTTTTTTGTGCAGAAATAAAAGTTCTCGGAATTGGACGAAACTTTTTGACGATTTTTTATGGACCAAATGAGACCCCCGAAGCTTCGTGGAAGGACCAGAAGCCTCACGAGGAGGTCACAAGGTATCACGGCGCGGCCTGGGGGGCCGTGTGTTGTTGCCTTGTGGGCCCCTCGTAGCTCCTTTTCGCGTGATTCCAACACTGAAAAATCCTATAAATAGAGAAACCCCTAGAAATAAACCTAGAACTTCGACGCCGCCGCCGCAAGCCTCTGTATCGAAGAAATACCATCTGGAGCCCTGTTCCGACACCCTGCCGGAGGGGGGAATCATCACCGGAGGCCATCTTCATCATCCCGACGGTCTCCATGATGAGGAGGGAGTAGTTCACCCTCGGGGCTGAGGGTATGTACTAGTAGCTATGTGTTTGATCTCTCTCTCTCTCTCTCTCTCTCTCTCTCTCTCTCTCTCTCTCTCTCGTGTTCTTGATTTGGCACGATCTTGACGTATCGCGAGCTTGGTTAATATAGTTGGATCATATGGTGTTTCTTCCCTCTCTATCTTCTTGTGATGAATTGAATCTTTCCCTTTGAGGTTTCCTTATTGTCGGATTGAATATTTAAAATTTGAGAACACTTGATGTATGTCTTGCATGTGGATACCCGTGGTGACAATGGGGTATTCTATTGAGTCACTTGATGTATGTTTTGGTGATCGACTCACGGATTCCCATGACCTTGGGGTAATCTAGGCATAGGGGTTGGTTGCACATTTTCATCTTCTTTTTCTCCGATAGAAACTTTGGGGTAGTCTTTGAAGTTCTTTGTGTGGATTGAATATTATGAATCTGAATTTGTTTGATGCATATCGAATAATCAACTCACGGATACTTGTGGTGACATTGGAGTATCTAGGTGACATTAGAGTGGGTTGATGTGTATCATATGGTGTTATTTTAGTACGAACTCTAGGGCTGTTTGTGACACTTATAGGGATGGCTCAATAGATTGATCGGAAAGGATAACTTTGAGGTGGTTTCGTACCCTACAACATTTTCATCTTATGTTCTCCGCTAATAGGAACTTTGGACTGATTCTTTATCGCACGTTGAGGGATTGTTATATGATTCAATTATGTTAGCACTGTTGAGAGATTGCACTAGTGAAAGTATGAACCCTAGGCCTTGTTTTCAAGCATTGCAATACCGTTTGTGCTCCGTTTTATCACTTGCTACCTTGCTGTTTTTATATTTTCAGATTACAAAAACCTATATCTACTATCCATACTACACTTGTATCACCATCTCTTCGCCGAACTAGTGCACCTATACAATTTACCATTGTATTGGGTGTGTTGGGGACACAAGAGATTTGTTGTATTTGATTGCAGGGTTGTTTGAGAGAGACCATCTTCATCCTACACATCCCACGGATTGATAAACCTTAGGTCTTCCACTTGAGGGAAATTTGCTACTGTCCTATGAAACTCTACACTTGGAGGCCCAACAACGTCTACAAGAATAAAAGTTGTGTAGTAGACATCAAGAGTGACAAAAGCTTAAACCCTAGTTTATGCACTATTCCGTAAGGGGCTGATTTGGATTCATATGTTTCATGCTATGGTTAGATTTATCTCAATTCTTCTTTTGCAGTTGCGGGTGCTTGCGAGAGGGGGTAATCATATGTGGGTTGTTTGTTCAAGTAAGATCAGCACCCTAGCACCGGTCCACCCACATAAAAACTTATCAAAGCAGTGAATGTGAGGCAACTAAACATGATGAAGTTAACTAGACGAGATTCCCATGTGTCCTCGAGAACGCTTTGCTCACTATAAGAAGTACTTTCGGCTTTTCCTTTGCAATAAAAGGATTGGACCACCTTGCTGCACCTTGTTACTTTGGTTACTTGTTACTTGCTATAAATTATCTTACTATCAAACTATCTGTTATTACTACTTTACAGCACTTGAAGAGAATACTTTGCTGAAAACCGCTTATTGATTCCTTCTGCTCCTCGTTGGGTTTGACACTCTTACTTATCGAAAGGACTACGGTTGATCCCCTATACTTGTGGGTCATCACTGACAAATCTACAAAGAAGCCAATAGGTGTGGCCGAAGACATGCCACTGAGATTCACTACAAAAAAAAAACACTTCCGTGATGATACGTCTTTGTGACAGTAGGTCACGTTTTCTGTCATGCATGTACATCTGTGACGATTTTATGACAGAATCAAGATAGCCATACATGTGCTGTCGTAGAAGTGTTCCACGATAATACTAAAATTATCATCACAGAAGTGTCCACTTCCATGACGATAAATGTCGCATCATGGAACTGTTTTCGTCAAGGGTGACCGACACGTGGCTTCCATCGTAACGGGTCGCCGTTAAGCTATCGGGTCCAGTTTTGGATCCGATAACCCGTTAACAGCCCTGACCATTGGGGATTTTCCACATGTAAAATTCTCATTGGCCAACGGACCCACGTGTCTGCTCGGCGTCGCGACAGATGTCATCCATCCAATGGACGCAACGCGCCTATGGAACAGTGACATGTGGCACGGCCCAAAACAGGCCCATTTAGCTAAAAAGGCCGGCCCAGTCAAAATAAGCAGGCCGGCCCATTTATGGCCTACTTTCGTCTGGCCCATTTATAAAAATGGCCCATACGAGATATGCCAATTCGGCCCGTCAATGGCCCATTAGCGATTTGACACCATTGCGGCCCATCGTCTGTTCCAGCCCGTTAACAGCCCGCTATGTCTTTGGGCTCATTTGCCGGCCGAGGTTCTTTCGGCCTGTTAGAGGCCCATTATAGAGATGGGCCAATTTCCAAGCTATACGTCTTTTGGCCCATTAGAGGCCCATTATAGGCATGGGCCAATTTCCCTGGCGGTACGTATTTTGGCCTTTTAGCGGCCCATTAGGGATTTGGGCCAACTTCCAGCCCGGTGTATCTTTCGGCCTGTTAACGGCCCACACCGTAGTTGGGCCATTTACATTCCAACCTAAATTTTGGCCTCTTAGCGGCCCATGTTCTCCATGGCCCAATTCCAGCCCGACATGACTTTCGGCCTGTTAAAGGCTCGTTTTGTATATGGGCCCACTTATGGCCCAATTGGCTTTCGGCCTGTTAACGGCCCGACATCGAAATGGGCCAAGCAGTAATTTTGATCTATTTCGGCCTGCTAAGGGCCCGTAGGCCCGTTTCCACTATTGGAGCCCAATCGAGGTTTCGGCCTGCTAACGGCCCTTCAACTAATTGGGCCAACCTTACATTTGGGCCTGCTAAGGGCCCGTCAACTAATTAGGCCTACCTTTCATTTGGGCATGCTAACGGCCCGTCAACTAATTGGGCCTACCTTACATTTGGGCTTGCTAAATTTCCTGCATGGCTACAGGCCCATTGAATGACAGGGCCAAATACAGTCCATCAAAGGCCCACGTCGATTTAGGCCCAGCTACTACTTTGATCCCATTACGAGGAACAATTATGGACTGTGGTAGAGCCCATCTAGTAAATGCAGGCCCACTACGGGGCCATTACACGCCCTGGGCCGTTCCCCTAGAAGAAGGGACCACGTCACTTTGTTCCTGTTATTAATTTCACTGCATATTTTGGCTTGTTTGCCGCCAGTTAAGGTTCTGGCCCAGAAAGCTTGGGTGCAACCCCGCGCTAAGCAAATATACGCATAAAAGAAAAAATGTAGCACATCGAAGCATATATTACAAGAAATTACCTCCATTTGGCAATCAAAGATTGATGCTAGTGCAAATAAATGAACAGACCTTAACGATCTACAACCTCACAATCTGCAACCTCAGCGTGGATGACGCCCATAAGCATGTGAGCAAGTTCTTTCTTTTTTGCTATACTCTCACTGAAATCATCGATCAGTTGTTGTTGCGCAAGAATGTGCACCTCTGATTCCTCCATGATTTCCATCATTGCTTCAGCCAGTAATTGGTTCACAAACGTACATATTTTCCGTTGGATTCAAAACAGAGGAAACTGAACAGATTCATATGGGGATTTTGGCATGCTTGTATCAATGATAGTGGAAAGTGTCTCGACCACTGCATCATAACTTAAATTAGAGGGGAAACTGAACAGATTAATCAAGAGTTATTGCCATATTACCTTCGCTAGATTTATTGGAGAGAAACAATGGG
This sequence comes from Elymus sibiricus, assembly GCA_039707655.1. Lineage (NCBI taxonomy): Eukaryota > Viridiplantae > Streptophyta > Magnoliopsida > Poales > Poaceae > Elymus > Elymus sibiricus. The sequence continues at coordinate 202,720,948 of CM077670.1, forward strand.
GTTGCCTTGCTATCTTGAGACTTTGTCATATTATCTTTAGCAGCCTACACCAAATCATCTGCCACATCAGTTAATATTTAATAGGAAAGCAACATTGACACAATGAACGTTTGGGCAACCAGACCACACCAGCCTACACCGAATTAACAAATCATGGCACTGCTATCATCAGCCAGGTAAGTTAATAGGAAAGCAACATTGACACAATGAACGATTGGGCAAACAGACCACACCACTAGATTTTAGTAATGTGCAATATATGAGACAGTACAATCATGCAGCTCAATATGCAAAACTACCAGGCAGTTTCCCTTACAAAAATATACATTAGCGCCTTAATTATACATTTTGCTACAAGTAAATTTAGATCAGATAATTGGTGTAGGGTATTGAAGGTTGGATTCACTCCCATGCTACCTAATAAACTACATACTGATGTAAAATTATAGTGATATACAACAGGTACTTACATCAGCATTGGAGCGCAGAGCATTGCTGCAAGATACTTTCCTCGACCACGATCCCAGTTTAGAAAGTTTGTTGTCCTTTAAGCATATTTTCTATAACCAAGATGCGTAAGACAGATGTAGAATATATAAGATCAAATGTGATCTGAATGCTATAAAATTTCATGATGCGAGGATACGCACACGCTTCCTAGCAAGGAGTCGACATGTTTTTGTTGAACTAGAGCTGACTGGTTCTTTGGCCACTGGAATCTGGTTATTATCTAGACGACTTGGGTTTCTCTGTGCTGGAGCAGTTCCGATGAACACTTGAGTTGGGTTACTATCTCCTGGAGTTTGGATTTTTTTGCAAAGAACTTGTTTGTACCCCTTCAGATTCTAACATAGCCCTCTTCCGCTTACATGCCTTGTACAGAAGAATGGTGCTTCAGTTATAAAACATGCTATGGCAGAGAGATGGAATAGGTACTGAAGAATAGAAAGGCATGACATATTGACATGTACTCCCTCCATCCGAAAATAAATGGATGTGTCTAGACGTATTGTAGTACTACATACATCCATTTTTATGCATTTCTGCCACAATTAATACAGACGGAAGGAGTATGATGTACTCCCTCCGTAAAGAAATATAATAGTGTTTAGATCACTATTTCTTTACAGAGGGAGTATAAGCTAAGGATACGACAGGACAACAGAGTAAAAGAAATAGTAGTTGAATGTAAAAGTGTATGATAGCTGGAATAGGTACAGAAAAATAGCAAGGCAGCATATTCACATGTCTGATGGGCAAACTAAGATCACATTGCAACAGAACAGTAGAACAACACTTCAATGTAAAAAACCATGGTATGGTAGATGGATGTATTACATACTGATGAACAACAATGCATGAGATATTCAGAAGGATGATGTCCAAACTAAGCAGATGGCAATGCAGCAGAGTAGAATGACAGTACTTGAATTTGAAAAGATGTTATCATGAATGGAATAGGTACAGACAAACTGGAAGGCATGACATATTCACATGTATGATCAGCGGGCTAAGCACATGGCATTGCAACAGAGTAGATGCATTGCAAGACATTATATGCATGATGCTACCCATATCATGGGTCAAGTTAGAGCAAAGACCTTCTGGGGTGAATAGGAATCATTATCTCTCTGCAACTCTTCTGAAGAACTACATTTAACTGTTCCATCATATTGAATATCGTTGACGTCGAGTATGTTGGCCGTTGCATTGCTCCGCGAGTTTCTTTTAGTGGATTTGTTCTGATATTCAATATCACTGTGTGCAATAATATCTAACATGCATGGAAAACAACTAGTAGTGAGATTATGTAATGAGTGTCTGTAGGAGACGACATAAATAGTAGGAGTCCACTTAAATAGCAGCAACAGGTTGATACCTCAAAGACTAAAGAGTGAGCACACATGATAGCTACAAAATATATACTGTTTGTACTCGAGATTAACTAAATGGCATACAAAAGTACAACAGAACAACAGCATAGGTAATACTAGAAGGGGTATAATCACCAGCCTGTGGGATAGCTTTGGCTGAGGGACGATAACTATGGAACAACATTAACTCCTGCACAAATCTCTTATCTGAAGTAAGACTAAGAGATCAACATGAATGTACAGTGACAAGTGATAATCTATTTTCCATGCTTAGATGAAGAACGAAGCCATAAATGCTGCACACAAGTAAGATGAGGGTACAACCTATCTTGCCGCCCTCCGTAGGAGTGAGCATCATCCACTGAATCGTCGATGGCACTGCAGTTGTTGTGGTTGTCCATGTCTGGCTGGCACATTCGAGGCAGGGAACTCTTGAGTGGGGAGTATAGCTCCCATCTGGTGCATGCTTCCCTTGTTGGAGCAGCTCCGGTGAGAAGGAAGATGGTGTGACTGAAGATGCAGCAAACACACAATGTTAAGAATGACACATATCTCTGATCTGAAGAAATACGATCAACACTCTGGTACGAGACTGGTCACACGTCAGTTCACTGAAAACTAAATTGTGGTCACACGCTTTTTTTCACTGTCCGATCTACGCTGGATGGTTGGATGGCCGTCTTGTGCCTCCCGGCTATCACTGTTCAGGATCTTCCTCGAACAGCCCGCAAGCACCGACAGAGCAGCCTGCCCCCGCCGTCCCTGGCCACGGCAGCTCCGACCTCGACGCCGCCCCCCGCCCCACCACACTGCCGTGGTTGCGCCACCCCCGGCCATACCTCAAGCACCTGCCCTCATCCAGATCCGGCGCCAGCAGTACCTTGACCCCACACAATCCTAAGATAGGCACCGAAGCGTTGTTCCGCGGCAAACCTGCACCCCCTGCCCGCACCCCTACGATAGACACCGAGGCACTCCTTCCCCGGCCAACCGGCATCCTAGGAGCTCTACCGCCTCGAGGGGAGTTGCTTCCTTCCATTTGGAACCGACTAACCCAGAATAAAAATCCAGGCGACTGACGCCTAGGTAAAGTGAATAAGATGAGTGTATGACCTATCTTGCAGCCCGGTGAAGTAGGCAGCTCCATCTGCAAGGTCGGTGAGGCTGGCGCGGTTGCGGTGGTTGCCGGCGGTGGGAAAGCAGATATGTGGCGGCAGTCGACGGCTATGGGGGACCAGCGTTGGTGCGCTGGACGCGTCCGAAGTACGAGCCGCTCCGGCACCGTGCACGACGGCGCGGTTGAATCGGCTCCTGCACGGTGCACGCGATCGTCGTTGAGGCAGCTCTGGCAGCACGGAGTAAGAGGCTTTGGGGAGGAGGGTGGCGGTTAATCTGGTGCGGTGGGGGGCATGGAGGAGGGGCTGAGGTTTCGCGGCAGGGGAGAAGGTGATTTGGCGCCCACGGTGTATGAATGGGGAATTGGGAGGGGGAATCATGTCTTACGGACGCATTTGTCTGAAATGTGGGGGAAGTTACAATTCTACCCCTATCTTTTGGCTTGTGGGCTTGGGTCTGAGTCTTGAGGGTCAGGGATAGTAGGGTAACTTTGCTTCTCCCAAATAGTGGGCGCCATCAATTTCAGGCGAGGAGGGCGTGCTTTGAAATAGTGGGCGCGAGCGATTTCGGCCGAGGAGAGGGTGTTTTGCCGCCCATGGTTTATGAATTATTCGGCGCCTGCGATTTTGGCTGAGGAGAGGGTGTTTTGCTGCCCATGGTTTATGAATTATTCGGCGTCTGTCATTTCGGCCGATCAGAGGGCGCGCTTCGATGAAGTTACAAACCTACCCTCGGTATACAACGGACCAATTGATGCGGGTCCCAGATAGGCTGGTAATTTCACATCTCCCGTTTATTTGCTCGGGCGAATTCCACCGAGCAGAGGGTGTTTTAGCGATTCGTTCAAATTTTGGGAGAACTAGCATCCACGTCTACCATACCAAGTCGATCCGAATCAAATTTAGAAATATTAGTTCTATAGTGTCACATCTTGCCACTTCTTTTTTAGATGGTGAGATGATGCTCGGGACTAATGTGTTTTTACATGCTCGTTGCTACCGATTAATTTGACAAATAGTTGACCCACTTAAAAACAGGAATCAAACCAGAAATGAAATATCTCAATTCAATGAAATAGCTCTTTGACCCGGTCAAAATTGTGGAGTACATCCAAAATTGAACACATCAATTGAATAGCATGTTGTATTATAGTACTGCATGAACATGCTCAAAGTCAAATTAATGAACTTGTTTGATACGCATATCTCCATTCATGTGTGAATTGCAAACACCATGTTCTCCAATTCAAACATTTGAATACAATTTTATACTGAATCATGGTTTATATCAGTCTTCGATGCAAAAACGCGACCTCTCTCCTCTCCCGCACTCCCGTTCTCTCTCTAGCCGACACTCTTTGTTTCTATCGCGCACATACGAACACAATCCTTATCGGTCTCTCTCTCTCTCCCCTCTCTCTCTCTCTCTCTCTCTCTCTCTCTCTCTAGGTCTTTCTAGTTCACATGCACACTCTATGTATAGGTCTCCCTCGCACACAATGTATGACCCTCTGGTCTAAGCTAAATAGCTAGGGTGCACTCATAGTACACACACAAATTCTCTCGCTCGTTGTCCATAACTCTCTCACGCACCACTCCGCCGTCTCCCGGCTCTTCTCTCTCTCTCTCTCTCAAACATTCTATCTCCCTAAGTCACACATACACATATCTCACTCGCACTAGATAGACCCATCTAACACTCTCTCTTCCTCGTTCTCTCTCTATCACACACACACACACACAAACACACACACACACACACACACACACACACACAATCTCCCCCCTAGCTAAGTACGAGTATCTCTCACTCCATCATAGGCACACGCACTCCCCCTAGGTATGACTATCTCTCACTCTCCATCAAAAAGACACGCATTGTCTCTTTCGCTCCCTAGGTCTATCTCGATCTCTCTCGGGGCATCTTTCTATCACACACACACCCTTATCTCCTGATCTCCCACCCATATAGTCCCCTCACGATCTCGAGGGGATCTCTCTATCACAAACACACCCTATCTCCCTCCCCATGCCTCCATTTTCTCCATACGTCCCTCTCGACCTCTGTCCCTTGTTTGTCAGACCACTCTTGGACACGTGCTATAGGGGTCTTTCTCTCCGTTGCAAACAACCACACACTATTTGCGTGTATATCCTCACCTCGCTTTCTCTCTCGGAGATGCATGCGTGATATGTTTGCATAAGACACACACACTTTCTCTCTATTTTATCGTGTGTTGTCCCTTTCTCTTTCACACACACACACACACACACTTGATCTCTCTCTACTTAGTTACTCTCTCCGATCCATAGCATATAGATTTTTTGAAAAGTCAAACCTCACAAAGTTTGACCAGGTATGTGGAGAAAAACATTTACATCTAGAACGGGAAACATATATCATTAGATTCATCACAAGATGTAGTTTCATATTATATATACATCTTTGGTATTGTAGATACAAATAATTTTCTCTGTAAACTTGGTCAAAGTTTCCAAAGTTTGACTTTTCAAAAATTTATAGGCACTACATTATCGAACGGAGGGAGTATCGCTTTCTCTCTCTCAACTCTCTCATGCACCACTCCGCCGTCTCGGGGCTCTTCTCTCTCTCTTTCAAACTTTCTATCTCCCTAGGTCACACATACACATATCTCGCTCGCACTAGATAGACCCATCTAACACTCTCTCTCCCTCGTTCTCTCTCTATCTCACACGCACCCACACGCCCCCCTAAGTACGATTATCTCTCACTCCATCACACGCACATGCACTTCCCCCTAGGTATATATGACCATCTCTCACTCTCCATCACAAACACACACATTGTCTCCTTCCCTCCCTAGCTAGGTCTATATTGATCTCTTTTGGGGTATCTTTCTATCGCACACACACCTTGTCTCTCGATCTCCCACCCATATAGTCCCCACACGATCTCGAGGGGATCTCTCTATCACAAACACACCCTCTCTCCCTCCCCATGCCTCCATTTTCTCCATACGTCTCTCTCGACCTCTCTCCCTTGTTTTCCAAACCTCTCTTGGCCACGTGCTAGGGATCTCTCTCTCTCTCTCCGTTGCAAACAACCACACAATATATCTCCATGTATCTCCTCACCTCGCTTTCTCTCTTGGAGTTGCATGCGTGATATGTTTTCATAAGACACACACACTTTCTCTCTACTTTATCGTGTGTTGTCCCTTTCTCTTTCACACACACACTCTCTCTCTCTCTTTTTGCACACTCACTCTTTCTCCTTCACACACACTTGATCTCTCTCTAGTTATGTACTCTCTCCGGTCCATAGCATATATACATTTATTGAAAAGTCAAACCTCACAAAGTTTGACCAGGTATATGTCGAGAAAAACATTTACATCTGGAGGGACAAACATACATCATTAGATTCATCACCAGATGTAGTTTCATATCATATATCTTTAGTATTGTAGATATAAGTAATTTTCTCTATAAACTTGGTGAAAGTTTCAAAAGTATGACTTTTCAAAAGTTTATAGGCACTACATTATCGAACGGAGGGAGTATCTCTTTCTCTATCTCTACCTCTCATGGGCCTCCCCTCTCACTCGATCTCTTATTTTACAGAGGGATTATACGGTCACTGGCTCAGCGTATAGCTCTGTATATTGTCTAGTTGACTGGTCAACCAATCTACATGGTGCCTTGTCAGCTCGTGTTCTCTCTGGGTGTGCGGGCCCATGTGGCAGTGGGAGAAAATAAATAAACTAGAGGCCCATCTGCCACGGGTGAAATAAACAAACTAGAAACCACTTGCGGTAGAACCCCACACGCTACTAAATTGAGTGCACACTTCTTCCTCGTTAAAACGGTACTGTAGTACTCCATCCGTTTCTTTTTAGTCTGCATATAAATTTTGGTCAAAGTCAAACTTCATAAACTTTGACTAACTTTATAGGAGAATATCAACATTCACCGTATAAAATCAATATATTTAGATGCATCTTGAAATTAATTTTCATAGCATATAGCTTTAGTATTGTAAATGTTGATATCTTTTTATATAAAGTTGGTCAAACTTGGCATAGTTTGACTTTGACCAAATTTTATATGCGGACTAAAAAGAAACGGAGGGAGTACTAGATTAATAACACCTTCTTAGACGCCACCACGGACACACACTATGACAACGCACATACACCACTGCGCGGCATGCACGAAGGACGCACTCGTGCACACCCAGCACACAATACACACCAGCACACGTGTACACCAGCGTCGCCTCCGGCTGAGACGGAGGACGAGGCGGCCAACAAGCGGAGGCGGATCGAGCCAAAACCGCATCCGACGAGCCTGGACTTCATCAGTAGCCTCACCGACGACATGCTGCTCGTCATTATCGCCCTCCTCCCCACCAAATCTGGCGTGCGGACCACCCTGCTCTCCCGGCGGTGGCGCCTCCTCTGGCGCTGCGTTCCCCTCAACCTCACCGTGGACAGCTGCCTCTGCGATGGGGATTGCAAACGCATGGCCGCAGTCTCCAAGATACTTGCATCACACCCTGGGCCAGCCAGACGCCTTGACATCCGCATGTTCAGTACCAACTGCAATGTCCAAGCCAAGTTCGACGAGTGGTTCTTATCCCCCACCCAAGATCAGCTCGAGGAGCTCAGGTTTGAAGGAGGACGATGTCGCTCTCTGCCGCTGTCCGCGCTCCGCCTCGCGCCAACGCTGCGCCGCGCCAGGTTCAGCTCCGGCTATTTTCCCCAGATTAATGCCGTGCCCGCTCTTCTTCTCCCTCAACTCAAGCAACTCAGCCTCTTCGACATTGGTATCTCGAAGGAGGCTATGGAGCGCCTGCTCCACGGCTGTATTGCGCTCGAGTACCTTTATCTGAAACAGATCCACGGGTTCATTAGCCTCCACATCACCTCGACGAATCTCCGATCGATTTGTGTGTCTTGTTGGCCCCGCAACAGGACATTACTTGGGAAGAGATCAGTTGAGCTATTTCACGATATGGTCACTGAGAATGCACCTTTCCTTGAGACATTGCTTGTATCTGATCTAGAAGGTCCAACAAAAATCAGGGTCATTGACGCGCCGAAATTGACAGTGTTGGCCTACTCGTCTGCCAAATTCTCCGAACTTGTTATTGGATCCATAACTGTTCAGGTACAACACTCTTCTTCTTCTCGTTCTTCTTCTTGAAATTCACATTTTAATTTTTTTTCTTGATGTATGTTCGACTGTCATCCAGAAAATGATTCCCACAAGCTTGACCCAGTCTGTGCGCACAGTGAAGATTTTGGCAATAAAATCTATCGGCCCCAATCTGGATCAAGTTGTTGGATTCCTTAGATGCTTTCTGTGCACGGAGAAGCTAGTCATCGAGGTGAAACTCCTTTCCTATTAAATGTGAACCACAACGGAGCTCAATTTTTTCGTAATTTTTTCCAAGTTACAATGACAAATGTAGTGTTCAAAACTGCATCTAGGCACTATACTGAAAGAAATGTTTTTAGTATTTTTTTTTCTCACGTGATCACCTGCATCGTTTTTTTGTTGTTGTAGCCAAGGCTACAAAGTGGGAAGTAACTTTATCCTAAGAGCAAGTACTACCTCCGTCCTGGTTTACTAGTCCCCTTCGTATTTTGGAGTATCAAATTTTGACCATAGATTTAACTAACAAAATGTTAATGCATGTCACTAAAAATTATATCGTTGGATTCGTATTTGAACATAATTTCCAATGGTATAATTTTTTGTGACATGCATTGACATTTTGTTAGGTAAATCTATGGTCAAAATTTTACACTAAATACGAAGGGGACCTATAAACCAAGACGGAGGTAGGAGTATTACAATAGTGGACTATAAGCCCTTTATTGTTCTTGTAGCCAAGGCTAGTCATAGTGGGAAGTAACTTAGACTACTACTGCCTCCATCCTGGTTTATTGGTCCTCTTCGTATTTTGTGCCAAAATTTGACCATAGATTTTACTAACAAAATGTTAATGCATGTCATCAAAAATCATATCATTTGATTCATATTTGAACATAGTTTCCAACGATACTATTTTTTGTGACATGCATTAACATTTTCTCAATTAAATTCATGGTCGAAATTTGGCACAAAATACTAAGGGGACCAATAAACCAGGACGGAGGTAGTAGTAACACTATGGAGTAGTGGGCTATAAGCCCACTTACATGGCATTTTCGCCTATGTGGAGGAGAGAGACAAGCAAAAAAGGAGGGAGTGGACTGTAACCTGGGACCCACTGACCTGCCATTAAGCTTATATGAAAGCTTCGCAGTGTCCTGCCTCTAGTATAGTTTTAAAGTTGGACCCACAACTGAATAAAATGTAGTACTAGTACTAGAGTACTCCTATCCTATGGCTAATTAGAGGCAAGTATAGAGGCAACAAATGCTCACACTATGGCCAACCTCTTCACGTGCTCCTAGGTAAAATGAGTAAATGAGAGGAAAGAGAAAGAGAGAGAGTGAAAATTATCACTAGCCTTACAGCCAACCCTATTGTATGAGCGAATGATATTGGTAGCTCTTGATGACACGGCAATCTTATATAGCCAGCTGCTCTAATATGTTCTCTTCTTTTGCAGATAAAAAAAGACCCGAAAGTGAAAAATGTGCTGCAATATAACAACCTCATCGAATGCCTTGATCTCCCTCTTACAGAAATTGATTTGACCGACTATCGAGGCACCACTTCCGAGATTAAATTGGCCAGGTTCTTGTTTCTGAATGCAAGTGTGCTCAAGGTAATGAGGTTTGGCGTTCTCTGGCGCAACAATGAATGGTGTGCTGATCACCGCAAGCGTCTAAAGCTGAATGACAAAGGCTCTGCAGAAGCTGAATTTGTTTTTGAAAGATCAAGTGACGAGAGACGCACAAGTTTATTTGCCGATTAGTGACTTGTCCGGGGAGGTGGATTTTAGTTTGTATGATAATGCTGCGTCCACCTAAAGTAACGAAACTTCTTACGTAAACTTCCTAATAATTCCCTCTTCGTAGGTGCAGCCTCCTAGCATTTGTAATATCAGTTTGAACCTTGTAAAATTACAACTATCCAGCACGTGGTACTACGTTACGATTATGTTCGTGTGCATAGGTGCTGCAACGATGTAACCAATATACCCATTACAATATTTTATTCTAACTCATGGCAACGCACGGGAAAATATCTAGAACACGGCTTGTTGTAAGCAGGGTAGCTCTACAGCATTGATGATAGTGACTGCACATGGTGAGGCTGACTTTGGTAACCCGAACACGCCACCTGCACTCTGGTGTCATCTCCGGTGCAGGGTCTTGTCACTTCACTGTGAGGAGCAGCACGTAATAATTTGACCAACGGTTAGTACTTTGGTAGTACTACAAGTACTACCAGTAGTACTACTACCACCGTCTGGATTTAGTAGTACTACCACCTCCGTTTCGATTTAGTATTTGACTAACAATATATAGTAATGCATGTCACAAAAAATATACTACTCCCTCCGTAAATAATACATGGAGTATTGTTTTATTCGTATTTGAGTGTAGTTTCCGATGATATTATACACTCTCCCTTCCGGTTGAGGGCTCAAATATGAAATCTCATCAACCACACTAGTACTTGCACCGCATTCACCCCGCATTAATTGCGTCAGCTTCCAACAAAATTGCACGCAGAATTTACCTCAATCTTCTCGTAACTAAGCGCGCATGCAGCGAGACAGGGAGCAGTGCGTGCATGCGGAGCGGGATTTGAGGCAGCAGCAGGCATGCGATACTATGCAAACACAAGGGCAATTTTGTCCAGAAAAAATAGACTGGGTCTTCCCTTGGTATGCGCGCTCGACCTTAGGCGCAGAGAAAAAAGGACCAGAGGGAGTAGTACTAGTAAGGACCGAGGAGTAGATAGCTGATACGTCTCCAACGTATCTATAATTTTTTCTTGTTCCATGCTGTTATATTATCAATCTTGGATGTTTTTATATGCATTTACAGCAATTATATATCATTTTTGGAGACTAACCTATTAACTTAGTGCCCAGTGCCAGTTGCTGTTTTCTGCCCTGTTTTTGTTTTACAGAAAATCAATACCAAACGAAGTCCAAATGCCACGAAACTTTTTGGAGATTTTTTTCTGGACAAGATAAACACTAGAAGCTTCGGGAGAAGACCAGACGCCAGAGGGGGTGGCCACGAGCCACCAGGGCGCGCCTGGGGGGGGCAGGCGCGCCCTGGTGCCTCGTGGGCCCACCCCAGCTCAGTTTGACCTAATTCCACCACTATAAATTCAGGAAAAATCAGAAACCCTCAGGGGAGTCCACGAAATACTTTTTCCGCCACCGCAAGTTTCTATTCTCGAGAGATCCCATCTGGAGGCCTTCTCCGGTACTCCGCCGGAGGGGGAATCGATCACGGAGGGGCTCTACATCAACCTTGCTGCCCTTCCGATGATGCGTGAGTAGTTTACCACAGACCTTCGGGTCCATAGGCAGTAGCTAGATGGCTTCTTCTCTCTTTTTGATCTTCAATACAATGTTCTCCTCGATGTTCTTGGAGTTCTATCCGATGTAATCACTTTTTGCGGTGTGTTTGTAGGGATCCGATGAATTGTGAGTTTATGATCAGATTATCCATGAATATATTTGAGTCTTTGCTGCACTCTTTTATGCATGATTATTATAGCTTCGTATTTCTTCTCTGATCTATTGATTTGGTTTGGCCAACTAGATTGATTTATCTTGCCATGGGAAGAGGTGCTCTATAATGGGTTTGATCTTCCGGTGCTCAATCCCAGTGACAGAAAGGGACATGACACGTATGTATCGTTGCTATTAAGTGTAAAAAGATGGGGTTTATTCATGTGTGAGTTTATCTTGTCTACATCATGTCATCGTTCTTAAGGCGTTACTCCGTTCTTTATGGACTTAATACACTAGATGCATGCTGGATAGCGGTCGATGTGTGGAGTAATAGTAGTAGATGCAGGCAGGAGTCGGTCTACTTGTCTCAGACGTGATGCCTATATACATGATCATTGATTTGGATATCGTCATGATTATTTGCTTTTCTATCAATTGCCCAACAGTAATTTGTCTACCCACCGTATGCTATTTTCTTGAGAGAAGCCTCTAGTGAAATCTATGGCCCCCGGATCTATCTAAATCATATTACTAAAACCCTAAAAATATTGCTGCCATTTTCTTTTATTTATTTTATTTTGTATTTTTGTTTCAATCTATCTATCTATCCCATACAATTTAATCTTGCAATTGACCGCCGAGGGATTGACAACCCCTCGTTTGCGTTGGGTGCAAGGATTTGTTGTTTGTGTGCAGGTGCTGCTAACGAGGTGTTGTGTGATTCTCCTACTGGTTCGATAACCTTGGTTTCATAACTGAGGGAAATACTTATCTCTACTATGCTGCATCATCCCTTCCTCTTCGGGGAAAATACCAAAGCAAGCTACAAGTAGCAATAGCCAACGCACACGTGAATGCAAACGCAGTCCGCACTTCTCATATAAAGACTCCCCACCAATCCAATCCATCTACGAAATCCTATGCACCTACGCACCCTAACCAAGGGCAAGAGTGATCACTCCAATCGCAAGAACAATTGACCAGAAGATAGAGCCATGGAGGTGATGAGCGCGAGCATGAGCCGGCTATGCCAGATGGTCCACGACGCAAGCCTATGGCCCGGCACCGAGGAACGTCTCCAGGTCGTGCTTGAGGCCGCCAGGGCGAGAGGCCTCTTGGACGATAGCTTCGTCCCCTTGTTCGACGAGGCCCTCATCGGCTTCCTCGACAAGTTCACCGTCGTCAAGAAGCTCGCGGACGACCTTGACGTACGCCTCCAGCCCACGCGCCTAGGCTCTGCGATGCCCGCCACCCTCACCGGCCTCTATGGTGACAACCTCTTCGACGCACTGGTGGCCCTGTGACTGCCCGCCGTCGCGCCGGAGAATGTCCACCTCGAGGCTGCGCTCGCCGCGCAGCGCCTCGCCCAGCAAGACACCATCGACATAATCACCCACGTCTACGAGGAAGGACCACTACGTGCCAGAGGAGGACAATAGGACGGTGGCCTTCTTGGACCGCAGAGCAACCTTGGACGGCATTGTTCAAAAGCACGTTGACCTCGCCGCCAACGCCACTGCTCCTCACCCGTCGGTTGGTGGCCCGGCGCACTAGGGTGAGAGGATGTCGTTTATGGATTCGTATGCATATTAATATTGACGTGTAAATTATGGGCTGACATATGTACTAGAGAATACGTTGCAATGCTCGGGCAATTATCTATTGCGCTAGAAAATATTTGGCCGCATGGCACCACCCACTCTGATAAACGACTCAGGCGGGAGGGAGGATTCATCGGTCTTGCGTCCCACAAGTAGTACGTGCAAAAGCCTGGCTCCACATGCAATAAATCCTTGTCCTAGGGGACGCAGGCTACCTCCAATCTAACGTCTTATCGCCCAATAAACAAATCAAATGTCCCACTTGTGCACATGGAAGAAAATGGAGAAGGGCAGGTGGTTAGATTATAGGAGTAGTACTTATTTTTTTTATTTTTTTAGTGAAGGAGGATCACCCCTGCCCTCTAGAAGCCTCCAAACTTTGCAAGATTTTCCCCAGTACTACTACCAGCGTCTGGATTATTAGTCTCATCTTATTTTGGGTCAACGATGGGCAAACATACTACTACTCCAATGACATTACGTAGTAGGAGTATTTGAGTAGCATGTCACACATTTTTTTGTTGGATTCGTATTTGAATATGTTTTCCAATGACATTATACTGGTCACACAATTTTATTACTTAAATTAAGGGCCAAAATATGACACAAAATACAAGGGGGGTAGTAAACGAGTACGGTTCCCGATACGGCTTGAATGCAAATAAAGTATAGGGTAGCGGTTCCTGATGAACGGCCATTGATGTTTATCCTCCTTCAATCCGCATGCTAAGGGAAGTAGTACTACTAAATGGGAGAAGCGGTATGCAGCTAGCAACCCAGCACCATGGGCGTGTTTGGTTGGGTCGCTCGCAAGTTTCATTTGGCCTCCAGTAACCACCACTGCATTGCGTCGTCGTGGCCTTGATTCTTACTGTATCGCATTCTCATTCCAGCTGATAAAGACATGTGTGATCCCTTGCTCACCTTTTGCACGATGGCTTATAATAAGTGTTACACTTCACAACTTCAAAACGAGAAATTGGAACACGTACAATCCCGATCGCGTCGCACCCCAAACGGTCATTCCAGCCCGCTGCTCAACGCACAGTGCCTAGGCATATCACTTAGACTAGCCATAGTGGAGAGTAACATACACTAGTAACATACACATATCCCTAGACTATGTTACTACCTTCATACTAGTGGGTAGTAACATAAGTGTGGTGTCATGCAAAGCTTCATTTATTAGGTTATAGACTCATATTGTACCGGGATATGTGATGTTACGGTAACTAAAGTTACTCAAACTACCTCTCTCCTCATTAACTCATTGCCACATAGACAACTCGATGTTACTGCTGAAGTTACTCCCACTATGGCCAGTCTTACATGTGGGACCGCATGCAAGGAAAGTGATGATGGCCAAAATTGGCAAAACTCCCCCGCTTATCGCGCGGGAAAAACCCAGCGCTAGCGTTTTTAATCACTATTTCTATTTTTTGAGGGAAAATCGTTATTTCTATCTATCGGTCACGCCAAGGAGCAGAACCAAATGTTACAACTTACAAGTTCTAAAGGAAAAGCCTGCCATGTTCGCGTCGCACCCCCACACAGTTGGTCCGGCACGCCACTCAAGGGGAACGCGTGATGTCTTGCATTTTCACTTACAAGTGGGACCGCAGTGGAGCAAACCGACTATTGGCAAACCGCCACCCCGCCCGCCGCGCGATGGCTGAGTTAGAGAAACGAGGAGGGAGAAGAGATAGTTGTAGCATGGACTCCAAGAAATATAGTGTCAGATGGGACTCGTGGTGGTGGCGTGTGCCGTACTCCTGGAAGTGAATGCTTGTTCTGGCGCATGCCACCCCACTATATCGAGGTGCTGGTTACATAGAGCGAGCACATTAGTATCTCTCCAGGAGTACGGTACCACTAGTAGTAGTAGTACTAGTTTTATTAACATATGGCCCACCTCACACTGTCGCCAAATTTCCTGGAGTCCATGCTCGGCACTCCTCTCTCTCTCTCTCCTCAGCCATCCAGCAGACGCGCGGAGTGTGCCCATCGTTGGTTTGCTCACATTCGGTCCCACATGTTAGTGAAAACGCAAGACGACGCACATTCGCTGGGTGAGCGGCCTGCCTGACCGACCGTGTGCGGTGCGACGCGTACACGATAGGCTGGAGGTTTAGGAAGATGATCCTGCCGTCCATTTTTCATCCAACGGCCCAAGCCAAATTGACTGGCCACAAAAAGATATTCAGGCGACTGTCATCTAGCCACGCCCCTTGTTTCCAAAGGAAAATATCCATGCACTCCATTTTTTTCGCGGGTATACTAGAATATATATAACCTGTTGCAATGCACTGACAATTATGTATGGCGGTAAAAAATATTTTGCCGCGTTGCAGCACCCACTCTGAGAAGTGACTCGAAAACCATTCATAAATTAAGTAAGTTTATAACATGCATATGCAAATATGCCATTTATTACATACAACAAGTCAGCAACGCACAACCACAACGAGGATACATTCTAAATACTAAAGTTTTTATCACACAACAAATAACAAGCAATGAAATGAACTTCAGTTCAACCAATCCTCGGCGTTGGAAATGCTTGCTTTGAACCAGAAGTGAGCCTCTGGGTAGGGCCAGCTATTGTCAACATCGAGACCAATGCAAGACACACCATCCAGGCTGAAGCGGCCTATATCGGGAGTATGGAAATTGTGATAGCCAGCTTAGGGACCTATACCAATGTGCGATGTATAGATACAGTTGCTTCTCATAAATGGTAATGTTGTGCCAACAGCAGCCGGATCGCCTTTCACCATAATTGGATAGTTTAGTCCAAGGAAAAGCGAGTATTCTCCAAGACTAACAATATTGAACCAGGGAGAAGGTTCTGGCGCTAGCACACTAGTATCCATTCCGAATACCCTGCAATGGATGTTGGAATAGGTCCGGAGACGACTGCGACCATGCGAGACAACACCTGCTTCCTCTGTAACATCAGAAGTGCCCTGTATACAAACAAGAAGAGGTGATCCATCAGAATAAGAAGCTAGGCACCACTGAGTAGGTAGGTACTGCTCGTCTTCATGCTCGTGATCATCACCATCGTTATCTCCCCCTTGGTTATAAAAGTTTCCAAGTATCGGTGGGGGGGATGTTGACAGGACCTTGGAAACACAAGGTTAATTAGTACGGCGATAACTGGCATGCATGGTGAATGAAACAATTATAATTACGGTGGAAGACAAACAACGTACCGAAACAATCAGGATCCCATGCAAAAACAGTGCCAGAAGTGGTGGCAGCAAACACAAGTCGATCGTATTGAATTGCATCACAGTACACATGCGTGCCCAGAAATTGGTTTTCAAGCAATATCCATCCAGGCACAGAAGTAAGGAGGGCAACAAGCTTGTCGAAGATAGTGACAACATAATATTTCGAATAACTCCAAGAGCGATTGGGAACTCGACAAATTGCTATCTTCTGTAGACGACGGTGACCATGATCGTATTTGAACGTACGTAGAGTATTGGTGTGCTCAACCTTAGGGCAGTCTGAGATTTTTGGAAGTGGAATCCGGTGACGAGTGTACACATTCACAAGCTCACACTCACAGTTGTACCCAATATAAACAACCCAATCTCTATTTGCGCCTGCCCAGGCCTTATGCTGAAGCGATGGCATCTTAACATCACACGGATCATTATTGTCAAGTGGCATCAACTTGCACAAGGCGAGCCTTCCGTCGTCCCCATGCCAGTGACCAGGGTCATAGCAAAGAAGATAGGGGAGATCAAACCGTTGTTGAACCCTTGGGTTGTTTGTAATGATCTTATTTGTTGAGTCAAGAATGTTCTTGAATGAATCTGCCATGCTAGCCACGGTGATCATGTCGCACCGATCAATGATTTCCTCCACCGCGTCATCTGTCAGATTGGGGCAAGAATAACGGGGTCGGGTCCTGTGTCTTCCCTCCATCAAGAAGATGAACAATGGCAGAAGGAAGAGTCAAGGCAAATGGAGGGAGGAAGAGCGTGCGACAGCAGTTCCAACTCCCAAATCGAGAGGGAAAGGGGAAGAGGCGGTGGACTGTTGCCATGGTACATGAAGAGGCGAGTGGGGAGCGGATGGTTGCCATGGTATAGGAAGAGGCGACCCGGCCTACATAGACGTTTATTCGGAAATTATACAAAAGGACTCGTCGTCTTCTCACTGACATGTTGGAACGGGACCCTCTCCAGATCTAAAAAAGACGGCGGTTGCCCAGCGCTAGCGTTTTTAATTGTTATTTCTAATTTTTGAGGGAAAATCGTTATTTCTATCTATCGGTCGCGCCAAGGAGCAGAACCAAATGTTACAACTTACAAGTTCAAAAGGACCCCCACACGGTTGGTCCGGCATGCTGCTCAAGGGGGAACGCGTGCTGTCTTGCATTTTCACTAACAAGTGGGACCGTAGTTCAGCAAACCGACTATCGACAAACCAAGTTGTCCATGCTCCCATGATACCAGCTTCTGAGAGCCCTTGGATCTGAGATTGAACGATCGCATGCCGAGATTCTAGACCTGTGCGTAAATATCAAATCCTAGAGGGCTTTTTTGCAAACTTGCAGGAGCTCAGCATGCAACCGTTTGATCTCAAATCCAAGGGCTTTCAAAAGCCCATATCATGGGAGCATGGGCAGCTTCGTATCACCTGAAACTCCCCCCCCCCCCCCCCGGCCGTCGCGCGATGGTTGAGTTAGAGAAACGAGGGGAGAGAAGAGCTAGGTGTAGCACGGAATCCAAGAAATTTGGTGTCAGATGGGACTCTTGGTGGTGGCGTGTGCCGTACTCCTAGAGGTGAATGCTTGTTTTGGCCCATGCCACCCCACTATATCGAGGTGCTGGTTACGTAGAGCGAACACATTATCTCTCCAACTTGCAAAAAGAAAAACACATTATTTCTCCAGGAGTTCGGTACCACTAGTACTAGTACTTTATTAACATATGGCCCACCTCACACTGTCGGCAAATTTCCTGGAGTCCGTGCTCGGCCCTCCTCTCCCTCTCTTGTCAGCTAGCCAGCAGACACGCGGAGTGTGCCCATCATCGGTTTGCTCGCATTCGGTCCCACATATACTATCAGTGAAAAGTATTTTGCCGCGTCGCAGTACACACTCTGAGAAGTGACTCGAAATCCATTCATAAATTAAGTAAGTTTATCACATGCATATGAAAATATACCGTTCACACTACATACAACAAGTCTACAACACACAACGACAACGAGCATACATTGTAAATACTAAAGTTTTTCTCACACAACACGTACAAGAAATGAAAACGACCTTCACGTCAACCAATCCTCGGCGTTGGAAACGCTTGCTTTGAACCAGAAGCGAGTCTCTGACCAGGGCCTGGTGGTATTGTCAATCTAGATACCAATGCAAGACTCACCATCCGGGCTGAAGTGGCCAATATCAGGAGCAATAATTGCATTGGAGTAGGGAGCAACAACAATGTCAGTGGTTTAGATAGAGTTGCTTCTCATAAATGGCAAGGTTGTGCCAACAGCGCTGGATCGTGTTTCACCATCATTGGATAGTTTAGTCCAAGGAAAAGCGAGTGTTCTCCAAGACTGTCAATATTGAACCAGGGAGAAGCTCGTGGCGCTAACACACTAGTATCCATCCCGAATAGCCTACAACGGAAGTTGGCATAGGTCCGTAGAGTACGACCATGCGAGACAATACTACTACCTGCTTCCTCTGTAACATTAGCAATGCCCTGTATACAGACAAGAAGAGGTGATCCATCGAAATAAGTAGCTAGGCACCATCTAGTAGGTAGGTATTGCTCGTCTTCATGCTCGTGATCATCACCATCGTCATCATCATCATCACCGTCATCATCTCCCCCTTGGTTATAAAAGTTTCCAAGTATCAATGGCGGAATGTTGACAGGACCTTGAAAAATTTGAAGGTTAATTAGTAAAGGGATAACTCTCATGCATGGTGAATGAAACAATTCTAATTAAGGTGGAAGACAAACGTACCGAAGCAAAAAGTATCCCATGCAAAAACAGTGCCACAAGTGGTGACAGCAAACACAAGACACTCGTATTGAATTGCATCACAGTACTCAGACGTGTACAGAAACTGGTTTTTAAGCAATGTCCATCCAATCCCTCCGGGAGTAAAGATGGCAACAAGCTTGTCGAACACAGCGACGGCACAATAGTTCCTATAACTCCAAGAGCGTGTGGGAACTCGACAAATTGCTATCTTCTGTAGACGACAGTCACCATGATTGTATTTGAACATACATAGAGTAACGGTATGCTCAACCTCAGGGCAGTCTTAGATTTTTGGAATTGGAATCCGGTGATGAGTGTACACATTCACAAGATCCCACTCGCAGTTGTCCCCAATATAAACAACCCAATCTCCATTTGCGCCTGCCCAGGCCTTATGCTGAAGCGATGGCATCTTAACATCACACGGATCATTATTGTCAAGTGGCATAACCTTGCACAAGGCGAGCCTTCCGTCGTCCCCGGACCAGAGAGCAGGGTCATATCAAAGAAGATAGGGGAGATCAAACCACTCTTGAACCCTTGGGTTGTTTGTAATGATCTTATTTGTTGAGTCGAGAATGTTCTTGAATGAACCTGCCATGCTAGCCGCGGTGATGACGTCGCACCGATCAATGATTTCCTCCACTGCGTCATCTGTCAGATTGGGGCAAGAATAACGGGGTCGGGTCCTGCGTCTTCCCTCCATCGAGAAGACGAACAATGGCAGAAGGAAGAGTCAAGGCAAATGGAGGGAGGAAGAGCGTGCGACAGCAGTTCCAACTCCCAAATCAAGAGGGAAAGGGGAAGAGGCGGTGGACTGTTGCCACGGTACAGGAAGAGGCGATTGGGGAGCGAACGGTTGCCACGGTATAGGAAGAGGCAACCTGGCCTACATAGACGTCCGTTCGGAAATTATACAAAAGGACTCGCCGTCTTCTCGCTGACATGTTGGAACGGGACAACACGTCAACGAAACATGGTTTGTCATTTCTTGTGCAAAATGCGATCGGGCCGCGTTATTTCTCGACTTTATTTTTTTAATGGTGTGCCGTTCAATTTTGAAGCATTACTACACGTCGTCCTGATTTATTAGGCCGGACGTTACATGCACGCTATCCATTGGGTACATGCACGCAGGAGAGAGAAAAAGTGCATGCATGGGAGAGAGATCAAAAACCTTAATTTGCCCCATTTATTGGTCCTGTTGCTCTGGCTCGCGGGACTTAGAAAACCTTGACGGATGTATTCTACCAAGTAATATAGTACTATATAGGCTGGAGCTTCAGCGCTTGCTTGATAGGGTTGCCCACTTGCTTCTCACACTATCACCCTCTCCAGATCTAAAAAAGACGGCGGTGGCCACTCTCTCTCCCTCCTCACCGGTGGCCACAGATCCGGCCTGATCCCGTCCGCCAGGGAAGAGGAGGATGTGCACTGACGACAAGGCCGTCTTCTCAGACCTAGCACCGGCGCAAGATGGCCTCCATCCCCAAGCTCGCTGCTGTTGTGTTGGCGGACGACGACGATGAGAGAAGCCGCTTCCCGCCGACCCTCTGGTATGCTAACTCTTTTCGAACCATACCCTTGTGCTATTGCCCCATCTGCCCACGTCGCTGCATGCAGTTGTTTTTCCACTACCCCATCTCCCCAAGTTACTAGCCTCTGCTGGTCATGCAGACAAAAACCTTAATTTGCACTATTAAAGGAAACCCTACTTCATGCAGACTAATCCATGTCTGGGTTGAATAAGGAAAGAAAGGGGGGAAAGTAGTACTGTAGAAGAGACTTGGTATTGAACCTGCATCTTGGTTGAAAAGGGGAAAAGCAATAGTAGTTGAGGAACGAGTCTCTTGTCTCTTGGTTGAAAAAGGAAAGAAAGGCAAGACAACGCAATAGAGAATGACCAGGTCGATAGGTTTGTTGTCCTCACATAGGAAAAAGGTGGCTAAACAGAAACAAAAATGGGACGTAATCCAGATATGCTTCTTGGATATTTGTTGCTCTAGGCAACCATCCCTGCTTCACCACTCTATGCATCTGTGGAGGTACATTGTACTTTTTTGACAAAGGGTGGATTTTATTGGCTCAAAACAGAGCATCAAGAAGATACATAACATAGTGAGCACACACCCGGCCTCTGCACAGCTAGGATACACACAACCAACACCATGCTATTATTGCCACTTTTTTTTTGTTAGTATAACGCCACCGGTAAAATTATGCTACTGCTAAAGTGATGCCACTTTTAAGTAATGCCGCAGTCAGTCTAATGCCACCGATAAATTGAAAAAGGAAAGAAAGGGAGGAAAACTACTACCTCTCTTTCAAAATACAAGATGTTTTGGTACATTAAATTGAACTACGAAAACATCTTATATTAAGGAACAGAGGGTGTAGAATTCTTCAAATTATGCCGGCAAAGCTAGTCACACATTTGTTAAAATTAATGTTCATTATGTTATCGGAGGATGTCTGCATTTTTGTCTCTATTGCCTGTTGATTACATACCTAACATCATGATGTAATGGTAAGTCAATTTTTTTGTACAGTTTCACCGAAATCTCAAGGCGCTGATGGCATTTTATTTTAGTTGAACTGCACAAAAGAATCTTAAAAGAAGAGGAAAGGTCAGCAATGGTTCAATCTTTCACAAAATACTATGTATGCCTTCATGACATCCGTCGTTGTTGCCTTCTTTATTCCTTTGAATAGGTGGTTAGAAACTGTCTTGCTACCTTTTCCCATTAAGAAATTTGGAATGCTTAAATTTGTGAGTCTATGCTTCAACTAGTGCCACTTTTAATCACACTTTCAATATCTGTGCAAATAGTTATATCCAATCGGTGGCACTATGAGCTGTTCATTACCAAGGTACATGGTTTGCTACTATCTTGCTTCTATTTTTGTACTGTCATTAGATAGTAATATTAGTTGTTTGCATGTAAATTTATTGCCAGGGTGGACCTCCATTGGTGGTGCAGGACATGAATCAATGATTGGATGCTCACTTTCGGTTGTATCGATTTCACCTCTTCCATCCCTGCAAACATGGATATCCTTGGTCTGATGAAGAATAGGTGCTATATTTCTGCTCTGTACCAGCAAATCAATTCAGTATCAAATTGTCCAGTGCAAAACATGACAGATAGGAAACGACTAGGAGAGACGTGGTTAAACCGAAAATACAAGGTGGAGTATATGTTAACTAGCTGCTTGATATTTGTGCAAACAGATGTCCGCTCGTTGCTGTTTGGCAAACAAACACAGGGACCTCAATTTTTGTGGAACTGCACAAAACAATATGATAGTCACTGCATGCAGTGCCATTTGAAAATAGACACAGAAGGATTGGATAGTCACTTCATGGACTGCACAAAAGTAGTATTGTACTATTTATTGGCCAACACTAGGTGCTTCATCGCTTTGGTCTGATTATCCAATGGGCATCATCTTGCCAAACTTAAAGTTGAATTCCGAAAATAGTCTCGCCGTGTGATCGACACATGACCATAACATATTTCAGTGGATGTTCCTCCATCATGTGTGGTTGATTCTCATGGTTCCATCTGTTGGTGAAACCACTTATGTTTGCAAGAGGAAATGTAGACTTTACAAACAAATTTGTCTTTCACTCTGTACTAAATGTTGGCCCAGAGAAGCATCCATGTTAGTAGCAAGAACAGATGTATTGTGTATGATCTGTGAATCATTGAGATGCATAAACATGTTGATCTTATGCATGGGAATCGTACTAGTTGGTTGTGAATTTGGGCTATTAATGTGAACATATTACTAAGCCAGGCCTGTGAGTCTAGTGTAAACATTTAGAACGGATCGGCTCTTACTACTGTGCAGAGCAGTTCCTTTTTCCTCTTCACTCAGTGTTTTCTTTTTTTTTTGAAACAGAGGCAAAATATTTGCCTCATGCATTAATTAAGGAGTTCACAGTTGCTTTTACAAAGAAAAGCGAGACAGAAATTACAAAGACACTACTCTCCCGGCATGATGTGACCCAAATGTTTTGCGCCCGCGGTGACCCAAAGTTTTGCCTCAGACTGGATGTTTAACAACAGGATGGATGGAAGAGTAGACTTGTGCTGGAACACCCTAGCATTCCTCTCGCACCAAATGGTCCAACATATTCCTTATTTCTCTTCGCTCAGTGTTTACAAATTACTGATCGATCACTAGCTAGCCTACTAATACACTCCTTGTAGTTTTAGTTGTGACGCAAGATCCAAGGGTGGCAATTTTTAGAATAAAAATGCCTTCCTCTAAAGAAATTGACATGCTGTTCTGAATAAAATGTCATGCGAATCTGAAGAAACTGCCAGCAAAAATGTTCGCAAATGCCTTCTCTCCCAGCGAACGTTCATCGGCTATTGCAATCCTACACGTACACTATTCGACCGACTCGATCCTACACGAATAACCAGCGGATCACGCACGTACCTCATCTGGATGAATCGAGTGCACTCGTTTGACCGTCGTGCCGATGTGCGACCCAGCACTGACGGGACGGGATGGGAGTACGGCACAGTCATAATTTCAGTTTTTCTAGTTTTCCACGGCAAGCTGGCGCGCTAAGCCATGCCTGCTTATGCATTGAATTCCGATGACCGTCGCATTTCCCGCGACACGCCGGTTTACCTACCGTCCGCCTATAATTATTGGTTCCCGGCGTGCTCCGGTGGCACCTTCACACAACGCACCCTATCCTCACAAGACATCACCGGCCCGACGTAGCTTGCCACTTGCCCTCGCTCTCGCCACGTCCGTCATGCCCTCACGCAGCAGCAATAGGCGACGCCAGAGGTGCTCACCGCCGGAGTTAGTGTTCGGTTTTTCATGGGAAGGCAGACAGAGGGAGGAGGCATTCTGGCGGTCCTTAAATGGCAATGCGGAGTATGAGGATGCCTTGGAGCGCGACCGCATGGAGGAGGAGTAGCGTACCGCCGATTTGCGCCACCAGCAGAGCATGGAGGAGGAGCAGTGCACCGCCGGTCTGCGTCGCGAGTAGAGCGCCCACAACCGGGCCGACTACATGGAGGCCGGCGCCCAGCGAATAGCCCTAGAGGCTGTCGGGCACGCACGCGTGCGCAATGCTGAATTTTACTACCAGCTCGTCAAGTGGGTTTCCTGCTTAGAAGCCGAAGCTTCGGTGGACCACGCCGGCATGGAAAGGGCCAACGGGCGCGACCAATGCGCCCTATCGCACCTCTGCCATGTCCGAGGCGAGGACGAGGACGTTGGTGCCGGCGTTTAGCGTGTGCCGCAGATGGCAGCCGACATCGTCTAGTTAGCTAAGAGTGTGTTAGCTGTTCTAAACTTGAGTATTAGTGGGAGCAGATAGTTAAGTTGGCTATGATGGTTGTCAACATGGAAGTTCAGTACTCTATCTCTGAATCAGACCTGTTACTTTGCTCTATATGTTGAACTTTCTGATTGAACATTTGGAATGGGCTGTTATTTTTTTAAATGGGTTGTATTTGTCCGCCACGGATTCAGAGGCTGACTTGTGGGCCTACTAGGTTGACGCGTACACAAGGCTTTCTCAACTTAGTCAACAAACGATTATGGCAGCCTAAGCCGTTGGATGTCAATCCAACGTCTCTTGTGCTTTTTCAATTTCTTATCTTCTTCCTCCAGGCTCCAACCACCCAAACCAAACCAACGTCGGCGGGATCGCCTGCTCCCGCCTTTCGCGGCTTGTTGCGCAGCCGTGCACGCATCGTTGTCCCACCGTACCCTAACTAGTGCCAGGCCATCCCTCTACACCCCCCACCCACCCACCCCCACCTCATGTTATTCTCCGGCGACGGCATCCCCACCCCGCACCAACCCTCGTACTCCCCTCCGCTTCCGACCACACTACCGCATCTTCCATGGCTCCTTTTCATTCCCGTCTGAGGCCTCGCCGTTGTCCTCCGCTTTGCTTCCCTCGCTGTGGCACCGCCTTCTGGCGGTGTCAACATGGTCAACAACCGAGAGGAATGAGGAGATGATTGTATGTGGAGAGGATGACAGTAGGGACCCACCAGGGTCATGGCAGTACGCAAGCAAGTGCCTCCTTATTACAAGCCAAATAAATGCTTCCTCCTAATGGTTTCCTGACATCTTGGTCCCACCCCATTGTCAACGTAGTCAATAAACGAGAGAATTGCACAACGAGCGACTGTCAACAAATGACAAGAATCAGTGAAGACTATACGTGGAGAGGATGACAGTAGGGACCCTAGGTCCATAGCCGTACGCAATCAAGTTCCTCCTTATTACATAAAAAAATGCTTCCTCCTAATGGTTTGCTGACATCCGGGACCAACGACATTTTCAATGTAGTCAATAAATGAAAGAATTGCACAATGAGCGGCTGACACCTGGGACCCAGTAGCTCGAGCAGTTTTTTTGTTGTTGTCGAGATGGAGCAGGGTATCAACTGGGTTGTGCGATGTCTGTGGCCCGTCTACCCCAGGCTTTATTTACAACATGACAAGCCCAACTATTTTTTTTTGTCTGTGAAAATGACTAGCGCACCTTTTTTTCGTACAATACCCTACATAGGGTAATTTCCTTTTCCCCGCCCTACTGGGCAGCAAATCTTTCAAGACGACGAGGGATACATTCGGCCTGGCCATAAAAAAAGGTTGTAAATTTTATGAGTAATATGAAATGGGGTGTAAATATATAAATAACACATCAAATGGGCAATTAGTTTCAAATTGCGAATTTTATTTTATTTTTTGATATTTCAGATTTCATTGGATTTTAACATAATTTAAATATATTTTAAAATTTGTTTTTATCGGGCTCAAAATTTTGGGATTAAAAATAGTTCGAAAATTCCAATGACCAGTCTTTTATTTTATGTTTAGCACATGACCAGCCCAGTTTTTTTTCTTTCTTGAAATGGCTTGCCCAGT
This sequence comes from Elymus sibiricus, assembly GCA_039707655.1. Lineage (NCBI taxonomy): Eukaryota > Viridiplantae > Streptophyta > Magnoliopsida > Poales > Poaceae > Elymus > Elymus sibiricus. The sequence continues at coordinate 202,747,117 of CM077670.1, forward strand.
TCTATTTTTTTTTTTGCACAATACCCAACCGAGCCCTACTTGCTTTTCTCAGCCCTGCTGGGCTTCAAATCTTTCAAGACGAGGAGGGATGCATTCGGCTTGCCCACAAAATGGCCTATTTCCCTAAAAAAGAAAATGGCCTATAAGCAATAAGAAATGGGCTGTAAATTTTAAAAAACACAGCAAACCGGTAATTAGTTTCAAATTTTGTTTCATCCGGATTTTGAAATTTTAAATTTCATTGGATTTTTCTACGGTGAAAATATCATTGGATTATAAATTAATATAATTTTATTTTTCAAATTAGTCTGAATCAGACTCGAAACATCGGGATTAAAAACAGTTCGGAGCCCACCAAAATATGCAAAATTTCATTGAAATTTTTAACCGTGGCCAGAATATTGGCTGTAATGCTAACAAAAAGAATATGTGCTGCAAAAAATTCCTTAAAAATGAGCAAATGGGCTATAAATTATTAAAAATAATAACAAATGTGCTGTATGATGTTTGCCACAGATTTGGAGGCTGACTTGGGCCTACTAAGTTGACACGTACGCAGGGCTTTGTCAACTTAGTCAACAAACGATTCTAGCAGAAGTGACCATTGGATGTTAATCCAACGGCCGTGCTACTTCTTCAATCTCTGATCTTCTTGCTCCAGCCGCCCAAACCAACGCCGGCGGGACCGCCTGCTCCCGCCTCCCGTGGCCGGCTGTGCTGCCGCGCAGGCCTCACCTCCCCACCCTACTCCCATCGCTGGCCAGGCCATCCCTCTACTCACCCACACCTCCTGTTATTCTCCGGCGATGGCAGCCTCACACCGCAGCCGAACCAGTAAACCCTTGTACTCCCCTCCGCGTGGGCAACCACTGCCAAGTCTTCTTCGTCTCCGGGTCGTTCCCTTACTAGGCCTCGCCATTGTCCACCGCCTTGGTGCTCTCGGCACGGTGTCGTTAACGCAGTCAATGAACGGCAGCCATCGGAAGAGGACTATACGTGGAGAGGCTGACAACTGGGACCCACGAGGTCCATGGTCGCACACAAGGAAGTGCCTCCTTATTACGCACAAGAAAAATGATTCCTCCCCCTGCTAGCTGGGACCCACCTGATTTGGAGGCTAACTTGTGGGCCTACCAAGTTGACACGTACGCAAGGCTTTGTCAACTTAGTCAATAAACGATTCTAGCAGCAGTGACCGTTGGATGTTAATCCAACGGTCGTGCTGCTTCTTCAATCTCTGATCTTCTTGCTCCAGCCGCCCAAACCAGCACCGGCGGGACCGCCTGCTCCTGCCTCCCGTGGCCGGCTATGCTGCCGCGCAGGCCTCACCGCCCCACCCTACTCCCACCGCTGGCCAGGCCATCCCTCTACTCACCCACACCTCCTGTTATTCTCCGGCGACGGCAGCCTCACACCGCAGCTGAACCAGTAAACCCTCGTACTTCCCTCCACGTGGGCAACCACTGCCTTGTCTTCCTCGGCTCCGGGTCATTCCCATCCTAGGCCTCGCCATCGTCCACCGCCTTGCTGCACTCGGTATGGTGTCGTCAACGCGGTCAATGAACGACAGCCATCAGAAGAGGACTGTACGTGGAGAGGCTAACAGCTGGGACCCACGAGGTCCATGGTCGCACGCAACGAAGTGCCTCCTTATTACGCGGAAAAAAATGTTTCCTCCCCCTGATAGCTGGGACCCACCAGCTACATCTTTGCACGCAAGGAAGAGCCGCCTTATTAAGCGCAAAAAAAATCATTCCTCCCCCTGACAGCTAGGACCCACCAGCTATATCTTCACACGCAAGGAAGTACCTCCATATCCCCTGACAGCTGGGACCCACTAGGTCGAAGCGTATGTAGCATTGTTTGTCTGGTCGCGAGCATGTACGTACATACTGGTCGATCGATCTCTCTGCCACGATGAACCGTGGCCGTGTAAGGAGCGGCACGTGTCGTAGTAGAGCCCCCGACGTAGTAGTTCAGGCAGCCCCGTCTAAATCATGTACACGTACGTATAGCCACACGGCAAAAATACGGGCACGTACGTACATACGGGTGGGGTCTCGAACGCGTACTCGCGCATACATACAGTCAGGGCTCGTGTACATGGAGAGGCAACGGATGGCAGCAACGGCCTCCTGTTCATCGGCAACCAGCCGGTTGGGTCAGAACGGAGGAAACAGCGTCGTGTTTATCGAGAGCCAAGCAACTGGGTCGGAACGCGTCCTGTTCATCGGGAGCCAACCGGCTTGGACGGAACAGCTGAAACGGGGTCTTGTTCATCGACTCGGGGTCTGGCGTACCACAAAACGGAGGAAACGGCCTTCTGTTCGGCCGCCTACGGTCGAAATGGGCCCCTGTTCATCGGGAGGGGTGTGGCATACCGCAAAACGGAGGAAACGGACTTCTCTTCGAGCGCCTACGGTCGAAACGGGGTCCTGTTGATCGGGAGGGCTCTGGCGTACAGAAAAACAGAGGAAACGGACTTCTCCCCAACTGCCTACGGTCGAAACGGAGTCCTGTTCATCAGGAGGGGTGTGGCGTACCGCAAAATGGGACTCCACAGGCTACTGTTCATCCACGGTCGACCTCCTCCAGCCTCCACCAGCTACTGTTCATCCACCATCGACTTCCTCCAGCCTCCACCGGCTACTGTTCATCCAGCCTCAACGGGGTCCTGTTCATCCACCCCCAACCGGCTGGGGTGTGGCGGCCTCCTCGGGGGTCCTGTTCATCCAGCGCCAACCACCTTCACATGGCCAGGGTACTGTTCATCCACAACCAACCCACCGGCTGGGATGGGGCGTACGAGCGGGCGGCAGCAATGGGAACTGTTCATCCACAGCCAACCAACCGGCTAGGTCAACTCACCACGTCTCGCGCAAGGGGCTCGATCGATGCATCTCAACTCGTTCTACGTATCGCGCGCGCGGCAGCAACAGGCACTGTTCATCAAGAGGCAACCCAACCGGCTACGTCTCACACGTATGGAGGCTCGACCGGCTTCAGTTAGCAGCGAAGGAATCGCTCGGGTTCAGTTAGCGGTGAAGGAATCGCTCGGGTTCTGTTAGCAGTGAAGGGATCGATCGGCTTCAGTACGTAGCTAGTGCGATCGCTCGGGTTCAGTTAGTGAACGCCTCACTCGGGATCAGTTAGCGAACGCCTCGCACACATGCACGCGTACGAGAGAAACGCGCAAACTACACTACATCGCTCGGCCCCGACCACCCACCGTAACCGGGAACTCCCTGAAAATTTCCTCACCCTCACTTCTACCATGATTTTTTACGTCATGGACGGCCCAAAGAATGTCATGCGGGTGCGCCTCCAGCCCGCCCAGAATGAAAAGCCCATTTTCTATCATAATTTTTTGTCATAGATGTAGGAGCCCACCACATCTATGATGATACGTGTTTTTGTCACAATTATTGTCATAGAAGTGTCACAAGCATGACAGAAAAAGTATTCGTTCGGGCCATAATGTCACGGATGTGTCTTTTTTTTTGTAGTGATTAGATGGGCATATTATACCTACTGAATTTGTTATTCTTGATATGCCTGAAGATGAAAAATTATCTATTATCCTCGGGAGGCCATTTTTTAATACCGCAGTTGCATCTCTGGACTGTGCTGAAGGAAAGGTAACCTTTAGAATTTATGACGAAGAAATCGTAAGATACTTCCCGAAGAAGGCCGGAGGGAAGGAGAAGTATGTTCCACCTCCTAAGCAAGTATGTGTGGTAAGTAAGGAGAATCTCAAGCCCCCGGACACTTAAATCACTTTTGAGGTATGAGGTTGAGCTTAGCAACCTAAAAACCAGCACTTGATGGGAGGCAACAAATTATTTTACCGAGTCTTAAGAGTTTCTATTTTAGTTGAGTTGCTCCCAAGAAAGAACTTGATGAATGACGTTCGTGAAAGTCTATTTTAACTTTGCGTTGTAGGAGAGATACTGGAGAAAGAAGAAAAGAGGAAAATATTGCAGAGGAAAGAAACAGAGTAAAAGACGGCTCAACATACTGATACGTCTCCAACGTATCTATAATTTTTGATTGTTTCATGCTATTATATTATCAACCTTGGATGCTTTATATGCATTTATATGCTATTTTATATAATTTTTTGGGACTAACCTATTAACCCAGTGCCAGTTCTTGTTTTTTGCTTATTTTTGGCTTTTCAGAAAATCAGTATCAAACGAGTTACTCTGTTTGTCATGAACTTAATACCATAGATGCATGCTGGATAGCGGTCGATTGGTGGAGTAATAGTAGTAGATGTAGGCAGGAGTCAATCTACTTGTCACGGACATGATGCCTATATATGTGATCATTGCCATGAATACGTCATAACTATGCGCTTTTCTATCAATTGCCCAATAGTAATTTGTTTACCCACCGTATGCTATGTGTTCGAGAGAGAAGCCTCTAGTGAAAACTATGGCCCCTGAGTCTACTTTAAACATATTAAAAAACCTAAAAATACCTTGCTGCAATTTATTTACTTTTCTTTTGTTTTGCAATTTATTTCTCTACCTATACAAGATTTAATCCTTGCAAGTAACGAGTTCAAGGGGATTGACAACCCTCTTGCCCGCGTTGGGTGCAAGTGTTTGCTTTTGTGTGTGCAGGTGCTGTTCACGAGGCTTTGCGTGATTCTCCTATTGGTTTGATAAACCTTGGTTCTCACTGAGGGAAATACTTATCTCTACTGTACTGCTTCACCCTTCCTCTTCGGTGAAAATCCCAACGCAGCTCACAAGTAGCATGTACGAGCAAGAGCGCTCGCAAGAGCGCCTGCATAAGAAGATGGAGGAAACGTCAAAGAAGTCCAGAGTGAAAGACGACATCTCGTACGAGTGGCACCGCTCATATAGACGGTCATATGGAACCCTGGCTGAAAAGCAAAGAAGAGTCCAGAGCAGACGACGGTGTTCCATGTGAGTGCCAGCGCCCACATGGCTGATCATATGGAGCCATGGACAGAACGCACAAAATGGACAGAGCCAAAGACGGCCTTTCATACGGGCATCTGCGCCCGTATGGTCGCCCGTATGGAGGTTTGCCTCGAACGGTTTCCACTTCCAGAGAAATTGACGGCCTTTCATACGAGCGGTACCGCTCATATGGGCGGTCGTCCCAGGTACGCAAATCCTAGATCGAGCAGTATGTATGCGAGACAGTGTTCCATACGAGTGGTACCACTCGTATGGGCGGTCGTATGGCGTGCAGAATCATATAATGACGCCGCCGGCGCAAGGGGATCCTCTTCTTCTTCCTCCTTGCACCTCCAACTCTCATTTCTCTCTCTCAAACCCTAACAAAAATCCCTCAAAACCCTCGTTTCTTCATGGATTTCGTTCCCTTGGTAAGTTTCTCCTCCGATCCATGGTTCATTTTCACGTTTCCACGGTGATTTCGTCCTAGTTCTTGCCCAAGATGAGATGCAAATAATTTTGTTTTTCCATTTGATTTGATTGTTATGATTCAAAGTAATTGATTAGGATCAATCTTAGGTAGTATTAGAACTCGCTCCCCACATAAAACTTATGTTTTCTGTTTTTATTTGTCTTGTGTGTAGAAAATGATGAAATCGGCGATTGCCGTGGGGAAGAAGGTGATGGGCTCGTGCTCCAAACGTTCCCGGAGCGAGGGGGAGAACCTCCGCGCGACCGTGAACAAGGACTACGCGTGGGTTAGCAGCTGGAAGATGTTGGCCATGAAGTGGAAGTGTGATTCGTTTTTGGAGTCCCAAGGGCTCCACAACAACTTTGCATGGCTAGTCGACAACGCCGGGATGGGAGCTTTTAGTAACTTCCATTACCTGGCGTACCGGGACATCACCAATGAGTTCATCTCTAGCTTCGAGCACACTCTTGATGACTCGAGGATGCTGGCGAGGTGTTCATTCACACTTCAGGGGTGCCGCGTTCGATGACGCTCGCGGAGTGGTGCACAGTCTTTGGTTCGAGAACCGTGGGTTTCTCGACAGCAAGGGCATGCCCATCGCCCAGGCATCTGAGACGTGGGACCTCATCTCCGTCAAGGATGAGCACGACTTCTCCGCAAGAAGGTATCAAACATACAAAACCCCGCCATTCGCTACTTCATGACCTTCACTGCGAACACTCTTTTTGGTAGGGAGAACCTCGGGGGCATGTCGAGCTATGACATGTGTGTGCTCCATGCAGCACTCCACCCCAACTCGACTCCCAAGCCTAACTTGGGAGCTTTTCTTATGATCCACTTCCGTCGGTAACACAAGTAGCCGAAAGGAAATACTCTTGTTGGAGGCCTAGTGACTCACCTAGCTGAGCACTTTGGCCTAGATTTGGAGGATGTTGAGCACGTTGCAGGTCCTATGGTCCTTAACCGTAGGGTTATGACCAACTACCAGTTCATTGGGCTGGTGCAGGGGGCCATTGCTACAAGTGCCCCCTGCCTAACACTGAGACTACGTCTGTGTGCTTGCCTTTGCCACAAGCTTTTTCTGTCACTGGGCATCAAATGTGGGTTCTTTCTATTGAGGAACTCAATGAGAATAGATACCCGGCGGGGTTCGGGAATGATGTTCATCTCGAGCCAGCACCTGAGTGGGATGCCACTGCTGAGGGTCACGGTTGGGATGCGTGGGGAAATGCATGCCAGTACACTCCCCAGGTACCCTACGGGCAGGGTAGTGACTATGTGCCTAGGGTAGAGTTTCAGTAGTTGCAGCAGCAGGTCGGAGGGATCCGTACGGACCTCCATGAGACTAACAACAACATTAACCTGCTCAGTGGGAACATGCAGTCCCTCTTTTCTTTTTGGCAGCCGCACCCTGGCACAGGAGGTCAGTCCTCTAGTGGTCCATCTCAAATGCAGTGGCCTCACATTGCTCCAGGTGGCCACGATGACGAGGACATGGACTAGAGAGTAGGCCAAGAGCCTAAGCTTGGGGGAGCTCATCCCCTAGTTATCCATGCATGCATATTTTATTTTTCTTGTTTTTATTTTGCTAGCATGTTTATTTTCAGTTTGCATAATAAATTTGAAGAGCGAACTTTGCTCTTGTCTTATTGGAATTCTCTTCGTTTGTTTCTTTCTTTCTTCGAGCCCATGGATTTGTTCACCACTAGCAACTTGGAAATGAAGAAAATGAAGTGGAGATTTGACTAAGGAGAAGAAATGAGCCAGCGCGAGAAGGTACAATATATGCATAATCACTCTTCTCGCAATTTTATTTAAGAAAGTATTTTCATTTGGCTAGTTGCACTTGAGTTTTGTTCCCCTCGATTAGTTGAATATCATTTAGTCATAACTCCCAACTTCAAATTTTGCTAGTGAAACCTTGTTGTGAAGCATGATTTTGCTCTAAAAGAAATTCTAAAGAAAAACTTAGGGGTTCGGATTTTTGAAGAGAGCTAGCACTCAAGCACTTCAACTCCATAGTACTGAATTTGATTGTCTTGATAACACCGACTGATAGAATTATTTGGAGGAATGAATATTTGAAGCGATTGAGGTTATGCCAATATTTGCTCGTGATACTAAAATCATGGAGCTCCAGCTTCTTGCTGGCTTCATGTCCTGTTGCTATATGTTGAGATAATTTGCGTAAGCAACACCGTCATGAATTTGGAGATTGAGTGGTAAATGATTGACCTTCTCCAAAGAAGTGTGTATGTGGTAAATAAGAGCACTGATTGCTGAGCTCGAAAGAGACAACCCTTCTTGATCCATAGTGCACAAAATTAAGCCACAACGAAACCCATTGCATTTAGTAAATGTTGGCATAACCCCTTCATCGAAGATTGAAGTTCCAAAGAGTAATGATTGAGAGAAGTGTTTGAGAGTCATGACTAGGAGGTACTTGTGGGTGTGAATGAAATGTTTGATTTCTTCGTTTTCTTCTCCTTCGAAACTCCCTAGTTGCATTTGTTTTATAAAGACTCCAAAAGAAAATCCATTCTGTTAAGAGAAACACTTTTGCTAGCCTAGCACTTGGTTAACAATTAAAAAATTGGTTTTAGAAATTATAACTAGTGATAGGAGACTATACGTGGCTAGGCAACGAGCTTAAGTGCAGCTATTCAAATGAAAATATTCTCTTAACTGAAATTGAAGGATTAGTGAGGATGGATATATCATATCTTCTCGAGCCAGTAAAACTTCTTTCTACTCATGTCAAGCTCCCTTTATTCTCTTGATTTCTTATTTGCTCGAGGACGAGCGAGTTTTAAGCTTGGGGGAGTTGATGGCTCGAGAATTTGTGATTATTTTCGAGTGATTCTTATTTGGTTTTCACCGGATTCTTGCCACTTCTCAGTTATTTCTAATGCTAACCCTTCAAAAGAGAAGAAAATCCATTTCTCCATTGTTTGGCAGGAAATATCAATTATGAAAGGAAACCAAAGGGGATTACTACAAATCGAGTCAAATGGAGCAACTTCCATGTGGAGGGCCAAGTCACCAGGCGCAGCAGAGCAAAAGAGGGCCTTCCATGCGAGTGCTACCGCTCGTATGGGCGGTCGTATGAAGTGCCAACAGCTCCACCACGTCTATACAAGACACTTTCATGAAGGGACCCAGGGGATAAGAGAACCCTAGCTGCCGCCACCACGTCCAGAACAGAGAAGCAGGAGATCCAAAGAACTTTCAGAGATCTTAGTTTTGGTCCTTTCATCTCCATCATCATTTCATCATTCACTATTGTAAGAGGAATTCCAAGTTGTGAGAACAAGTTGTAACTCTATTCCTACTTATTTGGAGATCAAAACTATTTGGATCATTCATTTCATCGTATTGTGGATCTTCACGGTATTATCAATATGATCTTCGTTGGTTTATTCTCCGAAATGATTGGTTATTCCTTTACGATGTGTGAGTAACTCCCCCTAGGCATGGGAGATGTAGGTGAGTGGTAAGATTCATTTGTGCCTGATCTATATGTCGTCATTTGTGTTTGTAGCTTATGATCTGTCTAGTAAGTTGTTATACTATGGTGAACTCTATGCGTGTTGTCCAATTCAAGGGCCCAGGCAACATGATCTCAAGAACTAGACAGGTAACACATATTGTTTAGGAAATATGCGACCTCTAAAGTGATAGGTGCAGACATCTATGAGGACCGAAGACAATATGAGATAACGGTGATCCATTAAACTTAATGCTTGGTTCCGGTTCAAGGACCTTAATTGTATAGACGACCACGCTGTGGCAACGACGAAGCAGGACCATAGAATGGAATGTAATCCCGCGAGGAGGAGTTTCATGACTTTAGGGTGATCCGCCTACAGAACAAACATATCAAACACTATGAACATGATACAAGGTAATTGGTATTACCGTCGCACTGGCACACTTGATGTATACCATGAGCTTAATTCTCTCCGCGCCTAACTTCTCCATTGCAGGAAACACAACTCTATTTTCAAGTCTATTTATGTTATTTACTTTCAAGTGTGTTTTTACCTTTGTTACTACAAACCTATCATTCTTTGTCACTCTGGTTTATTTGTCCACCAGGACAGTAAAGATATTTGCAGAATCACAAGCAGTTACTTCACATAAGAATTGTGACACCTTGTGTGTGATAGAAGCGCTAATATAAATACTCTCCTCTGCTATTTGTTGGGATGATAACTAATCGGGATACTTCCACGAAAGTGCTACATAACCCTGTGTGCTTGCAGGCTATCACACCCTTCGACCTAACTCCTCGCCTTCTTTTCCTAACTCAATGCCCTTTTTTGTGGGAAATCTTGGATAACTTTCCTCCGGCGATGCCACCGGATCCTCCTCTACTACATGGCATCGAGCAACAGATCGACTACATCTACATAGCCTTCTTACACATTGTTGCTTATTCTCATGCCATTGACATAGACAAACCCTCTCATTATCACATAATGTGCCACAAGGGTGACACTAATGTGGTAGAGATTACTCTTTTCTGCCAAATCATGTTGTTTCACCATCTTGAGTTTCACATCACTGGATTTGCTCACAACAATGCTTTAAATGACATTAATGCTCTACTTGCTATAACTTTTGCTCACTGCCAAGAAGGCACTTGTTGAGAGAACTATTATATGAGTGATGCACATCTTATGTGTGATAACACCCTTTATTTCCCAACAGTTTGTGTGTTTCCTTCTTTTGAAAGGATCACACGATGATGGCACCATGGAACATTTTGCTCGCGACAAGACATACACTAGGCTCCCAAACAAGTTCCTTGGCCTTGATGCCTTTAACGGTGATGTGGATGTCGATCCAAGGACGAATCTTCACTGGGGGTGATGTGGAGCACCACATGGACATCACCATGAACCCATCATCAAGCTCACGAGCTGCTAGTGGACCGATGGCAAGAGGTCACGCACCTGCTATTGAAACTAAGGTGAATTCTCTCCTACTTGAGCTCCCTATTCATTTGGATGAGACATCGCTACTACCTCAAAGTGGAACCTTATATGCGATTATGTACAATGATGACCATCATAGGTAAGTGATGAAGGAACGTCAATTCCATGAGAAGGAGCAAGAAGGAGGCGAGGAAGATGATGTCCAGGGTCCCAAGACCATGTCTGGATACTCCATGCCCATTCCCCCCCATAATCTCGTACCAACAGTACCCCTCCCCCCCCCCCCCCCGTGCACACGGGGTCCTGCCAGCATGCTCTCTGGATACCACGTGAACACGGGATCCTTATCCCTGTGACCACAGGCTTGCCAACATGCAGCTGCTGGGAAATGTCCCTTGTACTCAGACTTACCCCTCTCTCTATAGGACCTGTATATTTTGTACATCCATCATTTTCTAGGATTAGCAAAGTATTGAACTAGAATTGAGAGAGCTTTGCTCAATCTACCCCAGTATCAAGGCCTCCCTTGTGGAGAAGACTCCATAGGAATGATCAAAACCTCCATTGGAGAATATTTCCAAGGGAATTCAAGACCTCTCGGCTCAAAAAAATCAATACCTCTACTTCTCTTTGGGATCTGAGGAAGACTATCTCTCAAGACCTCCACTTCCTTTGGATTTGGGGATGAACTTTCCTTTGTTTTCCTTTATTTTCCTTGTTGTTCATGGATTCAAGATGTACCTCTTGTATTGACTTGGGTTGTGAGTGGATTTGGAAGTGGAACCTTCATGTGTTTGTTCTGGCTCAATTTCCCTTGGTTTCCCTTGTTCTCTTGTGATTTCACTCAAGTCCACCTCCATTTCGTGAACATCAAGCCACCCAAGTGGCTTGCTGTATCAAAATAAGTACTTGGAAGTATTGGTTGAAAACAAAGTGTTGGTTTCAAAAAAAAAAAGGTGTCTCCTTTCTACGAGATAACTAGCTCAAAAGTACCGGTAAATCAAAATGCTCGGAAGTGTCGTAGTAGACATTGCAGTTCTTGAAAATGAATGTGCAGAAAAGGGCTAAGTCATGGCGCGGAAGTACCGGATGAAAAAATGTGGTGGTATTTTGACCTATAATGTGACTGCATAGAAGCAAACCGAGAGAGGCTCAGAAGTATCAGAAGAAATTTTTTGCTCAGAAGTGACATCACCAATAGAGAGATGCATCAAAGGACATGGCTCGGTGGCACTGGATCAAAAGAATGTGGCGCTTCCAAAGCTATGAAAAACTGGGTATGAACTCTATGAGGACAGTAACACTAAGTGTTGGGCAGTACCGGAAGAAGGTATCGGGACATAGTGAAACTTGGAACTGGGGTGGCTAAAGTGGATATTTTAGGACTCTCAGTTTAGGAACTTCCATGAAGTTTCATACCGAAGTGTCACTGGTGCAGCGAGCTACTATACAAACAGTTTTTAACCCCTTTCCACGACGTAGTTTTAAACCGTCGCCTTGCATGTGTGTGCAATAGGGGGGTCCTTCCCACACGACCCAGAAACCGTCGGGGATAGGTCCTCCGGTCACACACGCTGGGCAAAATGAGCTCGTGTGCGATCGGGCGAGTCATCGCATACAATTATACAGGCCCAATCATTTCCGTTCGTATGTACATCCCACACAGTGAATCCCGGACAAACGTTTCCGTTCGTATGTACATCCCACATAGTGAATCCCAGCCAAACGTTTCCGTTCGTATGCACATCCCACACATTGAATCCCAGACAAACGTTTCCGTTTGTATCTACATCACACACAGTTTTCTGTATAGCCTCGTATGTGATAGGTGTAACGATCACACACGCTCTGCCTCCGTAAACCGTTTGCGTTATTCAAGTATATCACACACGCTTTCGCTGCTAGAACCGTTTGTAAAGTTCCATGACCCATTTAGCAGGTTTATTAGTTTACTATTAATAATTCCAGTATTAAGCAAAATCACATTTCATATCGAACAGCTGTTTGCCAATTTCATATCAGGCACATAAATATATTATAACATCACAGTACGATACGTACGTGAAAATAGCACAGTACAGCATATAGCTAGTTCACCTTCATAAGCACAATATTAGAACAATATATTCATTTCCCTAATTGATTGATCCATGATCAACCAAATTAGTCTTCTCTGCCTCTGCTTTCAGTTCAGTAAGAACATGTTTTGCACTGACCAACTGGGAAAGTGCCTCCTCCTTCGCAAACACCATCTTAGCAAAGTCTAATTTAAAAAATCTGAGCTCATTCTCCATCTTCCTCTTTTTTTCCAGTACCTTGAAATATTCTTCAGTGTTGACAACATTTTCTCTAAGCCTATCTATATTCTCTTCCTCAAACATGCTCCAGAGCTTTGCTAGGCACATCTTCAAAGACGGTGGCAACTCTTGATCAACCCACTCCAGGTAAGAACACTTCCGTTCATCCTATAATATTTAAAAATAAATCAGTTACAGTTGTAGAGAAAATGGGTTTCTAGCAACATAGAAAATCACCACATACATATTTTGAAAAACTGAATAAACACGTTTATTATGACATATCTTCTCAAAAAGTTCAATGTGCAAATGAATTAATTGCTACTGAGACAACAACCAAATTCAGGAACATCACAAGCTATAATTAAGTTCTTAGTCAGGTACTATAATAACAAATTGACCATTTTATGAGGAAGCTAAATATAACTGCAACAGCACAGCGACAGTGTTTCAATGCCATCAAATTAATACTAACAGGTATGTACATGCACAAATTTAATAACATAAAACTAATACCAATAAAGGTCCTCCACTGTGTAGGCCAAAACCGGTGTCAAATCAACTGTTGCTACATTCGGCACCGGTATCCTGCACTGCCGAGTCATTGCCACAGGAAAAATTCAGGGAACCGGAGCACCTAGTTGCTCCGATGCCCAGTTCCTTCCTGCCATAAAGTATTAGTATTTTATTGCTTGGCTGCTCTGATGTGTGGAGCAAAGTTGAGTGCACAAACTGCTGAAGCGGTGCCAAATAATTTTCTCAGGGCACCACTGATGAGATGGCAACATTTTTAGATACTAGGTAGAAACTTTGACAGTGTCTTAATCACATCCATATTAACATAGCACAGTGACAGTGTCTGAATCACATCTAACAAATGATTTGTAATAACGAAAGTGGGGTTAACCTTCTCTGCACATGCCAGAAACTTCCTCCCACTATCCACAGATTCAAAAGCCACTAACTTCATGCATGGAGATTGATGGTGACAACGAGCAGGCAGATCTTCAGCTACCCCACTCCATTCCTTGCAAGTGATGGTCCTAGGGAGCTACAAGAGGAACAAATGGCTCAAATCGGTCTCCGAGCTAAAATCCTTTATTACAAATCAGAACCCTAAGCCTAGGAGGGAGAGAGAGAGGAGAGAGGCATACCCGGCTGGTGACATACTCGTCGGAGGAGGAGGAACCGCTGGAGAGGTCAAAGAAGACCATGGCGTCTGCGGCGGTCGGATGCGAGACGACGAGAGCAACGAAAGCAAGCGAGGAAGCAGCTATAGCTTGGGAAGGAATGAAGGAGTAAATAGGGGAAATGTGGCTCGTGGTCGGGGAGAAAAGGGGGTGGGAAGGGGGGAAGAATTAGATATTTCGGCGGTAGGCAAAAAAATTCGAAAGGTGGGGGGGAACTTGGCACGCGGTGTCATCGGACACCTTTCACTTTGAACAAATGTCTGCATCGCAAACGATTCTTCTGCTTTACGCGCATGCGATGAGTTTGAGCACTCGAATTTTGGTGGAAATTTCCTTGGGGACAGTGCTCATCCACGTCATTGCATATTTAACATCACTTGCTAATTTGGGGGGTACACAAAAGAGCCTACAGCACACGGACCACACTTACTGAATCGAGCAATTTTAGTAATTAAACAGAGCCAGTTGACCTAAACATTGCTCTAACAAAAGACCAACATTATAAACAAAGGCTAAGTACGCATAATTTAAACAAAGCCGCCGACACGCCGCCGCCCTATGCCTCGCCGGTGTAAGATGAGATGTCGATGACTTGTCTTGGCAACATGCTGCTGCTGGTGGACTCCGCGTCCCCCAGGCTGAAGTCGACCGCGTCGTCGTCCTCGTCCTCGTCCTCGGTGCCGCCCTCAAGGTTGTAGTACTCGTAGTAGTGGCGGCGCCAGAGCTCGCGTTGGTACTCCACCACCGATTCCTCGATGGACAGGCGGCTCTCTACCTCCTCCTTAGCCACGCGCAACTCCTCCTCCCAGCGCTCCTCGATCTCCGCTGCCTCCTGCATCTCCAGCTCCCGCTCGGCGATCTCATGAGGAAGCAGGGGCTCCATGGCCTCTGCCGCAGCATCATCGACAAGCATCTCCGTCGCCTTTTCGGACGTGGGGTGCATGCTGGATTCCGAGGAGGCCTGGAATATCTTGGCGTGGGCGTCTTCGACCTGGGCGTGGATGGCCTCGACCCGGGCCAGGGCGACCTCCGCGGCACGGATGGCTGCTCGAGCGCTCTCGGAGTTAGCAGCCGCCGTCGCAGAAGCTACTGCAGCCGTCTCGGCTGCCGCAGACGCCCTCCCAGCGGATACGGCCGCGCTCAATGCGGATGCGGCCGCGCTCTTGGCGTAGGCGGCCGCTCTCTCGGCGGAGGCGGAGCCGCTCGGGGAGGACCCGGCGACCGTACGGGCCCTCATGAAGCGTCTCCACGGCGTCATTCTTTGCAAGAAGGGGATGGGGAATGGGTATCGGGGACTCGAGGATTCGGGGGTGAACAATGCTTGAGCAGACAAATCCGGCGAAGCTTATGGAGGAAGACATAAAAAGACCCGCGAATTTTCATCGCAAACGGTTCTTATAACCAACTGTGTGCGATGTAGTCCATTTTTTAATTACCTGCGGCAGACTAATTTGGAGTACACTGGCAACGGATGGTGATGGAAATTGTTCAATTTTTTTTGTACCGTTAACATTCACTGATACAACTGTCATGTTAAAATTTGGAATTTTTCAGGGTTCATCTAACCTTTTTAAGACATTAAGTGAGTTCTTAGCCATATAATGGCCGTAATTCAAATTTGAACTGCATGTACATGCAACGGCAAACCATCATGGGTTGTAAAATCATATTTGTGTCCTTGTGTGCGAGTTAATGCCATGTGTAGTAAATTGGAAGGAATATTCAAACATATTGGTGTCACGGCTTGGACACAAACAGTGAGAACCATGGCTTTTAAATTCCAAAAAAATCAAAAATGATCAAAAATACATGAAACCTTGCTTGATGTCATGAAATGGTACCAAGATGCTATGGTAAAATAATTGGCCAATTTGACGAAAGTTTTGACACAGACCTCTCACAAATCGGAGCATCTCACGAGAAGACACGTGGTTCCGAGAGGGAACAATGCATGTTTGATGACGAACCGGCGCTCGCTTCCTCGTATGACCCTGAATTTTTTTCTACCGTTAACATGCACTAATGCAACGGTCATGTTAAATTTTTGAAATTTTCGGTGTTGATTTGACCTTTTTAAGACATTAAGTGAGTTTCTAGCCATATAATGGCCGTAATTCAAATTTGAACTGCATGTACATGCAATGGCAAACCATCATGGGTTGGAAATCATATTTGTGTCCTTGTGTGCGAGTTAATGCCCTGTGCAGTAAATTGGAAGGAATTTTCAAACATATTGGTGTCAAGGCTTGGACACAAACAGTGAGAACCATGGCTTTTAAATTCCAAAAAAAAATCAAAAATGATCAGAAATACATGAAACCTTGCTTGATGTCATGAAATGGCACCAAGATGTTGTGGTAAAAGAATTGGCCACTTTGACGAAAGTTTTGGCACACACCTCTCACAAATCGGAGCATCTTGCGAGAAGACACATGGTTTCGAGAGGGAACAATGCATGTTTGATGACGAACCGGCGCTCGCTTCCTCGTATGACCCTGAATTTTTTTCTACCGTTAACATGCACTAATGCAACGGTCATGTTAAATTTTTGAAATTTTCGGTGTTGATTTGAACTTTTTAAGACATTAAGTGAGTTTCTAGCCATATAATGGCCGTAATTCAAATTTGAACTGCATGTACATGCAACGGCAAACCATCATGGGTTGGAAAATCATATTTGTGTCCTTGTGTGCGAGTTAATGCCATGTGCAGTAAATTGGAAGGAATTTTCAAACATATTGGTGTCAAGGCTTGGACACAAACAGTGAGAACCATGGCTTTTCAATTCCAAAAAAATCAAAAATGATCAGAAATACATGAAACCTTGCTTGATTTCATGAAATGGCACCAAAATGCTGTGGTAAAAGAATTGGCCACTTTGACGAAAGTTTTGGCACACACCTCTCACAAATCGGAGCATCTCGCGAGAAGACACGTGGTTCCGAGAGGGAACAATGCATGTTTGATGACGAACCGGCGCTCGCTTCCTCGTATGACCCTGAATTTTTTTCTACCGTTAACATGCACTAATGCAACGGTCATGTTGAATTTTTGAAATTTTCGGCGTTGATTTGACCTTTTTAAGACATTAAGTGAGTTTCTAGCCATATAATGGCCATAATTCAAATTTGAACTGCATGTACATGCAACGGCAAACCATCATGGGTTGGAAAATCATATTTGTGTCCTTGTGTGTGAGTTAATGCCCTGTGCAGTAAATTGGAAGGAATTTTCAAACATATTGGTGTCAAGCTTGGACACAAACAGTGAGAATCGTGGCTTTTAAATTCCAAAAAAATCAAAAATAATCAGAAATACATGAAACCTTGCTTGATTTCATGAAATGGCACCAAGATGTTGTGGTAAAAGAATTGGCCACTTTGACGAAAGTTTTGACACACACCTCTCACAAATCGGAGCATCTCATGAGAAGACTCGTGGTTCCGAGAGGGAAGAATATGCATGTTTGATGACGAACCGACAGTGGCTTCCTCTTATGGCTTGGCATTTTTTTTCTACCGTTAACATCCACGAATACAACTTTCATGTTAAAATTTGGAAATTTTCAGGGGTTATTTGACATTTTTAAGACATTAAGTGAGTTTCTAACCATTTAATGGCCGTAATTCAAAATTGAACTACATGTACATGCAACAGAATATCATCATGGATTGGAAAAATCATTTATGTAATACATTTTCCAACAATATCATGGTAACACGAAATAAGCATTCATGCAAAACATTTGGAAAGAAAATGTAAATATCTGGCAAGACAACTGGGCCCCCCATGATTGGCACTCTGTTTCGCGCCGAGAGGTTTGGAAGGTGAGTGGCGCGGGTTATTAATCAGACGCGGTTCAGTCTTGGGAACCGTCAGCGATTTATTTCACACACGGATTTTGATGCGGGAATCGTGTGTAATTCAAGCTATAGTACTCGTAAATTCCGGCCACCGGCGCTTCTACTGCTCCCGTCGATCTAGATTCCGGCCGCCAATAAATACTACCCCGCCCACGTCGTCCCGCCTGCATTCTCATCTACATTCTCTCCTCGCTCGCCCCTCCCCCCTCTCTCTCACAAAACTCTGCCATGGCGCCGATGATCTGCCCACCCGTCAAGGAGGAGGCGCCGCCCCGCGAGGACATCCAGGCGCAGAGCAGTGACGAGGAGGACCCCTACGCGCCACCAGATGAGGTTGCGCCGGAACCCCCAACTTTGGAGTGGTTTTGGGGCCAGTACAATCTTTGTCTGTGGAAGGCACTGCCGCCGGCTGAGAAAGCCAGGCAAGTGGCGTTCAAGAAGGAGATGGCGGAGGAGGAAGCCAGGTACCAGGCGGCCCGTGAAGCCCGTGAGGCCGCCTGGGAAAAGGAGGCGCTGGAGCTTTGGCGGAGGGCGCGTCGACATGCAGACGAGGTGTACGAAGACGGCCGGTACTTCGCCAGGAAGGCCAAAGGTGCTAGGCGCCTCATCGCTGCGTGGAGGTGGGCCGATAAGCTCCAGCGTGCTACCGACGAGGAGCTCCGATGGGCGCCCACCGAAATGGCAAGATCGTTCGCGCGCGTCTGCCAGCAAGAGGCAGATCGGCACGTCAAGAGCTGCGAGGCGGAGGAAGCGGAGAACTCCCTCCGCGCTGGGAAGCCACCGCGCACCAGGGAGCTGCTAGCGAGGGGCTGCCGGAATACTAGCCGCATAAGGAGGGATTATTAGTTTTAGTATTGTTCGTTTTCAATTTTATGCATTGTACTTAGTAGTTAAGTATGGGATCCCAGTTAAGTATCATCACGTATTGTTCGTTTTCGTACTAATATCTATCTAGCTGTTTACCATCCACATGTACAAAATGGAAAACATACACATTGAAACAAAACAATATATAAGAACGGAAAACAGAGTACACACATTGAAACAGAGCAATAAACAGAGCAATATTATGATTGTTGGGAATACATAGTGATCAACGTCGAAATGACTCAACAAAATAAAACGCGTCCATGACCACCACCCCTGCCTACAGTAGCTCTTGCCTCTGCCTGAACTCGTGCAGGCATTCGTCCAAGCGGTTGACACGCTCGCGGTACATCTGGAGCGCGATCTCGAGCTCCAAATTGGCTATTTCATCAGAGATCACCAGCTCGAGGATGCGACGGCTATGTTCCTCTACTGCGCCTATGTGGACACCTGGGCCAAGGAGGCGCTCGAGCCTAGCGACCAGCGCGATGGCATCGAGAGGGCCGCGGACAAGGCGAACGGCGCGACCCATGCGAACGGCGCGGCCGGCATCCGGTGCAAGCACGGCGCGGCCGGCCTCTGGTGCTAGTACGGCGCAGACGGCCTCTGCCCACTCCTGGCGAGGAATGGGGCTACTGACGGGCCGTGTAGCCAGCTGCAATGCCCTGTCGACAGCAGGCAAGCGCCGATGGAATTGCACTTGCTGTGCGGCACGCCGCGACTCTCGCTCTGCGGCGGTCCATCGGTCTCGCTATGCAGCGAGCCACAACCTATCGGCGCGGACGCGCCTATCTTGCGCTGCGGGGCACCACCGATCATGTTGTGCGTCGAGCTGCAGCCTCTCGGCGCTGAGTTGCCTTTCTTGATCCGCGGCGCTGAAGCGTCGTCCGCCAAGGGTCTGCTCAACCCTGGTGAGGACGCGCAGCATGGCGTCGTCCATCGCGTTGCCGGGGACGCCCTTGGCCTCGACGGGCCGTGGCGCCTGCTCGTTTACCTCGTCGAGGAGGTTGATGGCAGAGGCGGCTCTTCGGTGGGTTGTCATGCTTGGAAAAGGTAGCTAGAGGGGCTATAGGCTACGCTTGTGCCTCGGTGTGTCGCGCGCCGCCTAGGCTTATGCGCAATCGCTGGGTGGCGGCGGGAAACCAATGGGGAAATGGCGGGAAACGGTGGCGTGTTCATAAAATGCCATCAATTAATGGAAACTTAGCATAGAAGGAAGCACGAGCTAGCACGACGCGTGCGCGCACCTTGCTTGCCCACGGGTGTGATCCATATATCTCGTGTGCCCAACAGAGCACACTATTCACACAAAATAATATTGTTCTGTACACAGAGAGCGTAGATGTTGTGCAGACTGAGCAAATCACATCGCACACGGATTAAACTACGGAACCCGTCGGTGATGATTTCATCAATCGCTGACAATTGTTTACCAGCAAGCGTTTGCCAACAACACACACGTGTTATTAGCAGGAATCGTCTGTGTTGTTATCGGTCTTCCCACACATTTCGGATTACTGACCTGTTTGCCGCGTATCACACACATCTTGTTAAGTTGAACCGTTTTTGTTGTGTTGGGTAATCGCAAACAGTTCATCCGAGTTAACCGCATGTCGTATATCGCACACACCTTGATCTGCCTGACCGTTTCTGTTGTGTTGCGCAATCACAAACAGTTCATCCGAGTGAACTGTATGCCGTGTATCGCACACACCATGAACTGGCTGACCGTGTTTGTTGTTCTGGCTTATCGCAAATAGTTCGTATGGATCAACTGTATGCCATGTATCGCACACGCGTCTCTAATCTGAATCGTGTTTGTTGTTATGTCTTATCGCAAACAGTTCGTATGGATCAACTGTATGACACGTATCGCACACGCGTCTCTAATCTGAATCGTTTTTTATGTCTCTGGCATCGCAAACAGTTCGTCTTATTGGTGACGGTTTGATTACAACACCGTTTGCGATTTATGCATCGCACACAGTTTGGTCGCGGGGTCTCTGATTCATGTGTCGCGTTAGCGGTCGCCTGCAGTAGTGTGTCTTTGCTTGTGCCCCTCTTCATAGTATGTTTATCGTACACTCAGTGTGAATCTAGAACTCACCAAAAGCCTATAAAGTACATTCTAAGAGTTTGTGGTAGACAACTGGAAAAGTTGTAGGTAGAGTTCACTAATATGTTCCACTTCAAAGCCATTAGACTATTTTGAAATAAATTTAATACAAATGATAGCCCTCCTGGTTGTGAGATAAACCATAAAAATCCCAATAGGGGTATCTAAGAGATGCACTTTCACTCGGCGATGAAAATCCCCCGTCAAAACGCTGCTACGAAAGCCTTCTTGCGTCTAGCTGAAAACCCTAACCAATCGCCGCCAAAATCACCAGTCTCCTCCTCCTTCCTTTCTCTTTCTCTCCTTCCTTTCGTTTCCTTCTGCTTCATGTTGTTTTCACAGCAGCGATGGAGCCGAGGTGGGCACGTGGAGTTTAGTGCAAAATTCAAGTGCGAACGCGTGGTATTTTTTCGATATGGACCCTAGAAATGCCACGTGTCCGTACTTATGACCCAACGACCCAAATAATTGGGTAAAAATGGAGGCTTCCTAAGGGTGGGCACTTTCAAGCCGAAAACCGAAAACTGAAACCGAAGCGAACCGTTTTAACCGAAATATTGGCTAAATCGGTTTTTGGTTTTGGGTTCGGTTTGAAAAATAGACACTATTCGGTATTCAGTGTTCAATTTTAAGTCGGTTTTCAGTTGATAGAAACCGTATACACTGAAATAACCGAACTATGACTCCGCCACCCTCATTTCTCTCTTTCGCAAGCACAACAGGCTAGCCGATTATTCTAAGTTGTTGGGTAGCTAGTGTCCTGATCCGACAATCGTACAAGGATTCATGCAAGCACAAGTGCATGGGTCCTAGAAGTAATTAGCACATAGCTTACACACACGTTTAATTAAAATGCAAAGACTACTGCGCCGATTTTAGTATCTCAATTACATGTTAATACTAATTTATAGCTATATCTTTTTTTTCTGAGATGATTGATGGCTATGTCTGTAAAATGTATAACAAATCACTACATGACACACTACTTCAATTGATGATGGTGCACATGTATTTCGTTTTTCCGGTTAACCGAACTGATAAATTTTGGTTAACAAGGTTTGGTGGCAATTTTTATTGTGATTATTTTGGTTGTTATTTTTCAGAAACCAAAATTATGAAAACCCGAATAAACCGAACCAAATTAACCATATCGTTAGAGATACGACAGGCAAATCAAAATGACGAAGAATGAAATCAACACAGGAGACACGAGATTTTAACGTGGAAAATCCCTCCAACACCAAGGGGAAAAAACCACGGGCGCCAGCCAGCAAATCTTCACTATATCGGGGGAGGTTACAAACGCCGGGATACAACTGATCAAGTTATCCTGTGCGGTGGTTTACAAAGGATATATATAACACATGTGACCTAGGTCAATACTGATCTGGAACCTTCTCCCTGAACAACAAAGAAAACACTTTCGGCACTAAACAGCCACTAGGGCTAATGTGTTATACCAACTAAGTCTGAGCAAAGCTCAAACTTAGCAACAAGAACTGGCTTTGTCAACATATCAGCAGGATTATCATGAGTACTAATCTTGCATACCTTCAGTTTACCTTGCTCAACAATGTCTCAAACATAATGGTATTTGACATCAATGTGCTTTGTCCTCTCTTGGAACATCTGATCCTTAGTGAGGTATATGGCACTCTGACTGTCACAAAACAGATTAATGCAAGAATTATCTCCACAAAAGCTCAGCATACAAACCTTTCAGCCAAACTGATTCTTTACATGCTTCTGCAATAACCATGTATTCTGCTTCGGTGGTAGATTGAGCAGCGACTGGCTGCAACGTTGCCTTCCAACTCACAGCACAACCACCAATAGTGAACACATAACCTGTAAAGGACCTCCTCTTGTCCAAATCGCTGGAAGCAAAATCCGAATCCACAAAGCCAGCTAGTGCCTCACCAGTCCTGCCGAATTTACCGAAAAAGGCTTTCGCCCCGCTTTATAAATAAAGCAAACCGCCAAGGTACAAGATCCAACAATCGTTCACACCACCCACACACAAACACGCACACAAGGTAGCACCACACAAAGTACAATAAGATTCTGATGAGGGCACAGCTCAACAAGCCCAAGAAAATAAAACAAAGGCGGCAACGAGACACCGGAAGCACAAGTGTCGAAGAAGCTAATCCGGCTCGAGAGGTGGCGGAGGAAGCGGCGGCGCCAAGCGAAGAGTCATCGCACGGAGGTCGGCAATGAAGATGCTGATGGCGTCTCGATCCTGAGGACGGCTAAGCGGCCGCCAAAACTGCAAATAGTCACACATTTTGAATTCAAGCATTGGAAGTGTCACGAAGGTACCTGAAAACCCACTGAACAGCCTTCCAATGTTCTTTACCAGGGTTAGCCATGTATCTACTAACGAAACTCATTGCAAATGACAAATCAGCCTACTGGCGACGGGCCTCGCTCCGCTCGCTCGTCTGAAGTTAACCTTTATCTTTATACTTGAATTTGAATCACAACATAACACACAAACCGAACGCCCACCCTGGCCTAAGACCCACGGGGTATGAGCAACAGTACGTGTTACTCATCCATTCACCACTGAAGATACCACTTCTTATTCAACTTGCATGTGGTAAGCATGCTGCCCGCGTTCATCCTGAGCCAGGCTCAAACTCTACTTCACTGCACTTGTAAATGAGAAGGCGAGCAATTTTGGCTGAGATAGAAACATCACATCAAAGGTGTGCAATTTTATTACAGATCAATGCACAGTACCCACTGAAAAAGTATTTACGGTTCAACCTTTTACATGAGATGAGACTACTTGCGGAATCAAGAGCAGATGTACGGAGTTACAACCTCACGTTCACTTCACAGCATCTCATGTGTACATTATTTTGCTCCGTAACAAACAAGCCTCGTAGTTTTGTGGCCACAGCCCACAGCTACCTGAAGTACTTTGTAAAGAGAGACCTGGAGATCGCCAAAGAATCACCAACGGCTTTTACAGGGTACAGCTCCTTCCCGGACTGCCATTCGTTAGAATACGAGATCCAATCTCGCCTCCATTCCTCCAGTTGAAAACTCCGGTTCTCTTGGAGGCTTCTTGATAACCGACTGAAGTATTTAGATGCCCTTGGAAGGTAGTAGCTCTTCAGAAGCCCACTCCAGAATTTATTTGCTGGCGACGAGGAATTTTTTTCAAAAAAAAAACTCTAGTTAGAAATGCAGGGGTGGACTGTCGCATTCATATGACTATATTGAATCATCTACTTCAAAATTAACGTAGTACTATGTATTACCGTAGTCGTGCAATTTGCTCTGCTCGGTCTCTGTGTCGTCGTACCACATTGTCACCTGTGTTCTAGCATTCCACTCGTACTGATAAAATAGTTTGATTCAGTCCACGATAAGAGAAAAACATTGATCCAGTATCCAGATGCTACACGAGGTGTGCGAAAGAAACCCACCTGCTTCCGTTCATCTTCAGTCATAGCAAGACTTTTTGCACTTTCCAACCAAGGGCCCAGCAGGAAATTATCATCAGAAGCTAGTAGTGTGTCGATATCCACAATGAGTTCGAGGAATTTCTTTCTGTGAAAGTTTAAACCACTTGAATCCCTCTTTTGGTAGGAACCCATAGCATCAAGGTACACTTTATTTGCTAATTTTGACAGTGACTGCCTTGTCAGATCAACGAGGTCATACCTGCGATAACAGTTACCATAATATTTATTAGTTAATGGGAAATCATGGCAACATAGAAGTTGTCTTATTTAGTAAGCAATTGAGAATCATAACCAGAACTGCAGCGTATATTTCCTTTTTTGGTATTTAAAAGTATATTCGTATTTTTGTGTGTGGTTGCCCTATTTTCGTCAAAGCTTCACTTTGACTATGATGTACAATGATAGCACCCTGCCTATCTGTCCCCTTTTTTCCTTGCCTCTTTTTCATCATGAGTACTCCACGTACATACATACCGCAGCAAGCATGCTACCTATAAGTTAGTCCCACGTTTCAGACATTTTTCTTTCCTATTCCAAACTCGGCATATGTGAGGTCACACTGACTCCAGTTTTTTCAACTGACTCCACTTGTGCCCTGATCCTTTGACATGACATGACTGAAAACAAACTAAGGTGTGGACGTAAGCAGCTGTGGAACACATGTAGGAGATCAAATAGGCAGGAAAACCTTCTCTGTCCACTTGCCAACGACTCTCCTAGGAATGAACAAAATTGTACCCCTATTTCCAGCCAAAGAAAAACCTATGTTTCTTTCATACATATAGTTGGTATGATGATCTACATAAATCAGTATGAACAGGTGAAACACCACAACATCTAATTCTCAAAAAGAGTCGGTAGTTTAGAAACAACCAGTTCATTTTTCGGTAATAGAGCTGACAATGGCTCAAAATTTTATAAGCTGACACGAGAAGTTTAAAGGATGCATGCCACCAGAATGAGGATGCATGACGTCCAAATGCTTGAAGAACAAATGCTTACGACGAGCATACCTATATGTGAGACTTTTTGAAAGATCATTTCCTGCATTAAGAAATAGTTCAAGGGATTTGACGGCCTCCTCCGTAGAATACCATAGATGTGGTTGTGGTAGGCTTGCAGAGACCTCGCTTAAGAACAACCTCGGATGTTTCCTCGTAAGTGAGATACTTCTTAGTTTGGAATACTGGGAACTGAAAGAACTTGGACTCATGTCTGGAAATTCAACTATGTAGTCTTTATTATGATCCTGTAAATAACACATGAAAAGGATAGATGAATATGTCAGCAAGCACTGCACAATTGCAACAAAGTTGCATCTGTATGAAATCGAACCGCAATTCCATCTGTGCAATTGTATATCGTATGATACAGGATTCCCCAAGCTTTCTGTATTTCGACATTTGATTGACCATATCGCCTATAGGAGTATGTTTTTAACCAATCCTGGAAGACAGACATAGATTAGATGGTAATCAACCTATCAAAATAAAGAAGGTGGTCAATAACTTCAGCAAATCGGAAATATAGACAAAATCAAAGCAGCAACCTGAGCAAAGCCATGGCAAGATAGTCACAAAAAAAAAAAAAGATAGGCACTGTGACACTGATCTGTACAACTGTTTGCACCTCATTCACTTGATGTTAACAGGACCAAGTAAAAGATTTCTACCAAGGAATAACTATCAATTAAAATTACAAGTTGATATTTTTAAAAACTTTTTAACACCAATTGTCAACATTGACCTTGTAGATAAGAAAACATCAGTTAATCCCATGGTATTACTGAAAATACAAGAACATAAAGAAAGCCTTAGCAGAAGCTACCTTTAGACCAGATTAATTGAAATTTAACCTTTCAAGTTAAAAACCTTAGTATTAACACACTAGTTAACATTAACCCTCTATTAAGTTAAAACCTGTAGTACAATGACATAGGAGTAAACCATAATTCAATAGACAGCAGGGACCATGCGTATTTGTAATGTGTACCTCAACTTTGACCTTTTGTCTACGGAATGCCATTTCAGACATAAGCTCATAAACAACTGGATTATGCTCTATTCCCTCCATGCACATGCCAACACCAACCTAAATAAAAGGAAGGATCAAATGTAAGTACCCCATTAGATTTTTTTGAAGTGCTTCTCTAGGGAAAGAGCAAAGGAGACCCTTGCTATTAGTAAATATACGTAAGGAATGAAAGTAAAATGTACCATTGTTGAATTGTAGCTTGTACGTGCATCAATAGGGCCAGATGAAATTGAATCTAGTACTCCATACATTTCAATATTACCACCAAAATTGTGTAACATGCACCTAGTTTAAGAAATGATCATTTGTTAACTATTTAACTTCATTGGCACAATGGTTACCTAAGTATTTTTATACTAATAATGATATGTAAGAACATAACAAGTTTGAGAACTGGAAAAGAGAGAGAGAGAGAGAGAAAGAAGACATACCAGATGTATGGTACACCATAGAATTGAGAGGACATTTGCCATATGGGCTTGACATCAGCAAATAAATCAAGGACCATCATCTTACCAATTGGAACAGAATGAAGTAGTGCCTGCAAGGCAAAAGAAGCAAGATTTATCCGCATCTAGACGATAGGCAGCAGCTTTACTTACAGAAGCTCTCATGCTGGTGTGTTTCTCCCATGTGATATAGATGTACGTATTATTATTTACATGATTTTCATACTTCGCATTTATTTGAACTTAAATGTATGACTTTTCTCCTACAAGTTAAAACTAAGGTATGCATTAATCTTTATTTTACAAGCAACCACATTTCTGTCAGTACTAAAGATACAAGAAAAAACAAAGCCAAAATAAGAACTTACTTTCATCTGAGACTCCTTCCAGAAAGCTGCATCCGAGTAGAATAGCCAACCCTGAACGGAGTAAAGGAGATTTGGAGATTATAGTACTCTTAAAATTTGCCAACTCCGTGCTCATGAAAATCATGTCTGTTACAAATATAAACTGTGGCTTGGAGTCCGTGTCTTTTCACTGCTCAATCACAGGGCAGCATTTTGCATCATCTTTTTTTATTTTTCTACAAACCAGGTCAGGAGACAACATGAATATGAGTAATTCCTACACTTAGCTTCACTCTATTGTGTAGATACTGTATTGCGGTACGTTATCCGTGTTTCATTTATTTATTTTTGCCCCCCTCCCTCCCATGAGTTAAAGAAAATGCCAACGGGGTGGGTGGTGGGGCAAGAAAAATCAACCTTAGAGTGTAAGTGAGTGAGGAAGCTCGTTCTCAGACATGCCATGTGTGAGGCTCTGAGCTATCGAGAGTTGTGGGGCAAGTGTTCTTTTAATTTGATAAAAAAATGCACGAGGTGTTCCCTGAATTTATAGTCTCCATAACAAACTTAACTAATAAATAAGGAAGGACCCGAATATTCAGCGAACGTCAGATTTTTAGGCATGGCAAATCGAATGTTTTTCATGGCAAATTATGTTAGCCGAGGATGGCAAGTTTAGTTAGCGAGGATGGCAAATCCGTCTCAGTTCATTTTTTTGACAGGAAATTGCCATGCTCGCCAACTAAATTCGCCATCCTCGCGCCAATATAAATTGCCATAAAAAACGTTCAATTTGCCATGCCTAAAAATTTGACGTCGGATTTTTAGCATTTCCAATAAGGAAAGCAATAACAAAAAAGATGCTAAAGTATGTAAAGAGAAAGGGAAATGACTAATTAGTTGCTTCCTAATCTTGCGGTGTGGGCATCTGGCCCCAAAAGGCGTCCATAACACCCAATTGATACAAATTACTACTGTATTAAGGACTTGTTGCTGTTATAACAAAATTAAATGCATAATCTTTTACACTTTTAAATGTCAAAGAAGAGTACAAGCAGCACACCTGCATTAACCACACTGCATCCTTGTTACCTCTCGACATTGCTTCATAGATAGCAGAACCAAGTGATGAAATATATGTCGGTTCATTTGTCGGTGGTGTATTCTCATTGAATGTGTCACTGAAAGAAATAACTTCGACTGTAAAGCTTGCAAAATGCACTTGCTCAGTTGCTCTATAAATTACAAAGCCAAAGCAGTGCAGTGAGAAATGAACATAGATACCATAAATAAACAGAATGCCAAACAGGTGGACATGTTAACAAATGTCAGACATAATGCACCAAGAATGAATATGTTCTTGGAGTAACTGATGGTAAAATGTTGTAAATTTTAATCTCGAAATGCTATGCCCTAAAAAGTCAATGGAGGGAGTAGTATTGTCTTCAAGCCATGTAATTCAACAAGCAGTAACTAACAGAGTATTAATGCAACACACTGATGCAATATTGTAGAGGAGCATATTAGTATGAGTTACCAATTGTAGATGCTGGTGATGTCACCATATTCTGCATGTATCCAAAAAGATGAGAAAAAAAGTAAGACCTCCAAGTATAGGTTATGAAAGCATACATAAAAAGTGTGGTTTAATTAGTTATTCAGCAACTTTATGAAGCTATCCAGGGGAAAACAGTTGCATGAAATTGGACCAAATCAAGTACGATGTCTTTCTACCGATAGAAATTTGGACCTTTCATTTGTTGCTTGATAAAAGCCTGCCCCACATCAATAAACAATGCATCCGAAGGATCAAGAATATGAGTGCAGCACCACCTAGGATTACCATCAACAGTGTTCCTAAAGCAGAGAATGTGTAAAATATCAGCATCCATGGGTTGAAGTGGAAAAATCTGCATTCCGGAAATCCATGTCAAATAAGTTTGCTTACTGAAATGCTAGTCAACTGATATTTTAATTTTTATTGCTCAAAATCAGACAAAAATACTGTCAGCTCACGTTGATTTGATAGTTCAAGTCTTGTAGTACTTCAGACTAGTGTGAAGAAACCCGCAAAAGAGAAACTAGTGTGAAGTTGAATCTGATTTTTGCCCTTCTGTTGCTCCAATAAGGATATATTGGCCATATAACTCCAAGCTATCCTTTAGCCAAAGCTGGCCCTTAAATAAGTATCTTATGGGCAACTGTGTCCGTAGCCCCATATGGTAACTAAGTAAAATGGCGTGTTGATAGTTATTGCAAGTTAACAAAACTGAAGGTCTGAAACTTATTTATCTGTCTCAGATGTTCTAGTACTACTTAACACTGGAATACATTGCAAGAGACATCATGAATGTATGGACACCAAAGCTGGCCTTCTGGCTCCATCACGACAATAGATATTTTTGAGCGATAACAAAGGTTAGCCACAAAGATGAAATTCTAGTAACTTCAATCTTCAGATACAACACCGTGAAGGAAAATTATAATTTATTGGGAGTCCTAAATTGAGCACAAAATTCCCGAGAATATCATAAAAAATGGCACATGACAGTATATTACCAGTCACCGAGTCTGGTTATGCTGGCAGATGGAAACAACTTTTTAAACGCAACCGGTACATTTCCTGAGAATGATGGCAGAACTGAAAAATGGTAATACATTGTAAGTATTACGACGAGAATCAAATATTTAGGGAGTTATACTAACAATATACCAATAGTATAATATATGTTCATAGGTCAACTGAAGCTCAAGACAGCATGATTTAAAAATTAAAGTAGATGGCGATAATAACAAATGTGAGAAAACTTTAATGCTACAAGGAAAACAAGGCTCTGATGGCATATGTCTAAAGTTTCACTAGCATAATTAAATTAAAAAAACAGAAAATTCGATTGCTGGCATGTAAAAGAAACATACCTGGGACCATTCCAAGCTCAATGATACGAGACAATATTTTCTTCTGCAGTGCCAATTGTTGATCCAACCAAATCTGTGAAAGTGGTCCACCCCATCTACGAAATGTTTGTTACAAAAATATGATTCTATTTACGTCAAACCGTCAAATATATACTGTTGAATGTGTTGAAGTGTATATGTGGATTGCCTAGCCCTTTCCATCAGTTCGGACTTTTGGTTGTGTTGGTTAGTGCATGAAGCTTAACAGAATGATTCCCGCGTACAAATAATCACATTTAGCATTCCAAGTGTTACTACAAGAATACCAACTTAGTGTTTGAGGCAATGGTATAAGCCTACAATATAGTCAAAATGTATTTTAAGGCAAAATGTAACAGCAATTATTTGTCGTCTGGAAACACTTAGGCAAAAAGAAAATATTCAAGTACAAGGAAAATCCTATCCTAGTATTCATTCAGGATTATCTAATTTAGCAACATGAAGAGGATTGTCTAAAGGTCCAACCATTGACCAATAGGATATTGATTCCAGAAAGGTGACGCCAAGCCGGTTGCTCGAAAGAAAATACACAATGCAAATAATCATCATGTATGAGCTAATCACCAAAATGCTAAAACAGAGGCAACATGTCCTTATTTATTTGTAATGATGTGATATTTATCTAGCAGCTATTGGCCAAGTAATGCGTCTCCAATAAATTTAACTTACGCATGCAAGTTCCCCATTCTAGCCCAAGCAAGGAAAGCTGGTCCGCCAAAAAAATCATCTAAATCTCTGTCAGTGACATTAAAACTCTGGAATAGAATTCAATAATTAAGAAGGACTCAATGAACAAAATAGTTAAAAAGTAAACTACAAATCACATCATAAGTAATTCCACTATGACATGGAAGGGAGAAATTAAAAATTAAAAATTAAAATCACATCTAACAAATATAACTTTGGGGTTTGTAATGTTTGAAGACTCCAAACTGGTCAGCAACCGTAAAAGTTGTGTTGAGTAATTACAATATATATAAGTGGTCTATTGTTTGCACAAAAGTTTATGTAAGATTGTATATGAAAGGTAAGAATGTGGGCACTCATCAAGCTATTATGCCAATTCCCAAATAGAGTGCAGACACTAAATCAAGGTAAATGATTATCCATTCTATTATTCTACTGCAGGAGCATTCAATTCTAATATTCCAGTGTAAATGGCATTTGTAATTCTGTATTGTAGAACTGCTGTTCACAAGCAAAAAAGAGGCACCGTCTATTGGACTGAGCCGGCCCAAACTGACCAATTTACTGACTAAATTGGGCGATGTCTGGGCCATTGTTTTTAAGGCGTCCCTAAGGCGTCGCTTAGGCGACGCCTAGGCGTCAGGGCGCCCCCAGGAGCCAAGGCGTCGGCCTTGCCTTACCTGTGTGTCTAAGGCGTCCGCCTTAGTCCATAAGGCGTCCAAGGCGTCCGCCTAGGCGCCACTCTGCCTGCCTTAGGCAAATGAGGACGCCTTAGACAGGGCTGGGAGGTTCAGGCGGGAAACAGAGATCTGGGAGGGAAGAAAAGGGAGGGAAAGTCTGTTTTGGCGCCAACAGTTACTAGCAGGGAGAGAGAGAAAGAGAGAGCTGTAACCAGTTTCAGTTTCCCCCCACCCCCACCTCAGGCTGGATCTGAGCTTCTCCCCCTCCTCTCCGGCAGCTTCCCCCCTCCTCTCCGGCAGATCCCCCTCCCCCTCCTCTCCTGCAGTACCTCCTCCCCCTCCTCTCCTGCAGCTTCTCCCTCCTCCAGGACAGCAAGCAAGCAGCACCTCTCCAAGACAGCAGGCAGCAGCAAGGTGTGTATGGCTGTATGCCTAGTTGCCTAATGCCTACCAAATTCTACTTAATTTTGTTGCATAGAACTCTCTAAGGCGTCGCCTCGCCTTATGCCTTAGCGCTTAGGCAGTGAGGCGCCCCCCCAGCGCCTCGCCTCGCCTTACCGCCTTAAAAACAATGGTCTGGGCCCAGTCAGGAAGCCAGAATGAAGATGGGTTTTAAAAATTGACCCAGATTTGGCTCAGGTTTAATCATATGTTGCATCATCATTGCCTCCAAAAAATATGTTGCATCATCAAAATTATTCTGAAAGTTCTCGAGCCACAGGACTAGTTGAATCATGTTGCAAAACTACGCTCCAAATTTTTGACAAAACATCTCAGAGTTAAAGATGTTCATTGCACTACCTTAAAAACCTTTTGCCAAACAGCTTCCTGTCCAGTAAATGCTAAAGGCAAGTTAATTCCTTGAAGTGCCATCCAGTCAATTTCTTTCTCCCATCTTCTCCAATCCCACCACACAAAGGAGTCTATAGAGATGCTACAGGAATTTTATCAGAAGAACGTTTGAATCTATGCAAAGAATGGAACGGCATGATTTCAAGAATATTTCTAATTAAAAAATATGTGTACAAAGCAAAATGTACATCTATAAAATGGGCCGAGTTACCCAACTAAATCTTATTAGGACATAATTGTACAAGGACAAATAATTTGCCATGTGTGTGTGACTACATCAACAGATAGATTTATATTGCTTTCTGCGTCAAACAAACAGCCATCATAGTAAAACCTGAACAGTGCATCTACTTTCTAGTATACTCCTAAAGTATCAAGGAATCCATATGGCACCTAAGGGAATAATTTTTTCGAGTGCAATAGGTGATGAAAGATATCAGCAAATCAACATGAGAGGTGTATTTACAATGAAGGACTTGAACCTGGAGTTCAAGACATTAGTAACTATGAGGGAAACAGAGATTACGAGAGCTGGACAAAATCTAAACCACGAAAAAACTCACAGCTGGAGGTGACGACATTCTGATAGTAATTCCACGGAACAGGGCGCTCAATCTTCACTCCCGTTCCCTTCACTCGCGGCAGAGATCCAGGCGGAGGGACTGATGCCAGTTGTGCACCACCAGTCTTATCCCAAGAAATGTGCACCCCGCACCAGTATTTGAGGTACCAATGGAGTCCAGATGCAAGCTCAACAGCAGTGGTACCCTGGATCCTGCACACCATGAAGAGTTTGCCTTTATTTTTGTTTGCAACAGAACCATTAGAAATTTGTAATTTGGTACTCCCTCCGTCCCATAATATAAGATCGTTTTGCAAGCTGTTTTAGCTTGCAAAATGATCTTATATATGGGACGGAGGGGGTAGTTTCCATGCTAGCAAATTTTCACTCCATTCATCTCTCCATGCTCAGTTGAAGAAGCAAGAGCCGAACACAAAGCCTTGCTTTTCCAGGGAAATGCTTTTAATTTTTGAAATTGCTTGATCAAGCATATTCATTGCTATTCTCTAAACTCATCAGCATATATCACATTAAAAGTAATACACGGGCTATAGCGCTAAGGTGGAGATCGCTTCAAAAACCATCCCTAAACCAATGCTAGACAATCACAGCAACTACTACCTCCATTCCTAAATATAAGACGCTGGGGCAGTTTAATTTAAACTGCCCCAACGTCTTATATTTAGGAATGGAGGTAGTAGTAACATGCTCTCTAAAGTTACACCGCAAAGCAGGGAATGACTCTGTGCACATAAAAAAAGGGAGAGAAACATACAGAATCTCTGCACCGCCTGTGCCCGAGCCATCAACATTGCTTATCCTGAAGCAGCTCGAGTCGCCACAGACGCCACCCTGGAGCAATGAAAGTAAAACAATCACTGATTCTATCCAAGCAATACTTAGTGGCAGTGGCAGTGTCACAGTGAGGTTTAGTATCCGGAGTTAGCGTGCTCCAACCTTGGGGTCGATCTGGAACCGGAAGCTGAGCGCGTGGCAAGGGAGTAGCCGGCGGAGCACCCCGGCGGCCGCCCCCTCCTGCGTGGCCAGCGACGCGGCCCTGCGGCTGGCCGCCGTCGCCACCGCGGGCGGCGACGGGAGAAGGAGAAGCAGGAGTAAGGGGAGCAAAAGGGGAGACGGCGGTCTCATGGCGAATCCAGTCAGTGAGTGGCTCCGGCTCGGTTCCTTGCAGAGGCTTGGTCTCTGCTGCAGCAAGGCGTGAGGAATCTCCGATGACGACGATCGCATCAGATGGTCAACGCGACCATGGGGTTTGGATAATGGAGTGGGGCGGCAGTTTGGACCTTCTGCCGAACGCAGTGAGCAGGTGGATTTTCCAGTTGGAATCTCACAAATTTGTAGGTATTGACGAATTGCGTACATACGTGCAAATTTTTGTGGAAAAAAAAACCTCCTAAATTGTCAGCGCCCCGACATGCAGGACCCGCTGGGCAGCGCCTCCCGCAACACCATCGCTACCCAGCGGCCCGTCGGGACCAAGCAGCCCAACCCACGCGTCAACGGTCAGAGTGGTCCAACTGAAGCCCAAGCACCATGACTACTTCAGGGTACGCGCACGAAGGCATCATCATCCAGTGGATCAAACGGCGATGGCGACACCGGCTACCTACCACCATTTCCCTTTCGCACGAACCCTAGTTCCCCAATTCCGCCATTCGTGTGATCTTCCACCTGTAATAGATCAAACCAGAGATTGATCCACCTCCTGTAATAGAGAACCCTAGTTCGTGCCTAACACCTGGTATCAGAGACCCAGCCTCCACTCCTTCCCGCTCCGCCCTGGCGCATCTCATCGAGATGCGAGGCCTGCGGCAAGCGCACGAGTTGCTGGACTCCATGGATCCCAGCGTCTCGGCCTTCCTCACCCGCTTCGAGACCAAGATCGAGGCCGCAATCGAAACCAACACCAAGGCTCAGCAGTCCACCGCGGCGAAGATCGACGACCTGCTCGCGTGGCGCCCCGATCTCGAGCGCCGCGTGGCGGATCTGGGCGATGCAGTCACGGCGCTGCAGCTGGCGCATCCGACACCCTCAAAGGGGACCGATGCGATCCAGTGCCTGCTGGCGCTGGCACAACGGTCACGCCTCACAGGCCCGATGGCCACGGCGATTTCAATCTGCAACGGGGGCCACCGGCGGCGTCCCTCGTGACGCCGCGGCCGCTCCCAGCAAAAGGTCAGACCGCGACTCCTCTCACTCCTGCTCCGCTGTCCCCCTTCTCCCATGCCAGCCAGATGCTCACTGGTCTTGGTCAAGCACATCCATCTATCTCATTCCCCCAGTTCGCGGGCGAGAACCCCAATCTGTGGAAAACCCTTTATGAGCAATACTTTACCATGTTGGTCGGCTGGAGCAAGAAGATCAGATATTGAAGAAGTAGCACGACCGTTGGATTAACATCCAACGGTCAATGCTTCTAGAATCATTTGTTGACTAAGTTGACAAATCCCTGCATACGCGTCAACTTAGTAGGCCCACAAGTTAGCCTCCAAATCTGTGGCAAATAGCATACAGACCATTTGCTATTATTTTTAATAATTTACAGCTCATTTGCTCATTCTTAAGGGATTTTTAGCAGCTCATATTCTTTTTGTTAGCATTATAGCCCATATTCTGCCCACGGTTAACAATTTCAACGAAATTTTGCATATTTCGGTGGGGTTCGAAGTGAGGCGTACCCATCACGGCGGACAGGTCCTTGGCGTACAGGTCTTGGCGTACAGGTACATGGCGTCGCTGGCGTATAGGTCACCCTTTGGCGTAGCACCAGCCCAAGGTGACGCGGCCTCTACGACGCCACATTTCCACGGCCCTGTGAGGCGGCACCCTTTATCTTGGCGGACCGCCGAATACTCGGGGTACAGCCGAGACGAGGCGCCAACCACACCGGTCATGCCGATGTGAGCGTGCGACAGTTTTACACTGACGCCGGTCTCCTAAACAACTTACTCCCGCTAGGCGTACCCCTCGCATACCCCCAACGAGGCCATTTGATCGTCAAGTAGTCCAAGCCGAGCAGGACCCATGCAACTTCAACACTAACTACATCAACACCGCTAAGACCGACGAGGCGCGACGGTGAGGGCGGATGTGGCTAGCACAAAGCCACGTTTTGAGCGGCGCGTGTACCGACGAGGACACGGGCTCTGCCGCTGCCCACTGATAACCCACAAGTATAGGGGGTCGCAACAGTTTTCGTGGGTAGTATTTCACCCAGATTTATTGATTCGACACAAGGGGAGCCAAAGAATATTTGCGAGTATTAGCAGTTGAGTTGTCAATTCAACCACACCTGGAGAACTAAATATCTGCAGCAAAGTGTTTAGTAGCACAGTAGTATGATAGTTTCAATAGCAATAGTAACAGTAGCAATAGTAACAGAGACAGTAACAGTAGCAGTTTTGTAGTGATTGTAACAGCAGCAGCAACGAAAGTAACTTAGCAAAGATCAATATGCGAAAAGCGTAGGCATTGGATCGGTGATGGATAATTATGTTGGATGACATTCATCATGTAACAGTCACAACCTAGGGCGATACACAATAGCTCCAATTCATCAATGTAATGTAGGCATGTATTCCGTATATAGTCATACGTGCTTATAGTAAGAACTTGCATGACATCTTTTGTCCTACCCTCCCGTGGCTGCGGGGTCCATAAGGAAATCTAAGGGATATTAAGGCCTCCTTTTAATAGAGAACCGGAACAAAGCATTAGCACATAGTGAATACATGAACTCCTCAAACTACGGTAATCACCGAAAAGAATCCCAATTATTGTCACCTTGGGGTATGCGGATCATAACACGTAATAGGTGCGTATAACTTGCAAGATAGGATTAAGAACTCAAATATATTCATGAAAACATAAAGGTTTAGATCTGAAGTCATGGCACTCGGGCCCTAGTGACAAGCATTAAGCATAGCAAAGTCATAGCAACATCAATCTCAGAACATAGTGGATAATAGGGATCAAAGCCCTAACAAATTGACTCGATTACATGGTAAATCTCATCCAACCCATCACCGTCCAGCAAGCCTACGAAGAAATTACTCACGCACGGCGGTGAGCATCATGAAATTGGTGATGGAGGATGGTTGAATGATGACGACGGCGTCGAATCCCCCTCTCCGGAGCCCCGAACGGACTCCAGATCAGCCCTGCCGATGAAGAACAGGAAGTGGCGGCGGCTCCGTATCGTAAAACGCGATGATTCTTTCTCTCCGATTTTTTCTCCATGAATAGGTACTTATAGTGTTGGAATTAGGTTAAACGGAGTTGGCAGGGGGCCACAAGCCTGCCAGGCGTGCCCTGGGGGGGTGGCCGCGCCCCCAGGCTTGTGGCACCTGATGGGCCCCCCTCTGGTAAATCTCTTCGCCAGTATTTGATACGTCTCCAACGTATCTATAATTTATGAAGTATTCATGCCATGTTTATTATAGTTTTGTATGATTTTGGTTCATTTTTATATGGATTTTATATGATTTTTATGGACTAACATATTGACATAGTGCCCAGTGCCAGTTGTTGTTTTCTGCTTGTTTTTTGTTTTCCAGAAAATCCACATCAAATGAAGTCCAAATGCAGAGAAACTTTTTGACGATTTTTTCTGGAAGGAAACAGACCCAAGAAGCTTCGGGGGAGCAGCAGAAGACCCACAGGGGCCCCACAAGCCACCTGGGCGCGCCACCCCCCCGGGCCCACCCTGGTGCCTCGTGGGCCTCCTGTGGCACATCTTCGCGTGATTCCAACGCCAAAAATTCTTATAAATACCAAAACCCCCAGAAATAACCCTAGAACTTGGACTCCGCCGCCGCAAGCCTCTGTACCTTCGAAATACCATCTGGAGCCCTGTTTCGGCACCCTGCCGGAGGGGGAAATCATCACCGGAGGCCATCTTCATCATCCTGGTGGTCTCCATGATGAGGAGGGAGTAGTTCACCCTCGGGGCTGAGGGTATGTACTAGTAGCTATGTGTTTGATCTCTCTCTCTCGTGTTCTTGATATGGCACGATCTTGATGTACCGCAAGCTTTGTTAATATAGTTGGATCATATGGTGTTTCTCCCTCTCTATCTTGTTGTGATGAATTGAGTTTTTACCTTTGAGGTTTCACTATTATTGGATTGAATACTTTTATGGATTTGAGAACACTTGATGTATGTCTTGCATATGAATACCCGTGGTGACAATGGGGTATTATATTGATTCACTTGATGTATGTTTTGGCACTCAACTCGCGGATTCCCGAGGTGACATTGGGGTAATCTATGCATAGGGGTTGATGCACGTTTTCGTCCTACTTTCTCCGGTAGAAATCTTGGGGCACTCTTTGAAGTTCTTTGTGTGGATTGAATATTATGAATCTGAAGTTGTTTGATGCATATCGAATAATCAACTCACGGATACTTGTGGTGACATTGGAGTATCTAGGTGACATTAGAGTTGGTTGATGCGTGTCATATGGTGTTATTTTAGTATGAACTCTAGGGCTGTTTGTGACACTTATAGGAATAGCTCAATAGATTGATCGGAAAGAATAACTTTGAGGTGATTTCGTACCCTACAACAATTTCTATCTTATGTTCTCCGCTAATAGGAACTTTGGAGTGATTCTTTGTCACACGTTGACGGATTGTTATATGATCCAATTATGTTAACACTGTTGAGAGATTGCACTAGTGAAAGTATGAACCCTAAGCCTTGTTTTCAAGCATTGCAATACCGTTTGTGCTCACTTTTATCGTTTGCTACCTTGCTGTTTTTATTTATTCAGATTATAAAAATATATTTCTACTATCCATACTACACTTGTATCACCATCTCTTCGCCGAACTAGTGCACCTATACAAATTGCCATTGTATTGGGTGTGTTGGGGACACAAGAGATTTCTTGTATTTGATTGCAGGGTTGTTTGAGAGAGACCATCTTCATCCTACGCCTCCCACGGATTGATAAACCTTAGGTCATCCACTTGAGGGAAATTTGCTACTGTCCTACAAAACTCTGCACTTGGAGGCCCAACAACGTCTACAAGAATAAAAGTTGCGTAGTAGACGTCAAGCTCTTTTCTGGCGCCGTTGCCGGGGAGGTGAGTGCTTGAAGGTGTATCTTTAGATCTTGCAATCGAATCTTTTAGTTTCTTGTTTTATCACTAGTTTGGTTTTATAAAAGAAAACTACAAAAAAAATGGAATTGAGGTTGCCTCACATACTTCGTCTTTATAATTTTTTCTTGAAAATGATGGATCGGAAAATTGTGCTCAATTGCTAGAGGAAGAATTTAATAAAATGTTTAATGTGAGTTCCTTGAATGATGAGCATGATTGCAATGTTGTTAGTATGCTTTCTATGAATATCCATGATGCTAATGATATACAAAGCCACAAGCTTGGGGATGCTATGTTTGATGAAGATGATATTTTTAGTCCCCCAAGTTTTGATGAGAAAATTTATTATGATGATAACATTCCTCCTATTTATGATGATTATATTCATGAAAGTGGATTTGTAGAGGTCATGACTTTATTTAATGATGATTCCACTATTTTGGAAGAGTTTTCAATTGATTATGACAACAAAGTTGCTATCTATGATGATTATTGTGATGACATGTATGCTATAAAGAATAATGATAACTATGAAACTTTTCATCATGATTTTAATTTTCAATTGGATTATGCCAATCAAGTATCTCATGATAGTTATTTTGTTGAGTTTGCTCCCACTACTATTGTTGAGAATAAATTTGCTTATGTGGAGAGTAATAAAAATTCTATGCTTGTGGATCATGAAAAGAATGATTTATGTGATAGCTATATTGTTGAATTCATTCATGATGCTACTAAAAATTATTACGAGAGAGGATCATATGCTTGTAGGTATTGCAATAATATCAAGTTTCCTCTCTATGTGTTGAAAGTTTTGAAGTTATGCTTGTTTTGCCTTCCTATGCTAGTTGATTCTTGCTCCCATAAATTGGTTGCTCACAAAATCCCTATGCATAGGAAGTGGGGTAGGCTTAAATGTGCTTGTCATATGATTCATGATGCTCTCTTTGTGTTTCAATTCTCTACTTTTATGCGAGCATCATTGAAATCATCATGCCTAGCTAAAAGGCATTAAAGAAAAGCGCTTATTGGGAGACAACCCAATACTTATACCTTCTATTTTTTTTGTGTTCACATGATTAATATACTGTAGTAATCATGTTTTATATGTTTTGTTTCAATAATGTGCCAAGTAAAGCCTTTGGGATAGTGTGGATACTTGTTGATTTGATTCTGTGGAAAAACAGAAACTTTTGTGTCCAGTGCTGGAATTTCCATTCTGTACTGGAGCGTGAAAAAATTCTGAAATTTTTAAAAAGTATTGGGTTACAAATTATTTATGTTTTACTATTTTTTCAGAATTTTTGGAGGAACAGAAGTATGGTTTTTAAATCGCTCACTACATGATGTTCTGTTTTTGACAGATTCTGTTTTCGATGCATAGTTTGCTTGTTTTAGTGTTTCCATAACTTATGTTGAGTAATATAAATTGTGGAAATGATAGAATACAGTAGGAATTATGTGATAACAATTATAAATCTTGTATTTACAGTACCTAAGTGGATGATTTATGCTTTATCATACTAACGCATCTCACGAAGTTCCGTTAAGTTTTGTGTGATTGAAGTTTTCAAGTTTTGGGTGAGATATCGATATGAGGAGAATAAGGAGTGGCAAGACCCTAAGCTTGGGGATGTACAAGGCACCCCAAGGTAATATTCAAGGAAGACTCAAGCATCTAAGCTTGGGGATGCCCCGGAAGGCATCCCCTCTTTCGTCTTCAACATTATCGGTATACCTTACTCGGAGCTATATTTTTATTCGTCACGTAATATGAGTTTTGCTTGCAGCGTCATTTTATTTTGTTTGGGTTTTATTTCTGTTATCAATAATCATGTTTTGTATCTTTTAGTTCAATAAAATGCCAAGTATAGCCTTTACCATGCTCAGTTTGCAAGTTTATGTGTTGTGTTTGAAAACAGTAAGTTTTCTGTTATGTTCAGAATATTCCTGAATACTCAGAACATGATAAAAATCTGAAATTTTTACACAGTAAGAATGCATGAGTTATCTGTCACGTGGTAATTTTTCAGAATTTTTGGAGTTAGGGAAGTATGAATTTTAAATCCCCCTTTACAGACTGTGCTGTTTTGGCAGATTTCGGTTATAGTTGCATTGTTTGCTTATGTTGCTTGTTTAATGTTTCTATTTGTGGATAGGAGTATTAAATATGCAGAGGCATTTAGTATGCAATGTTTAATTATAATTTTAGTGATTTGTTACAGTAGAGAATGTTAAGGTTTTGAGTTGATTTATACTAACTTATCTCACGAGTTCTTGTTGAGTTTTGTGTGGATGAAGTTTTTAAGATTTAGGAGAAGCCATGATATGAGAGGAATTAAGGAGACACAAGAGCTCAAGCTTGGGGATGCCCAAGGCACCCCAAGTTAACATTCCAAGAAGTCTCAAGCAACTAAGCTTGGGGATGCCCCGGTAGGCATCCCACCTTTCTTCGTCAACATCTATCGGTTAGCCTAAGTTTTTACTTGTTCACATGATATGTGCTATTCTTGGAGTGTCCTTTTATTTTCATTTTGTTTTCTGTTTGAATAAAATTATCAATATCTGAAATCTTTATTGAGGGAGAGTCTTCACATAGCTACTTAATAGTTTGACTACTCATTGATCTTCACTTATTTCTTTTTGGAGTAGTTTGTCATTTACTATCGTGCTTCACTTATATCCTAAGAGTAAATTATTGAATGAATTGAATATCATAAAGTTGAAATTATATGTGCTTCATATGCTTGTATCATGTCTAGTAGTAGTTTCACATTTGGGTTAAAAAGTGAAATCTATTGAAGCTTGACAATCACAATATTGGTCATACAAGCAATTCATGAATGATTAGTATAAGGAAGAGAACTTTCACATATAAATATATTATCTTGGACATCTTTTATGATTGTGAATACCCATTAATTATTTTCAAACTTGAGCAAATTAGTTGAAGTTGGACAAGGAAGACAACGTAATGAGTTATGTTTGGGTATATTTGCATAGAAGTTATATTGTTATGGATCCTCTAACATGTGGTGCTTGCTTTGGATCTTTTGCTAGCCAAAAATTCATACTAAGTAGAGATGCTACTTGTGCATCCAAAAACCCTTAAACCCAGTTTGTTGCCATGAGTGTCCACCATATCTACCTATGGATTGAATAAGATCCTTCAAGTAAGTTGTCATCGGTGCAAAAAGCAATAAAAATTGCTCCTAAAATATGTATGATCTTTTATTGCAAGGGAAAATAAGCGTTGTATGAACTTGTGATGGTAAAGAAATAAAAGTGACGGACTGCATAATAAAGGTTGCTATCACAAGGGGAAATATAACGTGACGTTCCTTTGCATTAAGGGCTTTCACATCCAAAAACAAAAAGCGCATGACAACCTCTGCTTCCCTCTGCGAAGGGCCTATCTTTTACTTTATGTATTTACTTTTATGCAAGAGTCAATAGTATTACTTCTCATTTCAACCTCAATTATTCTCTAGTTGGTAAGCATCATGTGGTGGGGAAAGATCCAGGCACATATGGCCAGTCAAATATATTTGATCATGAATTATTATTGTTGACAATTATCTCTAAGATAAATAAGTTGGGAGCCGAAACATTAATCCCCTATCTTTCTCTGTGTTCGATGGATGCTATTTGTTCTAAAAATATGCTTTGACTACTAGCAATCATAGAAGACTAAATGATAATTGAGTATGTGGAGCTCTTACTTATACTTTGTTGAAGATAAGTTGAATTGCAATTGTTTGGTGACTAAGAACATAGGTTGTTAAGTTTCAAGATAATGCATTGTTTGAACCATAACATGTGAATTGATTGCTACTTTATCGTGATGAGTTTTATGAGAAAGAGTTGCTGTTATGATGCTAGGAAAAGTGATTGAAATTATCATTGATCAAACTTATGCACTATTCTAGCATTCACACTTCATAAATTATTTCTTTTATCATTTACCTACTCGAGGACGAGCAGGAATTAAGCTTGGGGATGCTGATACGTCTCCAATGTATCTATAATTTATGAAGTATTCATGCCATGTTTATTATAGTTTTGTATGATTTTGGTGCACTTTTATATGGATTTTATATGATTTTTATGGACTAACATATTGACCTAGTGCCCAGTGCCAGTTGCTGTTTTCTGCTTGTTTTTGGTTTTCCAGAAAATCCATATCAAATGAAGTCCAAATGCAGCGAAACTTTTTGACGATTTTTTCTGGAAGGAAACAGACCCAGGAAGCTTCAGGGGAGCAGCAGAAGACCCACAGGGGCCCCACAAGCCACCTGGGCGCGCCACCTCCCCGGGGCGTGCCCTGATGCCTCGTGGGCCCCCTGTGGCACATCTTCGCGTGATTCCAATGCCAAAAATTCTTATAAATACCAAAACTCGCAGAAATAACCCTAGAACTTGGACTCCGCCGCTGCAAGCCTCTGTACCTTCAAAATACCATCTGGAGCC
Organism: Elymus sibiricus; assembly: GCA_039707655.1. Lineage (NCBI taxonomy): Eukaryota > Viridiplantae > Streptophyta > Magnoliopsida > Poales > Poaceae > Elymus > Elymus sibiricus. The sequence goes on from CM077670.1 coordinate 202,790,438, forward strand.
CTGTTCCGGCACCCTGCCGGAGGGGGAAATCATCACCGGAGGCCATCTTCATCATCCCGGTGGTCCCCATGACGAGGAGGGAGTAGTTCACCCTCGGGGCTAAGGGTATGTACTAGTAGCTATGTGTTTGATCTCTCTCTCTCTCTCGTGTTCTTGATATGGCACGATCTTGATGTACCGCGAGCTTTGTTAATATAGTTGGATCATATGGTGTTTCTCCCTCTCTATCTTGTTGTGATGAATTGAGTTTTTACCTTTGAGGTTTCACTATTATCGGATTGAATACTTTTATGGATTTGAGAACACTTGATGTATGTCTTGCATATGAATACCCGCGGTGACAATGGGGTATTATATTGATTCACTTGATGTATGTTTTGGCACTCAACTCGCGGATTCCCGAGGTGACATTGGGGTAATCTATGCATAGGGGTTGATGCACGTTTTCGTCCTACTTTCTCCGGTAGAAATCTTGGGGCACTCTTTGAAGTTCTTTGTGTGGATTGAATATTATGAATCTGAAGTTGTTTGATGCATATCGAATAATCAACTCACGGATACTTGTGGTGACATTGGAGTATCTAGGTGACATTAGAGTTGGTTGATGCGTGTCATATGGTGTTATTTTAGTACGAACTCTAGGGCTGTTTGTGACACTTATAGGAATAGCTCAATAGATTGATCAGAAAGAATAACTTTGAGGTGGTTTCGTACCCTACAACAACTAGTAGAATACCCGTGCGTTGCCACGGGCTTTTGAAAAAAAAAGATGCTACTCACGAAGCTAGAATAACTAAGAACAATCCCGTCTCAGCTGACACACATCTTTTTTTTTACAATCAGCTAACACACATCTTGTTTTTGACAATCAGCTAACACAAATCATACTATCAAACACAATAATGTTACATTACGGACATAATCCAACGGGTACCTGACCCAAGTTTTACATAACTTATTCACACAAGCCTCCTTCGATAGCCAATGAGTAGCTCCATTAGCCGAGTGTCTCACCCAGGCCACCCTGAACTCCCCCCTTCACCGCATGCACTCCTTTACCTCCTCAACAATAAGGCCACAGATTGATCTATCAATTTCTGAGCTTCTTACTTTAGCCACCACTGTTTTTGAGTCTATCTCTATCTTAAGTTTTGCCACGTCCAGAACATTTAGAAAAAAAATGATGTGTGTACTGGTATTTTTCCGAGCAAGACTAAGCGTCCACAAAACCAGATGAGGTACCAACAGTTTCAGTAACATATTAACTCACTGGTGTTATTATTCCCAAAAATATTTGTGTGCTGCTCCAGAACATTACGAAGAGGTTTTCATATATGAAAAATGATCTGTACATTGCAACAGATCACCATATACAAATAAATTAGTTGAAAAGTAATTGGACATCCATTATGAGATGCTAAGATTTGAATCATTAACTATGTAATTTAGTGGGAATTTGGAATAACACATCCTCCTGTGCTCCGCCTACTCGATCCTCAAAGAGAATATTGTACACACATGTAGAAAGAACATGGTAAATTTTGGTATTAATTTGTCCACTCTCGAATGACTTCTACCACCAAATCCTAGCTTTCTTGCTTTGTCCATAAGGCTGCACCATAGAATTTGCGTATTAATAGGAATTAGTTGGCTATTTGTTCATGTTAGTTAAGGCACAAGATGGATGGATGGATGCAAGTGTTCACATGCATCGTCATGTGTCAGCCCCACCGTCAGCCCTTTGTTGGCCATTTACAGAGGCTGGCAGGCGCGTGCTCCAGACTTGGTCATCTGCGGTGTCGCGGTAATCGAAGATCAAGTTGGAGGTGGGGGTGTAGGGACGAGAACGCGCACGCAAGCAGCAGCGACGGGCAGTCGTGCCACGACCTATACCTTTTCCCTGGCAACGGCCCAGATGCCACTGCGCTCCTCTGCCCCCACCCATATACCCTTCCATATTCTTGCCCAGTGGAATAGTTATGATACCTTATCGTTAAGGTAAGTTGACCCTTTCCAATTCCAAACAACCGTGGGAGAATTTCCGCCTACAAGAAACGTCACACTAATTAAGTAAAAAATATCATACTATTTTTGAATGCATATTAACAAGGTGCAAGACGGTCCTTGACTAAGTAGAGAATTACTTGTTAGGCTAAAATAACCGAGAGCATAAAAGACAAACTATAGATTGAAACATTAAGCGACACGAGAGCAGTCAGACATTGGTGCAGTTGAGTGTTTGGGTTTGCTACCCGACCGCAATCACCAAGGACCTCATAATTTAAGTTACTCCCTCCGTCCCACAATATAATATCGTTTTTCAAACTATGTTAGCTTAAAAAATGATATTATATTATGGGACGGAAGGAGTAGCAAAAAAGAATGTAAATCAAAGGCAAATATATGATCATTACAAAGAAATGGTGTTACTACTCAAACAATTGGTACATAAATGCAACTAAGATTAAAAACAAAAACAAAAATCCCTTTTTAGCATGGGTACACTAACCACGGTATCTGTTACCATTTATTTGTATGATGGTCAAAGAAGCATCAGTAACTCGTTTATTTGCATGCCAGTTCAAGAAAATATTCAGACACCATTTTTCACGAAGGCAGTCATCACTCATCACACCATTGAAATGAGCGCGATATTTCATAAACCAATCTAGGGAAAACAAGTTTCCATAGATGGAGCATAAAAGGTTGAGTGATGAAATGATAACAAAAAGTAAAGGTGATAGTTATACCTTTGATCTAGAGTTGTGGGTGAATATACATCTTTATAGAAAAAGAAAAAGAATAATAGTCTGCAACCAAAGGATGCGATTGTTGCCAAAATACGCATGAGGTTGTACTGTACTAATATGATACACTTACGTATCGACTAATATGAACAGTATGCCTCCTAGGAGGACTGTAACATAAATTCTATCTTTCCAATACAAAGAAACGCAAAAATCTCTTTGCTTTTTCTAAAAATAATAATATGAATCCATCATTATTTCATTACTGAAAAGGATGGAACTCTAAAATGCTAAACAATATGCTAAATAATGTGAACTGATTGTGTAATCAAACTATTTGATTCAGAATTACAAGATCTTAGGCATTTAATTACAGACCAAACCTAGTTGTGTTAATATGGCCAATCAGTCTAATTGGTATTGTCAGCTAAGAAGATCGACGACCTTCTTGACCAGTACCAAATAATAGCCAAGTTAAGTTAATATGTCCAATCACACTCACCTAAATTATCCTTGTATGAAAACGTATCTTGTTTGCAGCTCATACCAGGGAACTCTTCTTCCACCCTGGCCTGCTAGGCTCCTCCTGGAACGCCACCAACACCATGGGGCGCTCAAGCCCACAACGCATGGATAAGTATGGCATTGTTGTGATGCAAACATGGCTAGACAACAAATGGAACACGTACCACTGATAGCATAGAAGATGACAATGAAGAACATCCCATCTGTTGTAAAACAACCGACATTCACTCTACCTGAAACAAATAATATGTGTCTATTAGAGGTGTCATACTCTCCCTTTAGCTGCCCATTATCCCTCTTAGTATAATCATCATCAACCTTGTTTTTCTTTGCCTAAACCAGTAGACAAAAATAATACCTATAGGAGTTGTTCACCACTTATATGTTATTTTCCTTGCCCATTGCATGTATTATTTATACCTACTGAGAGGAGATTACCACATGTCATGAATACAGATGCAAATCTAAAAAGTCTATTATGAGTAACAGATAGAAAAAAAGACCCATAGCATTCCAATCTATTACGCCTTATTAAAATTGCGGTGCATTACCTAGGAACACAACTTGGAGTAATGAGCATAATAATTCCAATGATTCTATGGCTATGAAATGCCTATCAGTGAGAATGCAACCTGAAAGCTAGATCTTTTTAAGGTAATGCTAGTGGTAAGCTCTCTCTGAACTACATTCTCGGAGCACAACTCTTCCAAGCAAGAATATGGACAATATCAAATTCTCAACCAGCTGGACAACAACAATTAAGGAGCAATTGTGAATTAAACAAATTTTAACAATATTTATCAATAAAATGGCATGTGATTCACATACATTCAAACCAAGAATAGGAGAGGATATCCAAATTTCTGCATATATCAATACAATATATACAAATTTAGTAAGGACCAGCGGGATAGCAAAATTTCAGGGAAAATTTCATGACAAAATAGAAACCTCTAATTAATCAAATATCAATAAACCCGCGGTTTGACTAAATCTGATGAACAAGGGCTAGAATCAAGGATAGTTTTTGCACAAATAAAGGGTTGTCGTGCATGCACATGATAATTCACACGAAGGGTTGCAATCATCAATCTTACAGTCACGATCATCTCAAGGTATTTCTACCTCTGTCCTTTTCTCACCTCCTCACAAGTAAACCTGGTGTCCCATGAAAATCCATCTCATGTTTTCATCTTATGTTTTAATCAAATCCTCACTATAACTGGTTCCTATAAATCCCGTCTTCCCTTTGGATCGAGTTCCATAATATGTGAACAGATTTCATGTTTGTAAATATAGCTCACGTCTTCACACTTGTTCCTTCAAATTGAGGGTGTGATTTCGTAGTTGCAGAACGAACCAATCATCCACTTGTTGATGCCAGAGAGTTTTTGCCCGTCCCCTCAAATTGCTAAACGTACTTTTAACGAGGGATAGTCATTATTTTGATGATATTACCATTGAATAATAAGGCCAACAAAGCCTTTTGTGCATCAGAATTATTAGATATAATGAAAACAATTCAAGATAATCTATCTGGTTGCATCCTCCCGAGCTTCACAAAAGAAGATGATCTAGATCGCCCACGTGTAAAGAAGAACCAATATGCCTAATTGGTACTTCAGATTAACATCAAGTTGTTCCATTAAGGTGCAACTATATTTGTTGCGAGGGCACCCATTCATCGTGCATGAGAATATCAAATCACAATTATGATCATGCAAATATGCATTACCAATGAGGTTAGTAAAATTCAGAATGATCCAACATAAATGTAATTGCCATGACATGCTTAGGAAAATTTTAAATCATGATATATACATCTGTCTACTCCAAAAAAATTGAAATCAAATGTGCCATGAAATGTCATAGTACACTCCCAAAAATATTTTTCTTCTATACATGGGCATAAATCAAGCTCTAATCAGAGTTAACGAACTAAATATCATCTAAAAATTTGTAACTATAATGTATCATGACATCAGTTCTTTTGGGAAAAACAAAACCATCACAAAGTGCAAACTTCTTATCCTAACCACGAGACATCAAAAATTACAAGCACGAAGAAAAGGGTAATTTTTTTACCTTTGCACATATGTCAAGTTTGCAGTGGCTGGATGTTGCTCTCTCCTCAACCACACATGTCCGAAGCCTGAACCTGAACACATTCTTCTGCATTTCTTCCTTTTGGATTGTAGCTACATGCAAACAAAATGGGTTACATACTTCAACATTGGGTTGTAAATCTTCCTATTAATGTTCATCTTGTACTTGACCTTCTTCAACCCCTGCCACTTCTAGCGATCTCAGTACAAAAGAGGCATAAAAAGCTTGTGATCATTATAAAAACCACTGTCTATTGACAAGCCGGTACAATGAAATTACCTCCACTTCCAGAGAATAAATGTACATGGCACTTCTTAAAGAAAATAGAGATGTCAATCACTATGTAGGAATCATCACACAGTCTTGCTGTTTTGAAGTAACAATAAGCAACTCCATACCTATTTGTTGATGTAGGGATGAACAATTGATTCAAGCTTGTTATAGAACTAACTAAAGGCAATGAACTGATGGAAGTATCAAATGCAATAAACTAACTAAAGGCAACTAACCATGGTATAAAAAAATTGAAGTATAGAGGGAAAAAACAATCAAAATAACATATAGTGGAAACAGTAGAAGGAAGACAAATGACAGCTTATTCCAAGCAGTAGACTTCACCTTTTTATTTTGCTACAATTTTCATTAACATTTATCCAGATGCTATCAAGTTACAATCTTTAATTTCCAGTCTACCACGATAGAGTGATATTACCACTCACACTCACTTTCTGTAGCGAGTGTATAGCATGGACATACATTTTATATTGGAAATAGACCATAAATTGATAGTGAATATGTTGTCCTGCGGTACAAAGCCCTACATAAATGGTAATCAAACATTACAAAGAGGTCAGAGTTTGTGATTGCTCCCGGGTCAAAAATAAATAAATGTTATAGCAGCACATTAGGCTAATCATCATATATGATTAAATTGCCTCCAATTATGAGAACCTCTATTTCGAATCACTACCATCCTTGTCCGCGTCAAGCACGATGGGGAACAACATGTTGGCGACATCACAAGTATCTAGCGACATACACAAGCGAAAACTACTGCTGCTGTTTCTACTGAATGAACACCAGTGTCAACCAGATAGATGTGCAAAATTTGTGGAGAGACACCACTAAAATAAACAGTCAGATGCTCACCTTGCTGCTGCTGGCTAACGTAGCTTGAGGAGGTAGTGGATTCGGGATTGGGAGAGGACGTCGGGGGAGGACAATTGTCTGAGACGTTAGAAATCTGCACCACCATGGGTCTCCTCTTCCTCCTTTTCATCCCATCCCGACCGCCCATCCTAAGACTGGTTGGTAGACATGGCCAGCCACTGGGCTCGTCTTCCTTGCCGACCCTTCCCCTCACACGTCCTCCCTCCATGCTTGAAGGATGGCGACACGCCCCGACCTTGATCGATGCAGAGGGGGTTAACGGCGAAGATCTGGAGGGGAGGCAGCAGCGCGTGGGAAGGCCGCGGCCATCGTGCCACTGGTAGAGATCACGGGGGCGGCGGCGCAAGGGAGAATGATGAGGGTGCGCCCGGTAGGGCATCCGTGGCGGCGGCGTAGGAGGAACCCACATCAAGGGCAATCCATTTTTTTGGGGTGAAGAGCCAGGGAGGGGATTGTGATACGTGATCACGTGAGGGCGTGGGTTCGACGGTTGTGTTTTTTTCCTAGTGCGGGATCGAAGGAGCTAAGTATGGAAGGGGATCGGTGGGAGAAATAAATCAGAGAGGGAGGTGATTGTGCGGTGAGGCCACGACGTACCATCGTAGGTGAATTGGATGACCGGTATTCATCAACTCAGTAGAGATCTGTTTGGAAGGTGATCTCATGTATATGGTATTATTTCTGAATTCTTAATTACCAAATATTTACATGATTGAATTGAATCGACACCTGCCAAAGCAAGCACGAATAAATGGAAGGAGGATCGGACGCGATTCGGTTTTAAGTGCAAAGAAGAAAAAATTAACGTGGGAGGGGTGGTGGGAGGTGAGACGAAAATAAACCAGACGAAAATAAACCGGACGAAAATAAACCGGGATACCATCCTACCAACTCCTCCATTAGGAGTAGAGATTAACATTTATCCAGATGCTATCAAGTTACAATCTTTAATTTCCAGTCTACCACGATAGAGTGATATTACCACTCACACTCACTTTCTGTAGCGAGTGTATAGCATGGACATACAGCTTATATTGGAAATAGACCATAAACTGATAGTGAATATGTTGTCCTGCAGTACAAAGCCCTACATAAATGGTAATCAAACATTACAAAGAGGTCAGAGTTTGCTGATTGCTCCCGGGTCAAAAATAAATAAATGTTATAGCAGCACATTAGGCTAATCATCATATATGATTAAATTGCCTCCAATTATGAGAACCTCTATTTCGAATCACTAGCATCCTTGTCCGCGTCAAGCACGATGGGGAACAACATGTTGGCGACATCGCAAGTATCTAGCGACATACACAAGCGAAAACTACTACTGATGTTTCTACTGAATGAACACCAATGTCAACCAAATAGATGTGCAAAATTTGTGGAGAGACACCACTAAAGTAAACAGTCAGATGCTCACCTTGCTGCTGCGGGCTAACATAGCTTGAGAAGGTAGTGGATTCGGGATTGGGAGAGGACGTCGGGGGAGGACAATTGTCTGAGACGTTAGAAATCTGCGCCACCATGGGTCTCCTCTTCCTCCTTTTCATCCCATCCCGATCGCCCATCCCAATACTGGCTGGTAGACATGGCCAGCCACTGGGCTCCTCTTCCTTGCCGACCCTTCCCCTCACACGTCCTCCCTCCATGCTTGAAGGATGGCGACACGCCCCGACCTTGATCGATGCAGAGGGGGTTAACGGCGAAGATCTGGAGGGGAGGCAGCAGCGCGTGGGAAGGCCGTGGCCGTCGTGCCACTGGTAGAGATCACGGGGGCGGTGGCGGAAGTGAGATTGGTGAGGGTGCGCCCGGTAGGGTGTCCGTGGCGGCGGCGTAGGAGGAGCCCACATCAGGGGCAATCCATTTTTTTGGGGTGAGGAGCCAGGGAGGGGATTGTGATACGTGATCACGTGAGGGCGTGGGTTCGACGGTTGTGTTTTTTTCCTAGTGCGGGATCAAAGGAGCTAAGTATGGAAGGGGATCGGTGGGAGAAATAAATCGGAGAGGGAGATGATTGTGCGGTGAGGCCACGACGTACCATCGTAGGTGAATTGGATGACCGGTATGCATCAACTCAGTAGAGATCTGTTTGGAAGGTGATCTCATGTATATGGTATTATTTCTGAATTCTTAATTACCAAATATTTACATGATTGAATTGAATCAACACCTGCCAAAGCAAGCACGAATAAATGGAAGGAGGATAGGAAGCGATTCGGTTTTAAGTGCGAAGAACAAAAATTAAAGTGGGAGGGGTGGTGGGAGGTGAGACGAAAATAAACGAGACGAAAATAAACCAGACGAAAATAAACCAGACGAAAATAAACCGGGATACCATCCTACCAACTCCTCCATTAGGAGTAGAGATTTCTATCTTATGTTCTCCGCTAATAGGAACTTTGGAGTGATTCTTTGTCACACGCTGAGGGATTGTTATATGATCCAATTATGTTAGCACTGTTGAGAGATTGCACTAGTGAAAGTATGAACCCTAGACCTTGTTTTCAAGCATTGCAATACCGTTTGTGCTCACTTTTATCGTTTGCTACCTTGCTGTTTTTATTTATTCAGATTATAAAAATATATTTCTACTATCCATACTACACTTGTATCACCATCTCTTCGCGGAACTAGTGCACCTATACAAATTGCCATTGTATTGGGTGTGTTGGGGACACAAGAGATTTCTTGTATTTGATTGCAGGGTTGTTTGAGAGAGACCATCTTCATCCTACGCCTCCCACGGATTGATAAACCTTAGGTCATCCACTTGAGGGAAATTTGCTACTGTCTTACAAAACTCTGCACTTGGAGGCCCAACAACGTCTACAAGAATAAAAGTTGCGTAGTAGATATCAGTATTTTTTATATATTCTGAAATAATTCTCCGTAAATTTTCAGGTCCATCCGAGAAATTTTATTTCTGCACAAAAATAACACCATGGCAATTCTGCTGAAAACAGCGTCAGTCCGGGTTAGTTCCATTCAAATCATGCAAATTAGAGTTCAAAACCAGAGCAAAAGTGTTTGGAAAAGTAGATACGTTTGGGACGTATCAACTCCCCCAACCTTAACTCATTGCTTGTCCTCAAGCAATTCAGTTGACAAACTGAAAGTGACAAACAAAAACTTTTACAAACTCTTTTGTTCTTGTTGTCTGTATATATACTTAACTAGCATCCAAGTTTTCAGCAAAGATTATGAACTAACCATATGAATGATAACACTTAGGTCTCACATTTACTCATGGCAATAACATAACCAACTAGCGAGCAATAATAAGATATCTCGGATGCCAACACTTTGTCAAAACAATCATGATATAATATGATAACATGGTATCTTGCTAGCCCTTTCTGAGACCGCAAAACATAAATGTAGAGCACCAATGAGATTCAAGCAACGACTAAACATTGTAATTCAGGGTAAAGGATATCCAGTCATGGTCACACCCAACATTAACTATACTCAATGCATAAAAATGACAATAGTGCTCTCCAACTGGTGCTTAAATGAGAGGGTGATGACTCAACAATAAAAGTAAAATGACATAAAAGTAAATGGATAGGCCCTTCGCAGAGGGAAGCATGGATTTGCAGCGGTGCCAGAGCTCAAAGCTTAAAACAGAGATGAAAATAATTTTGGGGGGTATGCTTTTCCTGTCAACGTCACGACCGAGAGTTTTCAATATCTTCCATGCTAAACACATTATAGGCGGTTCCCAAGCGGAAAGGTAAAGTTTACTCCCCCTCCACCATACCAACACAAGCCATAGCTAGCCGAATTCACGGGTGCCCTCCATACCAACAACTTTCCGGGGGAGTTTGTTTGCATTATATAATTTCGATTTGAGCATAGGACTGGGCATCCCGATTATCAGCCTCTCTCGTGCAATGACAAGTGAATAAACACTCATCTGAGAATAAACCGCTTAGCATGGAAAATACTGACCGCCCCCTGTCGCTCCATGAGTGGTACGGGCACACAAAACAGATGTTCGTTTGAATGTTTAGAGGTGGCACATGCAAATTTACTTGGAACGGCAGAGTAATACCGCATATAGGTAGATATAGTGGACTCATCTGGAACAACTTTGGTTTAAGGATTTGGATGCACAAGCAGTATTCCCGCTTAGTACAGGCGAAGGCTAGCAAATAGATTGAGAAGCGACCAGCTAGAGAGCGAAAACGGTCATAGACATGCATTGCGAATAATTAACATTGAACACGAGCGTGAGTAGGATATCAACACCCTGAACATAAATATCATGGAGGCTATGTTGGTTTTGATTCAACTACATGTATGAACATGTGCCAAGTCAAGCCACTCGAATTACTCAGAGGAGGATACCATGCTAACATACTACATCACAACCATTTTAATGCATGTTAACACTCAAGATAAATCATTATCCACTCCTAGCTATTTAAGCATGGCATGAGCAACTATAATCTCTAATTGTCATCACAAACATGTTTACTCATAATACTGCTGAATCATGAATGCTGAGCTAAACATATTTACAATGATAAAAACAAGAAGAGTTCATACCAGCTTTTCTTCACCGTAATCACTTCATCAAATATCGTCATTATTGCCTTTCACTTACACGACCGAATGATGTGATAATAATAATAATGGTGCAAGGGTGCTGTGGACTAAGCTGGAATCTGGAAACATTTATTTAAAGGAGAAGACAAAGTAATAGTGGCTCTTTGTTAGATCAACAATAAAGCATATGAGAGCCACTCAGCATTTTCATCGTGGTCTTCTCCTCCCGACGACTCAACGAAAAGAAAAGAAATTTAGAGAAACACACTGAAATGTTTTTGGAGTTTTTGGTTTTTTTTCTGAAGAAAGCAAATTAACGAAGGAAAACGAAAAACGAGAAAAACTATTTACACGGGAAAGCTCCCAACAAGTAAAAGAAGAAACGAGAAATCTTTTTGGGTTTTCTTTTACTTCTACGAATTAACTAAACAGGAAAGAAACTACAACTATTTTTTTTGGATTTTTGAAAGTTTTTCAAACACACAAGAAGAAAGTGAAAATAAAACTAACATGGATATACAAATGAAAAAGGATGAACACCGACAACTGGAATGAGTGTGTGAACATGAATATAATGTCGGTGAGAAATACGTACTCCCCCAAGCTTAGGCTTTTGGCCTAAGTTGGTCTAGGGCCATGGGTCGAAATCAGCACCTCCTGGATAGTACTGAGGCTGCTGAGGATCCCACTGGTAAACAGCCTCCTGAGGCTCCCACTGATAGATGGGCTCCAGGTACGGCTCTGGCTCAGGTGCTGGCTCTGGTGCTTGGGGCTGGCCCAAGCCCCAATAAGCATAAATGTCCTCAGGCATGATGATATATTTGCCCCTGTGAATATCAAACAAAGTAGGTGCAGGTAAAGTAATAATCTCACGAGTACCCTGACTGAACACCAAGTTATATCTAAAACGCACGTCTCCAGAATTAATAAAGTTATGCCCAACCATACTATCGTAATCAAGATGCATAGTGGGTAAAAGCCTCTCTTCCCTCTCGTCGTGTCTAATAGGAATCTCAAAATGTTTAGCGAGACGGGAAGCATAAATACCACCATAAATAGCGCCCTTCGAACGGTTGGTGTGCAACCGCCGGGCAACCATAGTGCCCAAACTGAAAGTCCTATTTGCGTAAAGAGCATGGTGCAAAATAGCAAGGTCAGGTGAGCTGAGCGTGCCACTCTCCCATCGACCAGTCAAACACCTCCCAGTAAATAATGAATAATAGCGCAAGACGGGGAAATGCAAACTAGCAACCCTAGCCTCAGAAACTCCCCTCGACTCCCCTACGGTAACCTCAGAGATGAACTCCGAGACATCCTTGGGGTGTGGCTCTACTGGGCTGCCCTCATTAGGAAGTTTGCATACCTCGCAAAAATCCTCAAGTGTCATCTCTTTGAGAATATCATATAAGTTAAATGACATTGTGGGTGTATCTCTCCTAGCATGAAAATAAAAGCTTTGCATGAAAGTATTAGTGAGGAGAAGATACTGGTCACACTTATCTTCGAGGAACGGAATAATGCCGGCATTGTTCGCCAAATGATAGAAATCGTCGAAAATCTCCGCATCCCTCAAGAACGTGTTGCATGGCCATTCGCACGGCCGCACCTCGGCCGCACGAGGAAGATGATACTTGGGCTTAGGAGCCTCCTTGTGGTTCCTGCTCAAAGAACCCCTCAACCTCCACTTGAGCATTTTCTTTTTCTGAAATTTTTAGTGACTTAAAATAAAAGTGAACGAAACTCAACAAAATTGATAGCAACTACTCCCACAAGTATCTAGAGGCTATATCATGCATCAAAACTACTTTGGACCATACAAATTCAACATGCAAGCTCATAAACATGGTCACCACAGCAGCAAAAATTTGCAAAGTATAAAGCACTAGAATAAAAACTAATTGGAGCATTGGAGGAGTAATTCCTCAAAACAGTTTTGGAAATGGAGTAATTCCTCAAAACAGTTTTGGAAATGGAGTTCCGAGCAAGGAGATCGAAAATCACAACAATATGAGCAAGAACACGGGCTTGGGAGCAAGTTTGATTTTTTCTGGAGGAAGAAGAAGGAGATGGGTGGCTGGCATAAGTGAGTGGGTCCCTGTGGGACCCACAAGCCTGTTGGGCATGCCTAGGGGGGTGGGCGCACCCTGTGAGCTTGTGGCTCATAGGTGCACCCCCCTGGGGTGTGTTCAGTGCCAAAAATTCTTAAATATTCTGGAAAAATTCATACTAAATTTTCATGGCATTCTGAGAACTTTTTATTTTTGGGCCATTTTTTATTGCAGGAATAATTCAGAAAACAGGATAATCATGGCATTTTATTATATTCTACTAAAAATAACAGAGAGCAAAAGGTGGGTATAGAAAGTTGTGCTTACTAAATTCATCAACCACATGCCCCTCAAAAAGAATCCATTAATAAGGTTGATCAAGTCGTATTAACAAACTGTTTCCGAATGGCATGAAACCAAAGAATCTTCGTATAACACTAAGTTACCTCAATGGGGATATGCATCTCCCCAACAATAAGAATTTCATACTTCTTTTTGACCGTTGGAAGAGAAAATTTGAAACCTCCAATAGTGATCGTCGAAACTTTTTCAATACAATTGATACCATTCACCGAACTTTGTTTCTTCGAGAAATAAACCGTATGCTCATTACCATTGACATGAAAAGTAACCTTGCTTTTATTGCAATCAATAACAGCCCTTGCAGTATTCAAAAAGGGTCTTCCAAGGATAATCGACATGTTGTCGTCCTCGGGCATTTCAAGTATAACAAAGTCTGTCAAGATAGTAACATTTGCAACTACAACGGGAACATCCTCGCAAATCCCAATAGGTATGGCAGTTGATTTATCAGCCATTTGCAAAGATATTTTAGTAGGTGTGAGCTTATTCAAATCAAGTCTTCTATATAAAGAGAAAGGCATAACACTAACACCGGCTCCCAAATCACATAAAGCAGTTTTGACATAACTTCTTTTAATGGAGCATGGTATAGTAGGTATTCCTGGATCTCCTAACTTTTTGGGTACTCCACCCTTAAAAGAATAATTTGCAAGCATGGTGGAAATTTTAGCTTCAGGTATCTTTCTTTTATTAGTGACAATATCTTTCATGTATTTAGCATAGGGAGACATTTTCAACATATCAATCAAGCGAGTGCGCAAAAAGACAGGTCTAAGCATTTCAACAAAGCGCTCAAAATCTTCCTCATCCTTATTTTTAGATGGTTTAGTAGGGAAAGGCATAGGTTTTTGAACCCATGGTTCTCTTTCTTTCCCATGTTTTCTAGCAACAAAGTCTCTTTTATCATATCTTTTATTCTTAGGAGGTGGGTTATCAAGATCGACAGCAGGTTCTATTTCTACATCATTATCTGGTTGAGCATCAACATGAATATCATCATTATCATTATCATTATTATTATCATTATCACTAGGTGTATGTTCATTACCAGATTGTGTCTTAGCATCAGAAATAGAAACATCATTTTGGTTCTCAGGAGGTTTTTCTATCTCAGGTTCACTAGAAGCATGCAAAGTCCTATCATTTTTCTTTTTCTTTTTCTTCTTAGATGGACTAGGTGCATCAATATTATTTCTTTGAGAATCTTGTTCAATTCTTTTAGGATGATCTTCAGGATATAGAGGATCCGGAGTCATTCTACCCCCTGTAGTAACAACTCTAACAACATGATCATTCATTTTATTGTTCATCTCATCAAGCAAATCATTTTGTGACTTAGCAATTTGTTCTAACTGAGTCTGGACCATAGAAGTATGTTTACTCAAGCACTTAACATCATTAGCAGTTCTAAACATCAAATCACTCAAGCGTTTAATCATGATGGCATTCTGTTTTAGTTGATTGCTAACATATATATTAAAGTGTTCCTGTTTAATGATGTAATTATCAAATTCATACAGGCATTGACTAGCAAATTTATTATACGGAATATCACCTTCATCGAATCTAGTGAGAGAATTTACCTCCACTACCTGTATCGGGATGTCGAGCCCATGTATTTCTTCAATAGGTGGTAAATTCTTAACATCTTCAGTTTTAATACCTTTTTCCTTCATAGATTTCTTAGCTTCTTGCATATCTTCTAGACTGAGGAATAGAATACCTCTTTTCTTCGGGGTTGGCTTAGGTGGTGGTTCAGGAAGTGTCCAATCATCGGCATTTCTCAATATATTATTCAATAGTTCTTCAGCCTGTTCAACAGTTCGTTCCCTGAAAACACAACTAGCGCAACTATCTAGGTAGTCCCTAGAAGAATCGGTTAGTCCATTATAGAAGATATCAAGTATTTCATTTTTCTTAAGAGGATGATCAGGCAAAGCATTAAGTAGTTGGAGAAGCCTCCCCCAAGCTTGAGGGAGATTCTCTTCTTCAATTTGCACAAAGTTAAATATTTCCTGTAAAGCAGCTTGTTTCTTATGAGCAGGATTTTTTTTCCAGAGAAGTAATATATCATATCCTGGGGACTACGCACACAACCAGGAGCAAGAGCATTAAACCATTTCTTAGCATCACCCTTTAATGAGAAAGGAAACAACTTAAGAATATAGTAGTAACGAATTTTTTCCTCATGAGCAAATAGGGTGGCAATATCATTCAACTTAGTAAGGTGTGCCACAACAGTTTCAGTTTCATAACCATGAAAAGGATCAGATTCAACCAAAGTAATTAACTCAGGATCGACAGAGAATTCATAATCCTTATCGGTAACAGATATGGGAGAGGTAGCAAACTTAGGATCATATTTCATTCTCTCCCTCATAGATTTTTTTTTCAATTCAGCAAGCAATTTTCTAACCTCATCTCTATCATTACAAGCAAGAATTGCCCTAGCTGTCTCCCTATCAAAAACATAACCATCAGATGTCTCAAGCATTTCAACTCTAGTAGGAGAGCTAGGCAAAATAGGTGAATCATAATTTTCAAGAGTTTCAACATTTCCAATTCCTTTAGCTTTAGCAATTTGTTCATCAAGAAATTCACCAAGTGGCACAGTATTATCAAGCATAGTACTAGCATCATCATTAGTTTTATTTATAGCAGAAATAGTATCATCAATAACTTGCGACATATCAGAGTGAATAACGGGTGGCGGTGTCGCAAACCTACTCAAAACAGAAGGTGAATCAAGTGCAGAGTGTGATGGCAGTTCCTTACCTCCTCTAGTCATAGAGGGGACGATCTTAGTCTTAGCGTCTTTCAAATTCTTCATAGTGATCAACAGATATAAATCCCAAGTGACTCAACAGATAGAGCTATGCTCCCCGGCAACGGCGCCAGAAAAATGTCTTGATAACCCACAAGTATAGGGGATCGCAACAGTTTTCGCGGGTAGTATTTCACCCAGATTTATTGATTCGACACAAGGGGAGCCAAAGAATATTTGCGAGTATTAGCAGTTGAGTTGTCAATTCAACCACACCTGAAGAACTAAATATCTGCAGCAAAGTGTTTAGTAGCACAGTAGTATGATAGTTTCAATAGCAATAGTAACAGTAGCAATAGTAACAGAGACAGTAACAGTAGCAGTTTTGTAGTGATTGTAACAGCAACAACAACGAAAGTAACTTAGCAAAGATCAATATGCGAAAAACGTAGGCATTGGATTGGTGATGGATAATTATGTTGAATGACATTCATCATGTAACAGTCACAACCTAGGGCAATACACAATAGCTCCAATTCATCAATGTAATGTAGGCATGTATTTCGTATATAGTCATACATGCTTATAATAAGAACTTGCATGACATCTTTTGTCCTACCCTCCCGTGGCAGCGGGGTCCATAAGGAAATCTAAGGGATATTAAGGCCTCCTTTTAATAGAGAACCGGAACAAAGCATTAGCACATAGTGAATACATGAACTCCTCAAACTACGGCAATCACCGGAAAGAATACCAATTATTGTCACATTGGGGTATGCGGATCATAACACGTAATAGGTGCGTATAACTTGCAAGATAGGATCAAGAACTCAAATATATTCATGAAAACATAAAGGTTCAGATCTGAAATCATGGCACTCGGACCCTAGTGACAAGCATTAAGCATAGCAAAGTCATAGCAACATCAATCTCAGAACATAGTGGATACCAGGGATCAAAGCCCTAACAAATTGACTCGATTACATGGTAAATCTCATCCAACCCATCACCGTCCAGTAAGCCTATGAAGAAATTACTCACGTACGGCGGTGAGCATCATGAAATTGGTGATGGAGGATGATTGATGATGACGACAGCGTCGAATCCCCCTCTCTGGAGCCCCGAACGGACTCCAGATCAGCCCTCCCGATGAAGAACAGGAGGTGGCGGCGGCTCCGTATTGTAAAACGCGATGATTCTTTCTCTCCGATTTTTCTCCCCATGAATAGGTACTTATAGCGTTGGAATTAGGGTAAACGGAGTTGGCAGGGGGCCACAAGCCTGCCAGGCGCGCCCTGGGGGGGGGGGTGGCCGCGCCCCAGGCTTGTGGCGCCTGGTGGGCCCCCCTCTGGTAAATCTCTTCGCCAGTATTTTTTATATATTCTGAAATAATTCTCCGTAAATTTTCAGGTCCATCCGAGAACTTTTATTTCTGCACAAAAATAACACCATGGCAATTCTGCTGAAAACAACGTCAGTCCGGGTTAGTTCCATTCAAATCATGCAAATTAGAGTCCAAAACCAGAGCAAAAGTGTTTGGAAAAGTAGATACGTTTGGGACGTATCACCCACACACCACCATCATCATGCATAGAGAACGCAAAAGCGAAGACGACGAAGACGACCACATAGCTTAATCAGAGGTATCTCGTGGAGTAACCCGCGGGAGTAATTAACCGGGAGCCTTCCGAGGCCCGGGGAACCAGAGACCGCAATCGCTACAGTCAGGCTGGCCGCGCTAGTAGGCCACGGAGCGCATATGTAAAGGGAACTTGTAATTTTGTTCCTCCGATGAGAGATTAATAAAGTGCATGTTTCGTGTACTTAGTACACTGGCATGCCCGCAATTTCTTTTCCCCGACGCATGAGAGAAATCAAACTCCCCCTCTTCCTTTCTCACAGAGTGCTTATTAGATTTTTCTCGCGTCAAACAAGAGTTTATTCCTATGAAGCTTAAATGTGTTCAAAATAGGGTAGCAGATCCACTAGCATCGTCATAGAATGTAGCACTGTTGTATGTTGTATGGCTATATAGAGGACCACTGTGTATTGAGGAGCTTCTGCCTTTCGATTGTAACCCTATTACCTTGGAATAAATTTATTTCAACCCACCTTTTCTTTCCCCTCTCGCAAGGCGACTAGGGAAAGCCTTCATCCCCTCGATCTCCGCCGACGAGCCCGTGAGTTCGCCTCCCCTCCGCCTGTCGCTCTGGTGGCCGGTGGCAGGGAGGGGATTTCTGGTGCCTCGACTCCGGCTAATAGATAGGTAGGGTTTTAGTCCTCGTGGGGGCGGCGTTTGGACGGATGGCGGCGCTTCTTCGAGCCAGTCTTCAGGGCTTCGATCCTCCTCAAGTTCGTTCGTTGGGACGGATTAGATGGAGCTCCAGCGTGGATTCCTGCCAGCTCCTCGGGGCGGCGAGGTTAGGGTTTCTCGGGGTGCGTACGCAACGGCGATATTTGGTGTCAAATTCTTCAAATCGATTTAAGGATTCAACGCCAACGACTGCGGCTCTGGGACGCTGGTCCTTAGGGCACGTGCACGAAGACTTCCCGGCTGTCATCGACAAGGTCAGGGCGGCTCCGGTATGGGAGCGGCGACAGCGGCGCGTCTGCGGCTCGTTCTGGCGGCGACAATGGTCGTTTGGTGGTCCATGGACCTCGATGTAATTTTTATTATGTTTGAGGTGTTTTGTATTTCCGGTGAATTTTTATAATAGATCTGACATTTTCGTAAAAAGTAATAATATTATTTCAACCCGAAAAAAATAAAAAAAAGCTCTAAGTCGGAAGAAAAATGTTTATCATCGCACACCGTGTGTGGGGGTGGTGGGGGATAGGTAGCGCGCTTCAACCGCAGGACCGCACGGTGAGGCTGGTTTGAGAGTTCCGCATCTCCTCCGTCTCTGCCGCGCGCTACGCTGCCGTATAAATAGGTAGGGGGCGTTTCTTAAAAAAAGCCAGGCCCGAAACGCCGCTAACGTATTTCTTAGATCTCTGTTCCATCCCACGCACGCCCGCCCACGACACAAGAGAGTGGTGGTGACTGGTGAGGAGGAGGAGGAGGAGGACGCGCCACCCCGCTTCCTTCCTTTATTTAGCCAGCCTCGCCTCCGCATTTCCCTGCCACCTCCATCCATCCCCCCATCTGTCCATCCCTCGCGCCCGCCGTCCCACCGGGATCGTTCCAAGGTATGCATCTCTCGTCGATTCTCGGGCTTCTAAGGTTTAGTTTCCTTGTGATTTGATGATCCCACTATTGTGTGTGTGTGGCTCCGGCCGCCGGCGTGTCGTATTTCGGGTGGGATTAAAGGTCCCCACCATTGTGTCACTACGTTTCGGGGTTGGGATCGTGGTTTGTTTCATCCACCCATCGTCAGGACGGCCAACGTCTGATATAGGTCAGTTGTCGTCGATGATCGGGTTGGCCCATCGGAAATTGATCACTGCGTCTCCGATCGCCTAGATATATATTTCAATGCGATTCCCACACATGGTCGTTGGTTCTGCGCATGCATGCCTAGGTTCAGGTTGCATCTTATCTTCTCATCAGACTTGCAGTTTTTGGTCGGAGCAAGAAATCCTACACTCCCTGCCTCGTGATTTGTCATGGCTGCTCTTCTCTTATTTACTACACTATCGATTCCTTTCTCCCAGCTCGTTCGAATCTTATTAATTTCATTCAAATCCATGTCTAGGATATAGAGTAACTATAGTTTTTTTTAACATATATATGCGCTAACTGTTTCTCTGGTTCCTTTCTCAGTATACAAGTTCCAGGTGTTGTGTGGTGGAGTCTCCTTTAAGGTTGCTTCTAAATGTCAAGTGCGAAACAGGTGCTTGATCCTGCATTTCAAGAAGCTGGCAAAAAACCGTATCCTTTTCATTTCTTCAAATAGGCCCTGTTGCTTTGCTTTCGCCCAATACTTCCCTTGTCTCTCTATGTTGCATGCCCCTTAACAACACTACAGTGGGACAGAAATATGGCGGATTGAAGATTTTAAGCCAGTTCCTTTGCCAAAGTCAGATTATGGTAAATTCTACTGTGGAGATTCATATATTGTTCTGCAGGTGATTGTTTCTTCTTTCAGAGGAATCTTTCTGAATTCCTATTTCTTCTCACCAAGAATACCCTTTTTAATACTGGTTTTCATCTTGCTGCTAGACGACTTGTAACAGGGGCGGTGCTTACCTCTTTGACATTCACTTCTGGATTGGGAAAGATTCTAGTCAAGTACATCTTCTATAATACCACAACCTTTTCTGTACCGAGCACAATGGCATTTCCCTCTAGCTCAGTCCTCATCCTCACTTGATATCTTGTCATACAGGATGAAGCTGGCACTTCAGCAATCAAGACAGTTGAACTTGATTCCATGCTTGGGGGTCGTGCAGTCCAGCACAGGGAACCCCAAGGCTACGAATCTGATAAGTTCCTATCATACTTCAAGCCATGCATTATACCCATGGAGGGAGGTTTTGCTTCTGGGTTTAGAAAGCCAGAGGAGGACAAATTTGAAACACGGCTGTATATTTGCAAAGGAAAGAGAGCTATCAGAGTTAAAGAGGTGTAATACATTTCCTTTCTTCCGGTGCTTTCAAAAATACATATCAAGAACTAATCCTCCAGTGTCTTGTTTATTCAGGTTCCATTTGCTCGTTCCTCATTAAACCACGACGATGTCTTTATCTTGGATACTGAAAAGAAAATATATCAATTCAATGGTGCTAACTCCAATATTCAAGAAAGAGCCAAAGCACTGGAAGTGATCCAACATTTAAAGGACAAGTACCATGAAGGAGTGTGTGATGTTGCAATTGTTGGTGAGATGACCAACATTTTAACTAAATACGTGTGACATAGTGAAGCAAGTAAACGCATTTACTTATAGTTGCTTTTTGTAATAGATGATGGAAAATTGCAAGCAGAATCAGATTCAGGTGAATTCTGGGTCGTTTTTGGTGGTTTTGCACCAATAGGGAAGAAAGCTCTAAGTGATGATGATGTTATTCTCGAAACTACACCAACAAAGCTTTACAGGTACCTGTACAAGGATATTTTTTTTTGAAATAATTGTAAAAGGATTGCAACATCAAACTAACCAACAATTAGATACTCATCAATTTTGAACTTATGCAATGTTATAGTGAATTACATATTTGTACCTACAAAAGGCAGTTACACCTATTGGAGAGTCAGAAGTGGGGGCTGTGAGATGTGAGTCAGTAGGTTGAGAAGATGGAGACTTCGTACCTCTCTTCGTAAAATAGAAACTTCACATATAGAAGTTTATGGTTAAAGAGTGTAGACATTGAAATAGCTCGACTCTATGCTGAAACTAAAATCCTTTGGACGGCGTTTGGATATCTCTCATTACCATTTCTTAGATTAGCTGCTCTTTCTATAAGTTTCTGCAGTTTCCTGTTAGTCAAGTAATATCTACTGAGTGGGCAGCAGACTTCTAGTTGACCCGTAAAGCTTAATACTCCCTCCGTCCCATAATATAAGATGTTATTACAACCAATATGCGAGGGAGTACTATATATGGAGTATATCGGTTGTAATAACATCTTATATTATGGGATGGAGGGAGTACTATATATGTAGGTCTGCTTGCCCCATTGTACGCTAGATTTATTTTACAAGTTTTCAGTGTCTCAACTTTGTATTCATTCCTTGAACTGTCTTCACACATGTCAACTGTTATGTTTGCAGTGTCAATAATGGTAAACTGACGTTAGAAGATACCGTTTTGACAAAATCAATTCTTGAGAACACTAAATGCTTTTTACTTGACTGCGGGTCCGAGTTATATGTATGGGTTGGTCGAGTAACACAAGTGGATGATAGGAAAGCTGCAAGTGTGGCGGTTGAGGTAAACCCACAGGACATCCTTTTGAGCTTGTTATCTTGTTCAAATAAGTCATCCCATCTATATTTTTTATTTGCAGGAATTCATTGTTAAGCAAAATAGGCCAAAGACAACAAGAGTAACTCAAGTAATTCAAGGTTATGAGGACCATACGTTCAAGTCCAAATTTGATTCATGGCCTGTAACTAACGCGGCAGGAGCCAGCGGGGAGGATGGCCGAGGAAAAGTTGCAGGTAGTTTTTTTTATTGTACATTGGGATATTAAAAAGTTCCTCTTTTGATTGGTGTTGATAATACTTTGTTCTCCTCTAGCGATGTTGAAGAAAAAAGGTGATGTCAAGGGAGCCTCAAAAAACAGCCCTGCAGTAAATGAGGAAATTCCTCCTTTGCTAGAAGGCAGTGGAAAGCTTGAGGTTTTGCTTATCATGCATCATAATTTACATATTATTTTAATAACCACAACTGGAAACAGGAAAGTGCCATAAAAACATTATGCACATATTTCAGGTATGGTGTGTTGATGGCAGTGCTAAGACTGCTCTTCCGAAGGAAGATCTTGGAAAATTTCATAGCGGGGATTGTTATATTGTTCTCTACACATATCATTTGGGTGACAAAAGAGAAGAATTCTATCTAACTTACTGGATTGGGAAGAATAGTATACTGGTAATTGGGTTTTCACCGTTCTCAAATGTTTTATATACAGTACCTTACTATTGGTTATATTTGCTTTCTCGTCTTTTTTTTTCGAAATCGCCCCATATTTTTGTGCCTTTTCTTACTTTGCGTGTGATCACCACATCATTGTGATGATAAATTTGATTTTATGTATTGCACATTTTCTTCTTGACCTTTCTGTTATTTTTAATGAATTCTTATTCTTCTCAGCACAATTAGTTATTTCTATGTCATGTTTGTTATTAATCCCCACCCCATAACTTACTCTGTGATTTATTTCTAACAGGAAGATCAGCATACGGCTCTTCAAATAACTAATACAATTTGGAATTCAATGAAAGGAAGACCTATTCTGGTACTGTATTTATGTCGTGATAATTTGCACAATATATCCAGAAAGGAGTTTGACATGTCTTGTATTTGGTATTGCAGGGTCGTATTTATCAAGGGAAGGAGCCTCCACAGTTTATTGCTCTTTTCCAGCCCATGGTTATTCTTAAGGTATGGTCTCTACTTCCTACCTTACTCAAGTAATGTATACTGATTGGGTTCATAATAAGTGCTATCCTGTGAGGAGCAAACTATGGACTGATCGTTCTAAAAAAAACTATGGATTGATCTGTATAGCTGAAGATATTTACATTGTCAAGTACTCCCTCTGTAAACTTTTGTAAGACTTTTTAGATCACTAAAGTAGTGATCTAAAAAGTCCTATAAAAGTTTACAGAGGAAGTATCAGCTAAGTTTATTACTAAAATCATGCAGGGTGGAATCAGCTGCGGGTACAAGAATTCTGTACAAGAGAAGGGCTTGCCAGATGAAACATATCCTGGCACTGGTGTCGCTCTTGTTAGAATTAATGGAACCTCAATTCATAACAATAAAACACTTCAAGTCAATGCGGTATGGTCTACCTCTACCTGTGCTTATTTGATTCAAAATGATAATATTTCTTGGAAGTATGAAACTGTATTTAATGCTTATTTTTATGTTGTTAAGATGACATATCATAATAATGACTAAGAATTTAGTTAGCTTCTGAGATTCTTTTTGCTCAAATGTAGTTTCATGACTTGGCATAAATGATTCATAATAGAATATCATAATGGTGAACAGTGAAAAATTCATAGTATGGTGGTTTACCCATGCTGTTAGGAAGCAATGCTGTCAAGTAAATATAGTAGGTTAACCTGTGATTGCGCATCCATCATTTGTGCATCTATGCGTTAATATTTTGGTGAGTTTTTGTACACAATCATCGTGACGGAGAACGCTCCTTTGCGGCCAAGCGTTGAAACGTTCGATCCATAAACCTCTCCCCCGTTAATTCTATTAATTAGTGGGGCCCAGTCTGTCCTTCCATAAATCTCTGTCGCAATGAATTAAACCGGTGGGGCCCAGCGTTGCCTTCCATAAATCTCTCTGCCCCCCCCCCCCCCCCCCCCCCTGAATTCAACGGGTGGGGCCAAGTGCGTCCTTTAATTTTTCTCTCACACAGATTTGTTTAAAAGGAAAGTTGAGTTCCCGTCAAAAAATAAAAGGAATGTTGAGTTCCGTACGTTCCGGTCGGAAATCGAGCGCTGTAACGCTCGCGTGCGAAATAGCATCACCCCATCGTGACTTATGTGCCATTTTATAGTTATGATTGCTTATGAAAAAATGGATTTTATTTCGTAATCATTTGAAATGGATAATAGGGAAAACCAGTGGAAAAAACCAGAGATGGGAGGGGAAAAAATCAAAATTGGGAGGAGGGAGGGCTGACCGTACGTGGGGGTTTGGACGAAGGAAAGAAGAGTGAAACGTCAACCTTATGTTCTTTCTAGAGATTGGACTGACTTTCCGATAATAAAACTCTGTCGCCCATATTCTTTTTCTTCAGAATGACCTTTTAGCTTACTGAGCTCATTAAAAACTTACAAACATCCAGCGTCATTCTCGTTTACATATTTTTTTCCACTAATCTTAGGTAGTACGAATCAAACGTTTGCTACCTTTAATTAACTTGTCAGTAACAATTTTATAGGTGTCAACATCCTTGAGTTCCACGAATTGTTTTGTCCTGCAATCTGGAAATTCAATGTTTATATGGATTGGCAACACAAGTTCTTATGAACAACAACAGTGGGCTGCAAAAGTTGCTGAGTTCTTGAAGGTATGAGAAAAAGATACCACCTTGTTATCCCCCTTCTGTCTTTTCTAGTTAGTGCAATTTCGTGTTTACAAAAAAATAGATAAAGTGTGCTCCTATTGAGAACTTGTGAATCTGTGAAAGTGAAGCTCATGTTACATTTTCTCATTCTCATTTTTCGTTCTCATGAAATATCTTTCTAGGCCTTAGATCAAATGAGATGACATCTGTTGACTTGTATATATAGTTGTGTTTGTGTGTGGCCATGAGTCCCATATACCCTTATAAGGTCGGTATGTACGTGACTTGTACTATGATCCTTATGATATAAATGAGACACGTATTACCATGCAAAAAAAAAGCAAGGGTGAGGACTAGCCCCCGCCCCCCCCCCCCCCCCCCCCCCCCCCCACCACAAAAAAATATGTATTGTTGGAAACGTCCGCGGAACTTAAGGTGAACCTGGAGAGGAAAAATAGCATCCCGAATTTTGATTTGGACTAATCTACTAGAAGAATGATATTTTTAAGATAAAATTTAACAATGTATCAATACCAGTCTTATTTTCACCAAGTTTATCTAAGGGTAGTTCATGTTAACAACTTTACCATTTCGAGCTGTAACCGGCCAAATATGAGCAAATTTGTATGGAAATACCAAAGTGCTCTTAGCTACATTTTTCTTCATTTTATTTTAAGTGCCTTTTCATGCAATTTTCTGATATTAAAACCAAACCACTATGCATAACAGATGCACCAGTTGCTCATGTGACACTGAAGTTACAAACAAATGGAAAGGCTACACAAAATCTGTCTGTTTGATTGAAGGGAACTTGTTTCTACCTAATAAATTGCATGAAAGCAATGCAATATTTGAATTAAGATGGTTGTTTACAGTTTCTGTCATAAATTTTGTACTCCCTCCGATCCATATTACTTGTCGCTCAAACGGATGTATCTAGACGTATTTCAGTGCTAGATACATCCATTTGAGCGACAAGTAATATGGATCGGAGTGAGTAGTACTTTAAAAAAACACTGACCTCCATGATTAAAACATTGGAAAATATGAAATAGTATGAACATGATTGCTGTCACAGATAAGGCCTGTTTGGAACGCAGGAATTTTGTAGGAAACAGTTGCATCCTACAGAAGGAAACATGGCAAATCCCTGCTTCCAAACACGGCTGACTTGGTTGCCAAGGCCCTCGAATATCCTGTTCTGACTACAGAACGTTTGATATTTCCATCAATTTCCAGCTACTTATTGCTAACTATGATTATGTGATGTGATGTGTTCCAAACCACAGCCTGGCGTTGCTGTCAAACATTGCAAGGAGGGAACCGAGAGCTCTTCTTTCTGGTCTGCTCTTGGTGGAAAACAGGATTACTCAAATAAAAATGCCACACAGGATGTTGTTAGAGAACCCCATCTCTACACATTCTCATTTAGGAATGGTCAGTTCTATTCTGAACTTAAATCCATTTTTTTTTGTCTTATTGCTACTACTTTGGGAGTTTATATTCTACAAGTACCCTAATCATCTTATGTTGTGTTGTTTTCATTGTTCATGTTGCGCCACTTATCAGGCAAGCTGGAGGTTTGTCATCTTATTCTTTGAAGCCTAAATTTCATATGCTCCAGCACTTCAGGATTGCAAATTTTGAAAAATCTTCTTTATCTGTAGGTAACTGAAGTTTACAATTTTTCACAAGATGATCTGTTGACCGAAGATGTGATGTTACTTGACACACACGCCGAAGTCTTTGTCTGGATGGGTCAGTGTGTGGACACAAAAGAGAAACAAATGGCATTTGAAATTGGCGAGGTATAATATGAAGTATTATCTTCGTTGTTTTCATCTGTATTAGTACCTTTCAATGTAGATAAATAACCACTTTTCCGCAGAAATACATAGAACATGCGGTGACCTTCGAAGGTCTTGCTCCTGACGTGCCTCTCTGTAAAGTCAGTGAAGGGAATGAACCTTGCTTCTTTAGGACATACTTCTCCTGGGATAACACAAGATCTCTGGTATGCCATTCTTATTTACCAATTGCATCTTACTTTTTTTCTTGCACTTCTAACTCTGTTCTATTCATCACCATTTATTTGGGGTTGCAGATATTTGAACGGATTACTTCAGGGGCATTGCTGCCTTCGTATATGAAAATCTTTCCTGTCTTTTAGTTTCTGTTTATTTCCACCGAGCCTAATATTGTTCCTTCGGTCCTTCCCATCAGTAGATAGGTATGAAACTTCACTGAGAGAGTACGTTTCTCGAGGTACGGAGTGATGGCTGTGTGCCTGATGCTAGTACCCTTTTTTTTTGTGAACAAGCAACACAATGTTGCCTGTCGTTTTCATTAAGGAGAGAGAGAGAGAGAGTCAATTACAAGCTATGAGTGCAAAGAACATACTCTTTGACACCCAAAGGAGAAACAACCAAAGCCACCCGCCGCAGAGAACTAAGCTACTCCTCTCCAAAACCTGCCTCCTTCCGCCTAGCTAGCGCCCACTAATTGTGCTAGTCTACAACTCTCTGCACCGGCGACGCCTTGCCGTCAAACCAACCCAATCTCGAGAAGTCGCTTTGGAGGTACCAGAATTATCCAGACTTTATCATGGTTCTGTGGAATATTTGCTCCTCCTATCAAGTCCGTTGGCATTCCTGTTCTGGTACTGTCCAAAATATATATCTCTGGGAGCTGGATTATTTAGATTTTAGGGGTTTACAATCACAACTTTCTAAACTAACCCAATCAATTCTATACCTGTAAGTTTAAGTTAACCCTGAAAATTCAGTAGGAGGATTTTTGAAGTGATTCTATACCTGTAAGTTTAAGTTAACCCTGAAAACTCAGTAGGAGGATTGTTGAAGTGATAGAACTACCCTACACCCTTTTCACTGTTCTTTTCATTTCTTTTATCTCGCCTCCATAATTTGCTGCCTGCCAGTTGATATTGCTGTGGTAAATGCCAGCATTGCTATTTCTCCTTGATCTCTTACACTGGCCTATGCTGTCACATTTGGTCGTACCACTTTTCCTTTCTCACACTTGTTTTAGGATGTTTTATAATAAACTTCACCCTTGAAACAGATTCATGGGAATTCATTTCAGAAGAAACTTTCACTTCTTTTTGGAATGCGTTCAGAGGTAAGTTGCATTTCTTTTTCTCTTGAAGTCTTTGATGGATTGTTTATTATATCATGGAAATGTAAAGCCAATTTCAGTTTGGTAAAGTAGTTAATAATTGTTTGCAGAGCGGGCCTAAGGGCTCAGGTGATGGTGGACCAACTCAAAGGGCATCAGCACTGGCCGCACTTTCATCCGCTTTTAATCCATCTTCCCAAGATAAACAGGTAATTTAAGCATTTCTTAGCCAATTATTATTAACTAACTAATTAATAAAATGCACATCTGACAAGTCAACTAATGTTGTGATCTTGTTTAGTCTACTGATAGGCCTCAAAGCTCTGGTGATGGTGGACCTACTCAGCGTGCTTCGGCATTGGCTGCATTATCATCTCAACTCAATCCGTCAGGGAAACCCAAAAGCCCACAATCACAATCTCGTGCAGGTCAAGGTTCTCAGAAAGCAGCTGCTGTTTCAGCATTGTCTAATGTTTTAGCTGCCGAAAGTCCCCGCACTGGTAGGCGGAGATTTGTGTTTACGTTCTTGTTTCTTCTTCATCTTGATTGATACTCCCTCCATAAAGAAATATAAGAGCATTTAGATCACTAAAGTACCAAATACAGTACGTAGGTATTAACAACTTGAGCTGATTAACAGATGCAGAGGGTGAAGCAGCGGGGTCCTCAGAATTTGATATGGTGGATGAGGGGGAGCGAACTGAGCCTGACGTATCACGGGAAGAGACTGCCAACGAGAATGGTGGTGAAACAGTCTTCAGCTATGACCGTCTGATATCAAAGTCTACCGACCCTGTCCGTGGGATAGATTACAAGCGCAGAGAGGTTTGCCATTTTTTCATGATATATAAAGTCGGCCATAGAAATCCAATCTGCCGGGTTTCAAAAGGCTTATTCCACTATATATGCTTTTGCAGACATATCTGTCGGACAGTGAGTTCCAGACTGTATTTGGTATGAGCAAGGAGGAGTTCTACCAGCAGCCAAGGTGGAAGCAAGAATTGCAGAAAAGAAAAGCGGATCTTTTCTGAAGCATGGCCTTCTCCGGCCGGCTGCACAAATTCCTAGTTTTCTCTTCCATTCCACGATTGTTATCACAAGCCCATGCCCAGCAGTCTTTTCATGTTCCAGATGCTGCTGGTTTATCTGCTGATTTGATTTCCCCAAGTTTTATAGGGTACAGTATTATTTATTATTCATACATGATCTGCGTTACGCAACTCGAAGGGTCGTCCCTACATCAATTACTCTCAGCTTCTTCTCGTGGTTATTCTTCGTCGATGCATCAGATTTGTAACGAGGGCCCTTCTTGGCGTCGTTTCTTTTTTCATTTCTTTTTTGAGGATTTCTTGGCGTCGTCTCTGATGGTCACGCTATGTTGGCACTGAGACGTATGACACAAATTCATATCCAGACTTCTGCTTTTACTTTTGTTTTCTCTTGAAAAAAATATACTTCTGCCTTCTTAGACTTGTATTTTTTGTGTCACAACTTGGAAATTGGTCGTTGTCGAGTGTTGTTATCTTTGCCGAGCGGAAAAAACAACGTAAGCCGAGTACGGTTCTTGGTAATGCCTCGGCAGAGGCATTACGCTGCTGAGAGCCAGGTAAAGGAAACTCGATAAACAAAATAAACTCGGCTTATACTAAATATGTTGAGTTTCTTGCAGGCCGAACTCAGCAAAGTTTGTGCCATGTGGCGACAACGGCAGTTGTTGTGTACTCTGTCATGGCAGGCCGAGTTTGCCGAGCTCCCGCATTACCGCCGAGTTTGTCGAGCTCCCGCGTTACCATACTTGCCATAGTTTTCGTAGACGTTTTTTTTTTCTTTCCACCACGTGGACTGTTTTGCCAAGTTGCCGACCGTAGCCACTCGTTAGCTGATCTGACCTGAATTATTTCTTATACATACCGATCCGCCGCCGCCTCCTCCTCCTCACCGTAATTGCGCCGCCCACACCTGCCCACACCCTGACAGCTTCTCCTCCGGCCGTCTCCCCTGGCCGCTCCTCTCCTCCCGGCGGCGCACTCTAGCAGAATCCCCATGCACGGCCCGGACAACCTCCTCCATATCGGCTTTCACCCACCAACGGCTGACAACAAACCGAGGTGATGAGCTTGATCTCTTGAGCCACATATACACTTCACCATTTTCTTTATTTAGATAAAAATATGAAATGTTTAGTGGTTAATTGTTTATAGTTAGTAATTGTTATAACATTGTTAGTTGCTAGCTATTTAGCTAGGTTAGTATGGGTTGGATGATATGAATGTTGAAGTGTACGTGGATTGCCTAGTCACTTTCATTAGTTCAGATTTTTGGTTGCGTTGGCTTAACATGGTCGGAGCCTAAGGCCTTGAATTCAAGTCCTGACTTTTGCAATTTATCAAAAAATTATTGTTCCCCCTTTGTGTCCACGTATAGGCCGGCGTGTTGAAGTGTACATGTGAATTGTCTAGCCCTTTTCATCAGTTCGGACTTTTGGTTGTGTTGACTAGTGCATGAAGCTTAACATGATATCAGAGCCTAAGGTCTTAAGTCCAAGTCCTGACTTTCGCAGTTTATCCAAAAATTGTTGTTGCCTCCCTTTGTGTCCACCTGTAGGCCTCTTGAGCTATACCTCTAAGTCTATCCACGTGTTGACTTCCCGCGTCACATGTGAGAGGGGGTGTTGAAATGTATATGTGGATTGTCTAGCCTTTTTCACCAGTTCGGACTTTTGGTTCCGTTGGCTAGTACATGAAACTTAGCATGGTATTAGGGGCTAAGATATTGAGTTCAACTTCTGACTTTTGCAATTTATCAAAAAATTGATGTCGCCCCCTCTGTGTCCATGTATATGCCTCTTGAGTCATACCTATGAGTCTATTCACGTGTTACCTTCTCGCGTCACACGTGAGAGGGGTGTTGAAGTGTATGTGGATTGCCTAGTCATTTCCATTAGTTAAGACTTTTGGTTGCGTTGACTAGTGCATGAAGCTTAACAATGAATAGTTGTAATCAGACCTGCTTTTGACATATCTATCCTATTCTTATTTGGGTACCATATGCACCCCTATATATATGAACGGTGAAATCAATTTTATATATGCATGCATGTATATATGAAAATGGATATGGAAATTTCATATGAATATTGCTATGGATAAGTTTCATAGTGTGCGCGCACGCGCGCGTGTGTTTGCGTGTGTGAGAGGAGGAGAGGAGAATAGGATGAGGTGAGGAGAAATTAAACTTCTGGGGCATGTGTGTTCGAACTTCACTCTATTTTTCGCGTGCTGTTTTTTGTCCGTAACTCCCAAACCACTCATTGAAATTAAGCAAATGATATACCTATGGAAAGCTGTTGAAAACGCGCAACTTTCCCGTGTTGATTATTTTTTCATATTCGCGACGGTTCATGAGATTTTTTTAAACACGTACAAACTTGTTTTTAACGATATACACGAAAATTTTAAACCGTTTATCAGAATGAAGCATATAATATACCGTTGGAAAGCTTATGAATAGGAGCAACATTTTCATGTAGACAATTGTTACAAATTCGTTGCCGTTTTCGAGCAGTTTGAAAAATGGCAAAAACAACATCGTTCTTGCCTTTTTTTAACATGTAAATGAACGCCTGTTGACACCGATTTTGGCCAAGTGAAATACGGTGCTCAGCCATTATTCAAATAACATCAATTACTCCAAAAGATAAAACAAAATAGTGAACTGCTGAATACGCGGATAAAAATACCATGGTGGATTTCCGCCACGCCGCTCAATATAAAATAACAGACCCGAAAATAAAAAGGAAGTAAATGAGCCATACTGATGTATAAATTAGAGGCTATACACCATCATCAACGGCGAAATTCTCATGTCGACACAAGTTCAAAGTTTCATACACGACGCTAATATTGACAAAATATTATAGCACATTTATGAGCATTATTCTATCACCGCTAAAAAATATATATTGGCACGATGCTTGTGTAAAATAATGTGACACGTGGCGATGTATAATAATAAAAAATGACTGGCCGTCATATAATTATCAAGGGAAGAATGCCTTCCCATGTCATTAGAATTATTTTAACCTAGTGCACTTATACAAAAAGGATACATACATGCATGGATGCATGTATGAGCTACGTGCATGCATGTATCATGCATGTAATTATATTAGGCGGCCAGATTAAGAACTAATGGATTAATTATGCAGCCCGTGGCCCGAATGCATACGGCTTGCATCCATTAGCTTACCACATGCATGGTTAGGCGGCCAGGTTAACTAAAACTCTCAAAGCCCATTAGAAAAATCAGAAGAACGATCCACTCGGTCAAGTTTTCTGCACGATCAAAAGAACGTGGGCAAAGCTCCCACGATCCCACGATCACAGGACGTGAGCGCGCCCAGCCGGAGGCCCCCCGCTGCTCTCCCCACTCGGCCACTCCTATATATACCAGCCCTGCCAGTGTATTTCGGCTAATCATCAAGCACCCGTTGCTCATTCATTCAGTCCATCGCTGCCCATCGTTCGCACGCGCCCTCGTGTATGCCATCGGCTGTTCGTCTCGTCGTCGTCGCTGCCGGCCGCTCATCGTCTACGTCGCCGCCGTCAGCCGCTCAACATCCACGCTGCGGCCGCGCCACATACGTCGCCAGCCGCTCATCATCTGCGCCGCCCGTCTTCGGCCGCCCACAAGCTGCTAAACGCCGGCGGGTGCTCATCTGCATCACCACTTCACACGTACGTGAGGGAACCCAAGGCAAGGTGAGAATTCATGACTACATTTTCCCTCACCTCTTGACGGATGATGCTTTATTTTCACCGTACATCTCATATATGTTCGGTGCTACCCAATTAATTTGTTCTTGATTCGGTCTTATGGTGATCTTGATCCCATGCTGATACAAATCAAGATAATACATGAAATGCCTAGTCTGGTCATATATCGCTCGTCAATCCTATACCGATGCGAACTAAATGCACACGTGCAATCAAAATTCTTCTTGTTTTGGTCTCGTGGTGATCTTGCATCCCATGTTGATACAATTCAAGAATAAAAATATGTTCATCTTGTTTTGGTCTCATGGTTATCTTGCATCCCATGTTGATACAAATCAAGGATAGAAATAAATGTCTTGTGAAAATGTTGTTGCATGCTAGCCGTGTAGGTGTGAAGCTAAGGCCAAACAAAATAATATTTGCATGTCGTTTGCCTACACTATAAAAAAAAACACTTCCGTGATGATATGTGTTTGTCACAGTAGGTCACGTTTTCTGTCATGCATGTAATAGTCCACACCATATGGAATTATCTAAAGTTCTTCAGTGATGCGAGTCGGTGGTGCTGATGAGATGGGTATGACATCAATTGGCTCAACTGAATACATTGGGGCCGTCTTCAGTTTCTTCACTGTCTCAGTGGTAGGAGGGGCTGAAGCTTTTCTCTTCAGAGCTTCTCGCTCAGCTGCCTTGGTCTTCTTCGCTTCTGATGCATAAGGAAGTGTGATAAGCTTCAAAGATAAAGCCTTTGGTGGTGCTGCAGCCGAGGAACTGGGTGGAGCAGTTTCTTCAGGCACGACTGATGCAGTCGTCCTGGCAGTTTCTTCAGGCGCAACTTCTTCAGTTGCCCTGGCTTGGTCTTGCGGAGGAGGAGAGGGCACAGTCTCACTGGCCTGAGGAGCTTGCGGTGGAGCTGATGAACTTGATGGAGGTGCTTGACCAAACTTGGCAGCCTCTCTCTTGTTGTGGTCATTAACCACTTGCTTGGTAGCGCTGATGAACCTGTCACGCACACCACAGCAATGGTTGGCCTGACGCTCATATTCGTCAGACAACTGTTGTATCTCTGATTGCAACGCGACAAGCTGCTGAGGGGAAATAGTGAGCATATTTTTCTTCAGCTCCTTCTGCTTCAGAAGTTGCTGCTTCTTCACAAGCTTGGCTTGAGCGATCTTGTGCTTCTCCGTCAAGATGAAGGCAAACCGCACATGGCTTGGACCTAGTGGCAAGTCAAGGTCGTCAAGTGGTGTATCTGGCTTCTTGACCCATATCTCTATGAAGTCAAGGATCTTCTTCGGATCCAGCATGAGAGGCACAGATGTATTCTTGGCAATGGCTGCTTCTTCTACTCTCCTCTGAATAAATTCTGCAAGTTCATCCTCATCTGCCATATCATTTTTGTCAGCCTGAGGCAATATAGCCTTGCTTCTAGGGCTGGGCCTTGTTCCACGGCCTGCAGTGGCCTTGGTCTTCAGCATGGGTGTATTTGAAGAGTTATGCCCACTTGCTGAGGCACTTGATGCTGCAATGGTGGCTGTATGAAAACCTTCAGTGCGCTAGCAAGATGCGAGCACAACTGGCGTTGAAGCTTTAGCAGCTGCCACTGAAGAACTGGTGGCTGGCGGAGGCGCTGATGAACTTGGAGCGGATGGCGCTTTTGGAGCTAAAGCCTTTGAAGATTAAGGCTTTGGCTGTGAGGGTTTATCAGCTGACGCCTTTGGCTTTTGAGCCGGTTTCTTCTTCATGGCCTTCTTGGGCGCACTGGCACTTGGACCGGCACCAACATCTGCTGATGCCTTTGAGGCCCGGTTGAATTCCTCAATGGCCTTTGATAACCCATAAGTATAGGGGATCGCAACAATCTTCGAGGGTAATATTTCACCCAAATTTATTGATTCGACACAAGGGGAGCCAAAGAATATTTGCGAGTATTAGCAGTTGAGTTGTCAATTCAACCACACCCGGAGAACTAAATATCTACAACAAAGTGTTTAGTAGCACAGTAGTATGATAGTTTTGATAGCAGTAGTAACAGTAGCAATAGTAACAAAGACGGTAACGGTAGCAATTTTGTAGTGATTGTAACAGCAGCATCAATAGTAACTTAACAAAAACCAATATGAGAAAAGCGTAGGCATTGGATCAGTGATGGATAATTGTGTTGGATGACATTCATCATATAACAGTCACAACCTTGAGCGATACACAATAGCTCCAATTCATCAATGTAATGTAGGCATGTATTCTGTATATAGTCATACGTGCTTATAGTAAGAACTTGCATGACATCTTTTGTCCTACCCTCCCGTGGCAGCGGGGTCCATAAGGAAATCCAAGGGATATTAAGGCCTCCTTTTAATAGAGAACCAGAACAAAGCATTAGCACTTAGTGAATACATGAACTCCTCAAACTACGGTAATCACCGGAAAGAATCCCAATTATTGTCACCTTGGGGTATGTGGATCATAACACGTAATAGGTGCATACAACTTGTAAGATAGGATCAAGAACACAAATATATTCATGAAAACATAAATGGTTCAGATATGAAATCATGGCACTCGGGCCCTAGTGACAAGCATTAAGCATAGCAAAGTCATATAAACATCAATCTCAGAACATAGTGGATACTAGGGATCAAGTCCTAACAAATTGACTCGATTACATGATAAATCTCATCCAATCCATCACCGTCCAGCAAGCCTACGAAGAAATTACTCACTCCTCTGGTGAGCATCATGAAATTGGTGATGGAGGATGGTTGATGATGACGATGGCGTCGGGTCCCCCTCTCCGGAGCCCAGAACGGACTCCAGATCAGCCCTCCCGATGAAGAACAGGAGGTGGCGGCGGCTCCATATCGTAAAACGCGATGATTCTTTCTCTCTGATTTTTTTCTCCTCGAATAGGTATATATAGCGTTGGAATTAGGTCAAGCGGAGTTTACAGGGGCCCACAAGCCTGGGGGGCGCGCCTTGGGGGGTGGCCGCGCCCCCTGAGCTTGTGGCTCCTGGGTGGGCCCCCTCCAGTAGATCTCTTCGCCAATATTTTTTATATATTCTGAAATAATTCTCCGTAAATTTTCAGGTCAATCCGAGAACTTTTATTTCTGTACAAAAATAACACCATGGCAATTCTGCTGAAAACAACGTCAGTCCGGGTTAGTTCCATTCAAATCATGCAAATTCGAGTCCAAAACAAGAGAAACAGTGTTTGGAAAAGTAGATATGTTTGGGACGTATCAACTCCCCCAAGCTTAATTGTAGGATCGAAAGTATGTCTAGAGGGGGGGGGGGGTGATTAGACTACTTGACCAAATAAAATCTATCATTTTCTCAATTTTAGTTGTGGGCAGATTTTAGCAAGTATAGCAAGTCAAGCAACACCCTACACATGCAATTCTAAGAGTGTAGCAGTGGAAGGTAAGACATTGCACATGCAAGTAAAGGAAGGGGTTTGGAGAAGGCAAACGCAATATAGACACGGTGATTTTGGCGTGGTTCCGATAGGTGGTGCTATCGTACGTCCACGTTGATGGAGACTTCAACCCACGAAGGGTAACGGCTGCGCGAGTCCATGGAGGGCTCCACCCACGAAGGGTCCACGAAGAAGCAACCTTATCTATCCCACCATGGCCATCACCCACGAAGGACTTGCCTCACTCGGGTAGATCTTCACGAAGTAGGCAATCTCCTTGCCCTTACAAACTTCTTGATTCAACTCCACATCATGTCGGAGGCTCCCAAGCGACACCTAACCAATCTAGGAGACACCACTCTCCAAAAGGTAATAGATGGCGTGTTGATGATGAACTCCTTGCTCTTGTGCTTCAAATGATAGTCTCCCCAACACTCAAACAACTCCTCACAGATTTGGCTATGGTGGAAGAAGGATTTGAGTGGAAAGCAACTTGGGAAAGGCTAGAAATCAAGGTTCAAATGGTTGGGTTGGAATGTCTTGATCTCAACACATGAGTAGGTGGTTCTCTCTCAGAAAATGTATGGTGGAAGTGTAGGCACGTTCTGATGGCTCTCTTCACTGAGGAAGAAGGGGTGGAGGGGTATATATAGCCTCCACACAAAATCCAACCGTTACATACTTTTGACCCAACTCGGTGGCACCGATCAGAAATCTCAGTGGCACCGATCTGTTCAAAAGATATGAACGTTAGGAATCTTGGTGGGACCGACTGGAACAACTCGGATAGACCGATGTGCAATGGTTAGGGCAAACCTCGTCTCGGTGGCACCGATTTCCTCAACTCGGTAGGACCGAAGTGAAGAAATAAGGCAACAGAAAGTTGGCAAGCCATCTCGGTGAGACCGATTGCAAAACTCGGTGGGGCCGAAATAATTGCAAACGATTACAGAGAGTTGGCAAGGTCATCTCGGTGGGACCGAGATCCATATCGGTGGATCCGATTTGTTAGGGTTTGGCAGTGGCCAAGTCTGAATGAACTCGGTGGGTCCGGATAGGAATGATTCGGTGGGACCGAGTTGGATATTTGGGTTTTGGACATATTTGAATAGAGAAAGTGGCTGAGGGTTTTGGAGCAATATCACTAAGCACTTGAGCAAATAGATCATTAAGCAACACCTCATCCCCTTTTAATAGTATTGGCTTTCCTATGGACTCAATGTGATCTTTGATCACTTAACAAAAAATGAAGAGTCTTGAGCTTTTGCCAATTCATGTCCTTAGCATTTTGAGGGGTCCACATCTCTAGTCCATGCCATGCCAATCATTGAACTTCCTGAAAACTTTCACTTGAATGGATATTAGTTCAATGACATATATGTTGTTATGAATTACCAAAACCACCTGGGGAGCAAATGTGCTTTCAATCTCCCACTTTTTGGTAATTGATGACAACATATAGATCAAAGCTTCGACAAATGATTAAATAAATGAAGTGCATAGTCGCTTTGAGAAGTGTGTGACAAGTAAGAGCTCCCCCTAAATTTGTGCATTATTAAAAAATTTGCGTTTGAATGCAAATGCACAATCGATAAGGATCATGGGTCACTCTTCCATGTCACATACAACTTGGTGGAGCGCACAAAATGATATGAATGGAATAGTAAGCATGCATCACCAAAAGCACAAGTGAATGATCATACAAGAGTAATGATAAGAGTAAGCATTAAGCATCACATGATGCATAGTATGATCAATCACACATAAGCATCGTATCTCACACGCATAACGAGCAAAGTAGCACAGATCAAACGGAAATAGTAGCAGAAACTCAAGAAAAAAAAAACAACGAGCAAAAGCGAGACACTCTCTCTCGAAGCCTAATGATCTATACAAATTCTCCCCCTTTGGCAACAAGTACCAAAAAGCTCAAATAGGTATAGAGCTATGCGTCTCTCTAGGCACGATCCTCGGTAGCTCTGGTGTGCGTAGATGGCGTTGAGATGAGTGCATCCGCGAAGGCTTCAGCTGACGTCCGCTGAGCTGGTGGAGTAGAAACTGGAGGTGGCACTGTGGAAGCAGCAAAAGGTGCAGAAACTGTAGTCCTCGTATCTGCAGCAGGCACTGTAGCAAACCTGGGTGCCCTAGGCACTGTCTGAAACCTGCCAGTCGTCGGTCTATCGTCTCCACTGTCATCATTATCTCTGAGCTTCTCCACAATAGTCTGTACCTCAGTGATCTTCACATCAAGATCATGTATCTTAGTCTCAACTATCCGCTCTAAGCTCTCCTGATTTTTGGTGAGGTTGGCCAGACTCTGTTCAATCCTCAGGGTTGCTTCTAGCAGATGTGTCATTTGATCATTCTTTGTCTTGAGGTGAGAAAATGGATTACTGGGACCAGATGCCTCCTTGGTTGCTTTAGCTGCCTCAGCTGCCCGGATCCTTTCCTGTGCCTCAACTGAAGTAGGATGAGAAGAATCCATCACCACTACATTGTCTTCGAATTCTGGCAACAGTGGGAGATGCTCACGGTCTAGAAGATAAGTGCTCGTTCCAACCTTGGAGTTGATGAGCATCTGAATGTGTGGAGCATACCCACAAGATCTCTTCTGATCAGCAGCTTTCCTCTTGATGGTTTCAACAATCAAGCTCATCACCTTAAACTTCTGAGGTGTATCAAAGAGGTGCAGCAAGTTGATGGAGTGGCCACGTATCATCTTGTCATCTCCAGACTTGGGCAAAAGAGTGTACCTCAAGATTGTATTGGTGGTGGCCAAATCAGGTAGCAAATGCTTCACTGGTCCAAGTTTGTGTGTCTCAATGTCTTTCTCTGGAATTGCCTTGTACATGTTAGCCATGGAATTATGGTCCATCTTGAGCTTGGCATATACATCAATATCTCTATCTTCTTCCTTGGGAGCACCAAGAAGAGCAGCCCACTCAGAGATGGTTGACTGGTACCTCGATCCCTCAGTCATCCACACAATTCTACCATCTGGATAAAAATGAGCTGTAGAATAGAATTGCATGATCATCTCATCATTCCATTTGGTAAGCTTCTGTCCAACGAAAGCATCAACACCAGCTAATCTAAAGCTCTCATGAACATGGGGGAAGTAGTCTTCATTATCATCGATATATTTCCAGTCCACCCACTTCATATCACTGACTATTGGCTTCTTGTCAAGCAGCACAGTCTCATAGAAATCTTATTGCTCTCTGGTGTGGAAACGGTAATCACAGGCTGTCCTCCTTCTAATAGCATAGGGATCTGTCAATCTCCACTGACACAGTCCTTTGTCCTTCCTGAGCATCACGTTCTCTGCAACTGGATGAGCATTATCATGATCTGGAATCTTTGGCTTCAATTTCCTGAGCACTAGTGGCTCATCATCAACATCAGCTTCAGGCACTGGGGCCTTGTTCTTCTCAGCAGCAGAAATGTTTCTTGTTGACCTCTTGGGTGTTGGAGCTTTGGGCTTAGACTTGGTGGAGGCAGTAGACTTCATAGCGTCAGACATGAGCTTCTGAGTCTTGGCAGGAGGTGCATCAGCTGCTTGTTCCTCCTCCTCCTCTTCTTCAGCTGGATCATTACCTATGGAGGGTTTGCCAATAACCCGAGCAGTAGTCTTCCTGAGCCTCTTCTTCTTTTTACCTGCAGCTACTGTCTCTGTATCACTTGGCTCCTCAAGTGTAAATGTCATGGTCTTCTTTGGAACTTTCTTCACAACAGTTTTGTCCTTGGCAGAAAGTTTTGTTCTAGCAGTTGTGCCATATTCCTTAGCAAGCACTTTCTTCTTCTTTGATGTGGCCTCTCTAGCCACAAAATCCTCATCCTCATCATCTGAGGTTCTCTTCTTCCTTGTCCTTGTAGCAGCTTTGGGAAGATCTGGAGAACTTCTCTCTCCCTCATAAAAACTTTCCTCAGGACTTGATCCTTCACTGAGATCTGTATGCTGTTCTGACAAATTCTGGCTGTCACTGGCATCTGACATCTTGAAGACTGACCCTGTGAATAGATGGGTATGGGCAGAGTAGATGAGTTATCACAAAAAGCAGATTGTTTTGATGAAAATTGAGTTCAAATCTTAGTTTCAAGTTTTCACAGAAGGCATTTCGGATGGGCCGAGTTGATCATCTCGGTGATACCGAAGCACTCAACAGAAACCTGGCACACCGTTTCGGTCAAACCGAAATTGTGGCTCGGTGTCTCCGATATGCTAGGGTTTCACAGAGACTTTACTTTCGGTCTCACCGATTCGTACAACTCGGTGGCACCGTGACGTACTAGTGCAATGGCCTGAGGCCAAATCGGTGACTCCGAAAATCTCAAATCGGTCGGTCCGAGATGCGTTCGGCGGAAACTTAAACCTAATTTTTTTGCTCGAATCTAATCTACGGAATTTGTTCGTGGAACATGCATTGCAATCTGTGGCAAGAATAATGGCAATCCATCCGTGCATTGAATCGGAAAGAGGAACACGGTGGGGGTCGAATCTCACCCTAACTTGGCGGAGATTCTCTACGGCGGCAACGGCGGAGCAGATTTCCGTTGACGGCGGCAGAGTCCAACGGCGAGGGCGCGCTGGATGCAACGACGAAGTCCGGAGACGGGGCGAAGGCAACAGAGGGGGTGCGGGAGTCATGACGTTTGAGAAATTTCAACCGTACCGGCCCGCGGAGTATATATACCCAACTGCTGTCGGTGGCTCCGAGTTAAACAACTCGGTGGCACCGATATGTGTAACTGCTAGCAGTATAGCACATCGGTGGCGCCGAAATGGTTCAACTCGGTGACACCAAGAAGGAGAAACAGATCAATCTATATGATTTCGGTTGGACCGAGTGTGAGTGAATTGGTTCGGCCGAAATCATGTAGAAGGTTTTGGAGGTTCAGTCCTTCTCAGATCGGTGGCTCCGAGTGCGCCTCACCCGGAGGGTCCGAAAATGACTTGTTCAATTTTTGTGATATAGCAAGAATAGAGTTTGAGACAAGAAAGCATAGATAGCTAAAGATGGTTCTTAGGCATTCTTGTACATCCACTTGGCCAGAAAAACAAATCACCCAAAACTACAAATGGATGTCCTCGAATGAAGAAAACATGCAAACCAACATGCTCACACAATAAGATAGCAAATGAAATATGTGTCAAACATGCACAATCAATTCTAGAATCTATCAAGCAATGGGCAATGACATGGTCATCTATATATGAGTATGTTGACTTAGGAGTCAAATGAGAACATTTGATCATAGGTCATACTCATCGTTTAAGCACAAGTGGGGTTACCACTTTTACATAAAGCATTGATGTGTTCACACCTTTAGAGTTGCTTTAGCTCAAGTCTTAGAGCAAAGCTCCCCCTAGATGTGATATCCCCCCAAAGAGGGATGAACTAACCTTGGGTTTTGACGATGATGACTTCATGTAGATGTTGAAGATGTGAATGCTCAATGTTGATGTAGACCATCAAGAGTTGGGAGCAATCCTTTGGAGTTTTGTGCTTTGAATACCTACATGGGTTAGTCCCACACAAGGAACATAGAAGAATATCCATAGACATAGAGTGAAAATCACATATGAAGATGTCCATGAATGCATTGACTACCTTGTCCCTTGCCTTACCAACAAGAGGGTTTGTGACTCCATGAACTAGTGCAAGATGTTGAAGTTGGTTGCACAAGCTCTTGCCATAAATGAATGTGAGTGAAGTTTGTTGGCGGAGTCACCCTCAAGAACTCTCTAGTTCTTCTTCTTTGGGACCCACATCAACTTGATGGGAATCCTTGGAGTTGTTGTAGCACTTGATGAAGTAGAACTTGATGAAGTCTTGGGAACCCACTTGACCAAGGCTTGAGGTGCTTCTTCAAATGAGTCAATCTCCTCTTGAAGCTTGTCCTTGCCTTTTAGCTTGTGGTCTTGTGGTGGAAGATCATCTTGAGCTTGTGTTCCCTTGAAGGAAGTAGGATCATACTTCTCTTGTTGAGGAAAAAACTTCGTCTTGAGATATTGATCTTCTTCCCACTCAACTCCATTGGCATTGAACTTTCGTTCAAAACCAATACCGTGGTTCTTCCGGTGCCTTCCTTGCTTGCGTACAATTTCCTCAAATTGCTTACTCCCGACAAGGCTCTTGTAGACACTTTTTTCTATAATTCCTTTCAATAGATTGTTTTCTTGCTCAAGTGTAACTTGGCTAAGAGAATCATTAGTGGAATCAATAGAACTACTAGAAGTAACAACATTGGATGTAGCATTGTTATTGTTACTACTAGAGGTAGAACCCTTTTTACCCTTGTTGCTAGTTTGCTTAGATTTAACTTGTGGCACAAAGGTAGACAAGAGTAAACATTTGGCAAGATATGAAGAACTCTTCTTTCGAAGATCATCATTGATAGCTTTAAGAAACTTATGCCCTTCCTCTAAATTTAGCTTCTCGAAGCATAGCTTCTCATGAGTTCTTAGAAGTTCTCTATGATCCTCTTGAGTTGTTTCATGAGCTAACTTAAGAGCATTTAGTTCTTTAGTTAGACGCTCAATCTCCTTCATAGCATTGTCATTCGTTTCCTCTTGACTATCATGATTACTAGCATTTTCATTGTAGCTCACATCACTAGCCTTATCAACAAGTAAATCATCATCACCAAGCAAATCATCCTCATCACTATTGAAGTCAAAGTATTCGGGGTGTGATACCTTGGGGCCTTTTGCCATAAAGCATCTTCCAATTCCTTCATTTGGTGAATCAAATAGATCATAGGAGTTGGATGACACAAGAGCAAGTCCGGCAACACCTTCATCTTGACTATAGTCGGAGTTGGAGTGATAGCTTCCCTCGGAGTGGTTGTCAGAGTCGGAGCCGGAAATCCATTCACTAACATGAGCTTGATGTCTTCTTCTTGTGTAGCTCTTGGATGACTTGTCCTTCCGTTCTGAATCCTTGCTTCTTCGAGAGGGTCTTCGTTCATAACGGTCATCTCTACTCCTTCTCTCCTTATGAGGTGATTCATCTCTTCTATATCTTCCTCTTGGTGATTCGTCTCTTTTCTTGTGAGGTGCCGTACACTCATTGGAATAGTGTCCGGGTTTTCCACAATTGTAACAATTTCGGTCACGACTTGATGATCTTCTCTCATAGTGTCTTGAGCTAGAGCTTCTTTCTTTTCCTTTGTTCTTGTAAAACTTCTTGAATCTTTTCACCATTAGGCTTATCTCTTCATTGGATACTAGCTTATCACTTGAAGTTGTGGGAGCATCGGTTGAGGCTTTGTAAGCACCACTTTATTTGTTGTGTAGCTCCTCTTTGGCCTTGAGTGACATTTCATGAGCAACAATCCTTCCAATGACTTCCGTGGGCTTGAGATCTTTGTAATTTGGCATCATTTGGATCAATGTGCACACGGTATCATATTTTCCATCCAAAGCTCTAAGGATCTTCTTGATGATGAATTTGTCGGTCATCTCTTCACTTCCTAAGCCGACAATCTCATTTGTGATGAGAGCAAGCCTAGAGTACATTTCAGCGACTCCTTCACCATCCTTCATCTTGAACTTGTCAAGTTGACTTTTAAGCACATCCAACTTAGATTCCTTGACGGACTCGGTACCCTCATGCATATCAACCAAAATATCCCAAATTTCCTTTGCATTCTTGAGGCGGCTGATCTTGTTGAATTCCTTGGGACACAAACCGTTGAAGAGAATGTCACAAGCTAGAGCATTGTATTGCAACATCTTCAATTCTTCCGCGGTTGCTTCACGATCCGGTTCCTTGCCATCCTCAAAGAATTCACCTTGCAAGCCAACACGAACAACAACCCAAACGGCAGGGTTATGACCAAGAATATGCATTTTCATCTTATGTTTCCAACTAGCAAAGTTTGTACCATCAAAATATGGACCTCTACGGTGATAATTACCCTCACTAGACGCCATACTCTCCTAGGTTGTGAAACCAAGGCTATGATCACCAAAGCAATGGAAACCAAGGCTAACGGAGACCAAAGCTCTGATACCACTTGTTGGATCGAAAGTAACTTGACCAAATAAAAATCTATCCTTCTCCCAATTTTAGTTGTGGGCAGATTTTAGCAAGTATAGCAAGTCAA
Organism: Elymus sibiricus; assembly: GCA_039707655.1. Taxonomy (NCBI): domain Eukaryota; kingdom Viridiplantae; phylum Streptophyta; class Magnoliopsida; order Poales; family Poaceae; genus Elymus; species Elymus sibiricus. Next base: position 202,834,852 of record CM077670.1, read on the forward strand.
GGAACACCCTACACATGCAATTCTAAGAGTGTAGCAGTGGAAGGTAAGACATTGCACATGCAAGTAAAGGAAGGGGTTTGGAGAAGGCAAACGCAATGTAGACACGGTGATTTTGGCGTGGTTCCGATAGGTGGTGCTATCGTACGTCCTCGTTGATGGAGACTTCAACCCATGAAGGGTAACGGCTGCGCGAGTCCACGGAGGGCTCCACCCACGAAGGGTCCACGAAGAAGCAACCTTGTCTATCCCAGCATGGCCATCGCCCATGAAGGACTTGCCTCACTCGGGTAGATCTTCACGAAGTAGGCGATCTCCTTGCCCTTACAAACTTCTTGGTTGAACTCCACATCACGTCGGAGGCTCCCAAGCGACACCTAACCAATCTAGGAGATACCACTCTCCAAAAGGTAATAGACGGTGTGTTGATGATGAACTCCTTGCTCTTGTGCTTCAAATGATAGTCTCCCCAACACTCAAACAACTCCTCACAGATTTGGCTATGGTGGAAGAAGGATTTGAGTGGAAAGCAACTTCGGAAAGGCTAGAAATCAAGGTTCAAATGGTTGGATTGGAATGTCTTGATCTCAACACATGAGTAGGTGGTTCTCTCTTAGAAAATGTATGGTGGAAGTGTAGGCACGTTCTGATGGCTCTCTTCACTGAGGAAGAAGGGGTGGAGGGGTATATATAGCCTCCACACAAAATCCAACCGTTACATACTTTTGACCCAACTCGGTGGCACCAATCAGAAATCTCGGTGGCACCGATCTGTTCAAAAGATATGAACATTAGGAATCTCGGTGGGACCGACTGGAAAAACTCGGATAGACCGATGTGCAATGGTTAGGGCAAACCTCGTCTCGGTGGCACCGATTTCCTCAACTCGGTAGGACCGAAGTGAAGAAATAAGGCAACAGAAAGTTGGCAAGCCATCTCGGTGAGACCGATTGCAAAACTCGGTGGGACCGAAATAATTGCAAACGATTATAGATTGTTGGCAAGGCCATCTCAGTGGGACCGAGATCCATATCGGTGGATCCGATTTGTTAGGGTTTGGTAGTGGCTAAGTCTGGATGAACTCGGTGGGTCCGGATAGGAATGATTCGGTGGGACCGAGTTGGATATTTGGGTTTTGGACAAATTTGAATAGAGAAAGTGGCTAAGGGTTTTGGAGCAATATCACTAAGCACTTGAGCAAATAGATCATTAAGCAACACCTCATCCCCTTTTAATAGTATTGGCTTTCCTATGGACTCAATGTGATCTTGGATCACTTAACCAAAAATGAAGAGTCTTGAGCTTTTGCCAATTCATGTCCTTAGCATTTTGAGGGGTCCACATCTCTAGTCCATGCCATGCCAAGCATTGAACTTCTTGAAAACTTTCACTTGAATTGATATTAGTTCAATGACATATATGTTGTTATGAATTACCAAAACCACCCGGGGAGCAAATGTGCTTTCATTAACTCATTGCTTGTCCTCAAGCAATTCAGTTGACAAACTGAAAGTGATAAAGAAAAACTTTTACAAACTCTTTTGTTCTTGTTGTCTATATATTTACTTAACTAGCATCCAAGTTTTCAGCAAAGATTATGAACTAACCATATGAATGATAACACTTAGGCCTCACATTTACTCATGACAATAACATAACCAACTAGCGGGCAATAATAAGATATATCGGATGCCAACAATTTGTCAAAACAATCATGATATAATATGATAACATGGTATCTCGCTAGCCCTTTCTGAGACCGCAAAACATAAATGCAGAGCACCTCTGAAGTTCAAGTAACGACTAGATATTGTAATTCATGGTAGAAGAGATCCAGTCATGTCACACCCAACATTAACTATACTCAATGCATAAAAATGACAATAGTGCTCTCCAACCGGTGCTTGAATGAGAAGGTGATGACTCAATAATAAAAGTAAAATAACATAAAAGTAAATAGATAGGCCCTTCGCAGAGGGAAGCATGGATTTGCAGAGGTGCCAGAGCTCGAAGCTTAAATCAGAGATGAAAACAATTTTGAGAGTTATGCCTTTCCTGTAAACGTCACGACCAAGGATTTTCAATATCTTCCATGCTAAACACATTATAGGTGGTTCCCAAGCGGAAAGGTAAAGTTTACTCCCCCTCCACCATACCAACACAAGCCATGGCTAGCCGAATTCATGGGTGCCCTCCAAACGATCAAATTTCCGGGGGAGTTTGTTTTATTATATTTTTCTTATTTTGATTACAGGACTGGGCATCCCAATTACCAGCCTCTCTCATGCAATGACAAGTGAATAAACACTCATCTGAGAATAACCCGCTTAGCATGGAAGATACTGACCGCCCCCTGTCGCTCCATGAGCGGTACGGGCACACAAAACAGATGCTTATTTGAATGATTAGAGGTGGCACATGCAAATTTACTTGGAACGGCAGAGTAATACCGCATATAGGTAGATATAGTGGACTCATCTGGAACAACTTTGGTTTAAGGTTTGTGGATGCACAAGAAGAATTCCCGATTAGTACAGGCGAAGGCTAGCAAATAGATTGAGAAGCGACCAACTAGAGAGCGCAAACGGTCATAGTCATGCATTGAGAATAATTAACACTGAGTACGAGCATGAGTAGGATATAAACACCATGAACATAAATATCGTGGAGGCTATGTTGGTTTTGAATCAACTACATGTGCGAACATGTGCCAAGTCAAGCCACTTGAATTGTTCAGAGGAGGATACCACATTATCATACTACACCACAACCATTTTAATGCATGTTGACACTCAAGATAAATCATTATCCACTCCTAGCTATTTAAGCATGGCATGAGCAACTATGATCTCTAATTATCATCACAAACATGTTTAGTCATAATAATGCTGAATCGTGAATACTGAGTTAAACATATTTACAAAAACAAAAACAAGAAGAGTTCATACCAGCTTTTCTTCACCGCAATCACTTCATCAAATATCGTCATTATTGCCTTTCACTTGCATGACCAAATGATGTGATAATAATAATAGTGCAAGTGTGCCGTGGACTAAGCTGGAATCTGCAAACATTTATTTCAATTGAGAAGACAAAGTAATAGTGGCCCTTTGTTAGATCAACAATAAAGCATATGAGAGCCACTCAACATTTTCATCGTGGTCTTCTCCTTACGACGGCTCAACGAAAAGAAAAGAAATTCAGAGAAACACACTAAAATATTTTTGGAGTTTTTAAGTTTTTCTGAAGAAAGCAAACTAACGAAGGGAAAACGAAAAACGAGAAAAAACTATTTACACGGGAGAACTCCCAACAAACAAAAGAAGAAATGAGAAATCTTTTTGGGTTTTCTTTTAATACTACGAACTAACTAAACAAGAAAGAAAAACCAAAAAGAAGCGAGAAATATTTTTGGATTTTCAAAGTTTTTCAAACACACAAGAAGAAAACGGAAATAAAACTAACATGTATATACAATGAAAGCGGATGAACACCGACAACTAGAATGAATGTGTGGTACATGAATGTAATGTCGGTGAGAAATACGTACTCCCCCAAGCTTAGGCTTTTGGCCTAAGTTGGTCTATGGCCATGGATCAACGTCGGCCCCTCCAGGATAATACCGGGGCTGCTGAGGATCCCACAGTGGCTGCTAGGGTTCCCACTGATAAATCGGTGCTGGAACGGGTGCTGGCTCAGGTGCTGGGGGCGGTGTCAGGCCCCAATTAGCGTAGATGTCCTTGGGCATGATGGTATACCTGCCACTAGAAAGATCAAACAAAGACGGTGCAGGCAAAGTAATAATCTCACGCGTGCCCTGACTGGATACCAGGTTATACTGAAATCGTCTGGGACCATCGTCAATAAAGTTATGCCCAACCATGCTACTATAATCAAGAGATCTGGTAGGTAAAAGCCTCTCTTCCTCCTCGCCGTGCCTAATAGGAATCTCAAAATGTTTAGCGAGGTGGGAAGCATAAATACCACCATAAATAACGCCCTTCGAACGGTTAGTGTGTAACCGTCGAGCAACCATAGATCCTAAACTAAAAGTTCTATCACCATGAAGAGCATGGCGTAAAATAGCAAGGTCAGGTGCACTAAGCGTGCCACTCTCCCATCGACCAGTCAAACACCTCCCGGCAAATAATGAATAATAACATAAAATGGGAAAAATGTAAACTAGCAACCCTAGCCTCTGAAACTCCTCTTGTCTCCCCCACGGCCACTGCGAATATAAAATCCGCAACATCCCTTGGACGTGGCTCTATTGGGCTGCCCTCATTAGGAAGTTTGCATACTCGGCAAAATTCCTCAAGTGTCATCTCTCTAGGAATATCATATAGGTTAAATGACACCCTGTGTATCTCTCTCCTAGAATGAAAGTGAAAACTTTGCACGAAAGTATTAGTGAGGAGGAGATATTGTTCACACTTATCTTCGAGGGACGGGATAAGGCCGGCATTGTTCGCCAAGTAATAGAAATCATCAAAAATTCCCGCATCCCTCAAGAATGTGTCGCATGGCCACTCACACGGTCGCACCTCGGCCGCACGAGGAAGGTCATACTTGGGCTTCGAAGCCTCCTTAGGACTCCGGCTTGAAGAACCTCTCAACCTCCACTTGAGCATTTTCTTTTTCTAAAAATTTCTGAAATTTTTAGTGACTCAAAATAAAAGTGAAAGAAACTCAACAAAATTGATAGCAACTACTCCCACGAGTATCTAGAGGCTATATCATGCATCAAAACTACTTTGGACCATACAAATTCAACATGCAAGGTCATATACATGGTCACCACAGCAGCAAAAATTTGCAAAACATAAAGTACTAGAACAAAAACTAATTGGAGCATTGGAGGAGTCGCATACCAAGGAGCAATTCCTCAAAACAGTTTTGGAAACGGAGTTCCGAGCAAGGAGATCGAAAATCTCACAGAAATGAGCAAGAACACGGGCTTGGGAGCAAGTTTGATTTTTTCTGGAGGAAGAAGAAGGTAGTGGGCGGCTGGGATCAGTGAGGGGGTCCCCGTGGGACCCACAAGCCTGCTAGGCGCGCCCAGGGGGTGGCCGCGCCCTGTGAGCTTGTGGCTCACAGGTGCACCCCCCCCTGAGGTGTGTTCAGTGCCAAAAATTCTTAAATATTCAGGAAAAAATCATACTAAATTTTCAGGGCATTCTGAGAACTTTTATTTTTGGGCCATTTTTTTATTGCACGGAAAATTCAGAAAATAGGATAATCATGGCATTTTACTTTATTAAACTATAAATAACAGAGAGCAAAAGATAGGTACAATAGGTTGTGTTTACTAAATTCATCGACCACATGCCCCTAAAAAAGAATCCATTAATAAGGTTGATCAAGTCTTATTAACAAACTATTTCCGAGTGACATGAAACCGAAGAATTTTCCTATAACACTAGGTTACCTCAACGGGGATATGCATCTCCCCAACAATGAGAGTTTCATATTTCTTTTTGACTGAAGGAAGAGGAAATTCGAAAGCACCAATAGTGATTTTCGCAATTTTTTCAATAATGTTGATACCATTCACTGAAGTTTGTTTCCTCGGAAAATATACCGTATGATCATTACCATTGACATGAAAAGTAACCTTGCTTTTGATGCAATCAATAACAACCCCTGCAGTATTCAAAAAGGGTCTACCAAGGATAATCGACATGTTGTCGTCCTCGGGCATATCAAGTATAACAAAGTCTGTCAAGATAGTAACATTTGCAACTACAACGGGAATGTCCTCACAAATTCCAATAGGTATAGCAGTCGATTTATCAGCCATTTGCAAAGATATTTCAGTAGGTGTGAGCTTATTCAAATCAAATCTTCTATATAAAGAGAAAGGCATAACACTAACACCGGCTCCTAAATCACATAAAGCAGTTTTAACATAACTTCTTTTAATGGAGCATGGTATAGTAGGTATTCCTGGATCTCCTAACTTCTTAGGTACTCCACCCTTAAAAGAATAATTTGCAAGCATGGTGGAAATTTCAGCTTCGGGTATCTTTCTTTTATTAGTTACAATATCTTTCATATATTTAGCATAAGGAGGCATTTTCAAAATATCAGTCAAGCGAGCGCGCAAAAAGACATGTCTAAGCATCTCAACAAAGCGCTCAAAGTCTTCCTCATCCTTATTTCTAGATGGTTTAGTAGGAAAAGGCATGTCGTAGGAAAACGATGATCTATGGGATCGAGAGGATCCCTTTGCGGTTCGGCTACGGGATCTGCGTGCTACGAAGAGCAGGGCTGATAGATGCAAGAGTAGCAATGATTTATCCAGGTCCGGGCCGCTATGAGCGTAAAACCCTACTCCTGCTTTGGTGGCTAGATTGTATATGAGCTCAAGATTACAAGGAGCGCAGCTTGTCGGCAAGGTGCGCGGGAAGTGCAGCTACAACGCGTAATTGAACTAGGTGTCGACCGTTCTAACTGTAGCCGTGGGCCTTCTTTTATAGGCCAAGGGGTTACCACAGTGGCTAATACGGTGATTACAGGGTATGAATAGTGACTGCACCGTCACCAGGTCTATCTCCTAACGGGGTAGGACAAGCGCATTAAATGCACCGTTAGGTGCTACGCCGGGGAGGCGAGGCTTTGGGCAAAAGATCTGTATCACCGGTCCAGCCGCCCTCCTGTTATCTTGACACATCCCAGGGACGGGTGTCATTAAAGTTAACCCTTGCGTGGCATGCTGACACGTGCCTTGGCCAGCTACGTTTGGCTGCCTGCCCGCTCGACACCTATCATACATGCTTATCTAGCCGATGATGAGGTGGAGCGGTAATGAGACATAACGAGCCTGCTGGCACGGAGCTTGCCGGGCCTTCGCTTGCCGGCAAGGAATTTGCCGGGCCTTCGCTTGCCGGCAAGGAGCTTGCCGGCAACCAGATTCTTGGTCTTCACCTTGCCGGTACGAAGGTTGCCGACAAGGGTAATCTTGATCTCTAGTACTAGAATAGTACTTCTCGATGACCTGCCTGGAGGTCTTCTTCACGGTCTTGTTTACCAAGTCTTGAGCCTTGATGGTAGCAATCCTCCGGCAAGCCCTTGCTGCCAGGAAGGCTACAACTGCCTGTGCACAAGTCAGGGTACGAAGGCACCCATGTCTCAGTACACCGACAGGAGCCCCCAGGCCTGGGCCATACACGCATGCGAGGCGTCGTTGGGCTAGGCCCAAACAGTGCACAGGCACACGTGGCAGAGGATAACTACCATAATCTTCTCTTTTACCACGCCCCCCATGACGCGCATTAAATGCAAGCGTGGCAGAGGTGGAACGAAACGACCGCGGGAGGTAGTGCGCCTGAAAAGCGCAGCCATGTAGGACAGTAAAGAGCCAGCCCCCGCGCCTTCCCCATAAAAAGGAAACCATGAGGGGCGCTGCTCATTTACCCCCTTTTCCCAATCTAGCCATCTGCCGTTGTCTTCTTCCTTGCACAAAAGCAGAGCGCCTCTTCTTCCACTGCCGCGCCGCGCCCCCGCCTGCCTCTAAATCCACCCTTCCCAAGGCAACCATGGCTCCCAAGAAGAACCAAAACAAGCCGGAGAAAGCGGTCGACCCCAACGCAGAGGCGAAGAAGTTGGAGTTGGCAGCGGCGCGGAGAGACAATGTCGTCTTCAATCCGGTGCTGGATCAGAGTGATTTGGTGGATCGGTACTCGATCATGTGGGGGGAAGGCGACGACCGCCCACACCGCGCCAGAAGTCCTTCCGGGCTCCGTCAAATCTGGCGAAGACAAGTACCGTTTCTTCACCGCCTATTTCTACTGCAGCCTTGTCCCGCCTTTCTCTGAATTCTTCGTAGAAACCATGTACACATACGGGTTCCGTCTCCTAGACTTTACCCCCAACGCCATGACTTGTATGGCCATCTTTGCGCACATGTGCGAAAATTTCGTTGGGGTACTACCCAGTGTAGCCCTCTTCCACCATTATTTTACTCCACGCGTCGAAGCAGATGCCCTCTCCGACGGCATCACTTGGATCCCCAGGGACAAGGATGTCTATCTTCCGGGGCTGCTCCATCGGAAGTGGAACGAGTGGCGTGGAGAATGGTGCTGGATCAAGGACGCTGATTTCCCAGATTTCTGCAAGCCCAGAACGACAAAGGTGGTGCGCGGCAATGACTAGAGCTCTTTCGACGCCGACGACAAGAAGCTCACAATCGCCACGACATGCATCCTCCGTCTCAAGGCTGCCGGCCTCACCATTGAAATGGTGGGGGCTGACTTCCTTCACTGCCGCATCGCTCCCCTTCAGAACAAGGGCAGGTCCGCCTGGGACTACAAGAATGCGGCAGATATCATGCGGGTGCGGACTGGGCTGCACGCCAATCTGACGGTGCTGCAGCACAGGGTCCTTTATGAGCAGCTCTTCCGCGCCACCGGCAACTTCAAGCTGTCGGCAAGCGTGGTGCCCTTATGCAACAACTCCACCAAGGATTCCATCATTGCAATGATGCCGGCTTGCAACGCCCATGGCGTCGAAGCCCTTTGGTAGGAGTCGCCCGAAGATGCGGTGAGGGAGTGGTTTGACACATTGGTGGAGAGGCCCGTCAGAGAGGATAAAGACCTCATCCGTGACACCACCCCCGAAGAGTTGGCGCACATTGCCAACAGGGCGGCAGAGGCGAGAATGGCTGAAGGCGCCGGTGGCTCTGGGTCCACGGCAGCCAATATTGGTGAAGAGTCCGATGATGAAATGGCAGAGGAGCCGTTGGAGGAACTTGCCGGAGAGCAAGAGGAGCCTGCCGGGGAACAGGGCGAAGAAAATGCCGAAGAGCAAGTGCATAGGGAGCCCCCCGCTCCCGCCATTCCGGCAAGGAAACCTTGCGTCCTCCGGAAAGCTGTCTCCGGAGAGCCAGTCCATGGAGCATCTTTAGGCGATGAAGTAGCCGACAAGGATCTCGACGTCAAGCCCCTCAACAGCAGTGAGTGCGGTGTACCTCTACAAGGAAAACAGCCGTACTGGCCGCCAGAGGAGGCGATTCTTCTCAACTTGCCGTGCCTGCGGCAACCAAATGGGCCAGGACTTCTACCCCGCCTCCCTCCTCCGGCACTAGACCTGAGAGCTTATATGATCTCTCCATCCTTAGCGACGAGGAGGAGGAAGAAGAGTACGTGTCTCCGTCCACTTTCATTGATTCTTGATCGATTTTCTGTTGTTGCTAATCTGACTTGCCCCGCCTTGCCTTGATTTGACAGCAACGAGGAGACCTTGGTGCAAAGGATGGCCAAGAGGGCGAGGACCGCAACAGAGGAAGAACCGGTGACAAGCACAGCGCCAGGCGATGACGTCGTGGATACTAGTCCTCGGCGCAGCCCCCAGCGTGAGGCCACTATTCACTTTCCTTTGGCAAGTGTTGGTGTTGAGATATTCACCGCTGACATCAGCACGGGAGCAGGAGAAGAGCGCCACGAGGAGGAACGCCCGGAGGTAGATCCAACTGGGACGTCTCCGTCAACCGCTGCCCCGGCAAGCAGCTCTCCGGCAAGGACTTCTACAGACAAGCCTGTTCGCGCTGATGAAGTGCCGGCAACTGAAGCTGTCGGCAACCAGGCAACGACAACAGAGGTTGTCGAAGAGGAAAATGTTCCCTCTCAACAGTCTCAGCCCGATAAGCCTTCTGCCGTTAAGTACTTTTCTCTCTTAATCTTCTTTTTTTGTTTTCTTGAACTTGATCCGAGTCCTGATTTTCTATCTTCTCCATTCTTTCAGATCCGCCTCCATCTGATGAAATGGACATCGACTCCACCATTAAGGAGATCGCGAGGGACGTCGCCGATGAGGCCAGCAACATCGCTACTGATGAGGCCATCGAGAGGACTGATGAGGAGGCCGCTCATGAAGAGGCTGCCAAGGACACCGCCGAGGAGGGCGGCAACAAGAGTGTCGAGGCCACTGAAGACATCCCTGTCTCAGGAGTGCCAAGCACTGACTTGGCCATGAGGACGATCCTAACCGGCAAGGCGGTCGCGGACGACCACCCTTCAACATCTGAAGAGCCCTTCTCAGGCAGATACCTGAAGGTTGGCGACAACTTGTTCGTCAGCCTCCCTGGGACGTCAAGCATTGGGGCGCCCATGGAAGGAGAAGTCTTGGATGATGAGATCATTGCCGCTGCTGGGCTCGAAGTTGTCGATGAGCCACATGCCAACACCAACGAGACTAAAGAACAACAACTCCTCAAGGCCATGGGCGTGAATTTTTAGAAGCTTCAGGCATGCTACCTCAATCGTACCGAGAGCTTGGACTCCAGGGCTGCCGTCCTTGACAAGGTGGAGGAGGAGTTCAAGAAGCGTGTGGAGGAAACACAGATCTAGTATGCAGAATGCCTCCAGGTTCTCCAAGAACAGTACACCCAGCTTGCCAAGGCCAAGGAATAGTTTGTCTTGGAAAAGGCTAAAGTCGACAAGGCACATGAGGAGGCTGCGCAGAGGATAGCGGCAACCGAGGCATGATTGAACGAGCGCAAGGTTGGCCTTGACGCTCATGAAGAAGAGCTTGCCGCTCGTGAAGTAGAGCTTGCCGCTATGGTTCGCGGCAAAGATAATGAGATCCAGGCCCTCATTTCACAGCATACCCAGGAGCTGGAGTGCAAGCATAAAGAGGCCATCGAAGCTCAAGCTACAGAGCATGCCAGCAAGATCAAGGAGGCCATCGATGCTGCCAAAGCCGTAGAGGCCGCCAAGACTGAGCTAGAAGGCAAGGTGCGAGTGCATGAAGCAGATATCGCCGCCAACGGCAAGGAGATCTTGGCGCTCAAAGTAGATGCAGAGAAGGCAACTCACACCTTGGCAGAGCTGCAAACTTTAGTATCCGCCAAGAACCAAGAGCTCACCAAGGCCAACGACACGATTGAAGATCACAAGATGAAGCTGACTGCCTTGGAGAAGTCTCTTGATGAAGCCAAAAAGCGTGAGAAGATCTTGACAAAGGACCTCCAAGACGAGAAGGCCTTGGTTGCGAGCACCGCCAACACTTTCAATGAGCTCAAGAACGCCTACAAGCTTTGGACTGATCGTTTTGTGGTTGCCGCGGAGAACCTTTCTGCACAGCTGTCTGCCATGGGCTTGCCGGAGTACCACTAATCCATCGCCGAAGGGGACACCGCCAGCGCCAGGCTCACTCTCTTCTTCGAAAGCTTGATCGAGGCACTGGAGAAGCATCACGAGGCTCGAGCTGCATACCTTGCCAGCGAATCCCGCAAGCTTTGCCGGGATGTCCTCTTCAAGGTGCTCGTCAAAGTGGCATATCGAAACCCAGGCATTGATCTCACCAAAGTCTTCGTTAGTCTGCCGAGGGGAGCCGACACCAGGATCGCCGAAGAGCTCGTCGCGCCCATCGCCGATAGGGTTGACCAGATCCCCAGGACAGAGGGTGGGGGTCACAAACTAGACTTGTAATCACACCTTGCCGCGTGTAAGATCATGTAAAAGACATATTCATCTTAAGTTAGATCTGCACTATGGCATTGATGTAATATGACTTGTGTTTTGAATGGATGTATGCATGCTATTCCCCTTATTCCATTCTGTCCTTGCATGATTTTTGTACCCTACGCTTGCCGGAATCTTGCCGATGCACGCACTCTTGCCGCGAGCGCTTGAGGAACGGGTCCTTAGCAGCTTGCCGGAAGTGCCGCTGCCGGCAAGGTTACACTTGACGATCACAACGCAGCCACTTAAGTTGTTGAGCGGACTCGAAACAAAGTAAGAGCGTAGCTGATCACGACAAGGTTCCTTAGTGTGCAGGTTTCTCATACAAAGGCCAAAATCGTTCAAGGAGAAATTGCATCTACAACAAAGAGTTTATTTCAAAGTTTTTCAACTTAGCTTTTTCTTTGTTGTACTTCTTGTCGTAGAACGATATCTTGAACGTCACTTGGTATCCATACCGTCACTCCCCCCGGGAAACTTGCATGCGAGGAAACCTTATGTCCTTTGAGAAAATGAAATAAGAGAAAAGAGGAGGCTGGAACCTTGACGGTTCGTTAATCATCCTATGCAAGGTAAAATGTAGCACAACGCTGTCTGCAACATATAAATAAATATGTACTTTGACAAAGAGTTGCGAAACACTTAACTTTTATTCATTGTGCACGGGATTTGCGCCCGACTCTGTACAAAGGATTACATGCCTTGCCGGCAAACTTGTACAAAAGAGGTTGCCGGGCTGCCTTACGGGTAAAATTTGCGAAGATGCTCAATATTCCATGAGTTGAGCACCGGAGTGCCATCTTCGGTCCCTAGGCGGACTGCGCCAGGCCAAGTGACTCGTACTACCTGGTAAGGGCCCTCCCACTTCGGCGTCAACTTGTTTTGACCCTTCGTGGACTAAATCCAATGAAGAACAAGGTCGCCGTCCTCAAGGTCCTGGCATTGACTTTGCGGCTATGGTAGCGGCGCAAAGCTTGCTGGTACCATGCAACATGGACAGCAGCCCAGAAACGATCTTCCTCAAGGAGCGTGGCATCATCTTGCCGTAGCTCATCTTGATCCTCCTCATCGAAGGTCAAAACTCGAGGTGACTCGTATCTGAGTTCCATGGGGAGTACCGCTTCTGCACCATATACCAGGGAGAAGGGTGTCTGGTCGGTGGCTCGACCTGGTGTCATTCTGATTGACCAAAGAACCGCCGGCAACTCTTCCACCCAGTGCCTTCCACACTTGTGCAGCCTGTCGAAAGTTCTGGTCCTGAGACCATGCAGCACTTCTGCATTTGCCCTCTCTACTTGTCCATTGCTCCTTGGGTGAGCAACAGAGGCGTAGCAGATCTTATTTCCAAGTTCTTGGCAATATGTTGTGAAGGCGCGGCTCATGAACTGGGTGCCGTTGTCGGTGATGATCCTGTTGGGTACACCAAAATGAGCAACTAATCCTTTGAGAAACTTGGTAGCTGACTGTGCCGTCACCTTTCTCACTGGCTCTACCTCAGGCCACTTTGTAAACTTGTCGATTGCAACGTACAAGAATTCAAAGCCCCCGGTAGCACGGGGGAAGGGGCCGACAATGTCGAGCCCCCAAACCGAGAAAGGCCAGGAAAGAGGGATGGTTTGGAGGGCTTGAGCTGGCTGGTGGATGTCCTTGGAGTGGAACTGGCACGCTTCGCACCTGATGACCACCGCCAAGGCGTCTTGAAGGGCTGTCGGCCAGTAGAATCCTTGACGGAATGCCTTGCCGACAAGCGCGCGTGACCCAATATGAGAGCCACACATCCCTTCATGCATCTCTTCCAACAACCTCTATCCATCTTCCTTGCAGATGCACTTCAATTTCACCCCGTTTGGTCTTTTCCTGTACAAAATGTTGTCAACAAATTTGTACATCCTTGATTGACGGGCTACTCTTTCTGCATCTTCTTGCTCATCGAGAAGATCTCCTGTCTGAAGGTATTGGACAATTGGTTGTGCCCATGCTAGAGCCCGTGGCTCGACGACAAGGACTAAAGGTACTTCTTCCTCTGTGGGAGCGCTTGCTTCGACAGCAAGAATCTGGCTTGCCAGAAGCTGCGTCTCACCGGCCAAGGGTGTCTTGTCAGTGGTATCTACTTTCTTGGCGGCTGCCGGCAGCTCTGCCGGAAAGTAACCACCAACATATTGCTTTCTTTTCCTCGCCAGCCTTGATGGTGTAACGGATGGTTGAGTCAAATGGAGCACAAAAGTCCCTGGTTCCACAGGCAGCTTTTGGGCGGCACGCTTCGACAGGTCATCGGCAATTCCATTCTGGGCACGAGAAACGTGCTCTGCTTGCAGACCGTCAAAGTGCTCTTCCAATTTCCTCACTTCATCAACATATGCCTCCATCAAGGGGCTCTGGTAATCCTTATTGACCTGCCTCACCACAAGCTGCGAGTCGCCCCTGACAATCAACTTTCGAATACCAAGGTTGATTGCAATGCGCAGGCCGGCAAGCAATCCCTCGTACTTAGCAGTGTTGTTGGTGGCCTGCTCCCTGGGAAAATGCATCTGAAGCACGTACTTGAGGTGCTCTCTAGTGGGTGATATAAGCATCACGCCGGGACCGGCGCCTTTCAGCGTGAAAGCACCATCAAAGTACATGATCCAATCATCAACAGTTTCCTTGCCGGGGAGGTCTCTGGGATTTCTTCGTCTGGCGTTGGGGTCCATTCTGCAATGAATTCTGCCAAGGCTCTGCTCTGAATTGTTGAGGTACTCTCAAACTTCAAATCAAAGCTTGACAGCTCCAATGCCCACTCCACAGTCCTACCGATAGCTTCTAGATTTCTCAGAATACGTTGCAAAGGAAAGCGAGTGACGACGGTGACTGCTACTTGTAGACTACATTGGTATTTCCCCGAAGAGGAGAGGATGATGCAGTATGGTAGAGATAAGTATTTCCCTTAGTTAAGAACCAAGGTTATCAATCCAGTAGGAGAACCAAGCAAGATCCAGTGAACATCACCTACACACACAAAAGCAAACACTTGCACCCAATACGAATAAGAGGGTTGTCAATCCTCTTAGCGGTTACTTGCAAGGATTAAGTCTGATAGAGATAAGTTGCTAAAGTAAATTACTAAACTAAATAAATGTAAATAAATTGCAGCAAGGTATTTTTATGTTTTTTATATGATAAAGATAGACCCGGGGGCCATAGTTTTCACAAGAGGCTTCTCTCTTGAGCACAGAAACATACGGTGGGTAAACAAATTACTGTTGGGCAATTGATAGAAAAGCAAATAATTATGAAGGATTCATGGCAATGATCATGTATATAGGCATCATGTCCAAGACAAGTAGACCGACTCCTGCCTGCATCTACTACTATTACTCCACTCATCGACCGCTATCCAGCATGCATCTAGAGTATTAAGTTAATAAAAACAGAGTAACGCCTTAAGCAAGATGACATGATGTAGAGAAGCAAATTCAAGCAATATGAATAAACCCCATCTTTTTTATCCTTAATGGCAACAATACAAATACGTGTCATGTCCCTTTCTGTCACTGGGATTGAGCATCGCAAGATTGAACCCATCACAAAGCACCTCTCCCATTGCAAGATAAACCAATCTAGTTGGCCAAACCAAATCGATAGATCGGAGAGAAATACAAAGCTATATTTAATCATGCATAAAAGAGTTCAGAGAAGACTCAAATATTTCTCATGAATAATCTGATCATAAACTCACAATTCATCGGATCCCAACAAACACACCGCAAAAGAAGATTATATCGGATAGAACTCCAAGAACATCAAGGAGAACATGGTATTGAAGATCAAAGAGAGAGAAGAAGCCATCTAGCTACTAGCTATGGACCCGTAGGTCTGTGGTAAACTACTCACACATCATCGGAAGGGTAGCAAGGTTGATGTAGAAGCCCTCCGTGATCGATTCCCCCTCCGGCAGAGTACCGGAAAAGGCCTCCAGATTGGATCGCGGAAGAACAGAGGCTTGCGGCGGCGGAAAGGTTTTCTCTTCTGGCTCTCTGATGGTTTCCGAATATTTGTGAATTTATAGGAGTGGAATTAGGTCAAATGGAGCCACGGGGGCCCCACAAGGCATTAGGGCGCGCGCCCCTGGTGCCGCGCCCTGTTGCCTTGTGGAGGCTTCGTGAACCTTCTGGCCTCCTCTCCAAGTCTCCAGGGTCTCTTTTGTCCAGAAAAAAATCTCCAAAAAGTTTCGTGGCATTTAGACTTCGTTTGGTACTGATTCTCTGAAAAGCCAAAAACAAGCAGAAAACAGCAACTAGCACTGGGCACTAGGTTAATAGGTTAGTCCCAAAAAATGATATATAATTGCATATAAAACATCCAAGATTGATACTATAATAGCATGGAACAATAAAAAATTATAGATACGTTGGAGACGTATCAGTGACTTGGTGTGCTTGAAAGTAGTGGCGCAGCTTCCTTGAGGCCATGAGAAGGCCAAAAAGCAACTTCTGCACACTAGAATACCTTGACCTAGCCCCTTGCAGGAGAGAGCTGACAAAGTAGACTGGGCGCTGCACCATCTTCTTCTTCTGCACGACTAGCTTATCTGGATCACTTGCTTTAACAATCTCTGGCTTGTCGGCACCTGACCTTGCCGGAGAAGACTCTGGCTTGCCGGGTCATGGCTCTGCGGCTTCATCTGCCTCTCTTTCAGCCACAAGTGCAGCACTAACCACTTGATTCGTTGCCGCTAAGTATAGCAGCAACGTCTCTTGCGGCCTAGGCATAACTAGGACTGGCAGAGAGGACAGGTACTCCTTCAAATCTTGGAGCGCGGCCTCCGCTTCCGGAGCCCAGTTCACTGGGTCTGCCTTTTTCAATATTTTGAAAAATGGCAAGGCGCGCTCTGCCGATTTGGAGATGAACCTGCTAAGAGCGGCAACATAGCCGGCAAGATGCCTGATGTCCTTGACGCGTCTTGGTGCTTCAATCTGCTCAATTGCTTTGATCTTGTCGGGGTTGGCTTCAATCCCTCTTTGAGATACAAAGAACCCAAGAAGCTTGCCGGACGGAACACTGAACACACACTTCTCGGGGTTGAGCTTCAAGTTGAGTTTGCGCAAGTTTGCAAATGTCTCTTCCAAATCTTGGATCAGTGTTGACTTGTCTCTGGTTTTGACCACAATATCATCCATGTAGGCTTCCACATTTCTATGCAACTGTGGCTCAAAACCGATCTGAACTGCTCTAGCAAATGTTGCCCCGGCACTCTTCAATCTGAAGGGCATACGTAGAAAGCAATACGTGCCACATAGAGTGATGAATGCGGTTTTCTCCTCATCTTCCTTGGCCATAAAAATCCGATGATCTCCGGAATAGGCATCAAGAAAAGAGAGTAACTCACAACCGGCAGTGGAGTCTACAATCTGGTCGATGCGCGACAAAGGGAAAGGGTCCTTTGGACAAGCTTTATTTATATCAGTGAAGTCGATACAAAGCCTCCACTTCCCATTCGCCTTGCGCAATACCACTGGATTGGCTAACCACGTGGGGTGTAGCACTCCTCTGACCAGGCCTGCTGCTTCCAGCTTCTTGATCTCTTCGGCAATAAACTCTTGCCGCTCCAAGGCTTGCTTTCTAACCTTCTGCTTGATGGGTCTCGCATGAGGGCAGACAACAAGGTGGTGCTCAATTACCTCCCTAGGAACACCGGGGATGTTAGATGCTTGCCAAGCAAACACATCGACATTCGCCCGTAGGAAGGTAACGAGCGCGCTTTCCTATTTGTCACTGAGAGTGGCACTTATGGAAAAAGTGCCACTCGTCCCATCTTCCCTTGCAGAGACTTGCTTGGTCGCTGGTGCAGAGGCCTTGGCTTTCTTGCTCTTGCCTGTAGAGCTCTCTGGTATGTCATCAACAGGCATGCTGCACTCTAAAGTGCACTTCCCGGAGTCCTTATCAGAGGTCTTGCCGGTCTTCTTCTTCTTTCCTCCCTCGGGAGCTTTGCCAGCAGGAGCAGGTGCCTCGACGGCAGATGCTACCACTACCTCTCAGTAGAGCTTGTCGGCGCAAATGATCGCATCTTTGTGGTTGGACTTGATGGTGAGGACCCCCATCGGCCCTGGCATCTTTATGACGTTGTACTCGTAATGTGACGCAGCCATAAACTTTGCCAGCGCCGGGCGGCCCAGAATCCCATTGTATGGCAGCGGCATCTTGACGACATCAAAGGCAATCTTCTCCGTCCTGTAGTTGAGCTCGCTGCCGAACGTGACCGGCAATGTCACTTGGCCCTTCGGCTTGTTCCTCCCCGGACTGATCCCTTGGAAACTGCCCGTCTCCTCGAGATCCTTGTCAGGGATCTGCAGCCTCTTGATCACATCGGGAGAGATCAAGTTCAAGCCGGCCCCACCGTCAACCAGCATCTTTGTCACCTTGAGGTTGCGAATTGTTGGTGAAACCAACAATGGCAAACACCCGACCGCAGTGGTGCGGTCAGGGTGGTCCTCGGCGTCAAAGACGATGGGTGTGTGCGACCACTTGAGTGGCTTCTATGCCCCCATTGCCGGCTCCACTGCATTTACTTCACGGATCCACTGCTTCAGTTGCCGGTGCGAGGAGTGCAAAGATGCGCCTCCGTCAACACAAGAAAGCACATTTGCTCCCTTGGTGGTTTTGGTAATTCATAACAACATATATCTCATTGAACTAATGTCCATTCAAGTTAAAGTTTTCAGGATGTTCAATGATTGGCATGGCAGGGACTAGAGATGTGGACCCTTCAAAATGCTAAGGACAAGGATTGGCAAAAGCTCAAGACTCTACATATTTGGTTTAGTGATCCAAGATCACATTGAGTCCATAGGAAAGCCAATACTATTAAAAGGGGATGAGGTGTTGCTTAATGGTCTTTTTGCTCAAGTGCTTAGTGACAGTATTCCAAAACCGTCAACCACTCTCTCCATCCAAATATGTCCAAAACCTGCATTCCAACCCGGCCCCGCCAAAATTTCCTATCCGGAGCCACCGAGTTCATCAGGACTTAGCCACTGCCAAAACCCTAACAAATCGGATCCACCGATATGGATCTCGGTCTCACCGAGATGGCCTTGCCAACTCTCTGTAATCGTTTGCACTTACTTCGGTCCCACCGAGTTTTGCAAATCGGTCTCACCGAGATGGCTTGCCAACTCTCTGTTGCCTTATTGCTTCACTTCGGTCCTACCGAGTTGATGCAATCGGTGCCACCGAGACGAGGTTTGCCCTAGCCATTGCACTTCGGTCCATCCGAGTTCTTCCAGTCGGTCCCACCGAGATTCCTAACGTTCATATCTTTTACACAGTTCGGTGGCACCGAGATCTTTGAATCGGTGCCACCGAGTTGGGTCAAAAGTGTGTAACGGTTGGATCTTGTGTGGAGGCTATATATACCCCTCCACCACTTCCTTCTCAGTAAGGAGAGCCATCAGAACGTGCCTACACTTCCACCATACATTTTCTGAGAGAGAACCACCTACTCATGTGGTGAGATCAAGGCATTCCATTCCAACCATTTGAACCTTTATTTCTAGCCTTTCCCAAGTTGCCTTCCACTCAAATCCTTCTTCCACCATAGCCAAATCTGTGAGGGGTTGTTTGAGTGTTGGGAAGACTATCATTTGAAGCACAAGAGCAAGGAGTTCATCAACAACACACCGTCTATTACCTTTTGGAGAGTGGTGTCTCCTAGATTGGTTAGGTGTCACTTGGGAGCCTCCGACATGATGTGGAGTTGAACCAAGTAGTTTGTAAGGGCAAGGAGATCGCCTACTTCGTGAAGATCTACCCCGAGTGAGGCTAGTCCTTCGTGGACGTAAGCCATGGTAGAATAGACAAGGTTGCTTCTTCATGGACCCTTCGTGGGTGGAGCCCTCCGTGGACTCGCATAGCCGTTACCCTTCGTGGGTTGAAGTCTCCATCAACGTGGACGTACGATAGCACCACCTATCGGAACCACGCCAAAAACCACCGTGTCTTCATTGCGTTTGAAATCTCTGATCCCCTCCTTTACTTACATATGCAATTGTTTATTTTCCGCTGCCACACTCTTAGAATTGCATGTGTAGGGTGATGCTTGACTTGTATGCTTGCTAAAATCTGCCTACTTCTAAAATTGGGAAAAGGTTAGGTTTTTATTTGGTCAAGTAGTCTAATCACCCCCCCTCTAGACATACTTTCGATCCTACAAGTGGTATCAGAGCTTTGGTCTCCGTACGCCTTGATTTCCATTGCTTTGGTGATCATAGCCTTGGTTTGACAACCTAGGAGAGTATGGCGTCTAGTGAGGGTAACTATCACCGTAGAGGTCCATATTTTTATGGTACAAACTTTGCTAGTTGGAAACATAAGATGAAAATGCATATTCTTGGTCATAACCCCGCCGTTTGGGCTGTTGTTCGTGTTGGCTTGCAAGGTGATTTCTTCGAGGATGGCAAGGAACCGGATCGTGAAGCAACCCCGGAATAATTGATGATGTTGCAATACAATGCTCAAGCTTGTGACATTCTCTTCAACGGTTTGTGTCCCGAGGCATTCAACAAAATCAGCTGCCTCAAGAATGCAAAGGAAATTTGGGATACTTTGGTTGATATGCATGAGGGTACCGAGTCCGTCAAGGAATCTAAGTTAGATGTGCTTCAAAGTCAACTTGACAAGTTCAAGATGAAGGATGGTGAAGGAGTCGCAGAAATGTACTCTAGGCTTGCTCTCATCACAAATGAGATTGCTGGCTTTGAGAGTGAAGAGATGACCGACAAATTCATCATCAAGAAGATACTTAGAGCTTTGGATGGAAAATATGATACCGTTTGCACATTGATCCAAATGATGCCAAATTACAAAGATCTCAAGCCCACGGAAGTCATTGGAAGGATTGTTGCTCATGAAATGTCACTCAAGGACAAAGAGGAGCTACACAACAAATCAAGTGGTGCTTACAAAGCCTCAACCGATGCTTCGACAACTTCAAGTGACAAGCTAGTATCCAATGAAGAGATAAGCCTAATGGTGAAAAGATTCAACAAGTTCTACAAGAACAAAGGGAAAGAAAGAAGCTCTAGCTCAAGACACTATGAGAGAAGATCATCAAGTCGTGACCGTAATTGCTACAATTGTGGAAAACGTGGACACTATTCCAATGAGTGTACGGCTCCCTACAAGAAAAGAGACGAATCACCAAGAGGAAGACATAGAAGAGATGAATCACCTCATAAGGAGAGAAGGAGTAGAGATGATCGTTATGAACGAAGACATTCTCGAAGAAGCAAGGATTCGGAGAGGAAGGACAAGTCATCCAAGAGTTACACAAGAAGAAGACATCAAGCTCATGTTGGTGAATGGGTTTCTGGCTCCGACTCCGACAACCACTCCGAGAGAAGTTATCACTCCAACTCCGACTATAGTCAAGATGAAGGTGTTGCCGGACTTGCTCTTGTGTCATCTAACTCCCATGATCTTTTTGACTCGCCAAATGAAGGAATTGGAAGATGCTTCATGGCAAAAGGCCCCAAGGTATCACACCCCGAGTATCCTGATTTCAATAGTGATGAAGATGATTTGCTTGGTGATGATGATTTACTTGTTGATAAGGCTAGTGATGTGAGCTATAATGAAAATGCTAGTAATCATGATAGTCAAGAGGAAACGAGTGACAATGCTATGAAGGAGATTGAGCATCTAACTAAAGAACTAAATGCTCTTAAGTTAGCTCATGAAACAACTCAAGAGGATCATAGAGAACTTCTAAGAACTCATGAGAAGCTATGCTTCGAAAAGCTAAATTTAGAGCAAGAGCATGAGTTTCTTAAAGCTATCAATGACGATCTTTGAAAGAAGAGTTCTTCATATCTTGCCAAACGTTTACTCTTGTCTACCTTTATGCCCCAAGTTAAACCTAAGGAAACTAGCAACAAGAGTAAAAAGGGTTCTACCTCTAGTAGTAACAATGACAATGCTAAATCCAATGTTGTTGTTTCTAGTAGTTCTATTGATTCCACTAATGATTCTCTTAGCCAAGTTACACTTGAGCAAGAAAATATGCTATTGAAAGGAATTATAGAAAAAGGTGTCTACAAGAGTCTTGCCGGGAGTAAGCAATTTGAGGAAATTGTACGCAAGCAAGGAAGGCACCGGAAGAACCAAGGTGTTGGTTTTGAACGAAAGTCCAATGCCAATGGAGTTGAGTGGGAAGAAGATCAATACCCCAAGATGAAGTTTGTTCCTCAACAAGAGAAGTATGATCCTACTTCCTTCATGGGAACACAAGCTCAAGAAGATCTTCCACCACAAGACCACAAGCTAAAAGGCAAGGACAAGCTTCAAGAAGAGATTGACTCATTTGAAGAAGCTCCTCAAGCCTTGGTCAAGTGGGTTCCCAAGACTTCATCAAGTTCTACTGGATCAAGTGCTACTACAACTCCAAGGATTTCCATCAAGTTGATGTGGGTCCAAAAGAAGAAGAACTAGAGAGTTCTTGAGGGTGACTCCGCCAACAAACTTCACTCATATTCATTATGGCAAGGACTTGTGCAACCAACTTCCACATTTTGCACTAGTACATGGAGTCACAAACCCTCTTGTTGGTAAGGCAAGGAACAAGGTATTCAATGCATTCATGGACGTCATCATATGTGTAATTCACTCTATGTCTATGGATATCCTTGTATGTTCCTTGTGTGGGACTAACCCATGTAGGTATTGAAAGCACAAAACTCCATAGGATTGCTCCCAACTCTAGATGGTCTACATCGACATTGAACATCCACATCTTCAACATCTACATGAAGTCATCATCGACAAAACCCAAGATTAGTTCATCCCTCTTAGGGGGGATATCACATCTAGGGGGAGGTTTGCTCTAAACAATTGAGCTAAAGCAACTCTAATGGTGTGAACACATCAATGCTTTATGTAAAAGTGGCAACCCCACTTGTGCTTAAATGATGAGTATGACCTATGATCAAATGTTCGTTCTCATTTGGCTCCTAAGTCAATATACTCATATATAGATGACCTAGTCATCGCCATTGCTTGATAGATGCTAGAATTGGTTGTGCATGTTTGACACATATTTCATTTGCTATATTATTGTGTGAGCATGTTGGTTTGCATGATTTCATCATTCGAGGACATCCATTTGTTGTTTTGATTGTCTTGGTTTTTCTGGCCAAGTGGATGTACATGAATGCCTAAGCACCTTCTCTAGCTATCTATGCTTTCTTGTCTCAAATTCTATTCTTGCTACATCACAAAAATTGAACAAGTCATTTTCCGACCCTCTGGGTGAGGAGCACTTGGAGCCACCGATCTGAAAGGGCTGAACCTCCAAAACGTTCTACATGATTTCGGCCGAACCAATTCACTCAAATCCGGTCCAACCGAAATCATTTAGATTGATCTAGGTTTTCATCTCGGTGTCACCGGGTTGAACCATTTCGGCGCCACCGATGTGCTAACCTGCTTGCAGTTACACATATCGGTGCCACCGACAGCATACGGGTATATATATCTCGCGGGCCCGAACGGTTGAAAATTCTCAAACCCTCTCGTTCCCGCACCCCGTTGCTGCCGTCGCCCAGGTCTCCGGATCGTCGCCTTCATCTCCAGCGCGCCCTCGCCGCCGGATTCCGCCGCCGTCAACGGCAATCTACTCCGCCGTTGCCGCCGTAGAGGATCTCCACCAAGTTAGGGTGAGATTCGACCCCTTTCGTGCTCCAATTTCTGATTCAATGCACGATAGGATTGCCATGATTCTTACCACGGATTGAGAATTCCTATTACACTGCAATGCCCATAGTTTAGATTTGAGTAAAAAATTTAGATTTAAGTTTCCGCCGAACGCATCTCGGACTGACCGATTAGAAATTTTCGGAGTCACCGATTTGGCCCCAGGCCATTGCACTAGTACGTCTCGGTGTCACCGAGTTGTACGAATCAGTGAGACCGAAAGTAAAATCTCAGTGAAACCCTAGCATCTCAGAGTCACCGAGCCCCATCTCGGTCTGACCGAAATGGCGTGTAAAGTTTCTGTTGAGTGCTTCGGTATCACCGAGATGATCAAGTCGGTCAATCCGAAATGCCTTCTGTGAAAACTTGGAACTAAGAGTTGAACTCAATTTTTATGAAAAACTTCTGCTTTTTGTGATGACTCATCTACTCTGCCCATACCCATCTATTCACAGGGTCAGCTTTGCAAGATGTCTGATGCCAGCGATAGCCAGAACATGTCAGAGCAGCACACAAATCTCAGCGCAGGCTCTAGCCCTGCAGAAAGCTTTTATGAGGGAGAGAGAAGCTCTCCAGATCTTCCAAAGGCTGCAACAAGAACCAGGAAGAAGAGAACCTCAGACAGTGAGGATGAGGACTTTGTTGCTAGTGAAGCAGCAACAAAGAAGAAAAGAGTTGTGCTTGCAAAGGAATATAGCAGCAAGCCAACTGCTGCCAAAGATAAAACTGTTGTGAAGAAAGTTCCCAAGAAAACTATGCAATTTACACTTGAAGAGCCAAGTGACACAGAAATGGCTGCAGGAGGAAAGAAGAAGAGAGCAAGGAAAACTACTACTCAGGTGCTTGGAAAACCCTCCATGAGGAGTGATTCAGAGGAAGAGGAGGAGCCAACAGCTAATGCACCCCCTGCAAAAGCTCAGAAGCTCATGTCAGATGCTATTAGGACTGCTGCCCCCACAAAATCCAAACCAAAAGCTCCAGCACCCAAGAGGTCGACCAGAAACATTTATGCTAGTGAAAAGAACAAGGCCCCAGTGCCTGAAGCCCATGTTGATGAGGAGCCACTAGTGCTCAGGAAATTGAAGCCCAAGTTTCCAGACCATGATAACGCACACCCAGTTGCAGAGAATATGATGCTCAGGAAGGACAAAGGACTGCGTTAGTGGAGACTGTCAGATCCCTATGCCGCCAGTAGGAGAACAGCTTGTGACTACCGCTTCTAGACCAGAGAGCAGCAAGACTTCTATGAGACAGTTCTGCTTGATAAGAAGCCAATTGTCAGCGACATGAGATGGGTGGATTGGAAGTACATTGATGCCAATGAGGATTATTTCCCCCATGTTCATGAGAGTTTCCGGATTGCTGGTGTTGATGAGTTTGTTGGACAGAAGATGACAAAGTGGAATGATGAGAGGATCATGCAATTCTACTCCACAGCTCATTTCTATCCTGATGGCAGGATTGTGTGGATGACTGAGGGTTCTAGGTACCAGTCGACCATCTCTGAGTGGGCTACTCTTCTTGGTGCTCCAGAAGAAGAAGATGATGATGTTGATATCTATGCCAAGCTCAAGATGGACCACAACTCCATGACTAATATGTACACAACGATTCCAGAGAAGGACATCGAGACACACAAGCTAGGATCAGTGAAGCACCTGCTGCCTGGTTTGGCCACCACAAATACTATCTTGCGGTACACTCTGTTGCCCAAGTCAGGAGATGATAAGATGATACGTGGCCACTCCGTCAACCTACTGCACCTCTTTGACACACCTCAGAAGTTCAAGGTGATGAGCTTGATTGTTGAAACCATCAAGAGGACAGCTGCTGATCAGAAGAGATCTTGTGGATATGCTCCACACATCCAGATGCTCATTAATTCCAAGGTTGGAACGAGCACTTATCTTCTTGATCGTGAGCATCTCCCACTGCGTCCAGAGTTTGAGGATAATGTTATTGTGATGGATCCTTCGCATCCCACCTCTGCTCAAGCACAAGAGAAGATCCGAGTAGCCCAGGAAGCAATAGCAGCCAAGGAGGCATCTGCTCCTAATGCTCCCATTGCCAACCTCAAGTCTAAGACTGACCAAATGACTTATCTGCTAGAAGCCACCCTGAGGATTGAGCAAAGTCTGGCCAACCTCACCCAGAATCAGGCTAGCTTAGAGCGGATAGTCGAGACGAAGATTCATGATCTAGATGTCAAGATCACTGAGGTCCAGACTATAGTGGAGAAGCTGAAGGACGATGTTGATGCAGCCAGGGCAGCCGCTTCAGATGATAGTGGAGATGACAGACCCACTACGGAGAGATTCTAGACAGTGCCCAGGGCAGCCAGGTCTGCTGCAGTGCCAGTTGTGAATCCGAGGACCACAGTCTCTGCACCTGCTGCTGCTGCTACAGTGCCACCTCCGGTCTCCACTCCACCAGCCCAGCAGACATCAGCTGAAGCCTTCGCGGATGCTCTTCTCTCGACGCCTTCTACGCACACCGGAGCTGCCGAGGATCGTGCCTAGAGTGTCGTATTAGTCTTATACCTATTCGAGCTTTTTGGTACTTGTTGCCAAAGGGGGAGAATTTGTATAGATCTTAGCTTCGAGAGAGAGAGTCTTGCTTTGCTTTGCTCGTTGGATTTTTCTCGAGTTCTTTTGCTCTATTTTCTTTTTGGTACTTTGTTTCGATGTGTGTGCTTGATACTATGTCTGTGAGTACTTTGATCGTTATGTTTGTGAGCTACTACTTGATGTGATTGATCATACTATGCCCTATGAGATGCTCTTGCTTATCATTATCTTGTATGATCATTCACTTGTGTTGATGATGCGTGCCTACTATTCCATTCATATCATTTTGCGCGCTCCACCAAGTTGTATGTGACATGGAAGAGTGACCCATGATCCTAATCGATTGTGCATTTGCATTCAAACGCAAATTCTTAATAATGCAAAAATTTAGGGGGAGCTCTTGCTTATCACATACTTCTCAAAGCGACGATGTATTTCATTCATTTAATCATTTGTCAAAGCTTTGATCTATATGCTGTCATCAATTACCAAAAAGGGGGAGATTGAAAGCACATTTGCACCCTTGGTGGTTTTGGTAATTCATAACAACATATATCTCATTGAACTAATGTCCATTCAAGTTAAAGTTTTCAGGATGTTCAATGATTGGCATGGCAAGGACTAGAGATGTGGACCCTTCAAAATGCTAAGGACAAGGATTGGCAAAAGCTCAAGACTCTACATTTTTTGTTTAGTGATCCAAGATCACATTGAGTCCATAGGAAAGCCAATACTATTAAAAGGGGATGAGGTGTTGCTTAATGGTCTTTTTGCTCAAGTGCTTAGTGACAGTATTCCAAAACCCTCAACCACTCTCTCCATCCAAATATGTCCAAAACCTGCATTCCAACTCGGCCCCACCGAAATTTCCTATCCGGAGCCACCGAGTTCATCTGGACTTAGCCACTGCAAAAACCCTAACAAATCGGATCCACCGATATGGATCTCGGTCTCACCAAGATGGCCTTGCCAACTCTTTGTAATCATTTGCACTTACTTCGGTCCCACCGAGTTTTGCAAATCGGTCTCACCGAGATGGCTTGCCAACTCTCTGTTGCCTTATTGCTTCACTTCGGTCCTACTGAGTTGATGCAATCAGTGCCACCGAGACGAGGTTTGCCCTAGCCATTGCACTTCGGTCCATCCGAGTTGTTCCAGTCAGTCCCACCGAGATTCCTAACGTTCATATCTTTTACACAGTTCGGTGCCACCGAGATCTCTAAATCGGTGCCACCGAGTTGGGTCAAAAGTGTATAACGGTTGGATCTTGTGTGGAGGCTATATATACCCCTCCACCACTTCCTTCTCAGTAAGGAGAGCCATCAGAACATGCCTACACTTCCACCATACATTTTCTGAGAGAGAACCACCTACTCATGTGTTGAGATCAAGACATTCCATTCCAACCATTTGAACCTTGATTTCTAGCCTTTCCCAAGTTGCCTTCCACTCAAATCCTTCTTCCACCATAGCCAAATCTGTGAGGAGTTGTTTGAGTGTTGGGAAGACTATCATTTGAAGCACAAGAGCAAGGAGTTCATCAACAACACACCGTCTATTACCTTTTGGAGAGTGGTGTCTCCTAGATTGGTTAGGTGTCACTTAGGAGCCTCCGACATGATGTGGAGTTGAACCAAGTAGTTTGTAAGGGCAAGGAGATCGCCTACTTCGTGAAGATCTACCCCGAGTGAGGCTAGTCCTTCGTGGACGTAAGCCATGGTGGAATAGACAAGGTTGCTTCTTCGTGGACCCTTCATGGGTGGAGCCCTCCGTAGACTCGCGTAGCCATTACCCTTCGTGGGTTGAAGTCTCCATCAACGTGGACGTACGATAGCACCACCTATTGGAACCATGCCAAAAACCACCGTGTCTTCATTGCGTTTGAAATCTCCGATCCCCTCCTTTACTTACATATGCATTTGTTTATTTTCTGCTGCCACACTCTTAGAATTGCATGTGTAGGGTGATGCTTGACTTGTATGCTTGTTAAAATGTGCCTACTTCTAAAATTGGGAAAAGGTTAGGTTTTTATTTGGTCAAGTAGTCTAATCACCCCCCTCTAGACATACTTTCGATCCTACAACACACATGGCGTCCACTACGTTCTGGAACTCCTTGTCGGATCCGTCTTCGTCCTCATCATCATCGTTCTGGCCTTGAGCGGCCTTCTCTTTCGGTTGCTTCGCCTTCCCACGGCGGCCTCCTCGGCCACCACGGTTTTGCTTGTCGGACCCACCGGCACCATCTTGGCCCTTCTCCTTGTCGCGCTTCTCGTACTCTTGCTTCTGCTTCTTGGCAAGTTGATCCACTTGCCGGCACTCCTGGAGATCGTGGCCCTTTGTACGGTGGATCTTGCAGTACAGCCCACCGGTCTTGCCGGCCTTGTCGCCTACCGCGGCCTCCCGACAGTCAGCGCATCTGGCAACCTCCTTGCCGGGGCTTTCTGCCTTGGGCTTCTTGGCAGCGTTGGTGTCAACAGAGCCTTCGACGGCCATCACAGTCTTACCCTTGCACTTTCTGTTGCGCTTCCTGTTCTTCTTCCGCGGTGTCGATGCGTCATCTGTGTCGTTGTCCTCAGAGTTGACTTCGGCGCCAGCATCTTCCCTAGGGAGTCACCTCCCTTCCTCAGCACATGCACACTTGTCCGCCAAGGCGTATAGCTCATTGATGGTCCTAACCTTCTCAATATTCATCTCAGACCGCATTCTGCGGTTACACACATTTGTGTTGAACGCGGCGCAAACAGCTGCGGGATGAACATCGGGGATGTTGTGGTGCACATGGCTGAACCTTTGTATATACTTGCGGAAGGGCTCGCCATCTCTCTGGGGTATCACGTGCAAATTGCTCTCCTGACCAGGGAGCTTGTGGCCACCCTGGTAGGCATCGACAAATTGATGGCACGGATCCGACCAAGAAGAAATGGAGCCCTCCGGCAAGTTCATCAACCACGACCTGACGTTAGGCTTGAGCGCCAACGGGAAGTAGTTGGACAGTATCTTGTCGTCCCGCCCCCCAGCAGCCTGCACCGCGATGGTGTAGCTGCCAAGGAACTCTGCTGGACTGAGCGTGCCGTCATATCTGTCGGGTAGCTCTGGCTTGAAGGCACGGGTGGACGGCCAGCAAACCTGTCGCAGCTCACGAGTAAACGCTGGGCAACCTACCTCGTAAGGTAAACACCCAGGATACCCTGGTGCTGGCACGTATGCTGCCGGCCCGGCACGGTCATCTGACTGACGGTGTGCTTCCCGGCGCCGCTCGATCTTCGTACGGGCTTCCTTATCGCGCCGTTCATGGAGCTCTCGGCGCTGATCTTGGCGACCTCGTGGATCCGATGACGCCATGGGCACTGCGTCCTAGTCACCCGATCGGCGAGCTTGCCGCTGCAGTGGTTGTTGATGTGGAGGCGCTGCACCATTGGCGCACCGTCTCCGGCACGGCAGCCAGATGGTCCTGCCGGCATAGTGAGTGGTCGTTTGGAGGGTCCCAACTCCGGTGTCTTGCCGGGATCGGCAAAACTGATGAGACTCTGGATGGTGGCCCTCCATTCATCCATCTTATCAGGAGCTGGTGAGAAGTTCAAAAGCATTTGAACCCGCGCCATGGCTTCTGCCGCCGTGGTTGGCATGGCGGGGAACACGGAACGGGACATCGTTCGACTCCTGGCAGAGCCAGCAGGAAGCTCGTCGCGTACCTGCTGCCACAGCACATGCTCACCAATGGATTGGCGTGGTGGTGGTGGTGCCTGAACATCATGAGGACGAGGCTCAGGGCCGGCTTGACGCCGTCCAGGACCACCAGCACCGCGGGGAAGCGTGGCGCGCCCATTTTGCGATGGTCGCGACACACGTCCCACCACAGCATTGTTGGACGTCGCCGCTCCATCCTTGGACGTCGCGGCGACTGGGTCCTGGCTTGCACCGGTTCGAACTATATTGCTACGGCGACTGCGCTCACTAGAACGTCATTGGAGTTAGCCGTCTGTGCCATCTCCGGTGTGGCGACTGCAATCGCCGGAACGGTGGGGATGTTGGACACCCGCATCGCCGGTGCCTCCTGCCCCAGCCGTCCTAGCCATAGCGCCCGCGCCGGCTGCGCCGGCTGCGGACGCCTGGGAAGG
Source organism: Elymus sibiricus (assembly GCA_039707655.1). NCBI lineage: Eukaryota > Viridiplantae > Streptophyta > Magnoliopsida > Poales > Poaceae > Elymus > Elymus sibiricus. The sequence goes on from CM077670.1 coordinate 202,864,722, forward strand.
CCGTTTGGAGGTGGTGGGAGCCGTCGCGGCTCTGCTCTTCTTCTTCCGCGCCATCGATGAAGATGATGGGGCTGAAACTCACACTACGAACACTGATTCATAACACATGACCCCCTGCCTGGCACGCCAAAGATGTTGTGGGAAAACGACGATCTATGGGATCGAGAGGATCCCTTTGCGGTTCGGCTACGGGATCTGCGTGCTACAAAGAGCAGGGCTGATAGATGCAAGAACAACAACGATTTATCCAGGTTCGGGCCGCTATGAGCGTAAAACCCTACTCCTACTTTGGTGGCTACATTGTATAAGAGCTCAAGATTACAAGGAGGGCAGCTTGCCGGCAAGGTGCACGGGAAGTGCAGCTACAACGCGTAATTGAACTAGGTGTCGACCGTTCTAACTGTAGCCGTGGGCCCCCTGTTATAGGCCAAGGGGTTACCACAGTGGCTAATACGGTCATTACAGGGTATGAATAGTGACTGCACCATCACCAGGTCTATCTCCTAACGGGGTAGGACAAGCGCATTAAATGCACCGTTAGGTGCTATGCCGGGGAGGCGAGGCTTTGGGCAAAAGATCTCTATCACCGGTCCAGCCGCCCTCCTATTATCTTGACACGTCCCAGGGACGGGTGTCATTAAAGTTAACCCTTGTGTGGCATGCTGACACGTGCCTTGGCCAACTACGTGTGGCTGCCTGCCTGCTCGACACCTATCATACATGCTTATCTAGCCGATGATGAGGTGGAGCGGTAATGAGACATAACGAGCCTGCTGGCACGGAGCGTGCCGGGCCTTCTCTTGCCGGCAAGGAGCTTGCCAGCAACCAGATTCTTGGTCTTCACCTTGCCGGTACGAAGCTTGCCGGCAAGGGTAATCTTGATCTCCAGTACTAGAATAGTACTTCTCGATGACCTGCCTGGAGGTCTTCTTCACGGTCTTGTTTACCAAGTCTTGAGCCTTGACGGTAGCAATCCTCCGGCAAGCCCTTGCTGCCAGGAAGGCTACAACTGCCTGTGCACAAGTTAGGGTACGAAGGCACCCATTTCTTAGTACGCCAACAAGGCATGGGTTTTTGAACCCATGGTTCTCTTTCTTTTCCATGTTTTCTAGCAACGGAATCACTTTTATCATATATTTTATTCTTAGGAGGTGGGTTTGCAAGATCAACAGCAGGTTCTATTTCTACATCATTACCTGGTTGAGCATCATCATGAACATCATTATCATTATCATTAAGTGGATGTTCATTACCAGATTGTGTCTCAGCATCAGAAATAGAAATATCATTAGGATCCTCAGAAGGTTTTTCTATCACAGGTTCACTAGGAGCAGGCAAAGTTTTATCATTTTTTTCCTTTTTCTTCTTAGATGAACTAGGTGCATCAGTATTAATTCTTTGAGAATCTTGCTCAATTCTTTTAGGATGACCTTCAGGATACAGAGGTTCCTGAGTCATTCTACCTCCTCTAGTAACAACTCTAACAGCAAGATCATTCATTTTATTATTCATCTCATCAAGCAAATCATTTTGGGACTTATCAATTTGTTCTAGCTGAGTATGAACCATAGAAGCATGTTTACTTAAGCCTTTAACATCATTAGCAGTTCTAAACATCAAATCACTCAAACGATCTATCATGAAGGCATTGTGTTTCAATTGATTGCTAACATACATATTAAAGTGGTCCTCCTTAATGATGTAATTATCAAATTCATACAGGCATTGGCTAGCAGATTTATTATAAGGAATATCACCTTCATCAAATCTAGTGAGAGAATTTACCTCTACTACCCGTGTCGGGGTGTCGAGCCCATGTATTTCTTCAATAGGTGGTAAATTCTTAACATCTTCAGATTTAATACCTTTTTCTTTCATAGACTTCTTAGCTTCTTGCATATCTTCTGGATTGAGGAATAGAATACCTCTCTTCTTTGGAGTTGGCTTAGGTGGTGGTTCAGGAAGTGTCCAATCATCGGTATTTCTCAACATATTATTCAATAGTTCTTCAGCATGTCGAACAGTTCGTTTCCTGAAAACAAAACTAGCACAACTATCTAGGTAGTCCCTAGAAGCATCGGTTAGTCCACTATAAAAGATATCCAGTATTTTATTTTTCTTAAGAGGATGATCAGGCAAAGCATTAAGTAATTGGAGAAGCCTCCCCCAAGCTTGGGGGAGATTCTCTTCTTCAATTTGCACAAAGTTAAATATTTCCTGTAAGGTAGCTCGTTTCTTATGAGCAGGAAAATATTTTTCAGAAAAGTAATATATCACATCCTGGGGACTACGCACACAACCAGGAGCAAGAGTATTAAACCATTTCTTAGCATCACCCTTTAATGAGAAAGGAAACAACTTAAGAATGTAATAGTAACGAATTTTTTCCTCATGAGCAAATAGGGTGGCTATATCATTTAATTTGGTAAGGTGTGCCACAATAGTTTTAGTTTCATAACCATGAAAACGATCAGATTCAACCAAAGTAATTAACTCAGGATCGACAGAGAATTCATAATCCTTATCAATAACAAAGATAGGAGAGGTAGCAAACTTAGGATCATATTTCATTCTCTCCATCATAGACTTTTCTTTAAGTTAGCCAGTAATTTCTGATACGTCTCCAACGTATCTATAATTTTTGATTGTTCCATGCTATTATAGTATCAATCTTGGATGTTTTTATATGCAATTATATATCATTTTTTGGGACTAACCTATTAACCTAGTGCCCAGTGCTAGTTGCTGTTTTCTGCTTGTTTTTGGCTTTTCAGAGAAATAGTACCAAATGAAGTCCAAATGACACGAAACTTTTTGGAGATTTTTTTCTAGACAAAAGAAACCTTGGAAGCTTCGGGAGGAGGCCATAAGCCTCATGGAGGCTTCACAAGGCAACAGGGCAACCCCGGGGGGGGCGCCGTGTTGCCTTGTGGGGCCCACGTGACCCCGTTTGACCTAATTCCACTTCTATAAATTCACAAATATTGGGAAACCTCTAGAGAGCCAGAAGAAATAACCTTTCTGCCACCGCAAGCCTCTGTTCTTCTGCGATCCCATCTGGAGGCCTTTTCCGGTACTCTGCCGGAGGGGGAATCGATCACGGAGGGCTTCTACATCAACCTTGCTGCCCTTCCGATGATGTGTGAGTAGTTTACCATAGACCTACGGGTCCATAGCTAGTAGCTAGATGGCTTCTTCTCTCTCTTTGATCTTCAATACAACGTTCTCCTTGATGTTCTTGGAGTTCTATCCGATGTAATCTTCTTTTGCGGTGTGTTTGTTGGGATCCGATGAATTGTGAGCTTATGATCAGATTATTCATGAGAAATATTTGAGTCTTCTCTGAACTTTTTTATGCATGATTGTTATAGCTTTGTATTTCTCTCCGATCTATCAGTTTAGTTTGGCCTACTAGATTGATTTATCTTGCAATGGGAGAGGTGCTTTGTGATGGGTTCAATCTTGCGGTGCTCAATCCTAGTGACAGATGGGGACATGACACATATTTGTATTGTTGCCATTAAGGATAAAAATATGGGGTTTATTCATATTGATTGAATTTGCTTCTCTACATCATGTCATCTTGCTTAAGGCGTTACTCTGTGTTCATTAACTTAATACTCTAGATGCATGCTAGATAGCGGTCGATGAGTGGAGTAATAGTAGTAGATGCAGGCAGGAGTTGGTCTACTTGTCTCGGACGTGATGCCTATATACATGATCATTGCCATGAATCCGTCATAATTATTTGCTATTCTGGCAATTGCCCAACAGTAATTTGTTTACCCACCGTATGTTTCTGCGCTCGAGAGAGAAGCCTCTAGTGAAAACTATGGCCCCCGGGTCTATCTTTATCATATTAAAAACCCAAAAATACCTTGCTGCAATTTATTTACTTTTATTTTAATTAGTATTTTAGTTTAGCTATTTATCTCTATAAGATTTAATCCTTGCAAGTAACCGCTAAGAGGATTGACAACCCTCTTATTTGCGTTGGGTGCAAGTGTTTGCTTTTGTGTGTGCAGGTGCGCTTAACGGAATTTTGCTTGGTTCTCCTACTGGATTGATAACCTTGGTTCTTAACTGAGGGAAATACTTATCTCTACTGTACTGCATCATCCTCTCCTCTTCGGGGAAATACCAACGCAGACTACACGTAGCAGGAAGAATTTCTAGCGCCGTTGCCGGGGAGACATCATCAAAATTACCAAGTACCTTCACACAAATTATCATTCACTTGCATTTACTTTACTTATCTTTTATTTGCATTTTCCTCTGGTTTTCATCCCCCCCACTTCTAATTTTTTTTACAAAAACACAAAAATATTTTATTTGCTTGTTTGCTAGTTTGTTTGTTTGCTTGTTTTTATTGCCTTCATGACAACACAGAAAAACAGAAGGTGAAAGCAAAAATCTAAGATGACTATGGATCCTCATCCATTTGCTAATCTTTTTTAAAAGATCCAATTATAATGAACCAATTGCTAGTGAGTTGAGTGCACTTGATTATCTCTATGAAGTTTTGCTTGAAAATCATGAATCTGAAAATTGTGATGAAGTGTTGAAAGAAGAAATTTATAAAGTGATTCGTGATAGCTCCTTGAATGAAAAGCATGATTGCAATGATGTTATTATAAATTCTAGTAATGTCAATTGTGCTAATAATATGCAAAGCTACAAGCTTGGGGATGATAATTTTGTTATATCCACTACTTATTGCAATGATCATGATTGGGGTGATAATGCTTCTTATGATCTTGAAAATTTATTTAAGGCTCATGATGAATATGTTATTGATAATAATGTTTGCAATAATATTTAAAGTGGGTTTGGAAGAGTGTCAACTTTAGGTAAAAATAATCCCACATATTCGGAGAGTGTTCAATTCTATGAAATTTTTGATAAAAGTGGGTTTGGAGAGGTCATGACTTTAGTTGATGTTAATCCCACTATCTTGGAAGATTATATAACTTTTATGCATGTGGATCATGAAGAGAATATTTTACATGATATCTATATTGTTGAATTTGATTATGATCCTACATGTAATTATTATGAGAGAGGCAAATATGGTTGTAGAAATTTTCATGTCACTAAATTACCTCTCTTTGTGTTGAAATTTTTAATGCTTCATTCTTCTTATTTGCATATAATAGATATTGTTTGTCTTGATAATTTGTTTTCCTATAAAATGCCTATGCATAGGAAGTATGTTAGGCTTAAATGTGTTTGTCACATGTTTTAAGATGCTCTTTTTATGTTTCAATTGTTATCTTTCATGAAAGCATCATTTAAATCTCAAGCCTATCTTAATGGCTATAAAGAAAGAGCTTGTTGGGAGACAACCCAATATTTTCTTTTTTTGTGTGTTTGCATGATTATAGCTTCTGTTATGATTGTGTTTTTATGTTTTAATTAGTGTTTGTGCCAAGTAATGCCTTTGGGATAATGTTGATGATAGTATAATTGATGCTGTTTGGAAAACAGAAAGTTTTGCGTCCAGTGCTGGAATTTTAGTTCTGTACTGGGGCGTAAGAAAAATTTGAAATTTTTACACAGTATTGGTATATGAATTGTTTACGTTTTCCTAATTTTTCAGAATTTTTGGAGTAACAGAAGTATGGCTTTTAAATAGATCTTTACAGACTGTTCTGTTTTAGACAGATTCTGTTTTTGTTGCATAGTTTGCTTATTTTGATGAATCTATGGATCGTATCGGGGGGTATGAGTCATGGAGAAGTTGGATTACAGTAGCATTATGCCAATATTAAATATGAATCAATTTACAACAGTACCTAAAGTTTAAGGTTTGTTTGTTATACTAACGGATCTCACGAGGTTTCTGTTGAGTTTTGTGTGCTGAAGTTTTCAAGTTTTGGGTGAGACTACGATGGATAAAGGAATAAGGAGTGGCAAGAGCCTAAGCTTGGGGATGCCCAAGGCACTCCAAGGTAATATTCAAGGAAGACTCAAGCGTCTAAGCTTGGGGATGCCCCGGAAGGCATCCCCTCTTTCGTCTACAATCTATGGGTAACTCACTTGGAGCTATATTTTTATTCATCACATGATATGTGTTTTACTTGGAGCGTCTTGTGAAATAGTTTGTTTGCTTTTTAGTTTGTCACAATCATATTTGCTGAACACACCTTTTTGAGAGGGACACACATTATTCGTGATTTGTTAGAATACTCTATGTGCTTCACTTATATATTTTGAGCTAGGCAGTTGCTCTAGTGCTTCACTTATATCTTTTAGAGCACGGCGGTGGTTATATTTTAAATAAATAGTTACACTCTCATGCTTCACTTATATCTTTTTGAGAGTCTCATGATAGCAATGGTAATATGCACGGGTTATGAATTTGGTCCTGATATGATAGGTATTCAAGAGGGATATAATAAAAACTTTCATGTAGATCACTGAATATGATAAACTTGAGTCCTTGCAATAGTTTTGCGATATTAAGATGGTAATATGTGGGAGGTATTAGTAGATAATTGTGGTTTAGTAAGAATAATTGTGTTAAGGTTTGTGATTCCCGAAGCATGCACGTATGGTCTGCCGTTATGCTAAGAAGTTGGAGCATGAATTATTATTGATTGTCTTCCTTTGTGTGGCGGTCGGGGGCGCGCGATGGTTAACTCCTACCAACCTCCCCCCTAGGAGCATGCGTAGTAGTACTTTGTTTCGAGGGCTAATAAACTTTCGCAATAATTATGTGAGTTCTTTTTGACTAATATGAGTCCATGGATTATACGCACTCTCACCCTTCCGCAATTTGCTAGCCTCTTCGGTACCATGCATTGCCCTTTCTCACATCGAGAGTTGGTGCAAACTTCGCCGATGCATCCAAACCCCGTGATATGATATGCTCTATCACACATAAGCCTCCTTATATCTTCCTTAAAACAACAACCATACCTACCTATCATGGCATTTCCATAGCCATTCCGAGATATATTGCCATGCAACTTCCACCGTTCCATTTTCATGACATACATCATCATTGTCATATTGCTTTGCATGATCATATAGCTGACATAGTTTTTGTGGCTCAGCCACCGTTCATCATTGATATACATGTTACGCTAGCATCATTGCACATCCTGGTACACTGCTAGAGGCATTCATATAGAGTCATATTTTTGTTTTAGTATCGAGTTGTAATGTTGAGTTGTAAGTAAATAGAAGTGTGATGATCATCATTATTAGAGCATTGTCCCAGTGAGGTAAGAATGATGGAGACTAATGAGTCCTCGAAAAAGTGGGGATGAGGTCCATGAGATCGTTCTAAAATAAAAAAGAAAAAGAAAAAAAAGAGAAAAAAAGGAAAGAAAAAAAATAAAAAAAGAAAGAAAAATAAAAATAAATAAATGAGAGAAAAAGAGAGAAGGGGCAATGTTACTATCCTTTTTCCACACTTGTGCTTCAGAGTAGCACCATGTTTTTTTCATATAGAGAGTCTCCTATTTTGTCACTTTCATATACTAGTGGGAATTTTTCATTATAGAACTTGGCTTGTATATTCCGATGACGGGCTTCCTCAAATGCCCGAGGTCTTCATGAGCAAGCAAGTTGGATGCACACCCACTTAGTTTTCATGTTAAGCTTTCCTACACTTATAGCTCTTAGTGCATCCGTTGCATGGTAATCCCTACTCCTCGCATTGACATCAATTGATGGGCATCTCCATAGCCCGTTGATTAGCCTCGTCGATGTGAGACTTTCTCCATTTTTGACTTCTTTGATTTATCCCTATCACCATATTCTATTCCACCCATAGTGCTATATCCATGGCTTGCGCTCATGTATTGCGTGGGAGTCAAAAAAGCTGAAGCACGTTAAAAAGTATGAACCAATTGCTTGGCTAAAACAGGGGTAGTGCATGATTGTAACACCCCTGTGTAATGAGCAACAGTGATCCATAATGATTATGCTAAGTCACCTTGATTTGCAATGCTTGATCATATTGGATTAATATCTCATTTTAAATTCCTCCACTGAATTCAATTCAAATCAAAAGTGAAATTTGAAGTTGCTGAAAAATAGTTCATCATTTAGCAAATATTCGAAAACAAATTCTTGTTCAGGAAAACAACATCACCTATTTGCTAAAATGGGCTAGAGCATTTAAAACAGTGCAAAAATAGCAATTTAAATGTCATTTCATTTATGAAAAATACAAATGGATTCATCTTGCCTCCAAACTTTTTGTGGCAGTGCAGTATATTGCATTGAATTTTTGTGGCCAAGTCCCACATTTTACAAAAAGCAATTGGCAGCTCAAATTATTTGCAAACCTTTCTGTAAAAATTGAAAACAGAAAAGAAAATGAAAAGGCCTAAAACAACTGGGCCTAAGTGCACAGTGGCACCGGCCCAGCCCAACCCCTCTCTCTCTCCCACCTCCTGCCTCCCTCCTCCCCGTGTCGACCTGGCCGTGGCCGCGTGCGCGCTCGCCGGCCACGGGACGACACGGCGATGCTACAGCGTCGGGGAAAGGACAAGGCCGATGACCTCGGCCCCGTCACCGCCCTCATCCATTCTCCCCCTTCTCTCTCACCCTCTCCCGCTCACATTCGAGCTCACCAGTACGCCGCCGTCGCCGCGCTGCCTCGCCACCGCGGCCACCGGCCTCCCCTCGCCGTTCCAAGCTGTCCAGCAGCTCCGCCGTGTTCCACTACATCGACTACGGCCACCGCCTCGAGCTCGGGACCCCTACATCGCGGGATCGCCGTCGTCTTCCTCGTTTCGGTCGGTGACGAACTCCGGCGATTCCGGCCGCCTCTGCTGCTCCCGAACCCCGACGAGCCTCCTTGTGCTCCCACGGTGAGCTCCTCGCCGTTTCCCCTCCTTCTTCCCCTTCTTCCCGCGCCATAGCCGCCGCATTTGCCTTGGCCGAACGCATCGCCGCCGTTGAGCTCGCCGTCGTGGTCATGCTCGCCGTCGAGCTCAACCGAGCACGGCAACGTGCTCAGCGCACGTAGGAACTCAACGCGCTAGCTAGCTCACCTTGCCGTGCCCCGAAACGCCGCAACCAAACTCGGACGATTCCAGCCATCCGCCGCGCTGCTCGCCGTCGTCGTTACCGGCCATCTCCGGCCGCGCCACCGCCAGAGATCGACGCGGCATCGTCTCCCCGTTCGAACGCGCCATCGCGCGGGCCAAACGGCCTTCTGTAGGCGAAATCCGACGCCTCCCGTGGCCCTCCGCCGCGTTTGGAGGTCGCCGGCAGCTAGTCGCCGGCCACCGCCGACGTGGCACGGCTAAGGTCCACCCTGGGTCACTGACCAGTGGGCCCAGGGGCCCCAGTTGGCTGGGTTGACCAGTCACCGTGCTGACTGGGCAACCCCAGTCACTGACATGCGGGCCCCACTTGCCTAATTACCGTTTTTAGTTAATTTAATTAATCGGCTAATTAATCTGACACTGACAGTAGGCCCCACTAGCTAATTAACCTAATTAGTTAAAATTAATCTCTGTTTAGCCACTGAGTCACTAACATGTGGGTCCCAGCCGTGAGGTTTGACCGGGACCGGCTGGGTTGACTGCTGACGTCACCCTGACATCATGCTGACACAATAAAACCTTTTTCTATTATTTTCTAATTTAAATTTAATTCCAGGAATTTCAGAAAATGGTTTAAAACTTTGAAAAATCGTAGAAAATAAACCGTAGCTCGGATGGAAAAGTTTTCTACATGAAAGTTGCTCAGAAAAACGAGACAAATCCGATTATGCCCTCCATGTACCTTTCACATGCCCACAACCATGCAAACATGGAACCTTCCCCTCCGGATCAACTGTCCGAAAACTACCTAAGGCCGGGAAAATATCCCCAGATATTTTCCCGCTCCGCCTGCAACGTGTAGCATTGCATTAGGTCACCCCCAACACTGCATATTGCCATGCCATGCATCTGTGTTGCATTGTTTGCTTTCATTTATTGTTTCTTCCCCCTCTTCTCTCCGGTAGACCCCGAGGCCGACGCTGCCCCTGAGGACTGCTACTCCATCGACGACCCCTCTTTTGCCGCAGAGCTTCCAGGCAAGCAAACCCCCTTGAACATGCCTATATCACCTATTCTTTCTCCCTCATGCTTGCTTTAGAATTGCTATAATTGTTGTCCCGATATTACCTATTCTGATGCATAGCCTATTTTTGTAACTGCTATTGATACCTTACCTGCTATCCTAAATGCTTAGTATAGGTTGGTTAGTGAACCATCTGTGGCCCCTCATCCTTGTCCTAGTTGCCCCGCTTTGTTTACCAGTGTCCCGATCGATGCGATCGACGGGCTGAGACCAGCACATCACCGCACAACCCCTAAGTTGTACGACTCTACAGAGCTAATATCGAGTGCTGAGGGTGATACCTCATACATCACTTCTGATGATATCTCTGTAGCCTAACCAGTCGGTTGTGTGTTACCGAGGGTGATTCCTCTTTCACCACCTCCGATGAAGCTTCTGTCGTGCAACCCCTCAAGTGTGAATCCATCGAGGGTGATTCCTCCGGGTTCACCTTGACGGATACATCGAGTGGAATCCAACGAGGGTGATTCCTCGGATTCCTACTTGATGTGTTGGACACACGGTTACTGTATAATTATTTCAGTCGCTGATTAAAGTCGGGTTGACCCCGAGGGGTACCCGCGAGAGATGTGGAGTCGGGTTGACCATGAGGGTACCCGCGAGATAATTACGTGGCACGGCCGGGCATTCCTAGCCCTTGCCGTAAGTCCACGAGACGGGGCGACGGGACCACAGATTGTGGATCACTACTCATTTCCGTGAGCTCCCAACACACTAATGGGTTAGGATATGTGATCTGAGTAAGCCTTTGGCCTTTTCGCACTAACCACCACGCGGGAATAGTATGGGCACTCGGCGTAGTATGTATGAGCCGAAGCTCTCCAGATGTCAGCAGTTGAGCGGCGCGCGCCAGGTTGGACTGGGAAAGCCTGCGCTTGTATTAAAGGGGCTAGGTCTGCTCACCAGCCGCGTTCGCAACGCGCAGGAGTGCAAAGGACGATGGGCCCAAGACCCCTGAGCGCTTAGGATGTAAACCGGCGTGCTGGCCTCTCTGTTGAACCTACGTAGGGCTACGACATGTCGATCAGCCGAGGCCGGGCATGGACCGGGTAAGTGTGTCTGGCCAGAGTTAATCGAGCGTGTTGGGTAAGTTGGTGCACCCTTGCAGGGAAGTATATCTATTCGTATAGCCGTGTCCACGGTAACAGGACGCTCGAAAAATATCCCAATCTTCTACACCTAGAACTGGATACTTGTGATGTTTAAATATGTTAGCTCCGGGGTCGCTTTCTCGCAGGGAGTCGAGGAAGGATCTCTGGGCATGGCTACTATTATACTTGTTGCTACTACTATATTTATGTACTAATCTACACTCTTCTAATGCTGCAAGTTGCTAGTCTTCGATAGGCTAGGCCCTCTCTCTATTCTGGCATTTCTGCAGTTTAGTCCACAGATACAGCCCCCTCTTTGATACCGATGCATAAGTAGAATAGTTCTGATGTAAGTCTTGCGAGTACTTTGGATGAGTACTCACGCTTGCTTTTCTTCCCCTTTTTTCCCCATACCCGATTGCTGCAATCAGATGACGGAGCCCCGGAGCCTGCTGCCCCCGCTGACGACTACTACTACTACCCCACCGGTGGAGCTTACTACTACGTGGAGACCGACGACCAGGAGTAGATAGGAGGCTCCCAGGCAGGAGGCCCGCGCCTTTCGATCTAGTGTCGTTGTTTTGCTCAGCCTTCTTAAGGCAGACTTGTTTAACATTGTGTCTGTACTCAGATACTAATGCTTTCGCTGATGCTTGTATGACTCGAGCTTATATATTCGAGTCCTCGAGGCCCCTGGCTTGTAATATAAAGCTTGTATGACTTTTATTTGTGTTTAGAGTTGTGTTGTGATATCTTCCCGTGAGTCCTTAGGCTTGATCGTGTGCATTTGCGTGTATGATTAGTGCACGATTAAGTTGGGGGCGTCACAAGTTGGTATCAGAGCCGACTGCCTGTAGGAACCCCCTTTCCAAGTCCTTGGCCGATGTTGAGTCTAGTCCTTGAAAAACGATTTTACTAACATGGCTGTGTGGCTTACGGGCCCATGTCGCCAATGGGTGGTATTAGGATCTTTTTTTCCTCTTCCTTACTTTGGGACTCTGATCTCTCTTCTATTCGGGTTAAAGTTTTGCTAATTCCAACGCATCAGCAATCGGCGTGCCCCTAGTGTCGAGAACTCCTTGGTTATCGAAACCGAAGGCACTGCAGAACTGCTCCAGCGTCATGGTGTGCTGAACTCCACCGAGCACAAATGAACAGCTCGGTGCCACCCTCGAGTCCTCGAGAGTGTGGGTGAAGGTGGAGAGGAGCTCCACGGTGATGCCGCGGTACGTGAGGTAATGGAAGTTGCTGAAAACTCCCATCCCTACATTGTTCGTGAGCCACACGAAGTCATTGTGAAGCCCTTGGGACTCCAAGAACGCATCACACTTCCACTTCGTGGGGGCCATCCCCCGGTTGCTCACGCGTTGGTGGTCCTTGTTCACAGCACGAGGTTCATCCTCCCCGTTCTGGGCACGCTTAGAGCGCGAGCCCATGGCCTTCTTCCCCGCGGCAATCGCCGATCTCATCATTTTCTACACACAACGAAAATAACAACAGAAACATGTAAGTTTAACGTGGGGATCGAGTTCTAATACTACCTAAGATCGATTCTCACTTATTACTTTGAATCCCAACGTGCAAATCGATCAAAAATCAAAAATATTATGCATCTCATCTAGGATATGAACATTGATGAAGCTACCACCAAAACTTGCAAATAAACCATGGATCGGAAGAGAAACTCACCGAGGATGAAGATGCACGGATCAAACGAATGAAATCCACGAAGAAATGAAGGTTTTGGAGGATTTTTGTTAGGGTTTGAGAGAGAGAGAGAGGTGAGAGCTTTGGGCGTTGGGAGGAAGAAGAAGAAAACCTCCCAGCGCTGGCGGCTCAAATTTATGAGAATTCAGGCGAAACGGGCACTCATACGGGCATGGGCGCTCGTATGGAACACCGTCTTACGTTAAAATCAACCGATCTAGGGTTTACATACCTAAAATGAGCGCTCAAATGGGCGCACGCGCTCGTTTGAAACGCCGTCGTCAAACCTGTTTATTCGAAGCTCTGCTGGGCGGAGGGCGAAGCGATCGCTCTAACGGGCGCTTACGCTCGTCCGAAAGGCCGTCTTGCTTTCTGACCCCGCGGACGCTCCTGGTCGAAGAGTCAAACGACCGAACAAATGGGCGCTCGCCCCCATTCGGAACATTGTCTTCGAATCTGTAAATTTGGGTTGATTTCGGCGAGAGTGTCATACGACCGTGGAAATGAGCGCAGGCGGTCGTATGAAACGCCGTTGAACCTTCTGATCTGTTCTGTGTTTCTTCTGAAGTTTCATGCGACTGCGTATACGGGCGGCAGTGCCCGTATGAAACGCCGTCATTCCCCTCTGTTGATTTCCTCCTTTGTTTTTTCTCCTAATTCCTCTTTTCAACATTTATCCTTCAATAAAAAGGTCAAAGACAACTTTTCTGAGGGATTTTCATCAGTTTATTTATAAGAGCAAAATATTGACTAAAACAAAAATAAAATTTTATCGAAAAATAAAGAGATAATAGGTTGCCTCGCATAAAGCGTTGGTTTTTAGGTTGCTGAGCTCAACCTCTTACCTCGGTATTTCATCTAGTATCAGGTGGTCGTGGATTTTCTCTGCTCACCGTACATAATCGTTTAGGCGGTGGCACATACTTAATCCTTGCTCCTGGCTTCTTTGGGAAGTACTTGACTATTTCTTCCTCACAGATTCTAAAAGTTACCTTCCCTTCTGAGCAATCTAGTGATGCACCTACAGTATTCAAAAATGGCCTACCAAGGATAATTGATAATTTCTCATCTTTGGGCATGTCAAGAATAATAAAATCAGTAGGTATAACATGCCCGTCCCATCTCAACGGAACGTTTTCCGCCATCCCCACTTGCTTCTTTGTGGACTTGTCTGCCATCTGCAAAGTTATGCCTGTGGGTATGCATTCAGATAAATTTAACTTGTGAAAAAGAGTTAGAGGCATTACACTTACCCCTGCTCCTACATCACAAAGAGCATTATTTATATCAAGATTACCAATAGAACAAGATATCGTGGGTATACCTGGGTCTCCTAGTTTTTCTAGTATCTTGTTATCAAATGGATATTCCGTTATCATGGCAATGTGTTCCTTCAGAGTCATACTCCTTTTATTATTCACTACATCATGCATGAACTTAGCAAAAGTAGGAATCTTTAACATATCAGTAACATGCATTGACATTTTAAGATCAGCTATGGCTTGAAGAAAAGAAGAGTATAATGCATTATTTGATAGTGGTCTTACAGCCTTAGGATAAGGAAGGGTTTTCTTAGTTTTACCTTTATCTTTCTCCTTCTCCTTACCTTTCTCTTTGTTTTTCGGTTCTTGACCACTAACCTTCTTGGTTGGATAAGGTGGTTGTTTCTTTCTTTCCACCCTAGGTTCTTCCTCTTCTTCTGCCTCCGGAGTTTCTTCTTCATTGTTATTGCCATCAGTTGTTTCTGCATCAAAATCAACTTCTTTTTCAACTTCTGCTTCATCCCTCCGAGTATCTTGATGGGCCTGTTCTTCAGGTTCTTCTTCACCAAAGAGCCATTCTCTTTTCTCTTGAGTTTGGCTTTGGCTCTCTATTCTTCTTTGTTCCTGCTCTCTTTCATACCATTCCGGGCCCTTGGGATCCTGCGTTCTCTTACCACTACGAGTAGATATTTCATTAGTGGAAACAGGATTATCTAATTGAGCCAGAATCAAAGCTTGAGTCTCAGAGATTTCAATACATTGAGTCTCTATCATACGAGAGTATTTATCAAGATTCCTTACCGCTTGGCTTAACCCATCTACCTCTCGTGAGAGATATTCTATTACCTTTTCATTATGATAGATACATCTTCGAACGTCTCTGTTGAAGTTATCTTGATGGAATTTAAACTTGTTCATTGTATCCTGAAGCTCATCTTCCTAGCGATAGATACTGAATATATCCACCTTTTCATTGATAACTTGTTCAACAGGCTTACCTTTCTCTTGAGTAGCCTTCTTGAATTCTTCCATCTCTTCAATATGGTATACCTTTCCAGTTGGTTTGATAGGTTCTTCAATATTCCATTGCTCGTGTGCGGACACAATCTTCTCAATATGTTCTTTCCCTTCTTCTAGGGTCAATGACATAAATTGTCCACCTGCACATAGATCAAGAATGGATTTTGATTCATCATTAATTCCATGATAAAACAAATGTAGTATAACATATTTAGCATAACCATGGTTAGGACATAATGTTAAAAATTTGGAGTATCTCTCCCAAGCCTTATATAGTGTTTCACCATCTTCTTGGACAAATAACATAAGATTTCTCCTCAATTTAGTAATCTTTGACCCTGGAAGGAATTTAGCCATAAACTTTTTAGCACACATAATCCAGCTGGTTATACTGCCTTGAGGCAATCGATTATACCACTTCTCAGCATCATCTTTTAAAGAAAACCTGAAGAATCTCAGTAGCACAAATTCTCGTGAAACATCTTTTATCTTAAATGTTCCACATAGAGTATCAAACATCATCAAATGTGCTTGAGGATCTTCCTCTTCAGTTCCTGCAAAAGCATGGTTTCTTACTTCTGTAATAAGATCACAGTCAATCGAATACTCTTGAGCATAATTAGTAGGATAAACTATAGGAGATCTAGAAACAAGTACTGGAGCACAGTGATCCCTAATAGTCTTCTTGGGCTTTTGAGTAATCGTCATTCCTGCGAACAAAGTGTTAAGCTCAACTGTCTCACTATTTTTGTATTTTTCTATTAATGAAGCTTACGGCTCCTGAGGAAAATGAGTAATGTAATCTGGTACATACGTTCTCCCTGAACGAGTAGATCCCCTGTGAGTTACAGGAAGCATCTACAATAACAATTCCTGCAAAAATAGTTACGAAACAAATACTCTGCGCTTAGCTCCCGGCAACGGCGCCAGAAAATGCCTTGGTACCAGCAGACCAAACAGGGTGGTGTAGCACTTTCGCGGAAGTATCCCAATGAGTAATCGTCCCAACAAAGAGCGGAGGAGAGTATTTATGGAGGCGTTTCTATCACACACAAGGTGTCACAGTTCTTGTGTGAAGTACTGCTTGAGCTTCTGCAAATACTATTACTATCATGGGTAAACGATAAACTAAAATATGCTAATATATAGAGAATTTAAAGGTGTCTACTAAATAACTATTGAAAGTAAATAATAAGAACGTAAATGTAATTGGTGTTGCCTGCAATGAAGAGATTAGGTGCGGAGAGATTTCAGTTCATGGTAAGAATATATGAATTGTACCAGTGCGACGGTAATACCAGTTACCTTGTATTGTACTCATAGTATTTGAGATAAACTTTCTGTAGGCGGTTCTCCCTAGGATAATGAAACTCCTCCACTAGGGGTTACATTTCATTCTATGGTCCTGCTTCTCCGTTGCCACAAAGTGATCATTTCCACAATTAAGGTCATAAGACCGGAACCAAGCATTAAGTTCAATGGATCACTGTTATCTCATATTGTCTTCGGTTCTCATAGATATCTCCACCTGTCACGTCAGAGGTCACAGAGTTCCTAAACAATATGTGTTACCTGTGTAGGTCTTGAGATCATGTTGCCTGGGCCCTTAAATTGGACAACACGCATAGAGTTCACCACAGTATAACAACATACTAAATAGATCAAACTACTACAAATTCAAATGACAATATATAGGATAGGCACATATCAATCTTACCACTTACCTACATCTCCCACACCTAGGGGAATTACTCACACATCATAAGAGAGGAATCAATCACATCAAAGAGAAAAACCATGAAAACCATATCGATAATATTGAGGGGATCCACAGTGAGATGAAATGGTGCCCAAATAGTCTTGATCTCAGATGAGATGGAGTTGAGATTACAAGTTCCACTCCCTCTTACAATAGTGAAGAAGGTGATGATGATGATGGAGATGAAAGGACAAAAAACTACAATGATACTCGTGAGTTCTTCAGATCCTCCCCTCTCTTTTTCTGGATGGTGTGGCGGCGGCTAGGCTTCTCCTCCTCTCATGGTCCCTTCACAAAAGTTGCTTGTATAGATGAGGAGGAGATGTGGGCACTCCAAATGACTGCTCAAACGAGCGCGTGCAGTCGTTTGGAACACCGTCTTTCACTCTGACGCGCCTGTTGACATTGCTCTCTTCAGGAAAGTTGCTCCAATTGACTTGATTTATAGCAATCTCCTTTGGTTTCCTTCCATATATGATATTTCCTGCCATCCAAAGGACAAAGTAGATTTTCTTCTCTTTTGTTGGATTAGCATTAGAAATATTCGAAGAATAATAAAAATCCAATGAAACCAAATGGAAATCACTATGAAAAACATCACAAATTCTCGAGCCATCAGTGGCGTTACCCACCGTATAAGAATTATGATGATTTCAGACACCGCATACAATTGTCGCAGGGTTCTGAGAATCAAAATCTTCATTAATTTCTTCACACTTAGAGGGTTAGTCTTCATTGATTGAAGAAAAATGTTACTTCGTGTGTTGTGCATCAAAGTCATCAATAATGCATAAGTGTTAGGATGTGCCTCCTTTTCAAAGGACATTCGAAGATTCTAGGATGTTTAGCTCACACCGCAACATGCAAAACCTTCTCTCATCCAAGTTCTTTGTGAAGATATCTGCAAGCTGGTCTTCAGTGTTCACGTGGTTGATGACGATGTCTCCCTTCAGCACATGATCACGAAGGAAATGGTGACGAATCTGAATGTGCTTCATCCTTGAGTGTTGCACTGGGTTGTGGGAAATCTTGATGGCACTCTCATTATCGCAGTAGAGTGGAACATTCTTCACATTGATGCCATAATCCTTGAGGGTCTGCTTCATCCATAGCAGCCGTGAGCAGCAGGCACCAGCGGCAATGTACTCAGCCTCGGCTGTGGAAAGTGAGATGTTGTTCTGCTTCTTTGAGGACCAACAGACAAGTGATTGTCCAAGGAAATGGCATGTGCCTGATGTAGACTTGCGATCCACACGATCTCCAGCATAATCAGAATCAGAAAATCCAGCAAGATCAAGAGATAAGCCCTTGGGATACCATAATTCAAGCATTGGTATGTGAGCTAAATATTGAAGAATTTGTTTCACAGCCTGATGGTGTGATTCCTTTGACGACGCTTGAAATCGGGCACACATGCAAACGCTAATCATAATATTTGGCCTAGATGCACATAGGTAAAGCAGCGAACCAATGATGGAGCGATATACCTTCTGATCGA
The DNA here is from genome assembly GCA_039707655.1 of Elymus sibiricus. Taxonomy (NCBI): domain Eukaryota; kingdom Viridiplantae; phylum Streptophyta; class Magnoliopsida; order Poales; family Poaceae; genus Elymus; species Elymus sibiricus. Next base: position 202,883,151 of record CM077670.1, read on the forward strand.
AATCTTTACCATTTTCATCAGTGCAGAGTTGACCATTTGTTGGCATTGGTATCTTGAGGCTTTTGTAGTCTTGCATGCCGAATTTCTTCAGGCAGTCTTTGAGATATTTCTCCTGAGAAATGAAGATGCCATTTGGTTGTTGACGAATTTGAAGCCCGAGGAAGAATTTCAACTCTCCCATCATAGACATCTGATATTCTTCACGCATCATGTATGCAATTTCATCACTGTATCGCTTGTTAGTGCAACCAAAGATTATATCATCAACATATATTTGGCATATGAACAGTTCACCATCATAAGATTTAGTGAAAAGAGTAGGGTCAAGTGAACCGGGCATGAAACCCTTTTTCTTCTGGAACTCCATCAGTGTATCATACCAAGCCCTCAGGGATAGTTTGAGGCCATAGAGAGCCTTGTTAAGTCTGAAGACTTTGTCAGGATGATTTGGGTCCTCAAAACTAGGTGGTGGAGCAACATATACTTCTTCCTCAAGCTTACCATTGAGGAATGCACTTTTCACATCCATTTGATATAAGAGAATATTATGATGGTTAGCATATGCAAGCAGTATACGAATAACTTCAAGCCTAGCAACATGTGCAAATGTTTCATCGAAATCAATACCCTCAACCTGTGTGTAGCCCTAAGCCACAAGACGGGCCTTATTCCGCTCCACTTGGCCATTTTCGTCTTGTTTGTTGCGGTAGATTCACTTGGTGCCGATGACATTGTGCTTGCGTGGATCGGGACGCTTGACAAGATCCCACACGTTGTTGAGATCGAATTGATGTAATTCGTCTTGCATGGCTTGAATCCATTCAGGTTCCAGAAAAGCTTCATCAACTTTGGTGGGCTCTCTGATAGAGACAAAGGCATAGTGCCCACAAAAGTTAGCTAGATGTGAAGCTCTTGAACAAGTGAGGGGACCAGGTGCATTGATGTTGTCGAGGATCTTCTCAATTTGCACTTCATTTGCCACTCGTGGATGTGCTAGATGAGGGCCTTGCTATTGTTGTTGTTGTGCATTATCCTCAGCATCATTTTCTTCAGGATCAGTAGTTTCTTCATGACGAGGAACAGTCAGTTCTTCAACAACTATTTCTTCACTGGGCACAATTTCACCAGTGCCCATTAACTTGATAGATTCCTCAGGAGGCATTTCATCTAGCACAGGAGGCAGGTGCTCTCTTTGCGAGTCGTTAGTTTCATCGAACCGCGCATCTACAGTTTCAACAACCTTGTTGTGGTAGGTGTTGAAGACTCTGTAGGTGTGCGAGTCCTTACCGTAACCAAGCATAAAACCCTCATGTGCTTTGATACGTCCATTTTGCATCATGTTTTCCTATTGTTATTTATTATTTTTTGGGTCATTATTTCACTTTATGATAAAATTCTTATGCCGTTTCTCTCTTATTTTGCAAGTTTCACATGAAGAGGGAGATTGCCGGCAGCTGGAATTCTGGACCGGAAAGGGCTACAGCAGAGATAGCTATTCTGCACATCTCCAAATGACCTAAAAATTTACGGAGAATTGTTTTGGAATATATAAAAAATATTGGCGGAAGAAATACCAGAGGGGGACCCACCAGGAAGCCACAAGCCTGGGGGCGCGCCCTACCCCCCTGGTCTCCGGCTCCCATCTTCTGTTATATAAGGCCATTTGCCCTAGAAAAAATAAAGAGAAGTCTTTCAGGACGAAGTGCCGCCGCCACGAGGCGGAACCTGGACAGGAGCAATTTTGCTCTCCGGCGGAGCGATTCCGCCGGGGATACTTCCCTCCGGGAGGGGGAAGTCGAAGCCATCGACATCACCAATGATCCTCTTATCGTGGGAGGGCCAATCTTCATCAACATCTTCACCAGCACCATCTCATCTCAAACCCTAGTTCATCTCTTGTATTCAATCTTTGTCTCAAAACCTCAGATTGGTACCTGTGGGTTACTAGTAGTGTTGATTACATCTTGTAGTTGATGCTAGTTGGTTTATTTGGTGGAAGATTATATGTTCAGATCCTTAATGATATTCAATACCCCTCTGATCTTGAACATGAATATGTTTTGTGCGTAGTTACTTTTGTTCTTGAGGACATGGGAGAAGTCTTGTCATAAGTAATCACGTGAATTTGGTATTCGTTCGCTATTTTGATGATATGTGTGTTGTTGCTTCCTTTAGTGGTGTCATGTGAACGTTGACTACATGACACTTCACCATACTTGGGCCTAAGGGAAGGCATTGTGGAGTAATAAGTAGATGATAGGTTGCTAGAGTGACAGAAGCTTGAACCCTAGTTTATGCGTTATTCCAAAAGGGGCTGATTTGGTTCCATATGTTTCATGCTATGGTTACATTTATCTTAATTCTTCTTTCGTAGTTGCGGATGCTTGCGAGAGGGGGTAATCATAAGTGGGAGGCTTGTTCAAGTAAGAACAGCACCCAAGCACCGGTCCACCCACATATTAAATTATCAAAGTAGCGAACATGAATCAACTAAACATGATGAAAGTGACGAGATGAGAATTCCCATGTGTCCTCGAGAACGCTTTGCTCTATATAAGAGATCGCTCCGGCTTGTCCTTTGCTATAAAAAGGATTGGGCCACCTTGCTGCACTTTTTTTACACTTGTTACTTGCTACTCGTTACGAATTATCTTGCTACAAAACTATCAATTACTACTACTTTCAGTGCTTGCAGAAAACACCTTGCTGAAAACTGCTTATCATTTCCTTTTGCTCCTCGTTGGGTTCGACACTCTTACTTATCGAAAGGACAACGATTGATCCCCTATACTTTTGGGTCATCAAGACTCTTTTCTAGCGCCGTTGCCGGGGAGTGAAGCACCTTTGGTAAGTGAAATTTGGTAAGGAAACACTTTTATTACGTGCTGAAATTTATTGTCACTTGTCACTATGGAAAGTAATCCATTGAGGGGTTTGTTCGGGGTATCTTCACCTCGACCGAAAGCATTAAGAGCTGCCCCTCAACCTACTGAACCTACTGAAAATATTTATTATGAAATTCCTTCGGGCATGATAGAGAAACTGCTAGTTAATCCTTATGCAGGAGATGGAAAGGTACATCCTGATATGCACTTGATATATATAGATGAAATTTGTGGATTGTTTAAGCTTGCAGGTTTATCCGAGGATGGAGTTAAGAAGAAGGTATTCCCTTTATCTTTGGAGGGAAAGGCATTGACATGGTATAGGCTATTGGATGATACTGGAACATGGGATTGGAACCGGTTGAAGCTGGAATTTCACCAGAAGTTTTATCCTATGCATTTTGTTCATCGTGATTGGAATTATATATATAATTTTTGGCCTCGTGAAGGAGAAAGTATTGTTCAAGCTTGGGGGAGGCTTAAGTATATGTTGCACACATGCCCCAATCATGAGCTCTCAAGAGAAATAATTATACAAAAAATTTATGCTCGGCTTTCTCATAATGGTCTATCCATGCTCGATACTTCTTCTACTGGTTCCTTTATGAACAGGACTATTGAATTCAAATGGGATCTTCTGGAAAGAATTAAACGCAACTCTGAAGATTGAGAAATCGACAAAGGTAAAGAGTCAGGTATAAATCTTAAGTTTGATTGTGTTAAATCTTTTATGGAAACTGATGTTTTTCATAAGTTTAGTACTAAATATGGACTTGACTCTGAGATTGTAGCCACTTTTTGTGAATCCTTTGCTGCTCATGTTGATCTCCCTAAGGAGAAATAGTTTAAATTTCATCCACCTATTGAATTAAATGATGAGTCTGTTAGTGTTAAAGAAGAAACAATTGTTTACAATGTTGATCCAGTTGTGCCTACTGCGTATATTGAGAAACCTCCTTTTCCTGTTAGGATAAAAGAACATGCTAAAGCTTTAACTGTGGTTAATAAAAGTAATATTAGAACACCTAGACCTTCTGAACAAATTAAAGTTGAACCTAATATTGCAATCAAAGATCTTTTGGTTGATAATATTGATGGACATGTCATATATTTCTGTGATGAAGCAACTAGAATTGCTAAGCCAGACACTAAAGATAAAAACAAACCTGTAATTGGCATGCATGTTATTTCTATTAAAATTGGAGATCATTGCTATCATGGTTTTATGTGATATTGGTGCTAGTGTGAGTGCTATTCCATTTACTCTTTATCAAGAAGTCATAAATGATATAGCACCTGTTGAGATTGAAGATATTGATGTCACTATTAAGCTTGCAAACAAAGATACTATTTCACCACTTGGGATTGTTAGAGATGTTGAAGTCTTGTGTGGTAAAATCAAATACCCAACTGATTTTCTTGTTCTTGGATCACCACAAGATGATTCTTGTCCCATTATATTTGGTAGACCTTTCTTGAATACAGTTAATGCTAAGATTGATTGCAATAAAGAAACTGTTAGTGTTAATTTTGGTGATGTGTCTCATAAATTTAATTTCTCTAAGCTTCGTAGACAACCTCATGATAAAGAATTACCTAATAAAGATGAAATTATTGGTCTTGCTTCTATTGTTGTGCCTCCTACAGATCCCTTAGAACAATATTTGCTAGAACATGAAAATGATATGCATATGCATGAAAGAAATGAAATAGATGAGCTATTCTTTAAACAAGCACCTATCCTTAAACATAATTTGCATGTTGAAACTCTTGGAGATCCTCTTCCACCTAAGAGTGATCCTATGTTTGAATTAAAGCAACAACCTGATACACTTAAATATGCTTATCTTGATGATAAGAAGATATATCCTGTTATTATAAGTGCTAACCTTTCAGAGCATGAAGAAAAGATACTACTTAAAACTCTGATGAAGCACCGTGCAGCTATTGGATATACTCTTGATGATCTTAAGGGCATTAGTCCCACTCTATGTCAGCACAAGATTAATATGGAGCCTGATGCTAAGCCAGTCGTTGATCATCAAAGAAGATTAAATCCTAAAATGAAGGATGTGGTAAGAACTAAAATATTAAAGCTTCTAGGAGCAGGTATAATTTATCCTATAGCTGATAGTAGATGGGTAAGTCCTGTTCATTGTGTTCCTAAGAAAGGAGGTATTACCGTTGTTCCTAATGATAAAAATGAACTTATCAAACAAAGAATTGTAACTGGTTATAGGATGGTAATTGATTTCAGGAAATTAAATAAAGCTACTAGGAAAGATCATTACCCCTTGCCTTTTATTGATCAAATGTTAGAAAGATTATCTAAACATACACACTTTTGCTTCTTAGATGGATATTCTGGTTTCTCTCAAATACCTATATCAAAAGAAGAACAAGAGAAAAGCACATTTACTTGTCCTTTTGGAACTTATGCTTATCATCGTATGCCTTCTGGTTTATGTAATGCACCTGCTACCTTTCAAAGATGTATGACTGCTATATTCTTTGACTTTTGTGAAAAGATTGTTGAGGTATTCATGGATGATTTCTCCATTTACGGAACTTCTTTTGATGATTGCTTAAGCAACCTTGATCGAGTTTTGCAGAGATGTGAAGAAACTAATCTTGTCTTGAATTGGGAGAAGTGCCACTTTATGGTGAATGAAGGCATAGTCCTTGGTCATAAATTTTTTGAAAGAGGTATTGATGTTGAAAAAGCTAAAGTTGATGCAATTGAGAAAATGCCTTGTCCTAAAGATATCAAAGGTATTTGAAGTTTCCTCGGTCATGCTGGTTTCTATAGAAGGTTTATAAAAGACTTCTCTAAAATTTCTAGGCCTCTTACTAATCTCTTGCAAAAAGATGTGCCATTTGTTTTTGATGATGATTCTGTAGAAGCCTTTGAAATACTTAAGAAAGCCTTAATTTCTACACCTATTGTTCAACCACCTGATTGGAATTTACCCTTTGAAATTATGTGTGATGCAAGTGATTATGCTGTTGGTGTTGTTCTAGGACAAAGAGTCAATAAGAAATTAAATGTTATTCATTATGCTAGTAAAACTCTAGACAGTGCTCAAAGAAACTATGCTAGTTTTCCTGATGAACAATTAGCTGTTATAAATGCTTCTCGTAATACTTCTTGGTATGCAGACTATGCTAATTATATCGTTGCTAAATATATACCACCTAGTTTTACATACCAACAAAAGAAAAAAATTCTTCTTTGATTTAAGACATTACTTTTGGGATGACCCACATTTATATAAAGGAGTAGATGGTATTATTAGACGTTGTGTACCTGAGCATGAACAGGAACAAATCCTATGGAAGTGTCACTCCAAGGCATACGGAGAACACCACGCGGGAGACAGAACTACACATAAGGTATTACAATCTGGTTTTATTAGCCTACTCTTTTCAAAGATGCACGTAAGTTTGTCCTCTCTTGTGATGAATGTCAAAGAATTGGTAATGTTGGTAGACGACAGGAAATGCCTATGAATTATTCACTTGTTATTGAACCATTTGATGTTTGGGGTTTTGATTACATGGGACCTTTTCCTTCCTCTAATGGGTATACTCATATCTTAGTTGTTGTTGATTATGTTACTATGTGGGTAGAAGCTATTCCAACTAGTAGTGCTGATCATAACACTTCTATTAAAATGCTTAAAGAAGTTATATTTCCGAGGTTTGGAGTCCCTAGATATTTGATGACTGACGGTGGTTCACATTTTATTCATGGTGCTTTCCGTAAACTTCTTGCTAAATATGATGTTAATCATAGAATTGCATCACCTTATCATCCTCGGTCCAGTGGTCAAGTTGAACTAACTAATAGAGAAGTCAAATTAATCTTGAAAAAGACCGTTAATAGATCCAGAAAGAATTGGTCTAAGAAACTTGATGATGCACGATGGGGTTACAGAACTGCTTATAAAAATCCTCTGGGTATGTCTCCATATAAAATGGTTTATGGAAAAGCATGTCATTTACCTCTTGAGTTAGAACATAAGGCCTATTGGGCAATTAAAGAACTTAATTATGATTTCAAACTTGCCGGTGAGAAGAGGTTATTTGATATTAGCTCTCTAGATGAATGGAGAACACAAGCTTATGAAAATGCCAAGTTGTTTAAAGAAAAATTTAAAAGATGGCATGATAAAAGAATTCAAAAATGGGAATTCAAAGTAGGTGATCATGTTCTATTATACAATTCTCGTTTAAGATTCTTTGCAGGAAAACTTCTCTCTAAATGGGAAGGACCGTACATCATCGAAGAAGTTTATCACTCCGGAGCTATCAAGATAAACAACTCCGAAGGCACTAATCCGAGAGTGGTTAATGGGCAAAGAATTAAACATTACATCTCAGGTACGCCTATTAATGTTGAAACTAATATTATTCAAACAATGACACCGGAGGAGCACATAGAAGAAACTTTCCGAAACGCTCCAGAACCCTGAAAAGGAGTAGGTATGTGGTACGGTAAGTAAACCGACTCCAAAAATTCCATAAAAATACTTTTTGTTCATTTTGGAATATATAAAAAAATTAGGAAAATAATAAATAGTCCGAAAAGTGCACGAGGGAGCGACAAGCCTGGGGGCGCGCCTACCGAGCTTGTGGCTCCCCCGTGGACATTCCTGACTCCGTTTTTCTTCCATATTACTTGTCCTGCATGAAAAAAATTCATTATATATACTCTCAGATGTTTTGACCACCGTATCGCAAATTTCTCCTCTGTTCTTGTTTCGTGTTGTTTTCTGTCAGATTTTCAAGGCCAGGCATCATGTCTTCCACTTCCTCCAACAACGTGGGAGGCGACGCTTGGTTGCTGCAGATGGAACTGAAGAGAGAGGAGGAAGAAGAAGTTACCATGGAAGAAGATGAACGAGATTCGCTGGAGGTCCACCCTCCGGCTTCCGAGAGGGGTACCCTTGCCGGCATCTCCACAACTCCCAATCCCCATCAAGCCATGAGAAGCACAACAAGCCATGGGAGTCCAGAAGTACAAGAAGGCCTTCCCCCTAGGAGGCCCTTACACAGGTTACATCGGAACAATTTTCATAACTTGGTTCACAATTATGGATTCGAGAATACTCCTCACATGCACATACCTTCCAATTGGGATATCTCTCGTCCAAGTGAAAGTGATGCAGGGAAGAAAGCGTGGGGGCCAGAGAATAAACATATTATGGCCGAAGTCCAGAAGAATGCGGAGATGATCCAGCATGTACTCCGGGATATTCAGATCCTAAGGGAGATCATAATTGATGTAATAAAAAGCAAGCCTACTACCTCATCATCACCATCATCACCGAAGAAGGAGACTTGAGTACACGGGTATGGGCACCACCCTTGGCTTGTGCCAAGCTTGGGGGAGGTGCCCCGGTATCGTATCACCATCACTTTTATCATAATTATCTATCTTAGTTTGATCCTTAGTTATTGGTCAAAATTTGGCACGAAAAACAAAGGGGACCAAAAAACTAGGACGGAGGTACTAGTACTAGTACTCCTACTGCTATTGGACTGGCTAGACGTGGCAAAATCCTAATAGCAAGCGCATGCGTGAGAACAAACATTCACGTGTTTGAATACAAATTGGAAACCATTTTTTGTTTGAATACAAATTTATGTACATGCTTGTACATGGTATATTGTACGTTGAAAAGCGAAACGAAGATTGAATGCCTTTACATATGATTTGCAAATGCTATGATCACCGGTTCAAATATTTGAATCCACTTTAGGTTGAATTCTAATATTTGAAACTTTTTTAGGTTGGATTCAAGTACCAAGTGTCTTCTTATGCATAATGTGTCTCACACACCCAACATATATAGAGTGGTGTCACGTTTCTTTTCTCTGTATTGCGCACCCACTCGATCTCTCTCGGTTTCATCTCAGGGTCTCTCTCTCTCTCTCTCGCACACACACGCATACCACCTCTCTTCCTCTTTGTGCATGTCACACATGATTGACCTCTTGAGGTATCGGGATTGTATCTCGCTCGTAAGGTCGCTCTTCGACACATGCCTAGGTCACTCTACCATGCATTGATTGTAACCAAGCCTTTCATCTATCTTTTTTAAGCATACATTCATCTTTCTCTCGGCCCCTCTCTAGATCGGTCGGTCGATCGATCTCCGGACCCACCCTAGTCCTCTTTCAATCGATCTACAGCTAGATGGTACATGATCGACTAGCGTACACACAAACACCCCCCCTCTCTCCACCCCACACGATCATTTCTATCATAGACACACACCAAACCTTGATTTCCTTGCACGACTGATGACCTGCAAGTGCACATGGCTGTTGTAGCACTTTCATGATAAGTGAAGTGTCGAACCCACAGGGAGCAAATAGGAAGGAATTACAAACCCCGCAACCACGCTATCACTTACGTAGTTACGTACGCACCCAAACCGTAGTTTGGAAATAGCCTACTTTAGTAGGTTGCTAGGAAGACAAATAAAAGGGTAGCGTTTATCTAAACTACAAACAAGAAATAAAAGACAGAAAAATAAAGAGACTAAACTAAGAGAAACGGTGCTTGAGTAGTAAACGTTCTCGAGGGAATCGGAGTCATCACCACAAGTATGATGCTGACAACACATGATAGACATGGCTCTCTATTTGTATCACTAAGCCACTTGTATATGATCTCGTGTGGGCGGAGCCAATAAAGTATGCATTCCCCACTCCGGTTACTGCGCACACTCGTGCCACCACCATGATTCCCCACTCCGGTTATCACAACGATGATTAAGGGGAGTGAACTCCCCGTGGTCACGGCCTTAAGTTCTAGGGTTCTCCACTAATCCCTATTGCAATGACCAGCGGCGAAGGGAGAATAAGATTGTCACCACCTACCCTCCACAACCATGCTGATCACCAATATGACTTGCCTCAAGTCCACAAGGGGCTAATGCTGCGCGAGCGCTCTTCACAACACCATGAGACAATCAACACAGTACATATAAAGAGAATATTGGCACTTATTCAACAAAGTACTAATCATGCAAGGGTTCATCCAATTCCTCAAGAACTAATACAACTACTCAAACATCATAGAGGGAGAGGGCAAGTTACAAGCCGCATGAAGCCGGTGGAGGAGAGGGGCATGGCGGCACCGATGGTGGTGATGATGGCGCGCCGGCGGTGAAGACCGTACCGGCCCGAAGGCCGGTGCGCGTGGTGGAGGCACCCCTTCTTCTTCCTCTTGGCTTGGCCCTTCTCTTCTCTATGGAGGTGTTCTTGGAGCAACAATGGAGATGGATGACGGCTGCGTGGATGAATGGTGGAGGAGAGTGGAGGCACCTAGGGTTGGAGGTGCTTACATGAAGGCCTCCCGGTGTCTCCTCCATTGATGTGGTCATCCAAGGGCTCAAGATGAGCCTTATCTTCTCCCAATCCCTTCATTATGAGCCAAGGATCCCATGGGAACAATTGGGGATGAAATCGGTGAAGAATCCCGTCTGGAGAGGCAACTTTCGGAGCTGTCTGGATGTCAAACGACCGCCGAAACGACTACACGCGGTCGCATGAAAGGCCGTCTTTCGTTCTGTCTTTTTGTGCAATCTTTCCCTTGTAAAACGGTCGCCAATTCTTCATACGAACTCGGCATTTGACGTTCTTGGTCTCGTTGGATTCGTATGAATGACGCCGATCTATTTCTGGTCTTAGATCATGATTTGAAGCACTTTGGAAAAATCACTTTTTCCGACCTTCGAAATGGCTAAGTCTGACCCCTGGCTGACTCCGTATTGAACCCATCCTTGCTCCTTTCATCGTGCTTGGTCCTAGGTTGCTCCAATACACCTATAGACACAAGAAAACAAAGAAAACTAATAAAAACCAAATAAAATACTAAATGTGCAATGCTCACAAGGAAAAGTGTAAATACCGATAAACATGCATAATGGACAACTATTTGGTTCAATGGGACATAATATATGAAGAGAACATGCAACATATGAGCTCTAAAAATGCGTAAAATATAGAGCGATCAACGACACACACACGATCTCTCCTATCGATCTCGTCAAGATGTGTCGGGTCATGAACCGAAGGGGTTGTCACTACTAAGATGAGGAGCGACACGTAGTCGAGGCAACACGAAACTTTGGACGAACCATTTGTATGTATGCGTGCCGGACATACAACTTTGGACAAACTGGCACACTGTTGAACTATAACATAAATATAGGGTCTAGGCCCACATGTGAATGACACTCGGCGGAATGTTCAGATGAGGAATGCAGGAGGATGGAGTCGATCGGAGGGCGGCATGCATGATCGATGGAGAAGAGGGTTGGAGGGGAATCAGAAAGAAGCAAAGCCGCATGATTATATTTGGACGGCTCACAAAACCGACCTAGGTAACTATTTTTCCAAGCAACTTACATAGTGTAGTTACTACAGCCGGAACATGGTAAGTTGGACACCTAAATGCGGGCACGGACCGTGCACACCTCAATTATTCCTTCAAACAGCCAGACACCTCAATCAGCACACCTCAAATACATACAAAGACAGGCAACACACATTGTCTGGCTACTTAATCAAGCGTTACGCTTCACAAGTTGAAAAAGAAAGGGCGGTACACTTATTATAATGGTACATATGCTAGTATGAATAACTATTGTACATGTGGGCTACTAGGCTGGATATAGGTGAGGTGCCAAATTCATACGTATATGCTTTCGGTCTTACACTCTACAAGTGTTACGGTTTACAAGTTCGAAATGAAAAGGCGGTGCACTGACAGCACCCCTGTCGCGTTCACGTCGCACCCCCAGACGGTCGGTCCGGCATGCTTCTGACCCTAGGGAACGCGGGTCGTCTTGCTTTGTCACTCACATGTGGGATCGCATGTGAGCAAAGAGCATCTGCGATGTTGCCATGCCCGTAGCTGACTACCCTGGCCCACAAAAAACCATCGTCCCTCGCCCGCGTGCGTTGCCCCCCCCCCCGATGCCAGCTGCATGCATTCATACCTGTCGGAGCCAGGACTCCGGGGATTGAGAGGTTCGAACACTGGGGGCGAGCTAGTTCTTTCCGACCAAAGGTGACCATGGCGAGGCTACGGCGAGAGTGCTACGCGGGAGCATGATAGGGGACACGACGGTTACCCAGGTTTGGGCCACCTTGCAGTGTAAAACCCTACTCCTGCTTGTGGTTGGGATTGCTGTGAGCAAGAGGATGCTCTCGCGTACAAGGTAGGAAGCAGAGGATCCGATCCCCTCTACAATGGCAGCTCTGCCCCTTTTATAGCCGCCCTGGTCCTCTTCCCACAAAACTTAGGCGGGAAGGGTTGCCACACTTGGCGGGCTTTGAAAGGGGACATGCGCTCAATCTATCCTAACTAAAGGCAGTCTTCACGTGCAAAAGTTGATCTATGACGCGTCGGTGGGCTCGATGATGACCTCCGCCCAGCGCGCCTTGCTGTCTCGGTCTTCTATCACCAAACGGGCAGTCCTTGGGACTTGCTTTGGGGATGGGCAGCCCCTTTAGCACCAAAGAGGAAAGCTTCTCTATCCGCGCCCGCTGGCGCGGCCTCTACCTTCGTTCGTTGCCACGCGCGTCACCCACGTGGTGGGCACAGCACCGCGCAGCCGACGTCAGGCTCGGATGGCCTCGGACGGCCGCCTCGGGAGGCGACCTCGCGAGGTCTCGATCGCTCCTGCGGCTGAGTCTTGGTGGCCTAAGCCTTGAGGAGGGGTCCTCAGGAGGCCGGCGCCTCGGGAGATGTCTTCGCTTCGCGACGCCTTTAGATGGGCCGCGTCTTGGGCCTTCGTCAGGCATCGTTTCCTGGGCCGCAGGCAGACGGGCCGGGTACCCTGGTCCCCAATGGCCCAACAGTAGCCCCCGGGCCCGTGGCACGCACATTCCCGCCTGTTGGGAGTGAAACGGCGCGGGCCCTGACAGACTGCGGGGCCCAGGCTCGACGCGTGGCGCACGACGGGACGTGGGACGCCCCCACTTCCCCACTATGCCTCGGTAACCGCCCGCGCCTGCCATAAAGCCTGCTCGCGCGGGGCGTAGGCCATCATTGCTTCCCTTCTGCTTTCTCCTCCAGCGCGTGATCTCTCGCGCCTCCTTCCCCAAGCGTTGCTCCTTCCTCTTTCGCCTCCCAAGCTTCACTGCATAGCAATGGCACCCGCCGGCAAGAAAGGTAAGGCGGCAGCCGTGGCGCCGAGCACGCCGGCTGTGGAGCCGGCTCTGCAGCCCTCCATCATCGTGAACCGAGAGGGCCTAGACAAGGTGCTCTCGATGGTCGCCGGCGACCAGAACGGGAATGGGGCGACAAAGATCTGGCCGAGCGCGCGCGCTCGTAGCCCGATCTGGAGGCGACGATGTTCCCCTTCTTCATCCACAGCGTCTACGCCGGCCTGGTGCCGTCGTTCTTGGACTTCTTCAACGCCATCCTCACCCACTACCAGATCCAGGCCCTCCATCTTCAACCCAACTCCATCTTCCTCCTCGCCATCTTCGCCTTCTACTGCGAGCCCTTCGTGGGCGTGATGCCCTCGGTGGCACTCTTCTGCCACTTCTTCAGCCTGCGGATTTCCGTGGCGAACCACCGCTCTGCGTGTGCCCCATTCCTCGCCGTCAAGGCGACGGAGAATGACATCATCAGCCTGAAGATCCCGAAGAAGGTGGAAGGCTACCGGCAACGCTGGATCTACATGGACGCGCGCCATCGCAACCAGCTACTGATGGAGCCGACGGCCCCTGCCGTGAAGAGCTCGGGGTGGGAGCACGAGAAGCTCACCGACCCGAGGCTGGGGCCCGTCTGGGAGCGGCTGGCGGACCACAAGGCGGTGCGCCTCATGGGGGCGATGGTCGTCAAGGAGTTCCTTCAGCGGCGCATAGCGCCACTCCAGCTGCGCTCGCGCCCGGTGTGGAAAATCTCCGGCTCGAGGGACCCCATGCGGCTAAGCGTCGCTAACCTGAAGTCGGAGGTGGTGGACGGCATCATGCATATCATGCTCGGCAACACCGCGGGGGACCCGCCCGAAGACGCGCTCCCGTTGTACCGCTACAAGGGGACCAAGGAGCTGGTCGCGGAGATGCCGGTCTTCGACGAGTGGGGCCTCATGCCGGAAGGCCATGAGGTGCCTCACGAGAACCCGATTGTGGTGGTCCCCGGCTCCGGGGGCCTGGAAGACTCCAAGGCCTCGGGCGGCGATGCGGAGGGAAGTGACAGTGGCCCCGCCACGTGGACCTACCGCCAACTCATCCGCGACCTCGAGGACAACGACGATGACGACGACGCCCGGTTCAGGGTCGAGCCCTCCCGTCCTGCCGAGGCAGGTGGCGAAGGAAGCTCCAGCGCGACGGCAGGCGAGCCGCGCGTGGAGGAGATGGACGCCGGCGGCGGGGGCACCGTGCCCCCCGCGGATGACGCTGGTGCGGGCGGAGGAACAACTAAGCCCCCCGCCGAGAAGGACGACGCTGAGGACGAGGCCGGCGGGCCTCAGAAGGGCACCTCAGGAGCAGGTCTCAGGAGGAGGCTTCGCGAGGGCGACAGCGAGGACCGCCCGCCATCGGCCCTGAAGAAAAGGAAGTGGGTTGCCAACGACGAGTAAGTGCCTCTCTTACCTATTCCATTTTGCATTTGCCCCGTAGCCTGGGACTGAGCCTCCGCCTCGCGTAGGGCATCCACGAAGAAGGAGAAGAAGAAGAAGAAGAAGAAGAAGAAGAAGAAGAAGAAGAAGAAGACGACGACGAAGAGGACCCCTATCTTGGAGGGGGGGCCGACGCCTGCCGTGGATGCCGAGGGGCGTGAAGAGGCCACCCGCCGCTCTGAAGCCGGAACGGAGCGCGAGGAGGTGGAGAAGGAGCAAGCGGCCCCTCCGGAGCTGCGGATGGACATGGCTCCTGAAGCTGGGGATGCCGAGTCACGGGAGACGGCCTCCGGAGGCGGTGCCGCGGCTCCCGAGGTGTCCACCGCGGGGGCGGACCTGGAGATGAGGGAGGCGGAGGTGCCAACTCCTCCGCCGAGCGCTGCGGACACCGAAGGCGCTTCAGGCAGCCCCCAGCACTCGCCCGCGCGCGAGGTTCCCGCCGCGGGCGCGGCAAGCCCGCGGGGTGTTCCGCCGCGGCAAGAGGAGGAGGAGGCCCCGGTGAATCCTCTGTTGCTGATGAACGACGCTAGGCCTTCCCAGGCCATGTCAGCGGAGGCCGGCGAGGAGTCAGACCTTGCCTGGGCCCTGACACTCGTGTGCAACCGCACGCTGCTCCGGCGCGGGGTCCTGTGGACCGCGAGGGGAGCTCTGAGCCAGCTTGAGGCGGAGTTCCAAGAGGCCGAGGGGCACCTCGCCGAGGAGCGCCTGCGCCTTGCCGAGGGGTGGCGTCGGCTCGACGTCGCCATCAAGTTGGGCCGTTGCCAGGACAAGGTCGCATAGGAGAAGCGCGAGAAGTTGGCCGCCGAGGTGAAGGAGGTCTTCGAGAGTGCCCTCCGAGAGGCAGACGCAGCCGAGAAGTGCCGCGAGGAAACTGAGGCCCGTACGAGGGTGCTCGAGGAGTGGCGCGCCGCGGAGGAGCAGCAGCTCCAGACGTGGGAGAAGGCCGTCGCCTCCCGCGAGGAAGAACTCGCGGCTCGGGAGGCCGACCTCGCGATCCGCGAGCGGGAGCTCGCGCGGACGACGATCGAGCAGTCCACGGAGCGCGAGCTCCTGGACACGCTGGATCGCCAGGTGACCGCCGTCCAGGACGCCTACACCAAGCTCATGGAGGCCTCCAACGCCAAGTTGGAGGCCAAGGACAAGAAGCTCCAGGAGGATGCCGACGCGAAGATAGAGAGGAACCGCCTGGCACTTGTTGCGGATCACGGCAAGAAGCTGAAGTTCCAGGAGGACCGCTTCATGGAGAAGCACGAGGAACTTCGGAAGGAGATCGAGGCCCTCAAGGAGCTCCTGACGGAGGCGGAGAACCGGTGGAAGACTGCGTTGCAGGCCAAGGACACCGCCGTGGCGGAGCTGGCCTCCCTTCAGAAGCAGGTGGGCGACATCTCCAATGTCGTCGAGCAGGCGAGGGTGGAGGCGGACCTGGCGCGGGGGCGGCAGCATGAGCGTGCCAAGATGTTCCGCTCCCTCAAGCTCCGGTCCCGCGGGGCCCTGGCCACCATCTGCAAGGAGAGGCTCGAGGGCCCCTGCGAAACCCATGACGCCAGCTACCTCGACTTCTTCACCAAGCTCATGGAGCGGCTCAAGGCTGGGGCGAAGAGGGTGAGTGGCATCATCGTGGACGAATGCCGCGACCTCCTCTTCCAGGCGGCGACGCGCATCTTCAGCCACATTCTCCATGCCGACCTCAACTTTGACTTCGACAGGGTGATAGCCCCCGTGCCAGAGGAGCTTCGCGATGGCCTCAGAAAGGCGGTGGAGGACCACGTGGATGCTCTGATCGCGAAGTTCTCACACGACAGCAGCAAGAGCTCCAGCGGGGTTGGGGGAGATGACAATGAAGGCGATGACGGCGACGATGATGACGCCGCGGCTTCCTTGGTACCCTTCCTTGTTTTACCTGTATCAGATTGACGTGGCCCCGTGGGGGCGTAAAAACAATGCCTTTTGTCTTAAGTACTTTATGATTTGTCGTAATGCATGTTTCCTCGTGAGGCTCTCTCGTGAGGCCTATTTCCCTTTCCTTGTTCACCTTAGTGCTCTACGTCGTCAGGACCCAGCCCCCGAGCGGGCTACAGCCGTCGCTGGTATGTCAGGTCGCGTTGCCTGGACAAGGCCAGGAGGTGTAGGGCACCGGGAGGCAGTAAGGACTCCTGAGGCGCGATGCTCAGGAAGTCCCCCTTTGATGTGCAAGCGGCTTGCGCGGAGGAGAGAACATCAGCACTCAGTGGGGTCGCGGGGAGAAGAAACTTGAGAGGCGCCGAGAGCGGCTCGTGAGGTGTTTTTGTACTTAGCTCTTTTGCGAGTGTCGCTTGCCGTGTCGTGGCTGAGGGGTGCGCCTCGCGATGCTCTTGCTCATGAGGTCTCCCGCTAGCATTTGGCGGAGACGGTCGCCGCAGGTTGGCTCACGAGGCTCCTTGAGGCCTGCGGAGGTGTCTTGTCATGAGTCGCCTTGCAAGGCAGCGCTCGCGAGGTCTCTGAGTGCCTTGTTCCTGTGATAAATTTACATCGATTTCATAAAATGGGGGGAGCGGTGTGCACTTGCTAGCTTGCTCGTGGGTATCACGCGAGGAGACGAGACACCAAGGACCTTGGTGAGGTGGCATGCACGGGAGCAGGCCCGCGAGCCAGAGCTCCATCACTTGGGTTTTTGCAGCGCTGCTGGGACTGACCTGAGCACAGGCACCGTGTCCAGCCCCCGCTCGCGAGATGCGCAGGAGGAAGGTCGCGAGTGTGCACAGCTCCTGAGGCAAGCAACTTAGCAACACATAAGATATCTTAGGAAATAGAGCTTTACTGAAACCTAGTAATAAGTTCATTACACAACCAAAAAGAGATGGGGCTGCCATGTCCGGCATGGATCAGCGTGAGGTTGGTGCAGCCCGTGGGGTGCCCTTAGGTGATTGTTCCGCCAGCGCGGAGCATGGGGCTTAAACTAGGCGTGGGCGATCGCGGTTCGATCGTTCCGCCAGCGCGGAGCATGGGGCTTCCACTGAGACGTGGGCAGGAGCTCTCACAGGCCCATCAGGTGAACGCAATGAGAGGCTCCGGGGCGTGTACAGCCCCACTTCATTCGTACGCATGAGGGTCACGAGTAGAACTTGCGGAGGTGTTGGATGTTCCAGGTGTTAGGCACAGGAACTCCATCCTCCGTCTCCAGCCGGGCGGCGCCGGGCCTGGAGACATGAGCAACCCTGAAAGGGCCTTCCTGCATGGGTGAAAGCTTGTGGAGTCCCTCTCCGGAGAGGATCCTTCTCTGGACAAGATCGCCGACTTCGAGGGTGTGTGGGCGTATGTTGCGGCTATGATAGCGACGCAAAGCCTGCTGGTATCTGGAGGCGCGGAGGGCGGCCTGGCGACGGGCTTCTTCGAGGAGCAGTAGGTCGGCCTCTCGCGAGGCGTCCTGACGAGCCTTGTCGAAGGGAAGGTCTCGCGGAGAGCCATGCCGGAGCTCAGACGGGAGGACTGCTTCGGCTCCATAGACGAGGAAGAAGGCAGTCTCACCAGTAGGCATGGTTGCCGTTGTGCGGATGGACCACAACACAGACTGTAGCTCGTCAAGCCAGCCCTTGCCGCAGGCTTCGAGCTTCTTCTTGAAGCTTCTTGTCTTGAGGCCCTTGAGGACCTCAGCGTTCGCACGCTTGACCTGGCCGTTGCTTCGTGGGTGCACCACAAAGGCGTGGCAGATCTGCGTGCCGAGGCTGGCGCAGTATGACTTGAAGAGGCTGCTTGTGAACTAGGAGCCGTTGTCAGTGATGATGCGGCTAGGGACATCGAAGCGGCTCACGAGGCCCTTGATGAACTTGACGGCAGAGCCTGCTGGGATGGTGCGCACGGGCTCGACCTCCGCCCATTTGGTGAACTTGTCGATGGTGACGTAGAGGTAGTGGTAGCCGCCAGCTGCGCGAGGGAAGGGTCCCAAGATATCCAGCCCCCAAACTGCGAAGGGCCACGAGAGGGGAATCGTCTGGAGGCCTTGCGCCGGCTGGTGAATTTGCTTGGCGGGAATTGACAAGCTTCGCAGGATTGGACCAGCTCGGTGGCGTCGTGGAGCACGGTGGGCCAGTAGAAGCCGCTGCGGAACACCTTGCCGGCAAGGGTGCGCGACGAGGAGTGGTGGCCGCAGTCTCCTCCATGGATGTCGGCGAGCAACTCACGACCCTGTTCTTCAGAGATGCACCGTGGCGAGACGCCATTGGGGCGCCTGCGGTACAGCTCGCCGTCTTGCAAGCAGTAAGCGGTGGCCTGGCGAGCCACGCGCTCTGCTTCTGAGTCCTTCTCTGGAAGAGTGCCGTGAAGCAAGTAGGACTTGAACTCCGCGGCCCAGCTATCCGCTTGGGGTTCGAGCGCCAGCAGCAGGCGGGCTCCTGAGGCTGGGCCGCAATCTGGTGCGCCCATGGGTGGTGTGAGCGGGTGTTCCTCGTGAAGCAACGTGGTGCCCACGGCAGGTTGTGCAGCTGATGGCTTGAGGAGCCTTTCCTCGAAGATGCAGGGGCTCTGCGGCTCACGGCGAGATGCTCGCTTGGCGATGTCATCGGCCTCCTTGTTGCCGCCGCGAGGAACGCGCTGGAGCTCTAGGCCAAGGAAATGCTTCTCGAGTTTACGTACCTCTTCCAGGTAGGCGGCCATGTGCTCGTCCTTGGGCTTGTAGCTTTTTTTGGAGAAGTTGACGAGGAGCTGTGAATCACCCTTGATGGTGAGGCGCTTGATGCCCAGTGCAGAGGCGGCCTTGAGGCCGGCAATGAGGCCCTTGTACTCTGTGATGTTGTTGGAGACCTTGTCGTCGCGCTTGAAGCAGAGCTGGACGGCATAGTAGAGCTTGTCTCCCGTTGGCGAGGTGAGCATGACGCCAGCTCCTACGCCCTGCCAAGAGAAGGCGCCATCAACGTGCATAGACCATCCGCCAGGCACTTCGTCCCTAGGCAAGAGGGATTCAGCCTCACGAGGCTCCTCCTGGGGTGGGTCCATCCATTCTACTACAAAGTCGGCCAGGGTTGCGCACTTGATCACCCTTGTGGTGCAAAACTCCAGTTCGAAGGCTTGCAGCTCGATGTTCCACTCGGCGTAGCGGCCGGCGGCGTTGGGGCTGCGCAGGACCTGCTCTAGGGGGTAAGACGAGATCACCTTGATGGGATGGCCCTGGAAGTAGTGGCGCAGCTTCCCGGAGGCGACAAGGAGTGCAAGGAGGAGCTTCTGCTGCATGGGGTCGCGCTCGCGCGCATCTCGCAGCACCGTGCTGACGAAGTACACGGGGTGCTCGACAAGGCGGGTAGTTGTTGCAGCAGCTTGGTCTTCAGGGGGCCCGAGGGGCTCATGAGGCTCAGGAGGCTCGGGAGGCGGCCCACGAGGCGGCTCACTGGAGGCCTCCCGAGGCACGGCCTCAGCAGGTGACAGCGCGGCCTCGGGAGGCGACGCGCCAAGGGCCTCGTGAGGCGGGATCTCAGCAGGTGACGGCATGACTTCACGAGGCGCCGGCACGGCGGGCTTCTTCTGTGCGCAGACGCACTCTTCTCGAACTGCCACCAGGGCCACGCTGGCTGGCTGGGGAGTAGCCGCCAAGTATAGGAGCAAGGGCTTGCGAGAGCGTGGCGCGACCATGATGGGCGGGCTCATGAAGTACCTCTTGAGGTCTTCAAAGGCAGCGTCGGCCTCGGGAGTCCACTTGAAGGGGCCGGATCTCTTCATGAGCTTGAAGAACGGCAGGGCTCGCTCGCCGAACTTGGAGATGAATCGCCCAAGGGAGGCCATGCATCCCACCAGGCGCTGCATCTCCTTGAGGCTCTGGGGAGGATGCATCTTCTCGATGGCCTTAATCTTCTCGGGATTGGCCTCGATGCCACGGTGGGAGACCAGGAAGCCGAGCAGCTTGCCGGATGGGACTCCGAAGACGCACTTGTCTGGGTTGAGCTTGAGGTTGACCTTGCGCAGGTTGTCGAATGTCTCCTGGATGTCCGCGAGGAGGGACCAGGCCTCACGGGTCTTGACGACTATGTCATCGACATAGGCCTTAGCGTTTCTCCCCATCTGGGGCCCCAAGGCGATGCGCATCAGCCTCTGGAAGGTGGCTCCGGTGCTCCGGAGGCCGAACGGCATGCAGATGTAGCAGAATATGCCGCAGGGGGTGATGAAGGCTGTTTTCTCCATGTTTTCGGTCGCCATCTTGATCTGGTGATAGCTTGAGAAGGCATCTAGGAAGCATAGCAACTCGCACCCGGCGGTGGAGTCCATGATCTGGTCGATGCGGGGCAGCGGAAATGGATCTTGAGGGCAGAACTTGTTGAGGCTCATGAAGTCGACGCACATGCGCTCCTTGCCACACTTCTTGGGCACCACGACGGGGTTGGCGAGCCATTTAGGGTAGCGCACCTCACGGATGACTCCGGCTTCTTGGAGCTTCTAAACTTCCTTGACGATGAAATCTTGCTTCTCTGGCGCCTGGCGCCGTGCCTTCTATTTCACAGGGTGTGCGTTGGGGCACACCGCTAAGTGGTGCTCGATCACCTCCCTCAGCACACCGGACAAATCAGATGTCGTCCAGGCAAACACATTCGTGCCCGAAGGAAGGTGACAAGCGTGTCTTCCTATGCAGGAGAGAGGCCAGTGCCGATGGTGAAGACAGGGCCTGAGCCGCTGCCGTCCACCGACACCTTCTTCGTCTCGGCGCGGTCCTGAGAGAACAGCTGCTTCTTCTTCTCGGGTGCGGCCTCATGAGGCTCGACGGCATCCTCGTCGGCAGGGTAGGCGGTGGCGGCAGCCTTGTAGGCGCTCTCGAGGGAGTGGACTGCGTCCTTCTTGTCGCAGCAGACAGTGATGATGCCACTGCAGCCCGGCTTCTTGAGGACGTTGTAGGCGTGGTGGGTCGCCGCCATGAACTTGGCGAGAGCTGGGTAGCCCAGGATGGCGTTGTACGGCAGGCCGATGTGCGCCACATCGAAGTCGATGAGCTCAGTATGGTAGTTCTTGCGGGTGCCGAAGGCGACGGGGAGGCACACTTGGCCCAGAGGAATGGTGGAGCCATCAGTCACTCCGAAGAAGGGCCTGGTCATCATCAGCTGGTCGTAAGGCACTTGGAGCTGCTCGAAGGCCTCGATGAAGATCATGTTGAGGCCGGCACCTCCGTTGATGAGTGTCTTGGTGATGGCGCCATTGCTGATGGTGGGGGTGCACAGCATGGGGGTCATGCCAGTAGCACTTGAAGACTTGGGGTGATCCTTGGAGTCGAAGGTGATGGTGTATTGGGACCACTTAAGGGGGTAAGAAGCCTCAGGCCTCAAGAGGGCAGCGTTCACCTCGCGAGAGAACAGCTTGAAGTGGCGGTTGGATGCGGGAGCCTGAGCTCCACCTAGGATGCAGTCCACTCCGCGAGGCTCTTGGTAGCCCCCGGCGTCTTGGTCGGGCTGGTTGCCATCATTCCGTCGTGGTGGCGGCGGCAGTGGTGGAAGAGCAGCATTTGCCTAAGGGTTGGGCTCACGAGGCTAGTCGCGCCAGGCGGCCTCGCGAGGCTGGTCGCGCCAGCCCTGGCGGAAGTTGTCGTTGTTGTTGCGGTCTCCCCAGCGGCCGCCGTTACGGCCACCTCAACGGCCGGTGCCGCGGTCCTTGCGGTCGCCGCGGCGGCCAAGGCGCTCGTCGCGAAGTACCTTGAGCTCATGGCAGTCCTCCGTGCTATGGGAGTGCGAGTTGTAGTAGACGCAGAGAGGGCGGTTATCTCTCTTGGGCTCGTCACGCTCATGGCCGCGCTTCTGCTCGGGCTCCGCCGCGAGCACGGCAGGGCCCTTGCGCTTGGCATCCTTGCTCTTGGCCTTGGTGGTGTCCGGCGCCGCGTCGGGGTCATTGTGGACGAAGAGGTAGCCTTCCATGGTTTGGCACACTTGTCAGCGAGGTCGAACAGCTCGAGCACGGAGTCGAGCTCGTCATTGATGGCGAGCTTCTCGCGCATCCGGACGTCCGTGACGCCATTGGAGAACACAGAGACGATGGCTGCCTCGGAGGCGCACGGAATCTTGTTGCGCACTTGGCTGAAGCACTGGATGTACTTGCGAAGGGTCTCGTCGGGGCGCTGGCGCACAACGCGTAGGTCGTTGAGCATGAGGGAGCGCTCGTGTGTGCCCTTGAAGTTGGCGACGAATTGTTGGCAGAGCTCGCCCCATGAAGAGATGGACGCCTCAGGGAGGTTCATGAGCCAGGAGCGCGGGCCATCCTTGAGGTCCATGGGGAACCAGTTCGCCATGACCTTGTCCTCGCCGTTCGCTGCCTCGATGCTCATGGCATAGAGCTGCAGGAACTCCGCAAGATTGGGGGTGCCGTCATAGCGCGGAGGCAGGTCCGGCTTGAACTTGGTGGGCCACACCACACGACGCAGCTCGCGGGTGAAGGCGTGGCAGCCCACGCAGCTGGAGGGGACGCCGCCGGCGAGGGCGGCGCGGTTCTGGCGACCGGCCGCCGCGACTTCTTGGATGGTCCTATCTTGGCGCTGGCGCTGCTGCTCGAGGAGCACGCGCGCGTCAGGAGGTCCGCGCCAGACGATCTGGCAGCTGGGCTTGTCGTGGTCCGGAGAGGACGCGCAGCGGGATGGCTCACGCGCCCGCGCGCCGCGATGGCGCCGGGCGTCTTCGCCGTGTAGAGGAGGCGGAGGGGGCGCATCGTGTGCCACGTGTCCGACATGAGACGGCGGAGGACGGAGCGAGTGAGAGGGCACCGGGGCATCACCTGCGACGTTGACGAGCTCGGTGATGCGGCCGAGCCAGGCGTCGTAGCCAGCGTCGGTGGGGTGGTAGCGCAGGAGCTCGCGCGCCATGAGCAGCGCGGCCTGCGGGGCCGGCGCGTCGCGGCGAGCGAGCGACGAGGCCGTAGCGGTGTGGCCATCCGCCTGCACGGATGGGTGGAGGAAAGAGGCATGTTGTTCCCTCGCAACAGGGTCAGTAGCAGCACCGGCGGCGCGGCGTCAACGGTCGTCGCGGGAGACGGGCTCCGTCTGGGCCACCCTGGCAGCTCGGTGCGCGTAACGCTCACGGCAAGCGTCGGCCATGGCGGCGAGGAGGTGGAAAGAACCGATGCGTCCCATACCTGGCGCGCCAAATGTCGGAGCCGGGACTCCGGGGATCGAGAGGTTCGAACACTGGGGGCGAGTGTGACGCCCCGAGACCGATGCTCGAGATGCCTTCCGCTTATTTTTCGTCGTTGCCGTCTGATTCGTTTGTTTGTTGCACTTCATCATGGCATCGTGTGCATTTCATCCGCATGTTTTCATAAAACTTGCATCCGTTCGTAGTTGTCGGCTCCTCCCCGTTCCATCCGTTGACCGTTCTGAGTCTAGACACACTCGCACGCGCCCGCGGCACCTCCGAAATATTATTTTATAAGTGGGAATAAAATTTTCTCAGAATGGGTTGAAAGTTGGCGTGCGGTCTTATTATATTGAAGGTAGACTGCCTGCCAAATTTCGTTCCATTCGGAGGTCGTTTGATGCCCCAACGGATAACTATAGCGGCACTATAGCCGGTCAAAACGTCGGACATTTTGGTGTTCCGAAACTTGTGCCGAGCTCTCTTCTTCCCTCTCATCTCAGCCCAAGCCTCTCTTCACAGCCCACCTAGCCCAGCTACCCCCTCCTCCGTTCTACGCCATCCAATCGCGATCGTACGGTCCGAAAACGGTCTCAAACCTCCAACCCTAGCCCCCTTACTATATATGGACACTCTCCCCTGCCATTTTGGGATGAAACCCTAGCCCCTAGTCCACCAGCGCAGCCAGCCGCCACCTCCACCCTCATTTTCCGCGCTGGCCAGCCCTTCGCCGCCACTTGGCAGCAGCCGCCGCCACCCGCCGCCGCGATCTGGATCGTTGGATCCAGATCCAACGCACCGTGCCGCCCCAGCAGCTCCACCAGCGCAGCCACGCCGCCGCGGCCCGCAGAGCCCACGTGAGGCCCGTCCAGGCCCGGATCTCGCCGCCGCGCCCGATCTGGGAGGGAGCTCCCTCTCGACCCCGACCCCGAGCACCTCGCTCCACCCCGCCGGACTCCGTCGCTGGAGCCGCACCTCGCCGGAGCGCCTCCCACTGGTGACCACGACCCCAGGACCGCCGCCCTCTTCTCCCTGCTCCTCCCGTCCTCCCCGTGCTTCTCTCTCTCGCTCACAATCTCTCTCTCTCTGGAACGAACCTCGTAGGAGCTCCATGGCCGCCCCTATCTCCACGTCCGCGCCGCCCCAGGCCTCCTCATCGCCGGGAATGGATTCCCCACGTCCGGATCCGTGCCTCCATGGCATCTCCCCGCATCGCCAGAGCCCGAGCGCCGCAAAATGCCATGGCCTTCTTCAACCTTCGACTTGGATCCCTCCGTCCACTTCCGTCCCAGATCTGGCTCGTCCCGGATCCCGCGAACCAAACACGATTCGGAACCGCGCCATCCCGTTTTCGCGCTGGGGAATTTTTCTCTTAAGTCCTCAGATTTTTCTCCGCATGCATGCATTTTGTGTGGGCCCTATCTTTGTGATGTTTGTCCGATGGAGATGATCTATATATGTAAAATGATCTACTCTTCGTGCTCTACATGATGGTTGCATTTGCATTCGTGTTAGGATCCATCTACATGTCACAATCTCTGTTGCAAAAGTGCATCATGCTGTTAACTGCAGAAAATTATTAAGATTTGTCAGTTTGTTATTTTTGTGTGATTTAATGCAACTGCCATATTATTATACTTTCAACATGTCATTGGAGCATTTTCATGTCTTCTTGCCGTTAGTATTTATTTAATGCCATGAGATGCCTTTATGTGACTGCCACAAGCTTGTAAACATGTCTAGTCAATGTTGCTATTTTAAGTCAAAAACTGTCTGTGATAAAACTTGCCAACTTTGCTTGATGGTTGCCACTAATCTAGAGCTCATATGCGTGTGATTCCTTCATGTGATTTGGTCTATGTAATGTGTACTTGGATGCCATGCCCTTGGTTGCTATGTAATCTTGCTGCAGCATGTCTCTTTGTTGCTCTCAAGATGCCATCATGCTAAAACTGTCATCCTGTTAACAGAATGTTCCATTTTGCAAAAATCATAGTAATCAATCTGTGCATCCTATGACTTTGTGCCAATGGAGTAATTTGAAGATTGCCATTTCTACAGCATGCTCATACCTTTTTCATAAATATTAAAATAGCTATGCTTGCTGTTATGTGCTTCCCAAGTCAGCATCATGATATAACTGTTGCAATCTCGACTTTCTAGAATCAGCATGTTTCATAGTTGCATATTGTATTGATGATTGCCATGAATATGTTGCTCCTATGAAAATGCCCATGTTGTATGATTTCATCTACATGTTATGTACTATCATGCTATGCCATTTGATGCCATGTTCTAGCATTGTAGCATATTTGTTTCTTGCCTCCAACATGCCATCATATTAACTCTGCTCATGTATATGCTCTGTTTTTTCAGTCTTAATCTGTAACAGAACATTGCATTTTGCATGGATCATATTGACTTAACCTTGATGCCTATGAACCTGAACCTTTGAGATATATTGAATCATGTTATCTCTACTTTAAGTGCATATCATGTTGGTGCCCATCATGTAACTGTAGCTTGCTGTCTTGATGCTTGCAAAGTACTATGTTGCTGTTTTGGGCAGATTGTTATTATAACTTGTGTTGATTGTAATTGTTGAACCGTTGCTCCGTTTTGATCATGTCCCATATGAAACTTGCTTAGATTTGTGTGTAGTTTCATATTGTCATGTTGCATCCTTGATTTGAGTGTTTGTGGTTGATATTTGCAAGCATTTTACATTATTGCCATGTTAAACTTGTTTAGCTCATATCTTCTAGACCGTAGCTCCGAATTAAATGTTCTACATATGTATCTTGACTAGAAAAACTCATAGATCATCATGATGCATGTTAACTTGCTGTTTATCAAACTTTAACATTGTGTCTAATTCAGATCAGTTCCAATTTTGAAATTTGCATATGGGGATTTTCTGGAATTGTTGTTTGTGTTTCCGGCCTCATTTAAACTTGGCTAGATGTATGGATTGCTTATGCTTCATCTCTTGCCATGTTAAACAACATTTAATCGTATCATGCATCATATTTGGTTGTGCATCATGCCATGTTTATGCTTGTGTGTTTACCATATTGTTTGCTTCTTTCTGGTTGTGCTTCTTCTCGATAGTTCCGGTTTCGTTGCGATTGTCAGGATTCGTTTGACTACGCTTGTTCGTCTTCTTCATGGACTCGATCTTCTTCCGAGCGGGATTCCAGGCAAGATGATCATGACCTTGGATATCTCTACTATCTTTGCTTGCTAGTTGTCTCGTTGCTATCACTATGTCGCGCTTCCTACCACATATATGTCAGCCTCCCATATGCCATTATACAGCCTCTAACCACCCTTACCCAGCAAACCGTTGTTTGGCTATGTTACCGCTTTGCTCAGCCCCTTTCTTATAGCGTTGCTAGTTGCAGGTGCAGTTGCAGGTTGTTCCATGTTGGGACATGGATATCATGGGATCTCACAATATCTCTTATTTAATTAATGCATCTATATACTTGGTTGTGTGTGGAAGGCTTGGCCTTTTGCCTGGTGTTTTGTTCCACTCACGCTGCCCTAGTTTCCGTAATACCGGTGTTATGTTCCTTGATTAGCGTTCCTAACATGCTCAGGGGTTATGGGACCCTCTTGACAGTTCGCTTTGAATAAACGCTTCCAGCAAGGCCCAACTTTGGTTTTAACATTTGCCAACATAATAATACTGAATTAAATAATTAATTGGCATAGGGCGTCATGAACCCGGGGATTCTTAATTCAACATAATACAGGTGGGCCAGTGCTGATGGTGCTGGTCCAAAACAGAGTCGTTTGCGGCTTCCCCCGAGGCAACTCGGGTCTCAGTTGCTGTACGTTGTGCTCATCCGGTCGTGGCTACATGCGGCTACTATCAGGGTGTCGGCACGCCGGGAGGTCTTGCTAGACTTGTTTACCATTGTCGAAATGTCTTGTGCACCGGGATTCCGAGGATACTTCGGGCTGACTCGAGGTTGATCGGGTTTTCTTGAGGTTGAGGTCTTTCCACCGCAGCTTGTGTTGGTTTGTGATGGACCAGGTTGGAACACCCCTGCAGGGTTAAATCTTACGCGAAGCCGTGCCCGTGGTTATGTGGCGACTTGGAAATTTATAACCTCTGGTTGTAGAGAACTTGACACTAAATCTAATTAAAATACACCAACCATGTGCATAACCGTGATCGTCTCTTTTCGAGTGAGTTTGGGAAGAGAACACGGTGGGGTTATGTTTGACTCGTAAGTAGGTGTTCAGGATCACTTCTTGATCATTACTAGATTGCGACCGTTATGCGTAGTTTACTCTTCTTGTTCTTGTACTCGTAAGTTAGCCACCATACAATGCTTAGTGCTTGCTGCAACCTCACCACCTTACCCTTCCATACCCATTTAAGCTTTGATAGTCTTGCTACCCATGGTTATGGGATTGCTGAGTCCTCGTGGCTCACAGTTTACTACAACAACAGGTGCAGGTACAGGTAATGCGATGATCTGACGTGAGAGCAATGCTTGTTTGTTTTGGAGTTCTTCTTTTGCTTCTTCTTCTTCGTCGATCTTGGGATAGGTTCCTGGTCGGCAGCCTGGGCTAGCAGGGTGGATGCCGTTCGTGTTTTTCGTTTGTTTTCATCCGTAGTCGGATTCTGCTCTTCTATATGGTATTTGCTATGTATTGATGTACTCATGTGGTGAGTGTATGTATTTGTGTGTATCCCCATCTATTATGCACACGCTACGATGTAATGATACCCACCTTGCAAGCGTCTTCAATATGCGCTTCTATCCTTGGTGGGACCTCCGAGTTCCTCGCGGATAGGACCGCATATTGGGCATGACAGCAAGCTAGTTCTTTCCGACCAAAGGTGACCACGGCGAGAGCGCTACGCGGGAGCACAACAGGGGACACGACGGTTACCCAGGTTCGGGCCACCTTGCGGTGTAAAACCCTACTCCTGCTTGTGGTTGGGATTGATGTGAGCAAGAGGATGCTCTCGCGTACAAGGTAGGAAGCAGAGGATCCGATCCCCTCTACAATGGCAGCGCTGCCCCTTTTATAGCTGCCCTGGTCCTCTTCCCCCAAAATTAGGTGGGAAGGGTTGCCACACTTGGAGGGTTTTGAAAGGGGACAAGCGCTCAGTCTATCCTAACTAAAGGCGGTCTTCGCCTGCAAAAGTTGATCTATGACGCATCGGTGGGCTCGGTGATGACCTCCGCCCTGCGCGCCTTGCTATCTCGGTCTTCTATCACCAAACAGGCAGTCCTTGGGACTTGCTTTGGGGATGGGCAGCTGGGGTTGCCCCTTTACCACCAAAGAGGAAAGCTTCTATATCTGCGCCCACTGGCGCGGCCTCTGCCTTCGTTCGTCGCCACGCGCGTCACCCACATGGTGGGCACAGGACCACGCAGCCGACGTCACGCTCGGATGGCCTCGGATGGCCGCCTCGGGAGGCGACCTCGCGAGGTCTCGATCGCTCCTGCGGCTAAGTCTTGGTGGCCTGAGCCTTGAGGAGGGGTCCTCAGGAGGTCGGTGCCTCGGGAGATGTCTTTGCTTCGTGGCGACTTTAGATGGGCCGCGTCTTGGGCCTTCGCCAGGCGTCGTTTCCTGGGCCGCAGGCAGACGAGCCGGGGTACCCTGGTCCCCAATGGCGCGACAATGCCGTCCGTCCGTATGCCGCCATTAAGCAGGCTCGCCGCCCGAGGAACGAACTCCGGCGACAAATTGACGCACCCGGACGCTTGGCCTTACCGGTATGCGCTACTTAAAGGTGGCAACACCCAGCTAAACTCCACACCAGAGCACATCCTCCTCCCTGGCACCACATCCACCATGACCGCGGGCGGGAACGCTCTGCGGGAGAGCTTGTCTTCGGAGATGAAGGTCGAGGTCGCCACCCTTTCTCAACCCGACGCTCGCAACGCAATACCGGCATAGCCGGACGCGGACGTGTCCACACAAGTGCCGGCCGCACCGGCGGCCGAGGACAAGAGCACCGCCAGCCGCGCGTCCTACGCACCGCCGTCCAACGTTTGGGGGCGCATACGGCAGGTGAACAGTGACGGACCGTCCACGTCCATCATCGACCTCACGTCCATCGGCACCGCCGAGGTCGCGGACTCCTTCGAGGATGAGTAGGGCATGGGAGGCGGCAGGGAATGGTGTCCCAAGTGGGCTGGTCCGTCTCCCGTGTTCTACTCTTCCTCGCCGGAGACCGCACCTTCACTTCACGATGGAGACGGCAGATGGAGGACGTGGTCGCCGATGCGGAATACAAAAGAAAGTGGACGTAGGCCGTCGCCGTAGGATAGGTTTAGGGTCGGGTTTCTTTTCTTTTTTTGTCCTAAAAGTTTGAAATATAATGAAAATCTACCGTGTTTGCATGAATCTCGTCCGGTTATATGAACTTTCACAATAAAAAGATATATTGTATGCAAATATATTGAATGATGATTCTAATCGTATTTACTTGGTATTGTGGTTGTCATTGTTTTTGTATGTATAACCTTGGTCAAAGTTTAGAAAGTTTGACCCGAGACAAAGCTAATATGCGAAGTAAATAAATACAGAGGGTTTACATACACAATTTCTCTTAGGCCCTCCAAAAGTACGTCCACTACCCATTCACGCATTTCACGTATTTCTCTCGCTCTATCTATCAAACCAACTAAGCCAAACTCCCAGCAGATCGCGCGGGAAAAGACCTGCCCGCGCTGTTTTAGTCAGGATTTGTATCGATGGATTGCGCGAAGCACCAAAACCAAGTGTTACACTCTACAAGTTCAAAAGGAAAAGGCGGTACACTTATAGCACGCCTGTCGCGGTCGCATTGCACCCCTCACACAGTCGGTCCTGCACACCGCTCACCCAAAGGTAACGCGCTTCGGCTTGCCTCTTCACTGACACATGGGACCGCAATTGGAGAAACCGACCATTCGCCAAACTCCCCCACCCACCGCGCGAAAATTCCCCCCAAATCCCAAATTCAACTCCCCTTCGGCCAACTAGCCAATAATATTCCCCAAACCCCCCTCCCCCCGCCCCCTCCACTCCATTCGCTCCGCCAAACTAGCCCTCCCCGCCGCGCCGATGCATCGGCACCGCGGTTCTTCGAGGGGACGCATGGAGATCCACTCGATCCCACAGTACGCTATCGTAAACTGCCGTCCTCCAGCCGCGCCGCCACCGCTGGCGACGTTCTTGTGGAGACGCACGGCGGTCAGCTTCTCCCACGGTATGCGCATTCTAGACTGAGACCCCATGCATGTCGGAATAGCGCTGGATGTTAGCTGATAGACGCTGTTAATCTCACTGCTTGCCGAAATAGTTTACACTCAATATGCTCTGCTTAAAAAGCTACCTTGCCCTGTTCTGCACCCAATCTGCTTTGCTGAGATGGCATGCCACACCTGATTAGTTGCTAAAATATCTTGCCATATTTTAGGACTATTGGGGATATTTCCCAGCATTGAAGACCCGGCAGGAGATGACCCGGCCATGGAGCTGTAAGGCTCAGCGGGTATCTCGCTGCTGGGCCTAGGAAGATACCCAATGGGCCGGGTTGACGGGGGCCCGGAGAGAAAAGCCGGATCAGCCTGCGGGCCGGCTCAAACACAAAGATAAGGCAGAGAAGATTATCTTGAGGAGTAAGTAGAATAAGAATAGGATACGGGTTAAGTCTACAACCCGGACTCTCATGTAAACCTAGGGCTCAACCTCTATATAAAGGGGAGCGCCTACGGTAGAAAGACTAAGTTGCAATCCCTTGAGAGCTAGGTTAGCGTATTCGCACCCTTGTAATCGAGATCCAAAGCAATACAATCAAGCAGGACGTAGGCTTTTACCTCCACCGCGAGGGGCCGAACCTGGGTAATCTCGTGTCTTCTCGTTCCCGATCAACCCCGCTAAGCTTCCACCTTTGTGCGATGGCTTCATCCCTAAGTCCTTTCACAAGGGTATCTGCCGTGTCAAAACCACGACAGTTGGTGCCCACCATGGGGCTTACGCACGGTGGAGTTGAGTTCTTAGCGGGAGCTCTCCCAGGGTTTGGGAAGTACGCGGTTGGCTTGATGATGAAGAGCCGTCGCGTGAAGCTCTACATCGATGATTCGTACTGGGGCCCCGACGCCGACTCGATCGAGTACGGGTACCAGGTCTCCTTTGGCAAGATCCACACCTTCATCGGTGTTGTCGGCGAGTCGGCTGCCGGTTTGGAGGCTGTCACCGGCGTCGAGTCGGCTCGCCGCGCTAGTCCAAGCCAGGCAAGACCCGGCCTGCTACAAGCCGGCCGGAAGCATGTCTTTGTAGGGTTCACCCAAGGGGTGGCCTTGTTGGAGAACTCCCTGTCTGAAGACGATACGCTCGTTCAATCTGATGGCGAATCCTCGATGGGAGAAACTGAGTCGATCCGTCCCCTGTTACGATGGAAGGCTGGGATATACTGATGAAGTCTTTCCAGAGGCCCTTGAGCCGCCTCGCTTTGCAGCGGTCTACATGGCGGGTAGACAAGATCCTGCGTGCGATCCGGTCGATCCAGCGACTGGGCAGAACCTCACCCTGGCCGGCTCAAGAGGAGCCGGCGCGGCTGCTGCCGGCTCTCAGAAAACCGGGGCACAGGCGCTTATGGACTTGATGAATACTTTGACGGCCCTATTGGCCGAGCCGGTTACTGTGGAGAATGCAGCTGCGCGCAATACGGACATCACGAAGTGTCGCGAGTAGATGGCCAAGATCCAAGAGGATATCAATGCTGAAAACACCTGCATGGCAGAGGCGCAAGCCCGGCTTGCCGAGGACAGACAGCGTCTGGATGAAATGGCTCATTATTTAAGCCGCCGGCAGGCCGAGTCAGAGCTCGTCCACCGAAGGCGTCATCAAAGCCGGCTTCTGGCTAATATCGAGCCGACTCGGCTGTTTACCACACCAGACAATCCGCCGGCTCTGGCAAACCCGGGGGCTGGAGTTGTGCCCCCGGGAGGACCGCTTTTGCAGCAGTCGGCTCAGCAGAGGGAGTCGGCTCAGCATCATACACCAGATCAGCAGTAGCAGCTACCGTCTCGCCGGTTCCAGACCCCAATTGGACACTATTACAAACCGGTCGACAACCTGGTGGCGGCGACTCACAATTTGGCGGCAATCCCAATTGAGGGAGACGGTCCGGCTCAGGTCGAGGCCAGGAACGCCATCGCGATGCTTAAGATAGCAATAGTGCAGCAAGCCAACTATTCTCATAGCCAGCACCGGCTCCACTCAACCCCTCACCAGAGCCGCACTAGGAGCCAACGCCCTGAGTCACCAGCAGTTTCCAGCAACGCACACCGCAGAAGGGCCGTGTAACCATTGGCGAACCAGCAACAACCCAGGATCCCGAATGTGCAAGATATTGTGGACACCGCTCGGGCTCTGCGAGCGTTGGAAGAGGAAAACATGCGTGCGGTGTATAACCAGCCTACAGCACACGACCCGCCCACCGCAACCCAGATAGCTGGCCACCTTGGGGGTCTATCAAGTCGCATGATTGAAACTCCTTGTCTTGTCCCGGCGCTGCGAGATGCACGCATGCCCCCAGATTTCAAAGGTCCTCGCAAGGTTCCTAATTATACAGCGAATCTGGAGCCGACCGAGTGGATCGAGAGTTATGAATTGGCAATGGATCTGTTGGGAGCAAGTGAGTCGGTGTGTGCACGTTATCTGCCCCTCATATTGGAAGGTCCAGCATGCACTTGGTTGAAAAACCTGCCGGTGAATTCCATTAACACATGGCAGGAACTGAAGGAGTGCTTCATCAAGAATTTCCAGGGAACCTGCAAAAGACCAACCACAATTGTTGATCTCGAACACTGTGTTCAGCGTGAAGATGAGTCAGTGCATCATTGGGCTCGCCGGGTTGCGGAAGTCATACACAGTTCATATAGCATCTCAGCTGCACAGGTGATACGTCTCCAACGTATCTATAATTTTTTATTGTTCCATGTTGTTATATTATCAATCTTGGATGTTTTTATATACATTTACAGCAATTATATATCATTTTTTGGGACTAACCTATTAACTTAGTGCCTAGTGCCAGTTGCTGTTTTCTGCCTGTTTTTGGTTTTACAGAATATCAATACCAAACGAAGTCCAAATGCCACGAAACTTTTTGGAGATTTGTTTCTGGACATAACCAACACTAGAAGCTTTGGGAGAGGGCCAGAAGACCTAGGAGGTGGCCACGAGCCACCAGGGCGTTCCTGGGGGGGCAGGCGAGCCCAGGTGCCTCGTGGGCCCACCTCTGCCCCTTTTGACCTAATTCCACCACTATAAATTCCCAAAAATCGGGAAACCAACAGAGGAGTCCACGAAATACTTTTTCCGCCGCCGCAAGCTTCTGTTCTCGAGAGATCCCATCTGGGGGCCTTTTCCGGTACTCCGCCGGAGGGGGAATCGATCACGGAGGGGCTCTACATCAACCTTGCTGCCCTTCCGATGATGCGTGAGTATTTTACCATAGACCTTCAGGTCCATAGTTAGTAGCTAGATGGCTTATTCTCTCTTTTTAATCTTCAATACAATGTTCTCCTCGATGTTCTTGGAGTTCTATCCGATGTAATCACTTTTTGCGGTGTGTTTGTTGGGATCCGATGAATTGTGAGTTTATGATCAGATTATCCATGAATATTATTTGAGTCTTCTCTGAACTCTTTTATGCATGATAATTATAGCTTCGTATTTCTTCTCCGATCTATGGATTTGGTTTGGCCAACTAGATTGATTTATCTTGCCATGGGAAGAGGTGCTTTGTAATGGGTTCGATCTTGCGGTGCTCAATCCCAGTGACAGAAAGGGACATGACACGTATGTATCGTTGCTATTAAGGGTAAAAAGATGGGGTTTATTCATGCGTGAGTTTACTGTGTACATCATGTCATCTTGCTTAAGGCGTTACTCCGTTCTTTATGGACTTAATACACTAGATGCATGCTGGATAGCGGTCGATGTGTGGAGTAATAGTAGTAGATGCAGGCAGGAGTCGGTCTACTTGTCTCGGACGTGATGCCTATATACATGATCATTGCCTTGGATATCGTCATGATTATTTGCTTTTCTATCAATTGCCCAACAGTAATTTGTTTACCCACCGTATGCTATTTTCTTGAGAGAAGCCTCTAGTGAAAACTATGGCCCCCGGGTGTATCTAAATCATATATTAAAAACCCTAAAAATATCTTGCTGCACTTTTATCTTATTTATTTTATTTTATATTTTTAGTTCGATCTATCTATCTATCACATACAATTTAATCTTGCAATTAACCACCGAGGGATTGACAACCCCTTGTTTGCGTTGGGTGCAAGGATTTGTTGTTTTGTGTGCAGGTGCTGCTAACGAGGTGTTGCGTGATTCTCCTACTGGATTGATAACCTTGGTTTCATAACTGAGGGAAATACTTATCTCTACTGTACTGCATCTCCCTTCCTCTCCAGGGAATTACCAACGCAGCTCACAAGTAGCAGGAAGAATTTCTGGTGCCGTTGCCGGGGAGACATCATCAACATCTATCAAGTACCTACGCATAAAACTTACATCTCCTTGCATTTATTTTATTTGCCTTTGCCTCTCGTTTTCATCTCCCCTACTTCTAAAAAGTTTTTACAAAAACACACAAAAAAATATTTGCTTGCTTGCTTTTATTGCCATGTCAACACACAAGAACAGAAAGTAAAACAAAAATTTGAGATCACTATGGATCCTCATCCACTTGCTAATCTTTTCAAAAGATCCAATTATAATGAACCAATTGCTAGTGATTTGAGTGCACTTGATTATCTCTATGAAGTTTTGCTTGAAAATCATGAATCTGAAAATTGTGATGAAGTGTTGGAAGAAGAAATTTATAAAGTGATTCATGATAGCTCCTTGAATGAAAAGCGTGATTGTGATTGCATTAGTATAAATGCTATGAATATTAATTCCGCTAATGATCATGATTGGGGTGATGATTATGGTGCTTCTTGTGATCTTGAAAATTTATTCGAGCTTCATGATGAATCTATTATTGATAATGATATTCGCAATACTATTAAAAGTTTTATAATCTTCCAGGATAGTTTGATAAAAGTTGATGTTAATCCCACTACCCTGGAAGATTACAAAACTTTTATGCATGCGGATCATGAAGATAATATTTTATATGATAGCTATATTGTTGAATTTGATTATGATCCTACATGTAATTATTATGAGAGAGGAAAATATGGTTGTAGAAACTTTTATGTTACTCAATTACCTTTCTTGATATTGAAATTATTAGTGTTTCATTCTTCCTATTTGCATATGCTAGATGTTGTTTGTCTTGATAAATTGTTTACTTATAAAATGCCTATGCATAGGAAGTATATTAGACTTAAATGTGTTTTTCACATGCTTCATGATGC
Organism: Elymus sibiricus; assembly: GCA_039707655.1. Classification (NCBI taxonomy): domain Eukaryota; kingdom Viridiplantae; phylum Streptophyta; class Magnoliopsida; order Poales; family Poaceae; genus Elymus; species Elymus sibiricus. Next base: position 202,919,156 of record CM077670.1, read on the forward strand.
TCCCTTTGTGTTTCAATTATTATCTTTCATGTGAGCATCAATAAAATCTGAAGCTTATCTTAATGGCTATAAAGAAAGCGCTTGTTGGGAGGCAACCCAATGAATAAAATAAATTTTTACCTTTTGTTTCTGTTATTTTATGTTTTCACATTTATGCTACTGTTATGATTGAGTTTTTGTGTTTTAATTAGTGTTTGTGCAAAGTAAAACCTTTGGGATGATTTGGAAGATAGTATAATTGATGCTGTTTGGAAAACAGAAAGTTTTGCGTCCAGTGCTGGAATTTTGGTTCTGTACTGGAGCGTCAGAAAAATCTGAAATTTTTACACAGTATTGGTATATGAATTTCCCACGTTTTCCTAAATTTTCAGAATTTTTGGAGTTACGAAAGTATAGCTTTTAAATAAATCTCTACAGACTATTCTGTTTTTGACAGATTCTGTTTTTGATGCGTTGCTTGCTTGTTTTGATGAAACTATGGATTGTATCGGGGGGTATAAGCCATGGAGAAGTTAGAATACAGTAGGTATAATGCAAAAATAAAATATGAATGGGTTTGCAACAGTACTTAAAGTAGTGATTTATTTTGTTATACTAACGGATCTCACGAAGGTTTTGTTGAGTTTTGTGTAATTGAAGTTTTCAAGTTTTGGGTGAGATCACGATGGATGAAGGAATAAGGAGTGGCAAGAGCCTAAGCTTGGGGATGCCTGAGGCACCCCAAGGTAATATTCAAGTAAGACTCAAGTGTCTAAGCTTGGGGATGCCCCAGAAGGCATCCCCTCTTTCTTCTACCAACCATCGGTAATTTTACTTGGAGCTATATTTTTATTCGTCACATGATATGTGTTTTGCTTGGAGCGTCTTGTATTATATGAGTATTTGCTTTGTTTGCTTTTTAGTTTGTCACAATCATCCTTGCTGGACACACCTATTTGAGAATACAGTAGGTATAATGCAAAAATAAAATATGAATGGGTTTGCAACAGTACTTAAAGTAGTGATTTATTTTGTTATACTAACGGATCTCACGAAGGTTTTGTTGAGTTTTGTGTAATTGAAGTTTTCAAGTTTTGGGTGAGATCACGATGGATGAAGGAATAAGGAGTGGCAAGAGCCTAAGCTTGGGGATGCCTGAGGCACCCCAAGGTAATATTCAAGGAAGACTCAAGTGTCTAAGCTTGGGGATGCCCCAGAAGGCATCCCCTCTTTCTTCTACCAACCATCGGTAATTTTACTTGGAGCTATATTTTTATTCGTCACATGATATGTGTTTTGCTTGGAGCGTCTTGTATTATATGAGTCTTTGCTTTGTTTGCTTTTTAGTTTGTCACAATCATCCTTGCTGGACACACCTATTTGAGAGAGCCACACGTTCATCATGATTTGTTAGAATACTCTATGTGCTTCACTTAAATTTTTTGAGCTAGGCAGTTGCTCTAGTGCTTCACTTAAATCTTTTTGAGCACGGTGGTGGCTAAATTTTCAAGAAATATTTAAACTCTCATGCTTCACTTATATTATTTTGAGAGTTGATAAGATTAAAATTTTGAAGAAATATTTAAACTATCATGCTTCACTTATATCTTTTTGAGAGTTGATAATAGTAATGGTAATTTGCACAAGATATGAATTTGGTCCCAAAGTGATGAATATTCAAGAGGGATATAATAAAAACTTTCATATAGATCATTGGATATGATAAGTGTGATTCCTTGCAATAGTTTTGCGATATGGAGATGATGATATGTGAGTCATGTTAGTGAGTAATTGTGATTTAGTAAGAATATTAGTGTTAAGGTTTGTGATTCCCTATGCATGCACATTAAGTCAATAGTTATGCAACGAAATTATATCCTACTTATGGTGCATTATTCGGTGTTAGTTATGCTCAATGCATGTTTATTACCGTTTCGCTTTTTGGTTGGTTGCTTCTCAATCTATTTGCTAGCCTTCATTTGTACTAAGAGGAAATACTGCTTGTGCATCCAAACTCCTTAAATCCAAGTTGTGCCAAATGAGTCCACTATATCTACCTATATGCGGTATTTCCATGCCATTCCAAGTAAATTTGCGTGTGCCAACTCTAATTTTCAAAATAATTTTTCCGTTTTGTGTGCCCGTACCGCTCATGAAGCGGCAGGGGGTGGCCAATATTTTCCATGCTAGGTGTGTTATTCTCACGATAAGTGTTTATTCACTTGTCATTGCACGAGAGAGTGGCTGGTAATAGGGATGCCCAGTCCCACAATGAAATCAAAAATTAATAACAACAAAATTCCTTGGGAAGTGTTGGTATGGAGGGCACCCGTGGATACGGCTAGCCATGGATTGTGAAAGAATGGTGGAAAGGAAATAAACTTTACTTTCTGTTTGGGAATCGCCTATGATGTGTCTAGCATGGAAGATATTGGGAATTCTCGATCATTTTTGTGGATAGGAAAAGCATGCCTCTCAAAATATTTTCATCTCTCTAATTTAAGCTTTGAGCTCTGGCACATTTGCAAATCCCTGCTTCCCTCTGCGAAGGGCCTATCTATTTACTTTTATGCAATTTTTATTTTTATTTTTGAGTCTCCATCTTCTCTTATAAAGCACCAACTAGAGAGCACTATTGACATACTTGTGCATTGTGTGTAGCTAATCTTGAGTGTGTTTCATGAATGGATCAATGATTGAGCATAATGGGCTAGGGATAACTTTCTTTAGCGTTGATATTTTGAAAGACATGATTGCTTGTTAGCATGCTTGAGTATTTATATCTTCATGTCAAATTATAGACTATTGCTTTGAATCATTCAAGTCCAAATGTCCATGCTATAAAAGAAAAGAATATGACGAATATGATAGGCAACATTCCACACCAAAAATTCTGTTTTTATCATTTACCTACTCGAGGACGAGCAGGAATTAAGCTTGGGGATGCTGATACGTCTCCAACGTATCTATACTTTTTGATTGTTCCATGCTGTTATATTATCAATCTTGGATGTTTTTATATACATTTACAGCAATTATATATCATTTTTTGGGACTAACCTATTAACTTAGTGCCCAGTGCCAGTTGTTGTTTTCTGTCTGCTTTTGGTTTTACAGAATATCAATACCAAACGAAGTCCAAATGCCACGAAACTTTTTGGAGATTTTTTTCTGGACATAACCAACACTAGAAGCTTCGGGGGAGGGCCAGAAGACCCAGGAGGTGGCCACGAGCCACCAGGGCGCGCCTGGGGGGGCAGGCGCGCCCTGGTGCCTCATGGGCCCACCTCTGCCCCTTTTGACCTAATTCCACCACTATAAATTCCCAAAAATCGGGAAACCAACAGAGGAGTCCACGAAATACTTTTTCCGCCGCCGCAAGCTTCTGTTCTCGAGAGATCCCATCTGGGGGCCTTTTCCGGTACTCCGCCGGAGGGGGAATCGATCACGGAGGGGCTCTACATCAACATTGCTGCCCTTCTGATGATGCATGAGTACTTTACCACAGACCTTCGGGTCCATAGTTAGTAGCTAGATGGCTTCTTCTCTCTTTTTGATCTTCAATACAATGTTCTCCTCGATGTTCTTGGAGTTCTATCCGATGTAATCACTTTTTGCGGTGTGTTTGTTAGGATCCGATGAATTGTGAGTTTATGATCAGATTATACATGAATATTATTTGAGTCTTCTGTGAACTATTTTATGCATGATTATTATAGCTTTGTATTTCTTCTTCGATCTATTGATTTGGTTTGGCCAACTAGATTGATTTATCTTGCCATGGGAAGAGGTGCTTTGTAATGGGTTCGATCTTGCGGTGCACAATCCCAGTGACAGAAAGGGACATGACACGTATGCATCGTTGCTATTAAGGGTAAAAAGATGGGGTTTATTCATGCGTGAGTTTACTTTGTCTACATCATGTCATCTTGCTTAAGGCGTTACTCCGTTCTTTATGGACTTAATACACTAGATGCATGCTGGATAGCGGTCGATGTGTGGAGTAATAGTAGTAGATGCAGGCAGGAGTCGGTCTACTTGTCTCGGACGTGATGCCTATATACATGATCATTGCCTTGGATATCGTCATGATTATTTGCTTTTCTATCAATTGCCCAACAGTAATTTGTTTACCCACCGTATGCTATTTTCTTGAGAGAAGCCTCTAGTGAAAACTATGGCCCGCGGTTCTATCTAAATCATATATTAAAAACCCTAAAAATACCTTGCTGCACTTTTATCTTATTTATTTTATTTTATATTTTAGTTTGATCTATCTATCTATCACATACAATTTAATCTTGTAATTAACCGCCGAGGGATTGACAACCCCTTGTTTGCGTTGGGTGCAAGGATTTGTTGTTTTGTGTGCAGGTGCTGCTAACGAGGTGTTGCGTGATTCTCCTACTGGATTGATAACCTTGGTTTCATAACTGAGGGAAATACTTATCTCTACTGTACTGCATCTCCCTTCCTCTTCAGGGAATTACCAACGCAACTCACAAGTAGCAACAGGCAGTACTTGTTCTGGAACGAACATGTAAGTTTCAGCCCCTGGACCAGGCAAGGAATACCCAGTTCAGCGCCCTGTGTATTATATTAGTGAAGTATTAACAGAGTCCAAGCAGTGGTATCCGCATTGGCAGAAGCTGGTCTATGGAGTATTCATGGCGAGTAACAAGCTGAAGCATTACTTCCACGAGCATCCAATCACTGTGGTCAGTTCAGCACCTCTTGGGGACATAATTCAGAACCGGGACGCCACGGGCCGAGTTGCTAAGTGGGCTATCGAGCTTGGTCCACATCATCTCAAATACGTACCTCGCACGGCAATCAAATCTCAGGCTTTGGTGGATTTCATCAATGATTAGACTGAGTTACAGGCTCCCGAAGAGAAGCCAGACATGACGTATTGGTCCATACACTTCGACGGCTCAAGGCAGCTCGAAGGCTTGGGGGCTGGAGTTATGATAACTTCCCCGCGAGGAGATAAGTTTTGTTATGTTTTACGGCTTATGTTCCCCTGTACTAACAATGCAGCAGAATATGAGGCATTGCTTCATGGGCTCCGAATGGCCAAGGAGATGAACTTGAGCCGGGTTAGGTGCTTGGACGACTCAGATTTGGTGGCTCGGCAGGTTTCTGGCACATGGGACTCCAAAGATCCCCTTATGGCGGCTTATAGGCACGCGGTCACTAATATTGCTGGACATTTTAAGGGTTATCAGGTTGATCACATTGATCGCCGGCAGAATGAGGCAGCAGATGCACTATCTCGCATAGGTTCTCAGCGGAAGCCTGTACCGCCCAATGTTTTTCTGGACGTTTTGCATAACCCGTCTGTCAAGTTGCCAACGGAGGAAGATTTGGCTATTCCTGACCCAGAGGCGGCTCTAGTGGCTGCTGTTCTTGCTATACCTGATTGGACAATTCCTTACTTGGCTTATCTAAGCCGGGGAGAGCTTCCAGCAGAGGAAATCATCGCTCGATAGATCATCAGACGGTCCAAGTCTATGACTATCGTCAATGGCGAGTTGCATCGACGAAGTGTTACTGGTGTTTTTCAGCGTTGTGTTTCACCTGAGGAGGGCCGTGAAATTCTCAATGAGATTCATTCTGGCGATTGTGGTCATCATGCCGGCTCAAGGTCACTTGTCTCGAAAGCTTTCCGGCATGGGTTTTACTGGCTCACAGCTCACGCAGATGCAGAAGATATTGTGCGCAAGTGTGATGGTTGCCAGAAGTATGCTTGCCAGGCTCATGTGCCGGCTCAAGAATTGAGGATGATTCCAATAACTTGGCCTTTTGCAGTCTGGGGGCTTGACATGGTTGGACCCTTTAAACGCTCTAAGAATAAACATACTCACTTGTTGGTAGCGGTGGATAAATTCACCAAGTGGGTGGAAGCCGAGCCGGTCAGCCGTTGTGACGCGGCTACAGCCGTCAAGTTTTTGAAAAAGTTGATATATCGCTTTGGTTACCCACACAGTATCATCACGGACAATGGAACCAATCTTTCCAAAGGAGTCATGAAACAGTTCTGTCAACAGGAGCACATCCGGCTTGATTTAGCATCGGTTGCGCATCCTCAGTCCAACGGGCAGGCAGAAAGAGTTAATCAGGAATTGCTGCGTGGAATTAAACCCCAGCTCATGGTGCCTTTACAACGCACGTCTGGATGCTAGGAAAAAGAATTACCGGCAGTACTTTGGAGCATACGGACTACTCCCAACAGGTCAACAGGCTATACGCCGTTCTTCCTGGTCTATGGTGCAGAAGCTGTACTTCCAAGCGATATTCGTCATGACTCCCCTCGAGTGGCGGCTTATGTAGAATCAGATAATGAGCAAGCTCGCCAAGACGCTCTTGATGCTCTGGAGGAAGAACGCGAACTTGCCGTGTCCAGATCAGCAATTTATCAACAAGACCTACGTCGCTATCACAGCCGTAGAGTTCGAAGCCGTACCTTTCAGGAAGGTGACTTAGTGCTCCGTCTGATACAAGACCAGACAGGCATGCACAAGCTTTCACCTCCTTGGGAAGGGCCCTTTGTTATCAGCAAGAATCTCAACAACGGGTCATATTACCTAGTTAATATACGCGAGGCAGATAAATCACGTACCTCTGAGGAGGAGGGAAACCGGCCCTGGAACATTGCCCATCTCCGGCCATACTACACCTAAGTCATAGACTCGGTAATATCTTTTGTACATACCTTCTATCATGTATATACATATTTTGTTCAATGAAATAAAGACCGGCAGCTCTGTATAAGAGAGTTTGTCGTTTTGCCTCAAATTGTGTGTTGAGTCTTTATTGGTTGATCATTGGTTACTTGGGGGCTTCCAATCATCGAGTTTAGCTTACAAAACCCTTTAACCCGGCAAAAAGCCAAAACTTGGTTAAACCTGCCTGTCAGCAAGATGCTACTCTAAAAAGGTGACTCGGCGTACGACTGATGAGTCAATCACAAAGGTGACCTTGAATTCATCAGAGTTAAAACGCTCGTTGGTCACGTGAGAGCCGGCTTTCAGAAAGCTAGGATAAACCAAAAGGCCAAAGCCCCTGCTTCATGAAAGCAATTCAGACTTGTGCCTCAAAGTCCGGTCTTCACATCGTGTTGCGTAAGCCAGCAATTTACAATTCATGTTTTGTATTATTGTTACCTCTTGCATGCATGCATATAATTATTATTTTCATACATTCTGCATTACAGTCATTTTTTTCTTCATCTGGTATCAAGACTTGCTGGGTTATTTTCTCTTCAACACCACTGGTGTGAGTTCGTAAATACCGGAGCTGGTTCCATGCTCTTCTTTTGAGTAGCAGAAGATTTATCATTCCAAGCAATTAAACAAAGTTTATACAGGCAAAAGTAGCAAGTGCCCGATGGCACTTGCACCAACAACAGTTTTTGGATGCTACGCTATAACAAAAGCAGCAAGTGCATGATGGCACTTGCACCAGCAACAGTTTCTGGATGCTAAGCTATTACAAGCTGCCCACCGGGCTGCGGACACAACAGATGTTTCCTCCAAGTTCAGCTGCAATAAGTTATAAGCCGGTGCTCTATGTTGCCGGATTGGGATTGGCACCAGAGGATGGAGCGCCATGTGCCGGCTCTTCCCGATCGTCATCATCCGCCGCCTCTTCCTGACTTGTCGATTCGCCGGTCGACCACTGGATTGAGCGCAACGCTTCAAACATTGCATCAGCTGTTATCACAGAGGAAGGGTCGACGTTAGGGGCAAAAGATGGCTTATGCGTACGAGTAAGGGCAACCGGCTGAGGGTTAGGTGGCTCAATCCGTTCGTTGCCTTCAGAATATCCGGCTTGATACTTGGACAGATCCATCTCTTCTACAATCGTTGTGGCGGCAACCCAGGTTTCCTTTATGCATCGCTGGAAATCCTTCTTGGTGAAAGGTGAATCATCAACGTTAAACTCCGGATATCCACCGACAACTTGAGCCGGATCCAATTCCGGCACGTATGCTTTGGCACGAGCAAACACTGTCAGGGCCCCAGCACGGCAAGCCGCCTTCTTCCACTCTTCAAACCATTTGGGAACCACTGATAGTTCCTTTAGCATATCTGCAATCAGGTGGGGCGGGGCCTTGGTGTTTTTGACGGCCATGATGCAGCGTGCGCCGCCTATATACAGTTGTTCAGCAAGAGTGTAGGCGGCTTTCAACTTCACCAATGGCTGTTCAGCTTGGTTATGAGTTTTCCGGCCTGCAAGAAGATAGAGAAGTTAGTCCGGTTGGCGTGGTATTTTACAACACGGCATGTTTGGCAGCTTATGAATTTACTGCATACCAAAGATGGCGTTGCACATGCTGGTGATATGGTTTTTCAATGTAGCCAGTTCTTGGGTCGTCGGCTTAAGTTTTGCATCTGCCTCCTCTGCACGCTTGACCAGGATGGCTCTTTCCTCTTCAAATGCCGCCTCAGCTTTCTTCAGCGTGCTTCTCACAAGGCGCAAAGACTTGTTGGCTTCTGAAGATGATTCTTCAGCCCTTTCACGAAGTTTTTTCTCTTTCTTTGCTTCCTTTTGGAAGAAGGATGCTTGTGTTTCCACTTGATTCAACATATCCTACAGGGCAGTCTCACAGTTACAAGAGTTATATAATAAAGTCCCGAGCCGCCATTTTGGTCGACCCGGCCCTTGGGGGCTACATTTATCAGCGTTTTCTCAAATACAACAAAGTCCCATGAGGATGCGGGCATTCCACATGGCACTTGGGGGCTAATGCATAGTTTGTTCTACGTCACTACATGCAGAGACCCGGCACATTGTATCATGATGAGCCGGCCCTTGGGGGCTACAGGTTGATCACAACATACAAGTCCCTGATCATCATGGTATAATGACCCGGCCCTTGGGGGCTACATATAATATGGGCATATTAAGTCAGGAGACAGAAAGTTACCTCATACTTCCGTTTTAGGGAAGTCACCATGGCAATTTCAGTATCCCGGCTCTCAGACAGCCGGGTTATCACAGACTAATGCAGCATGTTGATATCTTGTTCTTCAAAGGAATGGACATTGAGAGCCGCCTTCCCTTTATCTTAATGGGTGACTCAGCCTTGGCAGGAATCTTTGCCAAGACAGTAGAAGTTTTCGGTGGAGCATTCTGCTGTTCACCAGTCACCATTACTTCATCTTGAGCTTTCTCAGCAGGCTGCTCCTCAATTAAGTTTTCCTTTTCCTGGTTGGCAGGAGGAGGAGAAGCGTGAGCCGGGCTCATAGTAGTGTCCTGAAGCGGCGGGTCATTCTGAAAAGCCGGCTCATCTGGATTATCCAGGTTAGCCGCTGCGTCTTCTTGAGAAGGGCCTGTTTGAACGACAGGGTCAGACGACCCGGCGGCGGTCTTCTTCTTAATGGCCTTCGCACTGTACAAGGAACAAAGAGTCATTAGGTTAAAGGATAAAAGCAAGAATCCTTCATGTAAAACATGAGTAATCAGATTGATTACCCAAGATTGATGTTAAAGGCTGGCGCCTGAGTGGCGCTTGATTTGTCAGAAGAGGGAGATGTTTGATACGCCGAGTCGTTCAAAGGCAAGGGATCCTTGAAGCGACCGGCGTGAGGAAGAGAGGTAGTGGGGTTGAGAGGTGCGTCTGTCCGTGCTCTCCGTGCAGGCGGCTCGTTGTTTAACCTGCCGCTCAATTCTCCTTCGCTGCTTCGAGTCTTCCGTTTAGAAGTCCCTGTGTGCTGCACTTTCTTCAAAGAAAATTGTGGGTCTAAATGAGCATCTCGGTGTGAAAAGGGAACTTTTTGTACTGCAACCCGGAATTTCTTTCGAACGGGTATCGGTGAGTCAGAATCTGAAGATATCAAAGTTACCTCTGCCTCGCCGGCGTGACTGGTTTCAGCCTATCCCTGTGAAGAGGTGGTGTCACCAAGTTGGTTAAACAGACGGCCAAGGAAGTCAAGTTCTACCTCTTGGTCTTCGTCATCCTCTGGGTTTTCCTCGCTATCTTCTCGAGGAGGAGTGGGGTCTTGAAGTTCGACCCGCCACCAGTCAGCATTTTCCTGTACCATGATGGGTTGATGAAATTACGACAAAGATAAAACGGTATTGACAAGATGAAGGGCAAAAAAAAGACGGCTTACCTCGGGTGTCGGGTTATTCATGTAAAAGGGAGCAAGTCCCACAAGCTTAATATAATCTTTCGTTTCACCAAGTAGCTTCTTGGCAAACTTTAAGACCTGCTTTTCCTGGAGGTTGACCCGGCTAAATCGAAGTGTATCTTCCAGCTCGCCAGAGTAAGTGTGCATAAGCCGGGTCCTCAGGCTCAGAGGTTGGATACGCCACTCTACCCAAGTCCGGGCCAAATCGACGCCAGTGAGGCCATGGGCAGTCAAAGCATTTATTTTGGAATATAAGGGCTCCAGAGCTTTCCTTTCCTCCTTGGAGGCGAAGCCTGGGAAGACTATGTCGGTGTCAAGTCGGCTTGCTCTATAACCCGGGAGTGGGTGTTGCCCGTTTGGGGAAGTATCCTTGCAGTAAAACCAAGTTTTATACCATCCCTTGGGATTGCTTGCCGGCTTGGCCTCGGGGAAGGCAGTGTTTTTCCTCCGTTGAATGGTGACTCCACCAAGTTCTAGGCTTGGTCCATCCTTGTGCTCCGTCTGGTGGTTCAAATAGAAAAACTCTCAGAACAAGCTGATGGACGGCTCAAGCTGTAGATAAATTTCACAGAAAACTTGAAACTGACATAGGTTGAAAATGGAGTTGGGGGCCAGATCTTGAGGCCTAATGTTGAAGAAATGAAGCACATCTCTGAAGAACTTAGAGCCGGTGGGACGGAAGCCTCTCTCTAGATGTTCAGCAAAAACGATGATCTCATTCTGATCTGGTTGAGGATGAATTTCCTCCTCATGAGCCCGCCATTGAATTGCTTCTTTGGTTGGCAGTAACCCGGTGTCCACTAGAGCTTGCAATCTGAGCTCTGTCATGTTGGATTTTGCCTAGTTGACAACTTTAGGTTTGGGAGCCATATATTCAGCTGCAAGGAAGATGAGACAATATCATAAGCCAGCAATTCAAGGATTGTCCGGGTTAAACATAAAGCAAAAATATGAGCCGGCAGTTAGAATATTTGCCGGGTCACAGGAAGGAATGCAAGCATATTCCGGGTCATGATTTTGATACAAGATAAGCCAGGAATTACATGGCGCAAGTTTTTTACAAGTGTGGAACATAGTTTGGGCTATGAGTCGGTAAAAAAGTTTCACATGAATTTAAAGGTTCTGCAGATCTAGAAAATGACCTAAAATAAGGGGATAAACCTAGGTCTGTTCTTCGCAGTTAGAGATGAACGGCATTGGGGATTTATCCAGAACAGAGTGATAGATCTACAATGCGTGGGAAATATAGTGGACTGATTCTACGAACCGCAAAATAAGAAACCAGCGGGTGTTCTTGGATCTACAGATTGCTAATGCGATGAACTGGGAAGAATAGCCGAAGAACAAGTGGCAATGGTGAAGAAGGTACTTACAGATTCAGATGGGAAATCTTGCGGTCTTCGAGTACAGCAGAGGCGGCCGCGCGAGCAGGACTGGATGGACTCTGGCGACGAAGAGGAAGGCTCGGACAACGAAGTCTCTGATGGTGCCGGTGAGCTCGAGAGGGTGCGGCGATGTTGGAGAAGCAGAGGAAGAAGACGAGCGGAGAGCAGTAGAAAGAGAAGGGGGAAGGGCGTCGGCCTATTTATAGGCACGGCGGAACTCGAAATGACATGCGCGGAGCCCGAGGCGGCGCAGTGAACAGTGGCTAAAAAGACTCCTTGATTTTCGTGCCTGGCAAGACGATACGAAACCACTAAAAGATTCATTGTGATGTCATCCCAAATTTTGCAGAAATTGGATGTGACGTCATGAGCAAAGTCAATGAGAAAACACCAAGTCTGAGGGTGAAGAATGACCCGGCGAGTTGCTTAAGCTAGAAAAATATGTCTGGAAGCAAAGGATGCTCCAAAAGCCGGCTTGAGAAATAGATCTGGGGATACCTTTTTCCTTTAAATATTCCATTTGTTTTTCAGGATGGAGTTTAACATGAATGAATCCAAGTTAAACTGAGGGCTAATGTTGGGGATATTTCCCAGCATTGAAGACCCGGCAGGAGATGACCCGGCCATGGAGCTGTAAGGCTCAGCGGGTATCTCGCTGCTGGGCCTAGGAAGATACCCAATGGGTCAGGTTGACGGAGGCCCGGAGAGAAAAGCCGGCTTAGCCTGTGGGCCGGCTCAAAGACAAAGATAAGGCAGAGAAGATTATCTTGAGGAGTAAGTAGAATAAGAGTAGGATACGGGTTAAGTCTACAACCCGGACTCTCATGTAAACCTAGGGCTCAACCTATATATAAAGGGGAGTGCCTACGGTAGAAAGACTAAGTTGCAATCCCTCGAGAGCTAGGTTAGCGTATTCGCACCCTTGTAATCGAGATCCAAAGCAATACAATCAAGCAGGACGTAGGGTTTTACCTCCACCGCGAGGGGCCGAACCTGGGTAATCTCGTGTCTTCTCGTTCCCGATCAACCCCGCTAAGCTTCCACCTTTGTGCGATGGCTTCATCCCTAAGTCCTTTCACAAGGACATCTGCCATGTCAAAACCACGACAAGGACCATGTATGTATTGTGAAGTAGATTGCCATGGTCTAGTAGCCATCTGTTAGGTGAAATAGCTCGACACCATTTTACACTCAATCTTTGTTGCCGAGATGGCCTTCGATGGCTGTGTGCTCGGCCTCATTGATTGCTGAAATAGCCTGCCATAATTTAGCACTCAATCTGTTTGCTGAATTAGCTTTACATATATTTCGTAACTTAGATCTGCTTGTCTAAATATCTTGCCATAGCTATAGACATCGACCTAGGTATTTTTTCTGGACTTTATAATGAAACATATATGTTTTTCCGGTAATATCTAGTAGAAGAACTAATTTGTATGTCTGACAGATGGACATGAAATGGATAACTTCTGCTCGACGATTCTCCCCTGCATATGTCGAGGGGGTTCAAAACTTCATGAACTTTATCAAAGCTGAGTACGGTGGTCCGAAAGCAGATGTGTGTTGCCCGTGTAGCAGTTGTATGAATTCAGTTTCAAGACCCCAGTCAACTGTGCAAAATCATCTACACTTGTATGGGATGTCAGTCACATATACTAGGTGGGTTCATCATGCTGAAGCTGTGAACGTCAATGTCACTGACTATGTGGAAGCAGCAGATCACCATCTTGATCTGCCTGATGCTCAGGAGGATGAGGAGGAGGAGCAGGAGGTGGCGGCGGAGCCAGTGATTTTGACCAAGATTGAAACAATGCTACGAAATGCTCGCGCATTTCGAGAACTTACACCTATAAAATAAAAATGGTGGGCCCGCATGTTGGAGCAATGCAACGTGGCAGTCACCGCAGCTTGTAAGCTGTTAGTATTCTCAGCTATGGTCAGCTTTCTTCAGGTGAAGACATCTCAGCGGATGACCAACAAATCATTCGATGCGATGATGGCTGCTTTCCGCGATTGTTACCCAGCTGTGTCGGAGCTGCCACACACCTACAGTAAAATGAAGAATTTCCTTTGTGTGGTTGGAATTGGATATGATATGATCCTTGTTTGCGAGAATGGATTATGCCAACTTAAGTGAATGCCCAAAATGCAAATCATCAAGATGGAAAGATGGCGATGCTGTGAAGAGGATTCCTCATAAGGTTCTGAGACATTTTCCAATTATACCAAGATTGCAGAGGTTGTTTCATGATGCTCAAACAAGAGAGGATGTACTGTGGCATTCTAGGAACTAGGAGTACAGAGATCGGAATGTAATGAGCCATCCATCTCATGGTAGTGACTGGACAAGCTTCAATCTGAAACACGAAGAGTTTGCTGCTGGGCCGAGAAACATTAGACTTGGCCTAGCTACAGATGGATTCAACCCATTTGGCCACCAGAGCGCCACATATAGCATGTGGCCAGTGCTTGTTATCCCTTACAACATGCCGCCAAATGTCTGCACCAAAGAATCAAACTACATCATGGCCTTGCTCATCCCAGGTCCAAAAAGTCCTGGAAAGGATTTTGATTTATTCATGGAGCCTGTTGTGGAGGAACTTCAAAAGCTATGGAGGGGTGTTCTCACTCGAGACCTATATAGCAGCCCACCAGCTGATTTCATTCTGCGTGCTGTTATAATTTGGTGCATCCATCACTACTGCAGGCGACCGCTAACGCAACACATGAATCAGAGACCCCGCGACCAAACTGTGTGCGCTGCATGCATCGCAAACGGTGTAGTAATAAAACCATCCCAAATAAGACGAACTATTTGCGATGCCGAAGACATCGAAAACGATTCAGATTAGAGACGCGTGTGCGATATGTGGCATACAGTTGGTCCATACGAACTGTTTGCAATAAGCTAGAACAACAAACACGGTCAGCCAGTTTGAGGTGTGTGCGATACACGGCATACAGTTCACTTGGATGAACTGTTTGTGATTATCCAACACAACAGAAACGGGCAGCCAGTTCGAGGTGTGTGCAATGCATGGCATGCGGTTCACTCGGATGAACTGTTTGCGATTACCCAACACAACAAAAATGGTTCAACTTAACAAGGTTTGTGTGATACGCGGCAAATAGATCAGTAATCCAAAATATGTGGGAAGACGGATAACAACACGGACGATTCCTGCTAATAACCCGTGTGTGTTGTGGGCAAACGTTTGCTTGTATACAATTGTCAGCGATTGATGAAATCATCACCGACGGGTTCCCTAGTTTAGTCCATCTGCGATGTAATTTGCTCAGTCTACAGAAGAACAACATATATAACCAAATTAAAAATCCAATTACATAGGTGACTATACAAAATATTCGCACACACCTCAATAAACAATTGCATGCATTCTAAACTAGGAGAAACGATCATCTAATCATCTACTTCTTGTGACGCTGCCGCCACTACTCATGGCTCGATCCCTCGTCGTCCACAGGAAGGAGGCACTCCCTCATGTCAACGATCCGCCTGTACATCTCGTAGCTTGTGTACGCGTCCTTGGCCGTGTACTTGAGGTGTTTCTTTTCTGGCGCCGTTGCCGGGGAGGTGAGTGCTTGAAGGTATATCTTTAGATCTTGCAATCGAATCTTTTAGTTTCTTATTTTATCACTAGTTTGGTTTATAAAAGAAAACTACAAAAAAATGGAATTGAGGTTGCCTCATATTATTCGTCTTTATCATGTCTTTCTTGAAAATGATGGAGCGGAAAATTGTGCTCAATTGATAGAAGAAGAATTCAATAAAATGTTTGGCATAAAATCTTTGAATGATGAGAATGATTGCAATGTTGTTAGTATGAATTCTATGAGTATCCATGATGCTAATGATATGCAAAGCCACAAGCTTGGGGATGCTATGTTTGATGAAGATGATATTTTTAGTCCCCCAAGTTTTGATGAGAAAATTTATTATGATGATTGCAAGCCTCCTATCTATGATGATTATTGTGATGACATGTATGCTATAACGAATAATGATAAATATGAAACTTGTCATCATTTTAATTTTCAATTGGATTATGCCAATCAAGTATCTCATGATAGTTATTTTGTTGAGTTTGCTCCCACTATTATGAATGAGAAGAAAATTGCTTATGTGGAGAGTAGTAAAATTTCTATGCTTGCGGATCATGAAAAGAATGCTTTATGTGATAGCTATATTGTTGAATTCATTCATGATGCTACTGAAAATTATTATGAGAGAGGATCATATGCTTGTAGGTGTTGCAATAATATCAAGTTTCCTCTCTATGTGTTGAAAGTTTTGAAGTTATGCTTGTTTTGCCTTCCTATGATAGTTGATTCTTGCTCCCATAAACTATTTGCTCACAAAATCCCTATGCATAGGAAGTGGGTTGGGCTTAAATGTGCTAGTCATATGCTTCATGATGCTCTCTTTGTGTTTCAATTCTTTACTTTTATGCGAGCATCATTGAAATCATCATGCCTAGCTAAAAGGCATTAAAGAAAAGCGCTTGTTGGGAGACAACCCAATATTTATACCTACTGTTTTTGTGTGTACACATGATTAAGCTACTGTGGTAATCATTTTTTATATGTTTTCTTTCAATAATGTGCCAAGTAAAGCCTTTGGGATAGTGTGGATGCTTGTTGATTTGATTCTGTGCAAAAACAGAAACTTTTGCGTCCAGTGCTGGAATTTCTATTCTGTACTGGAGCATGATAAAATTCTGAAATTTTTACAAAGTATTGGGTTACAAATTTTTTACGTTGTCCTAATTTTTCAGAATTTTTGGACGTACAGAAGTATAGTTTTTAAATCGCTCACTACATGCTGTTCTGTTTTTGACAGATTCTGTTTTCGGTGCATAGTTTGCTTGTTTTAGTGTTTCCGTAGCTTATATTGAGCAATATAAATTGTGGAAATGATAGAATCCAGTAGGCATTATGTGAGAACAATTATGAATCTTGTCTTGACAGTACCTAAGTGGATGATTTATTTTTATCATACTAACCTATCTCACAAGTTCCGTTAAGTTTTGTGTGAATGAAGTTTTCAAGTTTTGGGTGAGATATCGATATGAGGAGAATAAGGAGTGGCAAGACCCTAAGCTTGGGGATTCCCAAGGCACCACAAGTTAATATTCAAGGAAGACTCAAGCGTCTAAGCTTGGGGATGCCCCGGAAGTCATCCCTTCTTTCGTCTTCAACACTATCGGTAACCTCACTCGGAGCTATATTTTTATTCGTCACATAATATGAGTTTTGCTTGGAGCGTCATTTTCTTTGTTGAGATTTACTTGCTGTTATCGATAATCATGTTTTGTATCTTTTAGTTCAATAAAATTCCAATTATAGCCTTTACCATGCTCAGTTTGCAAGTTCATGTGTTGCTGTTTGAAAACAGAAAGTTTTCTGTTATGTCCAGAATATTCCTGAATAGTTAGAACATGATAAAAATCTGAAATTTTTACACAGTAAGCATGCATGAGTTCTCTGTCACGTGGTAATTTTTCAGAATTTTTGGAGTTAGGTAAGTATGGATTCTTATTCACCTTTTACAGATTGTTCTGTTTTGGCAGATTGCTGTTATAGTTGCATTCTTTGCATATGTTTGCTTGTTTAATGATTCTATTTGAGGATAGGAGTATTAAATATGCAGAGGCATTTAGTAGGCAATGTTTAATTATAATTTTAGTAATTTGCTACAGTAGAGAATGTTAAGGTTTTGAGTTGATTTATACTGACTTATCTCACGAGTTCTTGTTGAGTTTTGTGTGGATGAAGTTTTTAAGATTTATAGAAACCGTGATATGGGAGGAATTAAGGAGACACAAAAGCTCAAGCTTGGGGATTCCCAAGGCATCCCAATATAATATTTCAAGAATTCTCAAGCATCTAAGCTTGGGGATGCCCCGGTAGGCATCCCACCTTTCTTCTTCAACAACTATCGGTCAGTTTTGGTTGAGCCTAAGTTTTTGCTTCTTCACATGATATGTGCTATTCTTGGAATGTCATTTTATTTTGTTTTTATTGCTGTTTGAATAAAATAATAAGATCTGATTTTTTTTAAATGAGCGAGAGTCCTCACATAGCTACCTATTTACTTAACTACTCAGTTGATCTTCACTTATATCTTTTTGGAGTAGTTTGTCATTTACTCTTGTTCTTCACTTATATCCTATGAGTAAATTGTTGAAATGGATTGAATATCATAAAGTTGAAATTTATATGCTTCATATGCTTGTCCCATGGGGAGTAGTGACTTCACATACAAGAAGTATAAGTGGTAAAATTTATTGAAAGTTAACAAACATAGCATTGGTCACTTGAACAATTCATGAAAGAATTTTGAAGGAAGAGAAATTTCACATATAAATATACTATCTTGGACATCCTCTATGATTGTGAGCCCCCATTAATTATTTCAAGCTTGATCAAGTAGTTGACGTTGGACAAGGAAGACAACGTAATGAGTTATGTTTGTTTATATTCACATAGAAGTTATATTGTCATGGATCCTCTAACATGTGGTGCTTGCTTAGGATCTTTTGCTAGCCAAAAATTCGTACTAAGTAGAGATACTACTTGTGCATCAAAAAACCCTTAAACCCAGTCTCTTGCCATGAGTGTCCACCATATCTACCTATGGATTGAATAAGAACCCTCAAGTAAGTTGTCATCAATGCAAAAAGCAATAAAAATTGCTCCTAAAATATGTATGATCTTTTATTGTAAGGGAAAATAAGCGTTGTACGAACTTGTGATGGTAAAGAAATAAAAGCAACGGACTGCATAATAAAGGTTGCTATCACAAGGGGCAATATAACGTGACGTTTCTTTGCATTAAGGGCTTGTGCATCCAACAACAAAAAGCGCATGACAACCTCTACTTCCCTCTGCGAAGGGCCTATCTTTTACTTTTCTGTATTTACTTTTCTGTATTTACTTTTATGCAAGAGTCATTAATGTTCATCCCTATTCCGCTCTATTTATTCTTTAGTTGGCAAGCATTATGTGGTAGGGAAAGATCCAGGCACATATATCCAGTTGAATATAGGTGATCATGAGTTATTATTGTTGACATTATCCCTGAGATAAATAAGTTGGGAGGCGAAACATTAAGCCCCTATCTTCCTATGTGTTTGACTGAAACGGTTTGTTCTAAAAATATGCTTTGAGTGTCAGCAATCATGGAAGACTAAATGATGATTGAGTATGTGGAATTTGCTAGATCAAAGCTCTTACATAGACCCTTCCTGAAAATAAGATGAATTGCAATTGTTTGATGACTGAGAACATAGTTTGTTAGTTTTCAAGAAAGTTTATGGCCTATACTTTAAACATGTGAATAGCTTGCTACTTGATCATGAGAAGTTTTAGGAGATGAGCTACTGATTATGATATATATTGATGCTAGGAAAAGTGATTGAAATTATCATTGATCAAACTTATGCACTATGCTAGCATTCACACTTCATAAATTATTTCTTTTATCATTTACCTACTCGAGGACGAGCAAGAATTAAGCTTGGGGATGCTGATACGTCTCCAACATATCTATAATTAATGAAGTATTCATGCCATGTTTATTATAGTTTTGTATGATTTTGGTGCACTTTTTTACGGCTTTTATATGATTTTCATGGACTAACATATTGACCTAGTGCCCAGTGCCAGTTGTTGTTTTCTGCTTGTTTTTGGTTTTCCAGAAAATCTATATCAAATGAAGTCCAAATACAGCGAAACTTTTTGACGATTTTTTTGGAACATAAGAGACACTAGAAGCTTCGGGAGGAGGCCAGAAGACCCACGGTGGCCCCATGAGCGACCAGGGCGCGCCACCCCCCCCCCCCCCCCAGGCGCGCCCTGGTGCCTCGTGGGCCCCCTGTGGCCCTTCTTCGCGTGATTCCAACGCCAAAAAATCATATATATTCAGAAACCCCCAAAAGTTAACCTAGATGAGTTTTTACGCCGCCGCAAACCTCTGTACCTCCACGATCTAATTTACAGCCCTTTTCCAGCACCCTGCCAGAGGGGGGAATCAAGAAAAGAGCCTGATGTCTACTACACAACTTATTCTTGTAGACTCGTGTTGGGCCTCCAAGCGCGGAGTTTTGTAGGACAGTAGCAATTTTCCCTCAAGTGGATGACCTAAGGTTTATCAATCCGTGGGAGGCGTAGGTTGAAGATGGTATCTCTCAAACAATCCTGCAACCAAATACAAGAAATCTCTTGTGTCCCCAACACACCCAATACAATGGTAAATTGTATAGGTGCACTAGTTCGGCGAAGAGATGGTGATAAAAGTGTAGTATGGATAGTAGATATAGGTTTTTGTAATCTGAAAATATAAAAACAGCAAGGTAGCAAGTAACAAAAGTGAGCACAAACGGTATTGCAATGCTTAAAAACAAGGCCTAGGGTTCATACTTTCGCTAGTGCAATCTCTCAACAATGCTAACATAATTGGATCATATAATCATCCCTCAACGTGCGATAAAGAATCACTCCCAAGTTCCTATTAGCGGAGAACATAAGATAGAAATTGTTTGTAGGGTACGAAACCACCTCAAAGTTATTCTTTTCGATCAATCTATTGAGCTATTCCTATAAATGTCACAAATAGCCCTAGAGTTCATACTAAAATAACACCATATGATGCACATCAACCAACTCTAATGTCACCTAGATACTCCAATGTCACCACAAGTATCCGTGAGTTGATTATACGATATGCATCAAAAAACTTCATAATCATAATATTCAATCCACACAAAGAACTCCAAGGAGCACCCCAAAGTTTCTATCGGAGAAAAGATAATGAAAACGTGCATCAGCCCCTATGCATAGATTACCCCAATGTCACCACGGGAATCCGCGAGTTGAGTGCCAAAACATATATCAAGTGAATCAATATAATACCCCATTGTCACCACGGGTATTCATATGCAAGACATACATCAAGTGTTCTCAAATCTGAAATATTCAATCCAACAATAACGAAACCTCAAAGGGAAAATATTCGATTCATCACAACAAGGATAGAGAGGGAAGAAACACCATATGATCCAACTATATTAACAAAGCTCGCGATACATCAAGATCATGCCAAATCAAGAACACGAGAAAGAGAGATAAAACACATAGCTACTGGTACAAACCCTCAGCCCCGAGGGTGAACTACTCCCTCCTCGTCATGGAGACCGCCGGGATGATGAAGATGGCCTCCGGTGATGATTCCCCCCTCCGGCAGGGTGCCGGAAAAGGGCTGTAGATTAGATCGTGGAGGTACAGAGGTTTGCGGCGGCGTAAAAACTCATCTAGGTTAACTTTCGGGGGTTTCTGAATATATATGATTTTTTGGCATTGGAATCACGCGAAGAAGGGCCACAGGGGGCCCACGAGGCACCAGGGCGCACCTGGGGGGTGGCGCGCCCTGGTGGCTCATGGGGCCACTGTGGGTCTTCTGGCCTCCTGCCGAAGCTTCTAGTGTCTCTTATGTTCCAGAAAAAATCGTCAAAAATTTTCGCTGCATTTGGACTTCATTTGATATAGATTTTCTGGAAAACCAAAAACAAGCAGAAAATAGCAACTGGCACTGGGCACTAGGTCAATATGTTAGTCCATGAAAATCATATAAAATTCGTATAAAAGTGCACCAAAATCATACAAAACTATAATAAACATGGCATGAATACTTCATAAATTGTAGATACGTTGGAGACGTATCAGTGTTCTTCATCCAGTCTCCGCACCCAGGCCTCGTGCCAGGCATCCTTGTTCCTGTTACACTCATCCTTCATGCCTCTGTAGTAGGGGTCGATGATGGCCATGGCGAGGTCAACCAGGGAGTCCTTCTCCTTCTTTCTGCCCCAGACCCTGTACTGGCGTTGGATGTCGACAAGATTCTGGCAGGCCAAGCCCATAGTCTCGAGCACCTTTAGATCGTTCACGGTGTCCACCGTAGCGAACCTGCAGTCGGGGCTATTGATAAACCTGGCGAAACGCTCGCAAGGCCTTGTGGCCAGGGAGTAGTGGTAGACGAGGACGTGATGGCGCACGCACAACTAGGCGACGGCAACCTTCTGATCATACCCGGTAGGACCGCCGGTGAACTCGAGGTCGAAACTGACCACTTGGTACTCATCCTCAGCAAGCAACTGCTCCATAGTGTGGATGGAGCTCTCCAACAAGACCGGCTCGTTGGTGTACACCACCGAGAGGTCCTTCCCCCTCACGTGGGTGTCCACTACGTGAGGCGTGGTGAACTGCCGCCCGTCGTCATCGTCAGCCGCTGGGAGCGCCATTGGAGCCGCTAGATATCCTCACTGTATGCGTCGTCGTGGGTGTGCTTTTTGTGTTGTGGGGCGCAAGAGATGAAGGTAAATGGCCGCGGGAATAAATGTGGGCCGGGCGGCCGGGATTCTCGGCACGCCCGCAAGGCAGTTTTTGCCGCACGTAACTGCGTCGTGGCACCGCGTCCAGCGTAACCGCATGCATAAGGCACCCCGAACGTACGTGATCGTGCGCCGGCCCGAAACGCTTGCAGCGCGCGTGGAGGGACGCGGGTAGAGCGCGCGGCCGGACGTGAGCAGAGCGCGCACGGCATGACACGAGCAGAGCGCGTCGCGGCCGCCTCAACCGCGAGCAACCACACGCATAGAGCAGTTGAACATGCAGGGAATGGCCGTCCACAAGCCGGCCGGCAGTTGCGAGCCAGCGGCGTGATGTGAAACTACGTCGCGTTCCACATGACACAGTGGGCGAACAATCGTTCGCGACGCTGCGTAGAGAGCGGCCGTGTGCTAGGTAATTAAATCGCAAACATTTTTTTAACCGTTTGTGTACGTGTCATTTCGTCCTCCTCTCGCACGTCTTGTCACCGCGCTACCACAGAAGGCTTAGCGCGCAAGCTTAAGCATCGCACAGGTGTTCTTTTCGCCAAACGTTAGCTCAAAGAGGCGGCAATGAATCTTCGGTGAGCCCGTTCCCGCACTACCGCGCAGGTTCCCGCACGGAACCGTGCAAGCTTCCCGCCCGACTCGGCGAAATCCCAAAAAACCCCAGTGCTTACCGGCCTGCTATATAAACAGTCACGGCCGGCGAGTCGGCATTGCATTTTCCCCTCCCTCCCCGTAGCTTATCTCATCTGCTTCTCCCACCATCACCAATGGCACTGGTCCGTCGTCGTTGCTTAGCCACTCCGCCGTCGTCTGAGGACAGCTCCAACTGGGAGGCTAGACCGCGGCGGCGGCGTAGTCCCCGGCGGCGTGTACTGCCCGTGGCGTCCCTGTTGGGTGTGCGCACAACACCCGCCACACGCTCCGCCGCCACTGCCCGACGGTAGCTGTTGGCGGCCGCCGTTGCCGCCACCCCACCGTCGGCTGTCGTGGCCACCACACCACCAAAGCCCGCCAGGGCCATCGACCGCTCCGCCACTGTGGCCCGAAGGCGGGTGGTGGCCGTCGTGGCCGCCACACCACCATCGGCCGCCGTGGCCATCACCCGCTTCGCCACCGTGGCCCGAAGGCGGGAGGTGCCCGCCACCCCACCGTCGGCCGCCGTGGCCGCCACCCCACCGTCGACCGCCGGGGTCATCACCCGCTCCGCCACCACGGCCCGAAGGCGGGATGTGGAGGCACGCACGAGCATCAGCGGCCTTGCCGCACGCTACATCAAGTTCCTACGGGAGGAGGAGGAGCGCCTGGTCGAGCACGCCAAGCATCTTACCGCCGCCGTGGCTGCAAGAGGAGCCGTCGTAGTGGCGCGGAATGCGTAGATATACGAGGAGTCCCTCCGCTTCGAGAGGGATCGTCTGGAGCGGCAGAGGGCGTTCGAGTTGGGCGTCGCTAAAGGTGCAGTAGGGGAAGGCGCCGGATTCCACTTCTCCAGCTCGTCGGTAGGCTCCTCCTCCTCGGCATCTTACTGAGCGCGCTCGGCAGAGGAGAGGCTACTGGAAGTAGTACAAAGCCCCTCCGTAGTAGTAGGATTTAGGGGCTATTTTGTTCAGTTCATCTGACTATAGATATGGTTGAACTGTACTACGTACTTAAATTTAGCTAGTATATATAGTTGACCTAGCTATTTCAGTACGTGGTTGGCAACAATTAGGTAAAAGTTTGTTCGGTTCAGCTGTCGAGTTGAACTGTCTGTATAAAGAATGACTGCTTAATCTATGAATGAAATCTATGCTTACCGAATTTCATTTGCAAAAATTACAGTACTAGTGATTTTTAGCTGCAAATTTGACAAATGGTAGTGTTTTTTTTCTGATGATCACAAATGGCAGTGTTACTAGGTTGACAAATGGCAATGTTACTAGATTGACAAATGGCAATGTTACTAGATTGACAAATGCCAACTTTTCCATTTTGACAAATAGCAAATATACCCAATATGACAGATGCAAATCTTACCACATTGTTTGTACGTCGTTGCACATGGGTCATCATGCAAAATCGTTTGCGATGAAGAGATGCACAAAACCGGCGCGCCACATTTTCTCTTGGCTTAGCTGCGAAGCAACCCAGCTCTCACTTTGCATACAGGTGTTCAGTCTGAAACGTTTGCGATGAAGAGATGCACAAAACCTGCGCGCCACATTTTTCCCTTGGCTTAGCTGTGAAGGAACCCAGCTCTCGCTTTGCATACGGGTGTTCAGTCTGAAAACATTTGTGATGAGTGTTTTATTCAAAGAAAGACATTGATGTTTTTTTTACTTTGGTAAGTCTGTACATTCAGAGAAAAACGCTAAGTTGATCAAAACCATAGATTTCATTCAGTGACACTCTGGTTTTACATTCATACGATCGGGATACAATATTAAACAGAAAAACTAATTGCAGCGGCGGTGGCGGCGGCGTGCTGCATCGGTGTTGTCGTCCTCCGAGACGCCGTTGTTCAAGCCTTCAAGCCATCCCAGAATGTTATGGACTTCCAAATCCAAGAGTCGTTCGTCACGCGATCGACGGGCGGGGTGCGGGGGGACGGAGACTCGCGGTGCTGCGAGGTAGCGGTCGACGGCGGCATCCCATGACGCTGAGGGGGCGCGGCGGGTGCAGGCACGCGCACTGGCACGGGCGTGGCTGGTGCAGGAAAGCGCACGGGGACCGGCGCCGCGGTGGGTGCTGGGGCGCGCATGAGCACAGGCAGGGGCGCTGGCGCTGGTACGTACACGAGCTCGTGTGGGTCCATGGGGACCTCACTGACGCCCGCGGCTTCCAGCTCTGCGATGGTGCTCGATGACCAGCTCGTCAATGCCACAGGGATGGTCGCTGGCACGGGCGCGGGGATGGGAGCTGGGACGGGTGCGGGGGCAGCATCCGCCGCGGCCAGCTCGTTCAAGGCCATGTCCCTGAGGTCCCATTCCTCCTTATTTTCTATCTCCTCTGGCTCGGAGTCGACTTCACCAAACCAGAAGACTAGTGGCAGAAGATCCTTGTGCGCCATGGAGTAGGTGGAGCTCTGGAAGACAGGATTCGGGCGAGAGGGGAATGGGAGGCGAAGACAGATCAGTAAGGCCGCCTATTAAACAGCGGCTCGGGCGCCATTAATGCAGAAGTTGAGAGCGAGGCGGGCAGCGATGGAGGTCAAAGGGCTAGCTTCCCGGTGTGCCTGCGCAGCGTACTGCTCGCACGCCTCCCGGTGAGCCTGCGTAGTGGAGGACTGGTCGCACGCCTCCCGGTCAGCCTGCGCTGCGGACTTCGCTCCCACGCCTCCCGTATACTCAAACAGCTGCCCGGACGGCACCTCCTTGCCATTAAAAAAGTGGGACGCATGGCGGCACGTAAATGGTCAGTAGAACGCCCACGATTTAAATAATACTGTATAACCGTTTGTGATGATAATGTCACAGCTATTTGTTGGCTGTTAATTTGTGCGCCTTCTCTCATATTGGACATTTTTTTTACCACAGCATGTTAGTGCCATTCCATGACACCATGCCAAGTCTCATGAATTTCAGACGAGTTTTGGATTTACTAGAATTTCAAAACCAAGTTCTCAAGTTTGCGGTGCATGTGCATGTAGTTCAAATTTGAATTATGCACATAAAATGCCTAGAAAACTCAGTTAAAGTATAAAAATGTCCAAACGAACCACGAATAATTCCAAAATTTAACACAACACTCCTATTGGTCTATGTTACCTCTAGAAAAAAAATCAAGGCAAGAAGAGGCAACGAATGTCGTTTCGTCCACAAAGGTGACATGTTCCCTACCAGAACCTTGAGTCTTCTTGTCAGAATCTCTGGTTTGTGAGAAGCTTATACCAAAACCTGCCCCAAATGGGACAAAAAAATTACCACAGCATGTTGGTGCCATTCCATGATAGTATGCCAAGTTTCATGAATTTCAGACGAGTTTTGGATTTACTAGAATTTCAAAACCAAGTATCTCAGCGTTTGCGGCCGAGCCACGATGCCGAGGTGCTTGATATTCATTCCCATTTGTTGCATGGGACCTAAGCATGCACCCAAGGACACACATATGATTTTTCAACCCATTTTGGTGCACCGGAGCATGTGCATGTAGTTCAAATTTGAATTATGCACATAAAATGCCTAGAAAATCCAGTTAATGTATGAAAATGTCTAAACGAACCCCGAATAATTCCAAATTTTAACACGACACTCTTGTTGGTCTATGTTGCCTCTAGAAAAAAAATTAAGGCAAGAAGAGGCAACGAATGTCGTTTCGTCCACAAAGGTGACACGTTCCCCACCGGAACCATGAGGATTCTTGTGAGAACCTCTGGTTTGTGAGAAGCTTATACCAAAACCTGCTCCAAATGGGACAATTTTTTTACCACAACATGCTGGTGCCATTCCATGATAGCATGCCAAGTTTCATGAATTTCTGACGAGTTTTGGTTTTACTAGAATTTCAAAACCAAGTATCTCAACGTTTGCGGTGGAGCCACGATGCCAAGGTGTCTGAAATTCATTCCCATTTCTTGCATGGGACCTAAGCCTGCACCTGAGGACACATATATGATTTTTCAACCCATCTTGGTGCACCGGAGCATGTGCCTGTAGTTCAAATTTGAATTATGCACATAAAATGCCTAGAATACTCAGTTAATGTATAAAAATGTCCAAACGAACCCCGAATAATTCCAAAATTTAACACGACACTCCTATTGGTCTATGTTACCTCTAGAAAAAAATCAAGGCAAGAAGAGGTAACGAATGTCGTTTCGTCCACAAAGGTGACACGTTCCCTACCGGAACCATGAGGCTTCTTGTGAGAAGCTCTGGTTTGTGAGAAGCTTATACCAAAACCTGCCCCAAATGGGACGAATTTTTTACCACAGCATGTTGGTGCCATTCCACGACAGCATGCCAAGTTTCATGAATTTCAGACGAGTTTTGGATTTACTAGAATTTCAAAACCAAGTATCTCAGCGTTTGCGGTCGAGCCACGATGCCGAGGTGTTTGAAATTCATTCTCATTTCTTGCATGGGACCTAAGCATGCACCCAAGGACACACATATGATTTTTCAACCCATTTTGGTGCACCGGAGCATGTGCATGTAGTTCAAATTTGAATTATGCACATAAAATGCCTAGAAAACTCAGTTAATGTATAAAAATGTCCAAACGAACCCCGAATAATTCCAAATTTTAACACGACACTCATATAGTTTTATGTTCACTGCAGACAAATGTTCTAGCAATTCAAACACCGTCCTTTGCAGCCGTGACCCCATTTCGTATTTCAAATCAAGACGAAAAATCAAGTACATCACACACAATTTATTATCACCAACCGTGTGAGATGCAGTACAAAATATCTTGGTGCACCGTCATATATGGCTTATGCGAGAAGGTTCGTTGGCTACAGTCCACAGCTGGCGCGTCAAGTAAACTAGCCCCCCAAATATCATATCACTGTTCAATCATCGCCGGTCAAAGATGGGGACCTGGACCCGCGTCGTGAGGGCAACTTTGGCGGCCCACTCCGGCGAGAGTGCGGCCGCAGCCTCTATGAGCGTGCTCACAACCTGCTTAAGCGCGGCCGCAATCTGTGACCGGGTGGCTGCGGCAGCTGACACGGCCGCTACTGCAGCTGAGATGGCGGCAGCAACATCTGCGATGGGGATAGCAAATGGCGAGAGCGGGACAGCAGCTGTCCGTTCCGCGGCGGCCGCCTTAGCCCTGATGGAGGCTTCCCGCGCCCATGTCGAGGCCGCCTGCGCCTAGCTCCTGGCGGTCACCGCACAAATCACATGAAGCTTCTCCGACAACGGTCGACAACCCACGGCCGAAGAGTTGGCAATCGTCGAGAGCGTTCGAGCAGCCGTCCATTCGTTCGCGGCATACATTGCCGCGATGGAGCCTGTCCAAGCCCAGACCGCGCCCGCCCACGCCCAGCTCGTGGCGGCCTTTTTCGAAGAGATGGTGGACGTGGATGGCGAGATACTTGCTGAGTATGGTGCGATGGATGCCATGGAGGCCCTTTCCCAGGAGATCGTCGGGCGCGAGCTGGCCATGGAGGAGGCGATGGAGATCGACGAGCGCCAGGCGGAGTAGTAGTCTTTGTTTAGAGCGCCGGACTTTTGTTAGAGTAATGTTTAGGTCAGCTAGCTCTGTTTAATTCCTGAACTTGCTCGATTAAGAAGTGTGGGTGTGCTGTAGGCTCTTTTGTGTACCCAAATTATGCAATGACGTGGATGACCACTGTAACCAGGGAAATTTGAACCAAAATTTGCACGTTCAAACTCATCACACACGGGGTAAGCCATATGAATCGTTTGTGATGTTCATATATCGTACACAGTGCTGAATAAGGGACCGTGTCTGATGACACTTCGCGCGCCAGTTTTTCGCTGCACGGAGCGAAAATTTTCAGCATCCGTGGAAATATCTACCTCCCATGGCCCCCTCCTCCTTACCAAAAGCCACATTTCCCCTGTTTCTGCCTTCCATTCCAAGTTCAAACCTTCACTCTGCTTGCTTGCAGCGCCGCTACCTCGCCGGTGACGCGCCTTCCTGCTGCTCGGCCTCGTTGATCTAGTCAGGTAATCCACACCCGACCCCCATCCTCCACCTCCTTCTACATCCCACATGCCCTGACCGCCGGCGTGACACCTTCCACCCAAATCACTGACCCAAATCACCTTGCACGCAGTATAGCCAAGAGCTCAAGGAGCATCTGGGAACAGAGAAGCAAATCGCGGCCGCACGCGCGGATGAGGTCGCGATGGCTGCCATGCGTGCCGACCCCCAGATCTTGGAGGAGCACCTCGCCATCGAGGCCACCGTCGTGCCACGCGCGCGGACACCGCCATGCAGTTGGCTGCTTTAAACGATAGTTCGTGGCGTTTTCTCGAGGCCACCGTCGGTGCCTTCGACAAAGATAACGAGGTGTTTTCTCAGCGTGCCCGTGCTTACCTCAACTCTAGAGCCAGCAGGTTGGTGCCCGGAGCGGCTCAGGCGACTCACCAGTATGAGGGCACCCATGATGTGGAGGCCTCGCCCTCTTCCAAGTCTAAGGAGCCCATCGTCATCGATATCTCCGATGATGAGGAGTAGCTTGCCTTTTTAGCTCACTACAAGGACCTATGTTCAGCTAGCTAGCTACGCCGGTTAAGCATGTTTGGTTTACCTTTTGCATGTGCTGCTCCTGCCTTTCCTTTACAAATTCTAGTGAATTGTCATATGTACTCTTACTATGCAATCTTATCCTCTAGTATATATGTTCTATATATTGTGCAATGTGGTGCTGAGTTAACTGTTTGGGTATGTTTTTGTCATGTTCAGTTAACTGTTTAGTTCAATTCTGCATGGTGAAGCTCAATTCTTTGGGTGCAATTTTGTATTCTCTTGCATGTGAGAAATAATCGAATTTGGCTGTAGAAAATACATGAGATACAAATACAATTGCTAAATTTCCAAGTTGTTAAGCATACTAGGTTTGGTTAACTGGTTGATCTTGTAGTATGTTCTCTTGTGCAATGTGGTGCTCAGTTAACTGTTTGGTTCATTTGTTGTGGTGCTTAGTTAACTGTTTGGTTCAATTCTGCAATGCGATGTTCAATTGTCATGGGTACAATTTTGTATTGTTATGCACGTGTGAAATAAATCGAATTCAGCTGTACTAAATACATGAGAAACATATACAATTACTATATTTCCTGGTTCTTAAGCATGCTTGGTTTGGATAAATGGCTTTTCCATGTGGCTCAAATTAATCTGCTAAATCTGCAATGTGTTTATTTTTCATCAACATATGTTACTGATAGTATGCCAACCCTCACTTAGCCAGATCAATAACTACCTTATATGTGTTGCAGGGAAACAATGGGAGGCACTGAGGTTTACCATCGAGGTTCGCACATGCATGGTCCTTTGTCTAATAGCACATTATTGTGCAATTGCAGGAACCATTCTAGTATTTAGGTTTTTAACAATTTGGTCTTGCACATGTAGGTCCTGCTGTCAGAGGTTTTGACCCACTGTTCGGCCCATTTTGCATATGGGGAAATGAGATGTCCATGAATATCAGTCAAGTCAAGAAACTCAGAAAGATTGTCAGGATAAAGAAACTAGCGACAAAAAACAACAAGATCTTTGTCTGCACAATGAAGAAGACATCAGTGAACTACAGGATGGTACTAACTCTTATACTCCTTCCAGTCCTTTTTAGTCTGCATATAAGTTTTGTCGGAGGTTAAAGTATCTCTACTTTGACCAAAGTTATAGAAAAAAGCATCAACATTCAAACTGCAAAATCATTATTATTAGATGCATTATGAAATACAATTTTATAGTTTACATATTTGGTATCGTGGATGTTGATATATTTTTAAATAAATTTGGTGAAACTTTACAAAGTTTGACTTGATACAAATCTAATGCGCAGAGTAAAAAGGACCGGAGGGAGTACCTTGTTTTTTTATTCCTTTGCGCCATTTCAAAATTCAGAGAAGATATTTATGCATATCTTTGTTTTCAGGCCTTTTCAAAGCAGTTCACAGATGATTACCTCTCAAACCACCTGTATGGTCAAGAGGCAAGGAAGGTGTTCGTACAACACCCATGGTACAATATTGAAGTCTTCCTAAAGAGGACGAAGGATGGGCGGTCAATCATCCAGAGGCACTGGCCTAAAGTTGCAAGGACATTCAACATCATTGAAGGCTCAATATTCGCCTTTCGCTTTAGCAGTTTTCCAGATGAGATTCATCTGTCTATCTACCATCTATGATGCTAATTTCCAAAGGTTTTAGATGTTGCATGTGAAACTTGGTGTTGTTGTGTAATGGGGTAGCTAGCTATATACCTATATGGTGTGAGTGAGTGCTGAAGCTATATAATGTTGTACTCTGATGTATTTCAATTATGAAATCCTGGTTTTGTAATACGAAAATGAAATATATTGTGTGTTTATTATGAAATGTAAATTTTATTACTAAATGGATTAATAATAATAGGCCAATTAGCCTGCTTATTGGGTTTTTCTAGTGCAAACGGTTATTGAGACAACACCATGGGCGATGATCTCAGACAACCCACATAGTTTATAGGAAGTAAACGTGTTGGATCATTGAACAATCACACATGACTTCCTCTGGACAACTGTTTGCGTTAGGCCGCCTTACACAAACATTTTCCACATAAAAAGTATGTGTGATGGACAGCCTATGCCACACAGTTTCTTCTAGACACCGTGTGTGATGCATTCAATAACACAAACGATAAAATTATTACTATCGTCTGCAATGGCAACACTATCATAAACGATGTGATGCGGAAAACTATGTGCTTTGTATATACGAATGGAAACGTTTGTCTGGGATTCACTGTGTGGGATGTATATATGAACGGAAACGTTTATCTTGGATTCACTGTGTGGGATGTACATACGAACGGAAACGATTGGGCCATTATAATTGTCTACGATGGCTCACCCGATCACACACGAGCTCTTTTTGCCCCGAGTGTGTGACCAGAGGCCCTATCGCGGACGGTTTCTGGGTCGTGTGGAAAGGACCCCCCCTATCGCACACGCAGGCAAGGTGACGGTTTAAAACTATGTCGCTGAAAGGGGGTAAAAACCGTTTGTATAGCAGCTCGGTGTACTAGTGCATGATTATCCCGCTTTGGGCACTATGTCAGGGTGAACGACACATGGTTACAATGCATGTGTTTGCTGTGACAAGAATCTGCTGTCATACCCAATACTTAGCAAGGTCTGTTACATTGGACACTGCCGTTTCCTTGACAAGGACAAGCTGCGTCTTAGAAAATACCGAAAACCTGTGTTCAAAGCAAGTCATGAAAACCATGATGCACCAAAGAGGCTCACCAGCGATGAGTTGCAGGAGGAATTACAGAAGGTCAGGCATATTATACCAGGAAACCATCCCGATAATGGTAGCGGGAAAAGGAAGTGTGGCAAGGCAGAAGAGAGATTATTGTTTACCCGCAGGTCCACTTTGTGGGACTTGGAGTATTGGAAAGATTTGGATCTGAGGCATAATCTTGATGTGATGCACATCGAGAAAAATATATGTGGCAGCATTATCGGCACACTTCTTAATATTGAAGGCAAGACAAAAGATACCTTAAAATCTAGGATCGATTTGACACACCTGGGTATCAGATCCGATTTGCAGGTGCAAAGCAATGATGAATCACGCGATATGGCACCAGCTGTGTATGTCTTGGACAAGCAAAAAAGAAAAGAATTCTGCAAGGTCCTGTCACATGTGAGATTCCCACATGGATTTTCTTACAACCCTGAAAGGAGAATCAGTGCAGATGGAACCAAGGTACAAGGGGTGAAAACTCATGACTGTCACATCCTACTTCAAAGGGTTTTACCTGTTCTCCTTAGAGGATTGGGCCGCCCTGACTTATACAGAGCAGTTGCAAAGTTGGGACAATTCTTCAGGGAACTCTGTAGTAGAAATATCAGGATAGATGTTGTGAAGCGTCTTAAAGAGAAGATACCAACTATCCTATGCGACCTTGAGAAGATATATCCTCCAGCCTTCTTTGATGGGATGGTGCATTTGGCTGTTCATCTACCTGATGAGGCACTACTTAGAGGTCCAGTACAGTATGGATGGATGTACCCTATTGAAAGGCGGCTAGGCACTTTCAAGGGCTATGTTAGGAACAGAGCTAGACCTGAGGGTTCCATTGCAGAGGCCTACATTGCTACAGAAGCATTGACATTCTGCTCAAGATACATTGAAACGGCTGATCAGCCTAGCAAAAGGGTGGGCGAAAAAAATCCGGAGCTCAATGTTTTTGATCCTGCTATTCGAGTAACAGGGAAGAGTCAACAAGATGACAAATCTAAAGATTTGGACAAAATGGTTTGGTATGTGTTGAATAACTGTCCTGAGATTCTACCTTATATCGAGTAAGTGCTAAGTACTGCAGCTTATACATCATAATCTACTAAACTTGCAGCACATTCTTATATATTTAGATATTTGACGCGATCACTATGTTCTGCAGCATGTACGAAGAGGAGTTACTGGCGCAAAATCCAAGAAACATTGACAAACAGGTTAGGGAAGGATTTGCGAAATGGTTGAAGAGCCGTGTAAGCTTTTGAATTGCACTGTCAGTTTTTTTAATATATAGAGCACATAAGATGATCAGCTTGTCTATTTTCTAACCATAGGTTAAGGAGATGCGGGAGGAGGGGCAGGCAGTTAGTGATACCCTTTACGCACTAGCAATGGGTCCTGATACTCGGGTAAGACATTATGCATCTTGCATTGTTGGAGATGTGTGCTACAACACCCTTGCACGCGACGAAGGCAGGAAGACACAAAACAGTGCTGTCATGAGCACGGATACGCACAAGAAAGTGACAACTGAAATGTATGCTAACATAACAGACATTGTTCAGTTGCAGTATATCTCCAGTTTCGAGGTTCATCGGTGCGTGGTTCTGTTTTGCTGTCGTTGGTATAACTAGTTTACCAAGATCTCAAAACCCAAAGCTGATGATTATTTAAAATCCATCAATGTCAAGGCGGCGTACCGCACCGACGAGCCTTACATTTTGGCAAATCAAGCAACACAGATATTTTTATTGGAAGACACATATGCACGTAACCAAGACTGGAGAGTATTGCAAAAGTTTGAGCAGAGGAATTCATTTAATGAAGTTGCACAACAAGATGATGCTTACAGTGCTGCTGATGTAGAGGATTCCGCAGATGTTTAAGATATGTTTGCGGACCATCACATCAATAAGGTTGGAGAAAAGATTGACTGTCAGGCTGTGGAAATAGATGAGTTGATCAATAAGAAGCCAACGTTCGAGGACATTGATGCTGAAGAAGAAGAAGACACTGGGGGGAATTATGATTCAGACTGACACACATGGTGAAGATGTTGACGCTGCTGCTGCGGATGATGATTAGATTGCTTTTGACATATTTTCCTGTGAGAAGACGACTTATTATCTACTATGTTAAATTGTGTTTGCTATGACAACTGAAACCTGATGAAGTAGTTGTTCAATGAGAACATCACTTATTATGTATGTTGATTTGTGTTTGGTGATTGTATGGCGACTAAAACATGATGACATTGTTGTTTAGTAGTACTCATATTTTGCTGTGAAACTTGTATTTGATGATTGTACAACCGCAAATGTAACTGATGGCAGTTTGCTGTTGGACTACAATTTGCTAAACGTCTTGCAATGGGAACAAAGCTGACCCGACAGGTCCTCTGCTTATTTATTTATTTATTAGGAAAAGGGGATGCCCCCCGATTTCCATTAATAGAAATCATTAGATGTTTACAACACTAGACGCCCAACCTGCTAAATAGATTTCATTCATTACTAGTTTCAGCAAAGTGCTCATGTCAGAGCCACTGAATACATCACGAGTGCTACATACACTGCAAATAAAGAGACAATCATCCTACAGAGCACAAGGATCTTGCCCATTATCTTCACAAGCTCTTTCATCTCCTCATTGCTGCCAAGGCCGTTCAGCAGCTGTTGCTTGGCCATGATCTGATGAACTGCATCATCTTTAACCTTCTTCTCTGTATCTTCCTCTTCTGTCGTTCCTTCAGTTACTTGTCCAACACCCCAGCCTGCTGGTATTGGGATTCGTCGGCTAACCAAATAATCCGCGTAGTTCCATTCCCCCACATCCGCATGAAGCAAATTCGAAGATCATCAACCAAACTCTTAAAAAATAAAATTCAGCAACTGAAAGCAAGCGAACAACTTGACCATATTACCCCATGATTTGGGCATTTGTAGAAGACTCGGCCAGGGTTGAGGGTTGTAGTTGAGATGAGAAGGATGACTCTGCGTGATTTGCAGCAGTGGCACCACACCAATGGCAGCGGGATGCGATGAGCAACCGGCAGCGGTGAGTGTGCCAGCGGGGGTGTGATGAGACCCACAGGCGGTGGTACGGGTGGCGACTTCGCGCACATCTGGTTGTTGGCTCGATTCCCTGCTGAAGAGCAGGTGGACGAGCCAGCAGACATGGTTGCTATGGCCGGAGCTTCTGAAGCTAGGCAGAGTAACTAGAGAAGACGAGAAGCGAACGTTGGATATGTCAGTTTCATTACTTGCAGAGTAGTATAACACTATATATAGTCTAGGTTTGGATTCGAACCAGTTATAGCAACACGTCTCTCTTTTTTCTAACAGTCAGGAACGTGTCTTTACTACCAGACAAGCTTGTTCTGTACGCCTTCTCAAGTCTTTGATTTTCGGGAATGTTATCTGGCGAACGTTCCCTGGGAGGAGGATGGCAAACGAACGCATTTTCCTGGCAGTTTTAGTTGTGACGCAAGATCAAACGGTGGCAGTTTCGGGAATGTTATCTGGCGAACGAGCCCAGTTTTTCTTTTCTTGCGAAAAACGTATGCAATGTGGTGTCGGCTTAGTCAACAAATGATTCTACCAACCTTGACCGTTGGATTGACATCCAACGTCTGTTGTGTTTCTTCAGTCTCTTCTTCCTCCAGCCGCCAAAACCAAACCAGCGCCGGCGGGACCGCCTGCTCCCGCCTCCCATGGCTGGCTACGCTGCCGCACACGCATCACCGTCCCATCGCACCCTAAAACTTTGGCCAGGCCATCCCTCTACCCCACACACCTCCTGTTATTCTCCGGCGAAGTCAGCCCCACCCCGCACTCGAACCAGTCAACCCTCGTACTCCCATCCGCCTGCGACTACACTGCCGCATCTTCCCTGGCTCCTGTTCGTTCCCGTCTGAGGCCTCGCCGTCGTTCTTCGCCTTGGTTCGCTCGCCGCGGCGCCGCTCTCTGGTGTTGTCAACATGGTCAACAACCGAGAGGAATCAGGAGATGATTGTATGTGGAGAGGATGACAGTAGGGACCCACCAGGGTCATGGCAGTACGCAAGCAAGTGCCTCCTTATTACAAGCCAAAATAAATGCTTCCTCCTAATGGTTTCCTGACATCTGGGCCCCACCCCATTGTCAACGTATAGTCAATAAACGAGAGTATTGCACAACGAGCGGCAGACACCAGGGACCCAGTAGCTCGCCCAGTTGTTTTCTGTTTTTGAGATGGAGCACGGTATCAACTGGGATGTGCGGGGGCTGTACCCCGTCTAGCCCAGGCTTTTATTTTCTGTTTACCACATGACCAGCCCAGATGTTTTTTTTCTTTCTGAAAATGGCTAGCCCACTTCTATTTATTTTTTTGCAGAATACCCAACCGAGGCCTACTTGCTTTTCTCAGCCCTGCTGGGCTGCAAATCTTTCATGACGAGGAGGGATGTATTCGGGGCTTGCCCAAAATGGGCTATAAGTAGTAAGAAATGGGCTATAAATTTTAAAAACAATATAGCAAACCAGCAATTAGTTTCAAATTACGGTTTTTTTATGCTTTCCAGATTTTAAATTTCATTGATTTTTTTGCGGGAAAATTTCGTTGGATTTTAAATTAATATATATTTATTTTTCAAATTAGTTTGAATCCGACTCAAAATTTTGGGATTAAAAACAGTTCGGACCCCACCGAAATATGCAAAGTTTCGTTGAATTTTTAACCGTGGCCAGAATATGGGCTGTAATGCTAACAAAAAGAATATGGGCTTCAAAAAAATTCATAAGAATTAGCAAATGAGCTGTAAATTATTAAAAATAATGGCAAATGGGCTGTATGATGTTTGCCACAGATTTGGAGGCTAACTTGTGGGCCTACTATGTTGACGCGTACGCAGGGCTTTGTGAACTTACTCAACAAACGATTCTAGCGGCAGTGACCGTTGGATAACATCCAACGGCCGTGCTGCTTCTTTAATCTCTGATCTTCTTGCTCCAACCGCCAAAACCAGCGCCGAAGGGATCGCCTGCTCCCGCCTCCCATGGCTGGCTGTGCTGCCGCACAGGTCTCACCGTCCCTTCCTACTCCCACCGCCGGCCAGGCCATCCCTCTACTCACCCACACCTCATGTTATTCTCCGGCGATACGGGTCTCACATCGCAGCCGAACCGGTCAACCCTCGTACTCCCCTCAGCATGGGCATACACTTCTGTGGCTTCGCCGGCTCCGGGTCGTTCCCTTCCTGGGCCTTGCCGTCGTCCACCGCGTTGGTGCTCTCGACGCGGCGTGGTCAACGTGGTCAACAAACGATAGCCATTGGAAGAGGAATGTACATGGAGAGGCTGACAGTTGGGACCCACATGGTCCATGGCCGCACGCAAGCAAGTGGCTCCTTATTACGCGAAAAAAATGATTCCTCCCCCTGACAGCTGGGACCCACCAGCTATATCTTCTCACGGAATGAAGTGCCTCCTTATTACGCGAAAAAAAGTTTCCTCGCCATGACAATTGGGACCCACTAGATTTGTCGGCTGACTTGTGGGCCTAATAAGTTGACGCGTACGAAGGGCTTTGTCAACTTAGTCAAGAAACAATTCTAGCAGCAGTGACCGTTGGATGTTAATCCAACGGCCGTGATGCTTCTTCAATCTCTGATCTTCTTGCTCCAGTCGCCCAAACCAGCGCCGATGGGACCGCCTGCTCCTGCCTCCCGTGGCCGGTTGTGCTGCCGCGCAGGCCTCACCGCCCCACCCTACTCCCACCGTTGGCCAGGCCTTCCCTCTACTCACCCACATCCCCTGTTATTCTCCGGCGACGGCAGCCGAACTAGTCAACCCTCGTACTCCCCTCCGCGTGGGCATCCACTGCCGCGTCTTCCCCGGCTCCGCGTTGTTCCCTTCATAGGCCTCGCCGTCGTCCACCGCCTTGGTGCTCTCGGCGCGGCGTGATCAACGTGGTCAATGAACGACATCCATCGGAAGAGAACTATACGCGGTGAGGCTTACAGCTGG
The DNA here is from genome assembly GCA_039707655.1 of Elymus sibiricus. Classification (NCBI taxonomy): domain Eukaryota; kingdom Viridiplantae; phylum Streptophyta; class Magnoliopsida; order Poales; family Poaceae; genus Elymus; species Elymus sibiricus. The sequence goes on from CM077670.1 coordinate 202,956,984, forward strand.
ACCCACCAGCTACATCTTCACACGCAAGGAAGTGCCTCCTTATTACGCGCAAAAAAAATGATTCCTCCCCCCTGACAGCTGGGACCCAACAGCTATATCTTCGCACGCAAGGAAGTGCCTCCTTATCCTCACTGACAGCTAGGACCCACCCGGTCGAAGCGTACGTAGCATTGTCTGTCTGGTCGCGAACGTGTACATACATACTGGTCGATCGGTCTCTCTGCAACGATGAATCGTGGGCATGTAAGGAGTGGCATGTGTTGTAGTTGAGCCCCCGATGTAGCAGTTCAGGCAGCCCCGTATAAATCGTGTACACGTACGTACATCCACACAGCAAAAAATACGGCCACGTACGTACATATACGGGTGGGGTCTGGAACGCGTACTCGCGCATACGTACGGCCAGGGCTCGTGTACATGGAGACAGGCAACAGACGACAGCAAGGGCCTCCTGTTCATCGGCAGCCAACCGGCTGGGTCGGAACGGAGGAAATAGCGTTGTGTTCATCGGGAGCCAAGCGACTGGGTCAGAACGCGTCCTGTTCATCGGGAGCCAATCGGCTTGGACGAAACAGGCAAAATGTGGTCCTGTTCATCGACTCGGGGTCTGGCGTACCGCAAAACAGAGGAAACGGCCTTCTGTTCGACCGCCTACGGTCGAAACGGGGTCTTATTCATCGGCTGGGGGTCTGGCGTACTGCAAAATGGAGGAAACATTCTTCTCTTCGAGCGCCTACGGTCGAAACGGGGTCCTGTTGATCGGGAGGGCTCTGGCGTACCGCAAAACGGAGGAAACAGACTTCTCCCCAACTGCCTACGGTCGAAACGGGGTCCTGTTCATCGGGAGGGGTGTGCAGTACCGCAAAACGGGACTCCACGGGCTATTGTTCATCCACGGTCGACCTCCTCCAACCTCTACCAGCTACTGTTCATCCACCGTCGACTTCCTCCAGCCTCCACTGGCTACTGTTCATCCAGCCTCCACGGGGTCCTATTCATCCACCCCCAACCGGCTGGGGTGTGGCGGCCTCCTCGGGGTCTTGTTCATCCAGCGCCAACCAACCTTCACACGGCCAGGGTACTATTCATCCACAGCCAACCCACCGGTTGGGGTGGGGCGTACGAGTGGGCAGCAGCAACGGGAACTATTCTTACACACCCAACCAACCGGCTAGGTCAACTCACCATGTCTCGCGCAAGGAGCTTGATCGATGCGTCTCGACTCGTTCTACGTATCGCGCGCGTGGCAACAACGGGCACTGTTCATCGAGAGGCAACCCAACCGGCTACGTCTCGCACGTACGGGGGCTCGACCGGCTTCAGTTAGCAGCGAAGGAATCACTCGTGTTCAGTTAGCAGCGAAGGAATCGCTCGGGTTCAGTTAGCAGCGAAGGGATCGATCGACTTCAATACGTAGCTAGTGCGATCGCTCGGGTTCAGCAAGCGAACGCCTCGCTCGGGTTCAGTTAGCGAACGCCTCGCACACACACGCGCGTACGAGAGAAACGCGCAAACCATACTGCATCGCTTGGCCCTGACCACCCACCGTAACCGAGAACTCCCCGAAAATTTCCTCGCCCTCACTTCTACCATGATTTTTTACGTCATGGACGGCCCAAAGAATGTCATGCGGGTGCGTCTCCGGCCCGCCCAGGACGGAAACCCCATTTTCTGTCATAATTTTTTATCATAGAAGTAGGAGCCCACCACATCTATGATGATACGTGTTTTTGTCACAATTATTGTCATAGAAGTGTCACAACCATGACAGAAAAAGTTTTCGTTCGGGCCATAATGTCACGGATGTGTCTTTTTTTGTAGTGCTTATAGCTTCTTTCATTCTATCCCACGCAAGCGCTAGTGCACTGGTACAGCGACGTGCTATACAAACGGTTTTTACCCCCTTTCCGCGACAGAGTTTTAAACCATCGCCTTGCCTGTGTGTGCGATAGGGGGGGTCCTTCCCACACGACCCAGAAACCGTCGGTGATAGGGAGCACGCAAGCATACATTTCGCAGAACTAAGTGTATGCGATGCCCGCATCTTTCCCAAACGCTAGTCGTCACACAACTGTTTGTGATATATCGAATATCCCAAACGCTCCATCCTTCCTACTCGTGTGTGCTGGATGAGATAAGCATCATACGTGTGTCGTATGAGTTTACGAAACATTCGACTATCGTACCAGTGTCGGACAAGATAACTATCGCACACGCTATTTTGTGGTGAAACATTTACGATGCGTACGACATCAGAAATAGTTCATGATTGTAAAGCGTGTAGGATAGGGTGACTATCACAAACATTTCGTTTGGTCACACCATTTGTGAAATTGTCTGACATCACACACGTTTCGCAAACGGGAATTGTGTGCATGGTCGCACACGTTTTCTCTCTATGAAATGTGTCGGATTATGAGGTATATCACACATGTTCTGCTTTACAGACCATGTGCGGCGTAATGACCTGCAGAGCGTATTCTCTCCCTAATTTAATTGCTGCAATTCAAAATTGTACAGAATTTGAATTTGAAAGTAGGCAATAACTTTATTCATATCCATCCGGTTCAACAACCAATGCATTATTCGATTCACAGGTACATATGTTCAAGAATTACATTAAAAAAGAATTACACCAAATAAAGAATGATGAACAAGGGTTGTATACTTGTATTAAAGACGGTGAAGAAAGAGGCGAAAGACATTCTGGTTGCTGAACAAGGTGAAGCGGAATGCCCATATTGTGCCCTCCTCCATGCCGAATGCACGCACGACTCTAGTCCAACCCCTTGTGATGGCCGACCGCCCATCCTTCACTATCTTCATGAGGACTTGTAGATAATCATTATAGTCTGGTAGAAATACTTTAACCTTTGCATGTCCACCAATCATGTAGTTTGAGAGGTAATCTTGAGTAAACTGCTTTGGGAACCACTGCAAAGGAAAAAGATTCAGACATTGTCATCTAACAACTCATTATGGGCAGTAAAAAGAAGGCTACAGAGTTCTTACTTACCATCCTGCAGTTCACTGTTGTCTTGGATAAAGTGTAAACAAACAGTTTAATCGCCATCTTTTGACCCATTTTACTAACAATCTTTATCAGTTTCCTCACTTGATGCTGGTTCATGAATATCTCATTGCCCCATACGCAAAAAGGGTCGAAGCGCAGATCTTTACCAACGACATATGTACCTACAAGCACCAAGTTCATATTAGAAGCTAAACAGCAATTGCACAATGATGTAGTACAATACTCCCTCCATCCCATCATATAAGATCATATTACATCCAATATACTCATATATTGGATGAATTAACATCTTATATTATGGGGCGGAGGGAGTATATATAAGCCATGGGAGGAAACTAATATCGATGGAAAACAGCAGCCGTTCCCAATATTGTCCTGTGTAAGTGCATCGAAAGGCATGTTAAGCACGACAGGCTAAACATCAACCAAATATATCCATGGTAGACAACATAATCTCCAAATGATAGCTTCAGTGTGCAGGTATAAGCACGCTAGTTAAGCAAACAAGAAGTGGAAAGGTGTGTTAACTGCAACAGGCCTAACAATTAAAAACAACCAAATATAGTCATTCAAACTGGTATTGTGCAGGTATAAGCACACTAGTTATTGTAAAATAAAAATGGAAAGGGGTGTTAGTGTTAACTACAACATACTTAACAGCAACCAAATATAGTCATTCATAGTGGTATTGTTGAAATTGGTATTGATGAAATTGAACTACACAGTTCATACTTGCACATATAGGACGTCACATTGTGAATAACTAAAATAAACAAGGCAAACTAAGAACAACCAAAGATAGCAATTAAAACTAGACATATGCTAACTACAAACAACCGAACAACCAAAAATCGTTAAAAGAGGCGTATGCTCGCTACAACAGGCTTAACAGCAAGCAAATATAGTCAATCATAGGGGTGCTATTGAAATTGCATAGAACGTAGCTTGTGCTTAAACATCAAATTGTACAATTGAACATCACAATGCGAAAAAAGAGGGGGTGTATTACCTATAGCGGGCTTAACAGGAAACAAATATGGTCGTTGAACTGGTATTGATGAAATTGTACTACACACTAAATAGTTGCACATATAGAGCATCAGATTGTGAATAACTGAAATAAACAAGGCATACTGCAAACAACCAAATATAGCAATTAAAACTGGACATATTCTCACTACAAAAGGGGCTCGACAAAACAAATCATGGGTTTCCCCCTTTGAAGAGGCACGGCAAAACAAATCATGGGTTTCCTCACTTGTGACAGATGGGCTCTGTCGGAGTCTAGGATCTGCGTCCAAGAACTAAGGATTCAAACTCTGGGGGACTTTGCTTGGCAGCTTACGACACGACGGCAACTACGGCGGGGACGCGACGGACTCGCCGGCTCTCACCGGACATGAAGGGGACGCGCGAGCTACCCAGGTTCGGGCCACCGTGAGGTGTAATACCCTACTCCTGCTTGTGTTGGATTGCTCCGTGGAGGAGAGCTTGTGCTCGAGGTACAAGAGGTGTGGGGGAGAATGGATCGATCCCCTTACATGGAAGCGGCCCTGCCCCTTTTGTAGTGCCTTGGTCCTCTTCCCCGAAAATATGAGCGGGAAAGGGTAGCCACAGGGCCGCAATTCAAAGGGGGACAGGGGCGCAGGCTTATCCTGACTAAAGGCGGTCTCCGCCTGCCAAAGTAGCTCCTTGTGACGCGCTGGTGGGCTTGGCAATGACCTCCGTCCTGGCGCGCTGATCCGTCCTGATCTTCTATCACCGAAGAGGAAAGCCTTTGGGACTTGCTTTGGGGGAGGCAGACGCCGCTGCTTCCTTATCACCAGAATGGAAGCTGGGCTTGGTCGTGCCCCGCTGTCCTTATCCTGACAGCGGGACGTCACCCACGTGCTGGGCGCGGAGCTCCGCGGCTGGAGCCGTACGACTTGCTTCGTGAGAAGGCCTCGCGAGGGGAGCCTCGCGAGGGGACTTGGTGCTTGGCGGCCTCGGCAGGGCCTGGCCTGGCGGGGAGGGGCCTCGTGAGGCTCGCCCCTCGCGAGGCGGCTTCCTCCGGAGCGGCCGCGGTAGGGCCACGCTCATGGGCCGGCCGCCGAGTGCGGTCCTCTGGGCCAGAGGCAGACGGGTCGTGGTACCCTGGTTCCCACTGGGCCGACAGTAGCCCCCGGGCCCGCGGCGCGTGTGTTCCGCCCGTTAGGGACGAAACATCACGGAGCCCACTGAGCTGCCGGGCCCAGAGGCGACGCATGGCGGCTTTCACGGGGAGGGTCACCCCCACTCCCCACGACGCCTCGGTAACCATCATCTTGGCGATAAAGCATGCCCGCGCGGGGCGCAGGCGCGTCATTGCTCCTCGTCCCCATCTTGCCCTTTCGTCCCGCGCGAGCAACTTCCCCGTTACTCCTCCTCCAACTTCCAATCTCTCCTCCGCCATGGCCCCGGGCAAGAAACCCGCGGCCGCCGAGGCCTCCTCCAGCAAGAGCTCCCGGGCGGCGGAGCTTGGTCCAGCCTTGTTGCCGGCCACCATCAACGCGAACGGGCTGGCCAGGGCCCGTCCCCTGTTGGCCTCGGCTCACTTCGAGGGAGGCGCCATCGAGATCTGGCCAGGCTCGGTCCCACGGCGCGACCTCGGCCCCACGGTAATCCCCGTCTTCTTCCACTCGCTCTTCGCCGGGCTGGTGCCGCCCTTCTCCGACTTCCTCTATGCCATTCTCGAGCATTACGAGATTTGCCTTCTCCACCTTCATCCCAACTCCGTCCTCATCCTAGCTCTCTTCGCGTACCTCTGCGAGGCCTTCTTGGGAGTGATGCCATCCGTGGCGCTCTTCCGGACCTTCTATAGCCTGCGGGTCTTTTCCTCGGGGAACCACCGCTCCGAAGGTGCCTCCTTCCGTATCGACGACGAGATGGGCAAGGTCTTCATCGACATGAAGATCTTGAAGAAGGTGGAGAACTTCAGGTCACGCTGGGTCTATGTTGATGCCCAGCGGACCAGTCCTCTCCTAGCGATCCCTACCGAGCCGGCCGAGAAGATCCCCCGCTGGGAGCACAAGAAGCTTGGCGGCGCTGCCCTGAGGCCGATCCTGGCGAGGCTGGTGGAGCTGCGCACGGCTGGGCTCACGGCAGGCATGATTGCCAAGGAATTTCTCCGCCGCCGCATTGCGCCCCTGCAGAAGCGCTCGCACCTGGTGTAGGACATCACCGGAGCCGAAGACCGGATCAGGCTGGCACGGGAGTCCCTCTCGGCCGAAGCCGTGGCCGACGCTTGGGAAGCTTTATTTCCAGGGGAGGCAGAGGATGTGCCTTACCGTGGCACCCCGATCCGCATGGAGCAGGGGGGACCTTCGCACGTCAGCCCAGGATAACACCTGACGCACGACAGGTCCATGGTACAGCATTCCAAGCACAACATATATTTCATTTACATGAAATAGAGTATTACATCGTGGATGAATACAAGGGTTTGCATAGCTCTAAGGCTATCTAAATGGCGGCGGAAGTCTTGGTTTAGCGGCACGTCGTCTCTGGCTAGACTCCACAACTCACAGGACTGGCGAGGTTACGGTCTAGCACGACAAGTCTTCTCCTGCAATCTGGCCACGTGCAAGGCCAGGTGAGTACTTTGAATGTACTCGCAAGACAACCAAATACATAGCATCCAAACAAGCATATGACAAAGCAATCCCTATGCTCATACATAAATATATCTCATGGCAAAGGATAAGCATGGCATGATACTAGCAAGTAACATGAATCAAGTACATCTATACCAAATCATATCACAGCATATCATAGCATATCATGGCAGATCATGGCATAACATGGAATATCATGGCATGGCATAGTTGTATCTTAACAGACATGCATGCTACTATGCTGGAAAGTAAATTACCATTACCTCCCGTGGCGAGTTAAAGCAATATGTTGTTCATTAACCAGTTTCACTGCCACTGCCCCTCTGGGCTAGCTCATGACTCACCGAGATCACATCTCATAATCATGTCCGAAACAACTCCGTGACTTCTCGCGACTATCTCATAGTCCAAGTCACCACATTTACTTTATAGCACATTCTTTATCAAGTTTATTATATCAGGTTTATCCTCCATATTGACAGAGACCAGATAGTGTGACCTAGTACGAACTGTGTCCATAACCGAGGACGCGGCAATCGATAGATTATACACTCTGCAGAGGTTAGTACACTGTACCCACACTACGGAACTCATGGCCTCGTGCTCCCATTCGGGTGGACCAACGACATTCCGACAAAACCAATCTATTGCATGACACTCTCCCGGCCACTCCCGACAAACTCCCCTTTGGGCTATGTCCTGGGTTGCCCCTATGTCAACTCGTGACATCCGCCACCTTTGTGGCCGCCACCGTCGTGGCCCAAAACAAACTCGTCCTAAACGGGGACAACCGCGCGCAAACAACTCAGGCACAAGCCTTATGGCCGCCTACCTGATCAGGGTAGCGCGCGCCCATAACCTTCCCTAGTTGGAGGCACCGGCGAGAGGCATGACAATAGACCGAATTAGGGGCCCCCATAAGGCAAGTGTGGCTGCACTGGTGAGCTCGATTCAGTGGCACTATGACACGATCTAGCCGATGGAGGTGGTTGTTTTTATTAACACATGTTCTTTTCATCTCCATCACTTAATTGCGTCATCAAGATTATAAGCATGAATATCATGAATGCATTAATAAACATGTTTACCAAACTTATGAAGTGCATAACATATATGACATATATAGCATGGCAATGGTATGACAGGATCACAATAGCATTGACAAACATGGTATGAGATATTAACATGATATTACCAATACGAACATTATCGCTAACAGGGTAGGAGATATTATGAAGTTTGGTACTAGCATGACAGGGCAAGCAATGCATATATCACAATTGCAGACAGAAACATCATATGAAAATACTGCAGCTACACACACACAGGGTTCAAGCAAAGTCAACATGCAAGTCCGGTGCTCATGATAAGAGGTTGTCTTGCCTCGGGGTGGATGAATACGCCGGGTGAAAGTGCGACGATCCACTGGAAACGAGTCGCCAGAAACGGTGCTCTCGAGAGAGGCCTGGATTCGAGGAAGGGCAAAGATGGTATTTTCAATATGTGACAACATTATGAAAATGGCACCATCAGAACGGGCTTGACGAACTGAAAATGTGGGCGTTGGATTCACCTCAATCGGAGTTACGGTCGCGAAGTTACGGTCGTTCGTTCGTTAGACCGAAAAACAGACAAAACCTGTCCGTTTCTGGCCTTAACGGGCGAACGCCCGCAAAGTAACCAGTTCGGCCGGCGGCTGGGCTGAAAGCGCATTTTCGGAAGTACGCTTCCGCGCAGAGAAAACGCATATATGCGCGAGGCCGCACCAGAAACCGTCTTCGCAAGGGGAAAGCGTACTCTGACGAACACGTCTTCACTTGACCCAGTCAACAGACCGGCCTGGTCAGCGCTGAGTGGCTTACAGCCGGGCCCCACCTCGTCTTCTCTCTCTCCCGCCTGGTTCGTCCTCTTCGCGACAGAGAGGCAGGGGAAGGCCTCGGTCGCCGGCGTAGCGGGCGCCTGGCGCCGCGGGAGAGCCGGCCGACGAGCGGAGGGGCTCCGCCAGCCCACGCCGCGCCCGTAGGTGGCCGCAGAACGGCTCGGGGCGGGCGGCAGCGCTGAGCCGTGGCTCGGGCACTCCGGCAGGGCACGGCAGAGGAAGGGACGCCGGCGGAGCTTCCCCGGCGAAGTGGGCTGCGGCGGCGGGCCTGCGGGATCCAGGAGGAGGCTAGGGAGCGGAAATGGGGGAGGGGGAAGGGCCACTGGCCGGAATGGCCGTGGGGATCGGCGACGGCCGCCTCGGCCAGAGGAGAGGAGAAGAAGCTCCAGGAGCTTGGGGAGGGCTGGGGTGGCGAGGGGGAGTTCGGACCCGCGCTAAAAAGAGCAAGGGGAAGGCTCGGGAAGGGGAGGGGGACTGTGGCTACGCGGTGCAGGACGTGGCGGCAGCCACGAGCTACGGGACGAGGGGAATCGGGGCACAGGCGACGCGGGCGAGTGCGTGGCGCGCCGCGGCTCGCTGGGCGACCGTGTGGACCTCCCCAAATGGGTCGAGAGCGCTGTGCACGCGGTTTGCAGGCAACGCACGCGCTCTACGCGTGGTCACCGCGTGACAACAGTGCTCGCACGCGCACCGGACGTTCCAGCTATGTCCGGCGAGTAGAGCACTCCCCGCTAAGCAACGATTCCTATGGCCCACGATGTGATCACAGGAGGCACAAATCCAAATTAGCAGCAAAGTTAGAGAGGTTGCTAGGGTTAAATGAAGGGGTTAAGGGGCAAACCAGTTTGTCACAGAGACTAAGGGTAGGAAGGACTACAACCATGTGAAATTTGGAAAGATTTGGACCAAGATTTAACCTAGTTGATGTACAACCGCAGAATCTGGTCCAGAATCTAGATCATGAAGTAGCACTCACATAGAGTGTTGGATTGAGCTGAAACTTGGTGGAAGATGATGGTTTTGGCATATGAAGTCACTGTAAATTTTTCATACCATTTGGATAAATAAAAATGGTACTTCCTTCACAATGCTTCCCACTGGCCAGAAACTTAGAAAAATTGCTGAGGAAAAATGGCTAGGAAAATAGAGCTGAATTTTGGCATGTGGCAATAATTTGGATGTGAAAAAGTGCTCAAAAATTTTGAGGGTAATCCAGCAAATATAAATAGCACTTCCTTCACACAGGTGGAATCTGGACAGAAACTTGAGAAAATCATAGAAAACGATTGGATATATGAATTGAGCTGATTTTTGGTTTCCAGTAGTAATATATCAATATTAACTACCCTGCAAAATTTCAGCTCAATTGGATTAAGGAATCAAGCACTTCTTTCACAAAGTTTCAGACAAGGCAGAAACTTGCATTGGATCATGTGCTCAAATTTTGAACTAGGGAACATGAGGTTTGGGTGGAAATGGTGAAGATATATCCAGGAGAAGCTCCACAAATTAATTGGGAATTTTCCTGGCTACAAAAATGGTAGTTCCTTTGGAAAGTGGCAGAGAGGCAATACTAGCCTTGTCAAGGAAAAAGGGAATTTTCTTTATTCAAATTTGGCCAATATTTTTACCAGAGCTTGGGATAGTCACAAAGATCATCTCCACAAATTTTCATGAATTTTAGAGATGTCTAACTATCCTTCTGGATTTAATTCCTCAGAAAGGCATGAAAATAAATTAATCCTAGATGAAAAATATTGCATATGACTTGGCAATATTTTTGCATATCCAGGGTTTATAAGTGTAGGAAGATCTCTGAGAATTTTTGGAGGATTAACAGAGCAAAGGAAATAATGGCTCCTTTCTAATCCCAAAGACAGGGTTTAAAATTCCAAATATTGGAATTAGGGTTCTGATGAGGGTTGGGGTGATGCAGATAGGTCTTGACCAGCATCAAATGCATGGGCAAGGTTCTGAAAGTTTGAAAATGGCCCGGATTCATCTGATCATCCAAAAAACTCCGGAGAAAGATTTTGAAAAAGAAGGCTCGGAAAAGAATAACAGCACAAAAATTGATAACCCAATTTTTGGGGTGTTACACTTACGATGCGCGCCCGGTGCACCGCTGGTCCAACAAGGCTGAGCTGGTCGCGGCGATGCCCCAGTTCGACCAGTGGGGGCCGATTCGGACGGACCTCGAGGAGCCTGAGGAGCTTCTTGAGGATTCTTCGGAGACGGGGTCCTTCTCAGGCGACCACGAGGCCTCTGACTCCGGGCACGGGAGCAGCGAGGAGTCGTCTCCGCTGCCCCCTCCGTCTCTGCCGGCGCGTCGTCGGCTTCGGCTGGGCAAGGACGAGGGTGACGACGGGGACGCGTTTCGCGTCATGCCGGCCAGGCCCACGCCGGCGGGGGAGGGAGGAAGCGATGCCGCGGAGAGCGTCGAGCCCCGCGAGGAGCGGGAGGAGGGGACCACCGTGGCCGCCGACCCCGACAAGGATCGTGCCGCGCCCTCGGGCGGCCGCCCAGGCGCGCTTCGCGATGGGGGCAGCTGCAGCGGCACCATCAAGGAGCGGAAGAGGAGGCGCTTCTACCCCAAGGACGAGTAAGTTCCTCCACCCCTTCCTATCGATCCCTGCTTCCTGGCTGCTGCAGTCCTGATGAGCTGTCGCCTGCGCAGGAGCTCCGAGCCGGCCACCGAGGAGGAGGAGAAGACCAAGAAGAGGAAAGCCGAGGCCGGAGGGCCCTCCCCTCCTCTGAACACCGCCTCGCCTGCCGCGCAGACGCCCCCGGCGGTGAGACCAGGGGGTGGCGAGGAGACCGCGCTGGCGCCTCCCGAGGCGGTCCCCGTCGTCGATGTCGAGATGGCGGGAAAGGGGGGCGAAGCGCCGACCCCTCCCCAACGCACCACGCCTGCCACGACGGAGGCCACCGCAGCCCCCACAGGAACCACCTCCGGGACCGGGTGCTCGGACCCTGAAGCGTTCAGGGCGGCGCCGGAGCGTGGGACGACGCCGCCGGCGTCGGAAGTGGCCATCCCGAGCCCCCCGCGCCAGACGGCGAGCGCAACCCCTGCCGGGGGCGATGGCGCGGGGCAGCCGGAGGGGCTCGAGGTCGTACCCTCCTGCCTGCCGACGCCTGCAGGCGATGAGGAGGCCCGGGCGAGCCGCGCCTTGGTGCTGCGGGAGAGCGGTACCGCGCCCTGGAGCGGGGCCATCAACGGCGTCAAGGCGGCCCTTGAGGCCCTCGAAGGCGAGCTCGGGAAGGAGGCGGAGCTCTGTGCGGAGGAGCGGCGGAGGCTGGCGGAGGGGTGGAGCCAGCTTCGTGAGGCGGCGAAGCTTGACCGCCGGCGGGATGAGGAAGCACAGGCGCAGCGCGAGCAGCTCGCCAAAGAGGCCCAGGCGTCCCTCGCGAAGGCCCTTGAAGACGCCCAGGAGGCCAAGCGGCGGCGGGAGGAGGCGGACGCTCACGAGAAGACGCTCCAGGAGCAAGCTGCCTCGCGCGAGCGCCAGCTTAAGGCGCGGGAGGAGGTTGCGGAGGCCCTCGAGGGCCGGCTAGCGTCCCGCGAAGCTGAGCTCCCAAAGCGCGAGGAGGAGATCCTTAGGTCCCAGGAGGTGGTCGCTACCCGCGAGGCGAACGCCAAGACCCGGGAAGGCGAGCTCGCGGCATCTGCGTCCGCGCAGGAGGCAGAACGGGAGCGCCTGCTGGCAAAGGAGCGCGAGCTGGCGACTGCCCAGGCCGCTCTCGATGAGCAGAGGAGCCTCGCGGCCAAGCGGGATGAGGATGGGGCCAGTCATCGTCGTCATCTTCCTCGGCTGCCTCGGCGGACTGCTGATTGATAGCCTGCGGCCAATCATCGTCGTCATCTTCCTCGGCTGCCTCGGCGGACACCTCGCCGAGGTCGGCCGAAGAGGCCGCGATAAACCTCTTTTGGGCCATTCGCTCCTCGAGCTCCCCGGGAAGCGTAGCCGGGATTAGGCTGCGACGCTCTAGAGTGGGGGATGGGGATGGGGATGTGGATCTATGGGAAAGGGGGCGTTTCGCAGGCGTCATCTAAGAAACTCAAGGCGGCGAGGGTATGTAGATCGGTGGGTAACCTGCATGGGCAGACAGGCAGATGTTGACGATGGAGGCGGCGGCGACCTAGCTAGGGTTCCGAGCGAGGGAGGGGTGGTGTGTGTGTGAGCGGAGGTTTTGGGGTGTGTGTGTGGAGGGGGGCCAAGGTGGTGTGTGAGGAAATGCCGCGGCTACTGAAAATTTTACTAGGCGGGGGTAAAATGCCGGGGCTACTGAAAATTTGGATGAAGGGATTGAAGCGAAGCGGGAGCAACAAACATCACACACGGCCCAAACATAATAATCATGTGCTATCAAACAGAAAAACCCTCCATGCGGGTAGATATTTTTAAGCGGAGCGGGAGCAACAAACATCTCACACGGACCAAACATGATAATCGTGTGCTATCAGACAGAAAAACCCTTCAGGCGGGTAGATATTTTTGAGATTGCGAGGGATGCAGGCAGGAGTAAAGGTAGATATTTTTGAGATTGCGAGGAATGCATGCGGGAGTAAAATTCTGGGGCTACTGAAATTTGGATGAAAGGATTGAAGCGGAGCGGGAGCAACAAACATCACACACGGCCCAAACATGATAATCGTGTGCTATCAAACAGAAAAACCCTCCAGGCGGGTAGATATTTTTGAGATTGCGAGGGAAGCCTCGTGGAGCCCAATCGACTGTGCTGATGTGACAGGGGCACGGGCGTGGCACACGGGTACTCCGAGGGAACCGTGTCTGCTGCGTATACAATCGCATACAGTTGTTTCATCCGACTCGTCTGCTATTTATAAATTTGGCAAAAAAAACGTGGGAAAGGGTCAGAACACAAACACACCTGCATGTGGACCAAATATATGCATGAAAAGGGTGGTTTGATGTTCAAATACCCAATCCACAACTTTGATGTGGCACCTATCTCACAAAGCTTACAGTATTGCTCGTCCCCCCTCCCCCACTTCGTGTCGGCGGGAGGGGAATCCTAGCTAGCTATGAACGCATGCCCCCAAATAGCTAGGTCTGGCATCTCACCCTACCGTAACACAAAACCTATAGGAATCCATAACCCCCCTCCCCTCTCGCTTCCGGTCAAAGGTGGACCGTGCGGCCCACAAATGTGATTGTGGCGCGAGATGGGTGAGACCACGAACCACCTGCGGGTGGCCCAACTATATGTATGAAAAGGGTGGTGTGATATTTATATACCCAATTCACAACTTTGATGTGGCACATACGCCTCGCAACCTCCCCGACCCCACGGAGGTTCAGGGCATACAAAGTAGTGCCCCTCCCCCTCAACACACACACACACACACACACTTCGAGTCAGTGGGGGGGCATCTCACTGAGACCTACTGTAACACGGACCAAGAAGAATCCACCTTGTTAACCCCTCTCTCGTTGTCAGTCGAAGTGATGGACATCCACACGGCCCCACAGATGGGCTTGCCGTCGATAACCACACGAGGGAGTGCCCGGATACAACCACCGCCTACATGTGGCGCAAACATATGTATATGGAAGTGTTGTGTGGTGTTTGAATATCAAATGCACAACTTTGATGTGGCACCATGTGCTTTGGAACCGGAAAGTCCCCACACAAAGCGAGGGTTCACGACGTGTAGTATGTCACCCTCCCCCTTCGAGTCAGTGAGAGGGATTCATGCGTACGCGTGCGCTCAAACTTGGTTTGGAATCTCACCATGACCTACATACCGTAACACGAACCAAGAAGAATCCACCTTGGTATAACCTCTCTTGTTGTCGGTCGATGAGATGGACGTCCATGCGGGCCCACGAATGGGCTTACCGCCGATAACCACGCGAGGGAGTGTCCGAAGACAACCACCACATACATGTGGCCCAAGCATATGTATGGAAGTGTTGGCTAGTGCAATGCACAACTTTGATGTGGCACCATGCATGCTAATTTGGAACTGGAAAGTCCCCACACGGAGTGAGGGTTCACGACGCGTAGTATATATGCCGCCCCCACCACTTTGAGCCGATGAGAGGGATTCATGCATGTGTACGCGTGCAATCAAACTTTGGTCTGGAATCTCACCATGACCTGCTTATACCGTAAAATGAACCAATAAGAAATCCACCTTGGTAACCTCTCTCGTTGTCAGTCGAAGTGATGGACGACCACGCGGGCCCAGGAATGGGCTTGCCACCGAAAACCACGCGAGGGAGATTGTCCGAAGACAACCACCGCCTGCATGTGTCCCAAACATATGGATGGAGGTTTTGTGTGATGTTTGAATACCCAATGCACAATGTTGATGTGGCGCCTGCCTCGGAAACCGTAAAGTCCCAACATGGAGAGAGGTTCACGACGCGTCGTGTGCTGGCCCCTCCCTCCCACTTCGATCCAGTGGGAGGGATTAATTGATCATGCGCGCACACATGCGCTAAAAACTGTACTATATATATGTAATCTCAGCATGACCTACCGTAAGACAAACCAAAAATTAATCCCCTCGTAGGTCGAATTAACCTCTCTCGTTGTCGGTCAAAAGTGATGGACCAAAGCCGGCCCACAGATGGAAGCATCGCCGATAAACCGCGTGAGTGAGTGCCAGAGGACAACCACCGCTTGCATGTGGACTAAACTTATGTATATGGAGGTGGTGTTTGCTACCTGTAAACTGCGTTGGGATTTCCCCCGAAGAGGAGGGGTGATGCAGCACAGTAGAGATAAGTATTTCCCTTAGTGAGAACCAAGGTATCAATCCAGTAGGAGAACCACGCAAAACCTCGTGAGCAGCACCTGCACACACACAAAAGCAAATACTTGCACCCAGCGCGGGCAAGAGGGTTGTCAATCCCCTTGAACTCGTTATTTGCAAGGATTAAATCTTGTAATGGTAGATAGATAAATTGCAAAAGAAAATAAAAGTAAATAAATTACAGCAAGGTATTTTTAGGTTTCTTTTTATATGATTTAAGTAGACCCGGGGGCCATAGTTTTCACTAGAGGCTTCTCTCTCGAACGAATAGCATACGGTGGGTAAACAAATTACTATTGGGCAATTGATAGAAAAGCGCATAGTTATGATGGATTCATGGCAATGATCATGTATATAGGCATCATGTCCGAGACAAGTAGACCGACTCCTGCCTGCATCTACTACTATTACTCCACCCATCGATCGCTATCCAACATGCATCTAGGGTATTAAGTTAATAAAAACAGAGTAACGCCTTAAGCAAGATGACATGATGTAGACAAAGTAAACCCAATCAATATGAATAAACCCCGTCGTTTTATGCTTAATGGAAACAATACAAATACATGTCTTGTCCCTTTCTGTCACTGGGATATAGAACACCGCAAGATTGAACCCATTACAAAGCACCTCTCCCACTGAAGATAAATCAATCTAGTTGGACAAACCAAACGGATAGATCGGACAGAAATACAAAGCTATAATAATCATGCATAAAAGAATTCAGAAAAGACTCAAATATTTCTCTTGAATAATCTGAGCATAAACCCACAATTCATCGGATCCCAACAAACACACCACAAAAGAAGATTACATCGGATAGAACTCCAAGAAGATCGAGGAAAACATTGTATTGAAGATCAAAGAGAAATAAGAAGCCATCTAGCTACTAGCTATGGACCCGTAGGTCTGTGGTAAACTACTCACACATCATCGGAGGGGCAGCAAGGTTGATGTAGAAGCCCTCCGTGATCGATTCCCCCCTCCGGCAGAGTACCGGAAAAGGCCTCTAGATGGGATCACGGAAGAACAGAAGCTTGCGGCGGCGGAAAAGTTATTTCGTGAGGCTCTCTATTGGTTTCCCAATATTTGAGAATTTATATAAGTGGAATTAGGTCAAAAGGAGCCATGAGGGGCCCACAAGGCATCTTGGCGCGCCCCCCCGGGGGCGCGTGGGGTTGCCTTGTGGCTTCCTCGTGACGCTTCTGGCCTCCTCCTGAAGCTTCTAGGGTCTCTTTTGTCCAGAAAAAATCATCAAAAAGTTTCATAGCGTTTGGACTCCGTTTGGTACTGATTTCCTGAAAAACCAAAAACAAGCAGAAAACAGCAACTGGCACTAGGTTAATAGGTTAGTCCCAAAAAAATGATATAAAATAGCATACAATTGCATATAAAACATCCAGGATTGATACTATAATAGCATGGAATGATAAAAAATTATAGATACGTTGGAGACGTATCAGCATCCCCAAGCTTAATTCCTGCTCGTCCTCAAATAGGTAAATGATAAAAACAGAATTTTTGATGTGGAATGCTACCTAACATGTCTATCATGTAATCTCTTTTACGGCATAAATATTGTGAAGCGATGAATTAACAATATCAACATAATAATATCCATGAACATAAGAAGCATAATCATTAAACTTTCAAAATATACGATCCTTAACGAGTGTTATCCCTACTCACTTTCTCATATTAGCAATGGCATGACTCTATCTTCACCGCAAATATATAAATCATGAGCACCCCGGTGTTAAACCAGGCAATTGGATCGTACTTCTAACGCGCTTCAACATTTTCAACTCCCACGCAATACATGAGCGTGAGCCATGGACATAGCACTAGGTGAAATAGAATGCGGTGATAGGGATCAATAATGGTAAAAGGAGAAGAAGAAAGTCTCGCATCAACTCGGCGGATCAACGGGCTATGGAGATGCCCATCAATCGATATCAATGCGAGGAGTAGGGATTGCCATGCAACAGATGCACTAAGAGCTATAAGTGTATGAAAGCTCAAACTGAAAACTAAGTGGGTGTGCATCCAACTTGCTTGCTCATGAAGACCTCGGGCATTTGAGGAAGCCCATCATCGGAATATACAAGCCAAGTTCTATAATGAAAAATTCCCACTAGTATATGAAAGTGACAACTCAGGAGACTCTATATATGAAAAACATGGTGCTACTCTGAAGCACAAGTGTGGAAAAGGATAGTAACATTACCCCTTCTCTCTTTTTCTCTCATTTTTTTGCTGGGCTCTTTTTGGCCTCTTTTTATATATATATTTTGTCCGGAGCCTCATCCCGACCTGTGGGGGAATCACAGTCTCCATCATCCTTTCCTCACTGGGACAATGCTCTAATAATGATGATCATCACATTTATATTTACTTACAACTCAATATTACAACTCGATACTAGAACAATATGACTCTATATGAATGCCTCTGGCAGTGTACCAGGATGTGCAATGATCTAGCGTAACATGTATAAAAATGATGAACGGTGGCTGAGCCACAAATACTATGTCAGCTATATGATCATGCAAAGCAATATGACAATGAAGATGTGTGTCATATAAACGGAACGTTGGAAGTTGCATGACAATATATCTCGGAATGGCTATGGAAATGCCATAATAGGTAGATATGGTGGCTGTTTTGAGGAAGATATAAGGAGGCTTATGTGTGAAAGAGTGTATCATATCACGGGGTTTGGATGCACCGGCAAAGTTTTCACCAACTCTCGAGGTGAGAAAGGGCAAGGCACAGTACCGAAGAGGCTAGCAAATTGCGGAAAGATAGGAGTGCGTATAATCCATGGACTCACATTAGTCATAAAGAACTCACATACTTATTGTGAAAGCCTATTAGCCCTCAAAGCAAAGTACTAACCGCATGCCCCTAGGAGGGAGGTTGGTAGGAGTTAACCATCGCGCGCCCCCGATCATAACAGCACTCAGGGATTTCATTTCAGACCTATAAATGCTCGAACTTCCTCACCATGCCACGACCAATACTTAGATGAGTAGTTAATAACAAACTTTAATACCGATATTTCTACTAACCAATGATCATGAACCTATATCCTTTCATACTACGACATTAATAAAATTAACCATACACTTCATATTTAGTGATCTACATGAAAGTTCTTATTATATCCCCCTTGAATACCTATCCTTTATGGACCAAACTTATAACCCGTGCAAATTGCCATTACTATTTATTAGAATCTCAAAAAGATTTAAGTGAAGCATGACATTGCAACTATTTCTTTAAAATATAACCACCACCGTGCTCTAGAAGATATAAGTGAAGCACTAGAGCAACTGCCTAGCTCAAAAGATATAAGTGAAGCACATAGAGTATTCTAACAAATCACGATAAATGTGTGTCCCTCTCAAAAAGGTGTGTTCAAAAGATGATTGTGGCAAACTAAAAAGCAAACAAAGAAAAGAAAACTATAACACAAGACGCTCCAAGTAGAACACATATCATGTGATGAATAAAAATATAGCTCCAAGTGATATACCGATAGGTTGTAGACGAAAGAGGGGATGCCATCCGGGGCATCCCCAAGCTTAGACGCTTGGGTATTCCTTGAATATTACCTTGGGGTGCCTTGGGCATCCCCAAGCTTAGGGTCTTTCCGCTCCTTATTCCTTCATCCATCGTGATCTCACCCAAAACTTGAAAACTTCAGCACACAAAACTCAACAGAAACCTCGTGAGGTCCGTTAGTATAAAAAACAAATCTTAAACTTTAGGTATTGTTATAAATTGATTCATATTTAATTCTTGCATAATGCTACTATACTCTATACCCCCCGATATAATCCATAGCATCATTAAAATAAGCAAACTATTCAATAGAAAACAGAATCTGTCTAAAACAGAACAGTCTGTAAAGATCTATTTAGAAGCTATACTTATGTAACTCCATAAATTCTGAAAAATTAGGACAACGTAAACAGTTCATATACCAATACTGTGTAAAAAAATTCAGATTTTTCTAAAGTTCCAGTACAGAACCAAAAATCCAGAACTGGGCGCAAAACTTTCTGTTTTCCAAGCAGCATCAATTATACTATCATCCAAATCATCCTAAAGGCATTACTTGGCACAAACATTGATTAAAAGATAAAAACACAATCATAACAGTAGCTATAATTGTGTAACAAAAAAAATTGCAATACAAATAAATATTGGGTTGCCTCCCAACAAGCGTTATTGTTTTATGCCCCTAGCTAGGCATAATGCATAGTTTCAAGTATTATCATCCTTAGTTTTTGCCAATTTAGATGGGTTATTCTCAAATCCCGGAGGCTCCTTACGTTTACCATTATTCTCAGAAAAAGAAGCAATTTTATTATCCAGGTTATCCAGCCTTTTGTTGCAAACAGTAAGAAGGGAATTCATACGGTTAAGATTCCCACTAAGGGCTTTGAGAGGTTCATTAGACTTTTGTAAATCAACTAATTTTTTCTGCAAATCCCCTAATTTTTCTAGTATTTGGATTCCCTCTTGAGTGAAATTGAAACCCTTTTGTGGGAGTGGAGTTCCCACTATCCCCTCTATTATCTCATAGGCCATATTAGCATCACTTTCAATAAAATTCCCTTTAGCGGCAAAATCCAAAAGTTGTCTATTAGGCATAGTGAGTCCTATGTAAAAATTCCTCAGCAAAATTTTTGTATCACCTTTTATGGTGCAAACATGATAAGATTCTATCATCCTATACCATGCATCTTTAAGATTCTCTCCTTGTTTTTGTTTGAAGTAAAGAACTTCAAAATCTGGAGAGAGGGGAGGAAAAGTAACACTAGTCATAGTGACAAAGCAAGCAAACGAGCAAACAAGCAAATAAAATATTTTTGTGTTTTTATATTTTTTATGAGAAGTGGGGGAGATGAAAACGAGAGGCAAATGCAAATAAAAAGCAAATAAAAGTAGAGTAAGTAGATGATAGTTTGTGCGAAGGTACTTGATAGGTTTTGATAATGTCTCCCCGGCAACGGCGCCAGAAATTCTTCCTGCTACTTGTAAACTGCGTTCGGATTTTCCCCGAAGAGGAGGGGTGATGCAGCATAGTAGAGATAAGTATTTCCCTCAGTGAGAACCAAGGTATCAATCCAGTAGGAGAACCACACAAAACCTCATGAGCAGCACCTGCACACACAAAAGCAAATACTTGCACCCAACGCGGGCAAGAGGGTTGTCAATCCCCTTGAACTCGTTATTTGCATGGATTAAATCTTGTAATGGTAGATAGATAAATTGCAAAATAAAATAAAAGTAAATAAATTACAACAAGGTATTTTTAGGTTTCTTTTTATATGATTTAAGTAGACTCGGGGGACATAGTTTTCACTAGAGGCTTCTCTCTCGAACGAGTAGCATACGGTGGGTAAACAAATTACTGTTGGGCAATTGATAGAAAAGTGCATAGTTATGAAGGATTCATGGCAATGATCATGTATATAGGCATCACGTCCGAGACAAGTAGACTGACTCCTGCCTGCATCTACTACTATTACTCCACCCATCGACCGCTATCCAGCATGCATCTAGGGTATTAAGTTAATAAAAACAGAGTAACGCCTTAAGCAAGATGACATGATGTAGACAAAGTAAACTCAATCAATATGAATAAACCCCGTCGTTTTACCCTTAATGGCAACAATACAAATACGTGTCTTGTCCCTTTCTGTCACTGGGATATAGAACACTGCAAGATTGAACCCATTACAAAGCACCTCTCCCGCTGAAGATAAATCAATCTAGTTGGCAAAACCAAATGGATAGATCAGAGAGAAATACAAATCTATAATAATCATGCATAAAAGAATTCAGAAAAGACTCAAATATTTCTCATGAATAATCTGATCATAAACCCACAATTCATCGGATCCCAACAAACACACCGCAAAAGAAGATTACATCGGATAGAACTCCAAGAAGATCGAGGAGAATATTGTATTGAAGATCAAAGAGATAGAAGAAGCCATCTAGCTACTAGCTATGGACCCATAGGTCTGTGGTAAACTACTCACACATCATCGGAGGGGCAGCAAGGTTGATGTAGAAGCCCTCCGTGATCGATTCCCCCCTCCGGCAGAGTACCGGAAAAGGCCTCCAGATGGGATCGTGGAAGAATAGAAGCTTGCGGTGGCGGAAAAGTTATTTCGTGGGGCTCTCTATTGGTTTCCCAATATTTGAGAATTTATAGAGGTGGAATTAAGTCAAAAGGAGCCACGAGGGGCCCACAAGGCATCAGGGCGCGCCCCCTTGGGGCCGCGCGCTGTTGCCTTGTGACCTCCTCGTGAGGCTTCTGGCCTCCTCCCAAAGCTGCTAGGGTCTCTTTTGTCCAGAAAAAAATCGTCAAAAAGTTTTGTAGCGTTTGGACTTCGTTTGGTACTGATTTCCTGAAAAACCAAAAACAAGCATAAAACAACAATTGGCACTGGGCACTAGGTTAATAGGTTAGTCCCAAAAAATGATATAAAATAGCATATAAAACATCCAAGATTGATACTATAATAGCATGGAACAATCAAAAATTATAGATACGTTGGAGACGTATCAGTGTTTGATGTTTGAATACCCAATAATGCACAACTTTGATGTGGTAGTGCCTCGGAAACCGTAAAGTCCCCACACGGAGCGAGGTTCATGACGCGTACTATATATGCTGGTCCCCTCCCCCCTCTTCGACGCGTACTATATATTCCTAACGTAACACAAACCAAAAAGAATCCTCCTTGGCCAAATTAACCTCTCTCGCTTTAGGTCAAAGTGATGGACCTCGCGGGCCCACGGATGGAAGCGTCACCGATAAGCGCGCGAGTGAGTGTCCTAGGTCAACCACCGCATGCGCATGCATATGTGTGGCCCAAAAGAGGTGTTGTGTGATGTTTGAATACTCAATGCACTGCTTTGATGTGGCACCTGCTTCGCAAACCAGAAACGCCCCAGACGGAGGTTCACGACACGTAGTCCCCCTAACTTCGAGCCGGTGGGAGGGATTCATGTGTGTACACACACGGCCGAACTTTAGTCCGGAATCTCACCATGGTCTACACCGTAACACATGCCAAGAAGAATCCACCGTTGGTCAGTGCCTCTCGATGTCAGTCAAATTGATAACCTGCGCGGGCTAACAAATGGGCGCATCGCTGATAACCGCACGAGCGAGTGTCTGAGGACCATCAATATATATAATGCATGCATGTGGCACCCAGACATGTGCATGAAAGGGTTGTGTAATGTTTTAAATACCAATTCACGACTTTGATGTGGCACCTGCCTCACAACCCGGTCAATCCCACACGGAGGATCACGACACGTTAGTGTGCCCGACCCTCCCCCCACCCACCCACCGCACCACCATCGCCACTTTGAGGCATGCATCATGTCAAAAAATTTCTCAATGAACATGTGACCAAAGGAGTGCCGTGTTAAAATTTGAAAAAAATTCAAAGATCATTCAGACGTTTTTATTCATAGATTGATTTCCTAGGGATTTAATGTGTAAAAATCAAATTTGAATCACATGCACACGCGATAGTGTACCGTCACGCCCTTGGGTGCATGTTTTAGTCCCCATGCAAGAAATGGCAAGAAATTTTAAACATTGAGAATCTTGATTTTTAAATTCCAGTAAATCCAAAACTTAGTTGAAATTCATGAAACTTGTCATGCTGTCATATCGACACCAATAGACTGTGATATTGTTTTTCTTGTCAAGTTCGAGACAAGTTTTGATATAAGCTTCTTACAAACAGGAGATTATTAATAATTGGAACACAATATCGCAAACGGTTTATTTATTCAAACCATGGTGTTAGACCAACAATGTACGTACTATGCTTTGGTTAAGTAATATAAAGCGGTAGAATTAATCCTAAAAAAAGAAAAACAATATAGGTGCCGCCACGCGTCGCGCGTGCCGTGTGAGCAAGGGTGAGTTGACGGGATGCATGCGAGCATTCCACCGCGCAGGCAGACGGGGAGGCGTGCGAGCAGGCGTGTGAATTGACGGGAGGCGTGTTCGCTGCGCAGTGTCACCGGGAGATGTGCGAGCAGCTTTGTGAACTGACGGAAGGCGTGGCATGTGAGCAGTCCGCTGCGCAGACTCACCAGGAGGCGAGCCAGCCCTTTGACCACCGCCCGCCATGCTCCCACTGCTCCATATTAATGGCGCGCCCGAGCCGCTGGTTATAATAGGCGGCCGCACCCCCCATTCTCGCTACACACACAATCCTCTCTCCCCGCCTACATCCTCGACGCCGTTCTCAGTCGTCACCGCCGTCTGAAGTGTATGAGGATGTCGCCGAAGAGCACCATCGGAGGGAGTGGCGATGCCGGGGCTGGTGAAGCACCTGAGCACCGCGTGCAGCTGGGCAAAGAGGTTGCCATCGCCGCCGACGAGGTCTCGCACGAGCAGAAGCGCGACCTTGACGTCGTCGCCGCCGTCGTGCTTTCCCAGCCACAGCCAGAGGTCCACAGGGACTCCGGCGATGACTCCGACGACCACTCCAACGACGACGGAGAACCGGTTAGTCATCTATACCCATTTTGTGGCAAATATATCCTAGGTATTCTCTGGTTAATCATGCCTCCCCCTTTTTGGAACAGAAATCCTATGGTTATGTTCTCTCAACTCTCGATCCATGAAATAAGAGTAAGATTCATTAGATCCGTGTAGTGTATTGATTGTTTGATTGGTACAAATGATAAGTGCTAGCTGTTGATAAGTGAGATATGTACAAATGATCATGCTAATAATCCAACTAGGGTTAGGGATTAATTGTTTGCTCACAAATGATTTTTGCTAATAATCCGACTATGGTTAGGGTTGCTGCTAATAATCCGTCCAGGGTTAGTGATTTATTGTTTGTTCTGTACAAATGATTTTTGCTAATAATCCGACTAGGGTTAGTGTTTGAGCTAATAATTCTTAGCCAGATCTTGAGAATTGATTTTGAATATCCTACTTTTCGACATGTAAATTGGTTTGATGCCAAAAGTTGGCAACTGCCAAATGCTTGCTAGAGATTGGTTTCATACCAATGTTCATTGCCAATCTCACAAAAGGTTGCCAAGTGTTGGCAACTTTTGATTTTGACAAATGTTGGTAGCAAACCAATCAGACTCTTGATTTTGTTGCACTAAGTTGTGTGCTCTCTATTTATGCATTTCTTTCATCAAGATCACTTGATGATTTAGGGTTCACGCTGTCACAGGATATATTATGTTTCATAAACTCGGCCTGCTGAATTCGCATTATAAAATATACTGACGACACATTTTTTACTATATGTATATAGGTGCTATCTGACGATGTCGACAGCGAGGATGAAGATGACCAGAGGAGGTTCAAGAAGCAGAAGCTCAGGAAGCTTTATGCGGGAAAGCATAACAGGCGTGTGAGGACCTGGAATAGGGGCTTTGGATGCCCATTCTGCAACCATAGGATTCATGACGCGTATGAAAGTGTTCTGGCGCATGCAAGAGGACGAGCCGTTGGCTCCTTCAAGCAGAAGTATTCTCGCAGGGTGGCGCATGCCATGTACGCTGAGTACCTGGAGAAGCTTCATGTTCGCGCAGGCATGTCGGCAGATGAGATGTGGGGTTTAACTATGGTTGTGTTCAGAAGTACGTACCCTAGCTATGTAGTGTCTTAATTATAACTATGCTTGTGTGTGCTTCATATCGGTTGAACTATGGTTGAACTATGCTTGATTAAGCTTATTATCTATGCCTGAGTATGCTTATATCTATGTTTACTTCTGTCTAGATGTGGGATGAGTATGCAATCAATTTGGTTGATGGAATTTTATGCTTCTCCTAGACCAACATATGATTGCCCCCACATCACACACAACTTATTAGCGTGAATCATCTGTGTTACTTTCGGTCTTCCCACACAATTTTATATTAGCAACCGTTTGCCCCCATATCACACACATCTTCTTAAGTTGGACCGTTTCTATTGTTTTGGCTTATCACAAACAGTTCATCCAAGTGAACTGTATGCCGTGTATCGCACACACCTTGATCTGGCTGACCCTTTCTGTTGTGTTGGATAATCACAAACAATTCATCCGAGTGAACTGTATGCCATATATCGCACACACACCTTGATCTGGCTGGCCATTTCTATTGTGTTGGCTAATCGCAAACAGTTCATCCGAGTGAACTGTATGCCGTATATCGCACACACCTCGAACTGGCTGCCCGTTTCTGTTGTTCTGGCTCATCGCAAACAGTTCGTATGGATCAACTGTATGCCATGTATCGCACACGTATCTCTAATCTGAATCGTGCTTGATGTCTCCGCCATCGCACACGGTTCGTCTTATTGGTGACGGTTTTATTACAATATCGTTTGTGATTCATACATCGCACATAGTTTGGTCGAGGGGTCTCTGATTCATGTGTCGCGTTAGTAGTCGCCTAGAGTAGTGGTGGCTCACGTTCCTCTTGCTTGAAACCTGTAATCTGAGAACGTAATTGCATAATTTTTGCAGGTGGACAAAACTTAGATAAAAATTTGCTGCAACAAGCAGCCCAAGAAGTAATACTGCCTTTAGGCAAAGCTAAAAGCCATTCCTTAGCTTTTCCTCTCAAAGAGAAAGGAAATAAGCGAAGTTTAAGAGCATCTGGGTCATAATCCTTTATGCGTGTCATGTTGCATAATTCATTAAAATTATGTAAATGCATACCTGCATCTTTAGAAGCAGAGCCTCCAAATTGGTCATGTTGAACCATGGAAACTAGGTTCGGTTTAATCTCATATTCTACAGCTGCAACATCAGGTTGTGCAATTGGTTCACGCATGAAATTGTTGCTAGGAGTAGCAAAACTCCCAAGATTACGAGCCATAGTAACTTTTTGGTATTTTCTACTAAAAGACTTGCAACAAAATAAAACTTAAACTAAAAACTGAAAGTAAAAACAAAAACTGAAAATTAACTTTAACAAAAACTCTAAACACAAGACTAGGAATACTAAACTCCTCCCCGGCAACGGCGCCAGAAAAAGGGCTTGATATCTCCTTTTTATTGATCCGGTATTGGAACAAGAAAGGGTATCACGCACCTATTTCCCCAGAGGTGACCCTGGGTATCGAACCCACGAGAGGAAGATCCCCTTGAAGCAATGGTCTCTAGCAAGCTTTTGCCAAAGTCTCAAATCTAGCTTTTGAGCGGATCAGCAAGCAAATTGTGATTCAAACACTAATAATAAAAACAAGGTACGGGGATGAGGTCTTAATGCTTACAACCATGTATTGGTGTTGGGATAAAAAATGATATTAGTTTGTGCTCGGGAAGTCACCCATCAAGAGGTGCTTGCTTCGTATCGGAGTGGGGGATGTGTCCAAATAACATCTTGACCGGCTCGAGTCCTGCATCAAGAATCAGTTGTCCTACTGCAGGCCCTATCTGTCTCGCGGGGTTGCCCCGATAATTAAGATAATAATATCAAACAAAAGCTTTGGGCATTTAATGACTACACCTCATGAATCCCCAAGGTTATGATCCATGTTACCCTACTAAACCTTACTGTCACCGGTGTTCGGTATAACACTTCACGACCCCCTTGCTCCTAGCCTCACCGGTGCTCAATCTCCATGATCCTGGGTACCTGCAGGGATGAAGATCGCGGACAAGACAAGAGACACTTCACGAAACAATTTTATTTCACACATACGAGACGTTATGTCAAAGACTCCCATTGATCCCTTCACCAAATACCTGGGGTTGCAAGGCTCATGCCTCACCCCATACCTTACCGATCTATTCACACATAGAGATCAGACCGCGAGAAGAAAACATTGAAGAACACATCTTGAGATTGATTGATTGCAATATGTCTTACAATGGATGCCTTGTGCGATGCACGATTACAAGTATGAACTAGATGAGAGAGCACTATGGTGGTGGAGATGGAGATGGAGATGAAAATGGCGGCGGCTAGGGTTTGTGGATGAAGAGGTTCTGGTTGTGCTCGACGTTCTCCCGACGCTCTCCCTGTTCACATTTCGACTGGGTCCCCTTTATAAAAGTTGTTCAGGTGGACGACCTGCCTCGGTTTCCACGCCAAACGACCGCTCATGCGAGCGCGTGCGGTCGCATGGAACGCCGTCTTTGACTCTGGCGCCTCCTAGTGACTTGTCTCTTCTCCATTTTCCTTCCTTTCCTTTCTCCCACGTGATTTGTTCCCTTTTTAGCCCATTTCTTGTGGAAAAATATCAAAGAGAGGATTTGTGGAATCCCTTGCACTTATTAGCCATTAGTGATAATATCGGAGCGAATATCTCTCTTTTAATGAAATATCTCGGTTTAAACAAGGTTGAAATGAGTGTAAAAATATCACTCATCACTCCCCATCTCCTCCTTCCACCATTTTCTCCACCCTTTTGATGGCATCCGACGAGCAGGAAGAGCGGTTCTCCAGATACGAGCGAGGCAGCTCGCTGCTCCACCTCCAAGCTAGACGGAGCAAGTTGCCGCTTCAAGCCGGCGTGTGGTTCAGCAACTCATTGCTCCAAGCCAGCTCGCAGAGGAGTGGCGAGTTGCTCCAGGCTGGCACAAGGGGGGAGCACGGCGGCACGGGCATCATCACTGCCGTGGATGACGCCGCGTCGTACCGCGCCTCCCTTGCCTGCGATCGCGCCATCCGCCGTCAACACGCGTGTCGGGGCGTGTGTGCAGAACACACGCGTGACACCATGGACAAAATACGTCCTTCTGCTAGTTCGGGATCAGGGCACGAAGGCACGGACCTACACTGCCAAATCATGCACAATAGACACTGTGGTTTACCCAGGTTCGGGCCACATGGTGCGTAATACCCTACTCTTGCTTTTTGTGTGATTGATGGGTGGATTAGAGCTACAAACCCTTCCCGGGAACGGGGAGGAAAGTGTATCCCTACTAATGTTCTACCAAATGTCCAACCTTCTTTATCCTTCGCCTAGTCCTCCTTTTATATGTCAAGGGGTACCACAATGGCGTAGTTGCTAAAGAACTACCCTGAGCAGACAAGGTAGGTGAGCGCATTAAATGCGCGGTGACGTGTCGTCGCCTTCTTTTCCCCGGGAACGGACTCTAGTCGCAACACCACCGCCTGTGGTGATGCTCCAGCTTGAGAGTGCCACGTACCATCGCATGTGTCACTCGAGCAACGAGCGAGGCGATGACTCACCTCTGGCAGCAGATATTCATCCACGCCTGGCCTGCATGGCTGTAACGTGGCGAACCAGCCCTGACCGAGCAGGCCCGGTTCGCCACACATGAGGCGGTGGAGCAGAGATGCCTTCGTGGGTAAGGAAACGGGGCTGTTGCCGGGAGGTTCTCATTCCCGGGCCTTGAGTCTTCCACGGCCTCAGGTTCACGGAGGATCTGCCAGTGGTCCACACACGGTCAACTTCACGAGCCAACCGTTCATGGCACCGACAGCGCGCGTAGCCGCGCCCTGCCGGCAGAGAAAGAAGCCGGCTGCGCGGAGATCGGCGAGTCCCTGGCCAGCGCGTCCGCGCCCGCCGCCATCATCGAGGAGAAGTAGAACACGGGAGGCCGCCGCCGCTTGGGTCCCATGAAGGCCACTGCCGAGGCGACGCCAGCGTACACAGCCGGTGGCTTGCCCGGTCGCAGGCCACAGTCGCCCCCTTACCCAAAAACCAACTTTGATTCGTGCAGCGTAGGGACCCTTCCCCTCCGGCTGAAGCATCAGCCGGCGGTGGGGAAGCGAGCCGCCCTTTGCGCTGAAGCATATACCTCCGGGGCTCACGGCTGTCGCACATGGGGACGACAATGGAGATCCGCCGCGGCCGACCGTAGACTAGCAAGGGTATCCATGTCGTCGGAATGGATATCCGCCGGCGCCGGTCGTAGACTAGTTTTATCTTAGTCCGGTATCGTTTTAACTTAAAATATGTCCGAAATGTAAACGTTTTCGTCCGGTTTGTATGAAATCCGTCGTGTTTGCATGTATTTCGTCCGGTTGGTTCAAAGAGTGGTTGAAATATATGCGGGCAGCGTTGGATGGCGGTCTCCCGCATCCATGTCCGCGGACTGGTCCCCCCTGTCCGCGGACGGATGCGGGAGGAAATTTGCGGGTTGTCGTTGGAGATGCCTTTAGTCCCTCACTGTTTTGTCCAACAATCTCCAAAACATAAGGGGACACAAGACTGCACCAACAAGACGTACGAATGGGAGGACGGGCGAAGGAGTGGAACAGGGAACATTAAGTTCTTTTTAGAGAGAGATAATTTATATCCTAAAAATAATCATTTTATTTTTTTGATGAGAAAATAATCATTTTAATTTTTTTTGAGGGATAAATAATCATTTTAAATTATTTTTTTGAGCAGAAAATAATCATTTTAATTGATAAATGTCACTAGTCATGTGTTTCGCGCCAGGCCGGGCTTGGGATTTTGAGACTGGTCTTTGTCGAGCCCAGCCCGAAACATGGCCCGGCCCAGCTCTGGAAATGATCATGTTCATCGGATGAAAAAGAAGAAGAACAGAGGGTAAAAACTGAAAAACAGCCATCCGGGGAACGGAATAGGGGAAGGCAAGTACCTACTCAAGGCACCCAACTAAATTAATCACCATCAAAAAATTAATCACCATCAATCAATTAAAAAGACGGAGGGGACGGGGGAGGAGGAGGGAGAAATCAGAAGCGATCAGAGGAGAGAGAGAGAGGGAGGGAGGCCAGCGAGCGAGGAGAGAGGGAGAGAGCAGAGTTGCCAACTTTGCTTCCTGCACCCAATCTCCCTCTATCTCTCGCTCCCCCCGGAGATTCTTCTCTCTCTCAACCGATGGACCAGCTGGTGAATTTCATCATCCGCCCGCCCAGGTGAGCTCCCCTGTTCCGTTCCTTCATCCACCCCACCCCGCCCGACCGTCTCGATTCGGTAGGCGTAGGTTTGGATCTGAGCCGCGCGGGCTTGAGGTGCGTCGGTTCGGTTCGCCTGACTTGCGCGGCCGATTGTGCCCGCCTCCCGTACGATTTGCTGTCGTTGAATTGGGGTAGGATGATTGCTTCACGCGGTCCCGTAATTCCGGTAGATTCGTCCTTGGCTTTTGGATTACGCTAGTGATATAGATGGCACTAGCAGTTCGGTTCGTCAGATTGATGGTGATTAATTTAGGTTACAAAATGGACTTGAGTGGCCGCCTGCCTGCCTGCAAATATTGTGGTGTTGTACTCACGAAATTGTTACAGTGGCATTTGAACTCTCCTATGCTTTTTAAGTAGTGCTTCCATTCCACCTCAGCAAGCTACTCTTATTCTCCTAAATACAAAAATTCCTAGATTTCCTATTACCGAGAGTTTGACAAGTCGATGTGGCTACAGTAAATATTCTTCATTAGACAAACATGAGTAGCTATGCTTCTTTAGGTAACCCCCTAACTTGATGGTCCGTACTCTGTTAACCTATTTGATTGATATACATTCTTGCGTTGCAGAGCTGACTACAGTCCAAATGACGATCTACTGGAGCAAGAGTTTATGCTCAAGGGAAGATGGTTTCAGAGGAAGGACCTGGAGGTTAGATATGTTTTATATTTCCGTGTTACGGTGATAACAGATTAACAGCAACATCAGAAACCTATTTCCTTTGTTCTATTATATTACTTTTGTATGCGTGATGCACATTAAGAAAAAAAAAACTCCATCTTCATTGCCAGAAAAACTCAATATCAATCTGTTGGCCTCGTTGTCTGCTAAAAAATCATGAATGGAAATTTGGATTCTATTATCAATGGCATTAAAGATATAAATAGCATGGTCGTTCTTTAAGACAGTGTTTAATTTGAAATCATTTAACAAGTGAGGCAGGTTCAGTTCTGAACAATGCAAGTAGGATGCAAGGGATAAACAGGAAATCTGCTAGGCTGATGCCAGATCTGGGCCACTAGATGTGACTCATTAGGTAGCCAATGTGTAACAAGTTTGTGGGTGATCTGGGATATACATACATATATACATACATAATTACATGTAGTTTTTCATTTGAATTTTTGGTCATATGGTAATAAAGACCACGAAGGGGAGCCTTGGCGCAGCGGTAAAGTTGTTGCCTTGTGACCATGAGGTCACAGGTTCGAGTCCTGGAAACAGCCTCTTGCTGAAATGTATGGAAAGGCTGCATACAGAAGACCTTAAGTGGTCGGACCCTTCCTTGGACCCTGCGCAAGTGGGAGCTACATGCACCGGGCTGCCCTTCCGTGCTATTTGAATTTTTCAGTTCCGATAAAGAAATTCTTTGTAAAATCCGTAATTTGGCTACCATTTGTCTCTAATTGGCCTATGTGCTTAGATTCTGTGATATATAAGAAATGTACATGAGATTATAGTATCTATTACAAGTGTGAATTATATCTTATGACATCTTTCCCATCTTTATGCATTTGTATTGCTGTCTTGTTTGTTGCATTTATTTTTTCCTAGTATACTGTAATAATAGTCACACTGAAATTGGCCTGCTAGCTTTTTTGTCATGTATCAGATGACATATATTACACATAATGAACATTGGCTTTAGGCTTGTGTGGGTAAATTTTGCTTTCTTATGTGGCTTGCCATGGTATATATTTGATATGCACAGTCTCCTTTTTTCAGGTAGTAAATAGCCAGGGCAAGAAGTTGCAGTGTAGCCACTACATACCTGCTGTGATTCCTGAAGGAACAGCACTTCCTTGCGTTATATACAGTCACGGAAACAGGTAGAGTGTATGTACACATTATCCTTCTGCTTAATAGGCTTGTTTTTCAGTTTTGGCAAAATGCCTTTCCACATATTACTAATAAAGCACAATTCTAGTCCTTAACAAATATTTGCTAAGATAGTCTATTCTATTTTTTGCCAGGATTAATTGAACTGCGTTATTTATTTTCCAGTGGATGCAGAGCTGATGCTAGTGAAGCCGCCATTATTCTTCTACCATCAAATATTACAGTCTTTACACTGGACTTTTCAGGGTCTGGTCTCTCTGAAGGAGAGCATGTCACCTTGGGCTGGAATGAAGTGAGTTTGCCTTACGCAAATAGAAGTTTAAAAAATGACACATGGTTCTGAAACCTTCTGTTTGCTTTTATATGTTGTACATGCAGAATTAGTTCAGATGCTAGTAGGTAAATTGAGAAACAAATAACACATAATAATTTGGTATGCATTTTATGTCTTTGTACAGAAATAGATAATCTTAAAATCTGTCATAACAGCGAAATGGATGGTTAGTGAAATCTAAAACGTTGTGCAGAGGATTAATGGCAGTATACCGTTCATAGCAAGATAGTTTTTTTTCCTTCACATTTGACTGATTGTAAATGTTCTTTTATGCCAGTTGAACCACCTTCATTCCTTCATCTCATTTTCTGCTCTGGGCCATCAACGCCTCAGTTTTTCATGAGGCACTTAATTAAATCGTTTTCATTGCTTTTGAAGACACAATGCTAATATCGCTTTCTTTTATACAGAAAGAAGATCTGAAAGCTGTTGTTAATTATTTGCGGACAGATGGGAACATATCTTGCATTGCTCTGTGGGGCCGCTCAATGGGTGCGGTCACAAGGTGTGTTCAGTATGTTGAAATGAACTCTCATTTTCTCCCGTAGTGGTCAGAAATTAGTTAATCACGATACCCTGTTTTTCAGCTTAGTTTGCTTGTATGCTCTATGATATTCTTCTGTAATATTCGGCTTCATGTGCTTGTAGGCTTTAAAATACCCATTTGTAATATTGTTGCTTGTATTTGTGTTCTTGTGTGTTTGTGCGGGTAGGAGCATGTTCACATACTTAAACACTCTAAATTTTACCTTACTCAGAATGTTTGGACTCTTTTCTTTCAGTCTAATGTATGGAGCGGAGGATCCATCAATTGCTGGAATGGTTCTTGATAGTCCATTCTCTAACCTTGTTGACTTGATGATGGAACTAGTTGATACCTACAAATACCCCTTGCCAAAATTCACGGTAAGCATAATTTGATGATGGGGATTCGTCGGTTATCAATTGTTACTAGCAATGTGTATGTGCGGCTGTTGGCCCAGGGAATAGTGGAGTTGATGAGCTTGCGCTTTAGCATGGTGTTTTTGCAAATTTGTTTCCTACATAACCCACCTTATTATAGCAAGCACCATTTCTATAATTGAACATGGCTACTCAAAGAGCCTAATGGAGCCATTCCTGATCTTTTTTTATCCAAAAGACTACTTTGTCTATTGTTTATCAATACAGTTAGTTCCAGTGATGAATGAGCATGAGTCACTTAAAATTTAATTCCAATTATGCATGAGTTCCTGTGCGCTTGTGACTGCCAAGATACAGAGTTTGTGACCACTGATTTTTGTAATTATAATTCCACATGTGTTGCTGTTGACTTCTGTTAATTTTATTTGTTCTAGATATGCTCCCACAACTTTGATGCATATTTGCAGATGGTATATCCCATCTTATATATTATGGAGCTTCTGTTTGTTTTGTTTAGGTAAAACTTGCAATACAGCACATGCGGAAGATTGTCAAGAAAAAAGCCAGCTTTGACATCATGGATCTTGATACCATTCAGGTTTATTATCGCCCTGATCTTACGTTACTGGGGATACTGATATTGTTTGTTCTTATACACATGATGTTATTTGCTATTAGCTGCTTGGAGATTTCACAAGCCTTTTCTTTGTTTTGCTCTTGTAAATAATAGTACAGCTCTGACAGCTAGATTGGTTTTCACACAGTTTGGTCTTATCGACGAGCACAAAGCCGAATAGGAAACTGGGGGAATTATGTGAACCATTTCCCTTTAGGAAGTACTTCCTCCGTCCCATAATATAAGAGCGTTTTTGGCACTAGTGTAGTGTCAAAAACGCTCTTATATTATGGGACGGAGGGAGTAGATGACAGCATAATTACCGGATTCGGTGGGACTGGCTTCGAATCCCGATCTAGATCGATCGACCTAGATTAGGGTTCGAGATCGTTGGTTTCGAACAGAATTCGTTGCCCGAGTCGCGATCCCAAGCGAACCAGAAAAATGAAATCACAGGGTGAGCGCCATGGGGAGGCTGGCTGGGAGGGAGAAGGTAGGTGGAGAAAAGATAGATGAAAGATGAAGACCATCATGCCTGGGCTCTCTATCGTCGGTCCTCCATCGCTGTTGCAGCTCTTGGCCACCATACGATATTTTTCTTTGCTTGCTGGTTGCTGGTGAAAGAAGTAGAGATGTGTAGCAGTAGCGGAGTAGCTTGGCTATAAGATGTGCCGGAGCAGGAGCAAAAACGCAAGCAGCAGATGAATAGAAACAGCGTGAGCAGAGCAAGAATTACAGAAGCAATAGAAGCGCTGGGGTGGAGCTTTTTTTCCAGAAGAGGAAGTGGAGCTAGGTCACGTGTAGGTTACTGGGCCTCGTACACCAACAGCCAGGGTGTTTTTATTCAAGCATGAGTATTTTTTTCATCTACTAGGTCAGTTTTTTGGAAAACGAATCAGAGCTAGTGAATCGGAGTCAACTGATTCATGAATTGGTTTCCGAATTCGCGAATCAGGGAGTATACCCCCCATTAAACTCGATTAGTAGAAAGTACCGAATCGCGAATCGACCAAACCGCGAATCTGGTAACTACGGATGATGGTTCCTACTCCAATTGCCAACTGCATAGTGCAAGCTTATTGAATGTGATTCTCAGTTCGGTCTTATCGGCGAACACAAAGCTGAATCGGAAACTGGGAGAACTATCAACTATGCGAACTATACTTGGAGATATCCTTTAAAAACTTAAATGTGATTCTATTTTGACAGCATATAGAATTATAGATACATGTTTAGTATCTGACCGTAAACCCTTCAGGTAGCAAAGCGATGTTTTGTTCCTGCTTTGTTTGGACATGCAACTGAGGATGATTTTATACTCCCGCATCATTCAGACAAAATTTGTGAAGCATATGTTGTAAGTTTCTACCTCCCCATTCAGCATGAAACATAAATTACTTCTTGTCTGTCAAGATAGTAACATATGGTATGATTTGTCCTAATGTGTCTGCAGGGAGACAAAAACATTATAAAATTTGACGGGGACCACAATTCACCCCGACCACAATTTTACTTTGACTCGATCACAATATTTTTTCATAATGTGCTGAACCCACCTGATGTCCCTGACGATCATTATTTCCTGACACCACATGGCAGCCTTGGTCAGGTACTACAGATTGGTATTCCTTAAGTCTTGAAATGTGTTAATTTTACTTACATAGGTTCTGTATGTTATTTATCTCTATTGCATAGCCCAAGGGGCATATTACACAAGACTTGGGGTACAAGGAAAGAGACATAGCTTAATAAGGATTCCTATACTAATACTCCTTAACACCCCCTCTCAAATGCAAAGCGTATGCAATAGCATTGCAGTTTAAGAAGTGTAACACTAAAAAAAATAGATATTCCAAATCCGCGTCTTGGGAGTGTCGTCGTAGCATGAAAAGTTTTCAAAAACCTGTAGAGTCAAGCCAAAGGGGATAACGAGAAGATTGCGCATCAGAGAAGACACCACATCAGTAGAAGATACAATAGACATATAAGAGAAGTTGGGTTGTCAAAAGAAGATGGCACATCAAGCATTGTTTATAAGGCATTAAAGCGACCTAAGGCGAGCACCACCTGCTCTGTCGCCTAAGCGCCTAAAGCGGGCGCTTAAGCGCCAAAAGCGAGCATATTTCTAAGGCGCTGCCAGGGTGCCTTATCACGTAAGCAACGCTTAAGCGTCTAAAGCAGGACGCTTTATAAACAATGACATCAAGAGAATGAAGCATTGCGCACAAAATTTTAGCCCAAGAAAACCGGCAGCGAAAGAAGCTCGGTGGCAAGAGAATGAGCGTAGATCAACAATGCAAAAAAAAGAGGCCACGAAAATCCTATAGAAAACAACAAGGACCACGTAGGCCACTAAAGTTGTATAGAAAGGACCAGAACCTGAAAATAATGCTGACATATAAAGATTTGGCTGACTCGCATGACATGAGAACACGGAAAAGAGCAACAGACTTGGTGGACGCAGCGGAAAATATAGAAAACTAGAAGGTAAGAAGCACACACGAGACGAAGATGGAATAGCTACCGTGTATGCAGAAGAGGCTGCGGAGGAGACCGTGCAGGTGAGATGCCGGCGAGGAGCAGCAGAAAAGAGCAACTAGCGGACGAGCACCCAACACCAATGGAAGGTGTATGTGCGAGACAGAATCGGCAAAGAACACTGTTGAAGGTCTGAAGCAATATATTTTTTACTATCAACCGGTGGAGCAGGCCAGCAGGAAAAGATGAGACAAGTATTACACAGCAGCACGTAGCAGCAACAAGTAGAGAAGGCACAACAGCACGTAGCAAGCAGCAACCAGGAGCATGGCTAAGAAGAGCAGCGACATAGCAGCAGGAGAAGGCTGGCAGGAGGAGGCTGCGGCGGGGCCACGAGGCCTGCAGGGTGGAGCAGCACGCAGGCTGCTAGAACTGCACGGGCGGGCCTGTACGTGGAGCAGAACGTGGCGGCTAGTCTGGTCGAGAACATACGGAGCGATGGCGGGCAGCCTTGAGAAGAGGGAATCTACCTGAGAAGAGCAGATCGATGGAATCTGATCGGGAGACCAAAACAAAAAAATCGATTGGGAAAGGAGGATGAGTTGCAGCATCCGGAGACCTAAACCTAGGCTCTAATACCGGGGGTGTGTCCAACCACAAAGCCGGAGGATCAACACGTCCCTGTTGAGCTAAAACATTAGCAACCATATTATACTCTCTATTACAATGTTCAAAAAGAACCTTCCCGAAATCTTCCTTCATACTACGACATTCTTCAATGATAGGGGCAGCCACCATGGCTTGCCCAGTATTCATGTTCAGTGCTTCCACAACAACCAAATTATCCATCTGTACCAGGAGTGAGTTTATACCAAGCCGAAGTGCCAACTTCAGACCTTCCACCAGGGCCGCTGCTTCTGCTGAGACAATATCGGCAGCATGCTTTAGTTTTGCAGTAGAAGCACCAACGAAAGCACCCAGGTGATCCCGGACGACATCACCACATGATCCTGAGTAATCCTCCTCAGAAAAAGATGCATCGACATTCAGAACCAGCTGACCAAACAATGGCTTCCTCCATCGGTTGATGCGTGGGCCCATAGGAGTTTTGCCAGTTGCCCGTACATAATTTAGCGTTAAGGCTTGAATGGCTGGACCTGTCCGAACAGGCTGTTGCACCTCCTCATTCTTTGAAATTTGCCTTCTCTGCCACCAAAGATACCAACTAGTGGCCGCGATCATCTCCGGGATTTGGACCACATCCATGTACTGTTTTTGGTTGGTCAAGTCACATAGCCCCGATCTCTGCGGTGCACATGCACGGGTTATAATTTCATGTAGCCCAAGGGCCTGCAACACTTCCTGTGCCTGAGCACATTTGAATAATGCGTGCGCTACATCCTCCCCGTGAGTCTGGCACACCGGGCATTGACCCGTGGTAGCAATGTGGTTAGCAAGTACGCCCATACATGGGATTGCATTATGCAAGCATCTCCAGATGAATATTTTTTACTTTACCCGGCATTTTCAGATTCCACATAATTTTCCAAACCGGATGCGACGCAGAACTACCTAGTCCACCTGGGCTAGGGTTTTGACTCAAGTAGGCCGTACTTTGTTAGGTGCCAAGCAACAAAATCATCCATCTCATGATATAGGAATTTGTAGTATACGTTCTGTATCGATATGCCCAAAATTGTCTCTGATAAGTGGCTCATCCCATCCTCCTGTGACCGGATCTAGGAGCTCATTAACTCTTGTCAGCACCCTGTTACCCCGCACTGTGATTATTTTCCTTGAAGAACTATTTGGGATCCAGCAATCTTCCCAAATATTATTTTTCATGCCATTGCCAACTCTCCAAATACACCCTTTTTTTAATGTTTGAATTCCTGCCCAGATGCTCTGCCAGACATAAGATGATCCTTTCTTGAGCTGACAGTTTAAGATATCTCCAGAAGGATAATATTTAGACCTCAAAACCCTAGCACATAGGGATTCATAATTATCAATCAGCCTCCAACACTGCTTTGCAAGCATAGATGCAACTTATCTCTATTGCATTGCGCAAGGGTCATATATATATACTCCCTCCGTTCCATATTAAGTGTCGCTGATTTAGTACAATTTTGTATTAAATCAGCGACACTTAATATGGAATGGAGGGAGTATTATACAAGACTTGGGGTACAAGGAAAGAGACATAGCCTAATAAGGACTCCTATACCAATACTAATACTCCTTAACACTGTACAGGGTCACTGGGATACAGAACATGATATAGAGTATAGAATTGCTCAATCACCAACAGGTATGATTTGCAAACCTTGACACACACTTATAATTGGCGCATCATTCATGGTAAGTAACATCTGTGATATTTGCTCTGGGGCAGCCCCTTCAACTACGACAGAAGATGCCATTGCACAGTTGCGTTCTAGAAGGCTCATGAGCAGAATGGAGGTGGGTGTTTCAGTTGGTTGACATTCTGAACAATTCTGCAATACTGCTCTCATTGTGATTGGTGTTCTAATTTATTGGTTCTCGTTCTGGCCCTTAATATCCTCTGATGGAAGCATAATAGCAAGAATAAAGTTATCTTAGTAGCAATCCAATTGTCACGAAACATTTTACAGTGTTTGAACCAGCAGGGAGCAGCAAACTCAGCTTTGTTTTCTTTTGATCATTTGTAGGTCCCATCTGGAACCACCACAGAAGGCAGGGCCGACAGAACTGAGGTGTTATTTTATGCTATTTCCACCTCTTAGGATTAGATTTTATGTCTTCCGTGACACCAAATTCTTTTACCTTACCTAATTGGCTGATTTTCCCCGACTTCCAAAAAGCTTGACATAGAATGACTTAAAGTTAACATTGTTACAATGCAGATATTGGTTTTATTATAGAAATATTTGGTCTATTTGATTAGTCATGTTTAGAGTACCTTGCACCTTATAGGTGAGGATTGTTCCAAATACATCACCTACAAAATCCCAAATTGTTTGTAATTTTCTCCCTCAGTCTCTGCTCTGTGTCGTTTTTGGGTTGACTGGCTCTTTGATACAGTTCCAGCGATTCTTGCACTTGAGCTTAAGACGTTTTGCGGTATGAAATTTGAATCTAATAATGGGTGTTAGGCACACTTTATATGTAATTTAAATTATTATATATGATTTTAGGTATCTTTTTGTTTAGAATCGTTAGTGTATTTATAATTGGTTTAAGAGCCTGTTGGGCACGTAAGAGAATGGGCCTAGCAAATACTTCTGGTTAAGTGAAAATCTGTGAGGATTAGCAATACACTAATCCGTGGTGGTACTTGAATATTTTCTTGATGTGTTGCACAATTGATTTTTTGCACTTTAATCATTGGTACAATGTGTTTTCATGAACAGTTGGTGGCTGTAACATGAACTCAAGAGTCTCATGTTGCAAGTAGATTAGCCTGACAAAATAGGCCTCTTCTGATGGTATATAACACTGTTGAATTTTGGAGAGAATGCTTTGGTTTGTATGTGTGAAATGTTGATCTTTTACCAACCTTGCAGAAGATTACACTCATCAAGCATCAACACTCAGATTTACTTCTAATCGCTGTTTGAACAGGTATTGGATAGTGATGTTGGCCCCTCCTCATCTAGTGCATCTACTGCGACTCCTCCCTATGGCCGTAATGGAAGGATGCTCACTCCAACCTCTGATGATGGCGAGTATGTGGAGTACTCATTTGATAGCGTATCAGACATGCCTTACACTGAGGAAGATGAAGATAGAGTAAGTTATACCGTAACATTCTTTGGGGTTGTCGCTATGCTTTCATATTTGAGTTGTTTGTAGTTTCTTAACACCTTTATTATAGAGTTCAACACACAAAAGCATTCCAAAACGTGTAATAGGGGTGAAAAAAAAGGATGATCTAGAACTTGGTTCTTGGGTCTCAGCTAGAGTGTAGAGTCGTCAACTTGGAGTAGAAGCTGGTGTTGGGAGATATGAAGGTTATGCCTGATATGGATGATTTGTTAAAAGCTTGTTTTTTCTGTATCTGAAGCTAAACTGTTGATATTCACTCCCTAATTATTATTTAAGCTATGAAAATACACATCTCAACAAGGATTTTGGTGCAAATTGATTTTTGAAATGAGGATGTCAACTCCCTTAAGTATGATCAATATGTGATGATGCATAAAGTTCCCGTGTTCTGTTTCTATGTTAATGGACGTTCTAAGAATTATCATGATGTAGGCTGATCTGTCCTGAATGCGTATGTACTTCCACGTTTCTAACCGTGCCTCTATTCTGTTGTGTCTAAATGCAGATGCTGATGCAAGCAATTCTTGAGTCCCTCAAGGATTTAGATAAGTCAAATACAAAGAACACTCAGTCAGCTGTATCTGATGCTTCCAAAGAAAATAGTGTAGCACAAGATGGCAAACCTACACCTGATGTAGTGGCATTGGAGACAGATGCATCCTCCACCTCTGTGCGTGGTGGTGATGCTCCTGGTAAGGATGTAGCAGCCTGTAACAGTGTAGCAAAGACGGCGGATGTGCAAAGTGCAGGTTGCTGTGCTGTAAGTGATGCTGTTTCTGCTAATGTTTCTGGCGCATCAGAATCCAACGGCTCAACTCAGGTCATGAATGGAAAATCTGTTTCGGCAGAATCCGAGAAAACCACTCAGGACATGAATGGGAATTTTGGCTCCCAGAAACCCACCCAGAACCCCAATGGAGAGGATGGCACAAGAGCAACCCTTGTAGTCCAGAAGAGCCGGACTGGCAGCCTGATTGATGGATTGACACAAAAATGGGGTTCCTTCTTCAAGAACAATGACTGAGGCAAGCAAGATATACAGTGACGCCCCGTTGACGATACACGTTTTGTGTGTTAATATAGTCCGTAGGTTGCCGTTGGCTTGACATCATCCCCAGCTCGATTGGTTAGCCTGTAAAATGGGAAAAAAAAGGAAAGGCAATACTGTACTACTCGTTTTAGTGTCTTGGTGGTGTATATATAGAGCTAGAAAAAGGTAGGATCCCATTGATTGTATATCATGTCTCAACACTTTAGCTTCTTCTGAATTGGTAGGTGCGTGTTTGCTGGGAAAACAAAAACATGCTGTTAATGTAATGCAGGGAAATCACGTTATTTGTTATGTATTTGTTGCATTCGTGAAAAAGGAATACATCCTGTTTTTTTGCGAGCAAAAAGGAATACATCCTACTCGTAGCTCGGCCGTTGCCGACATGCGTATCAGCAAATCGACTGAGCCAGTGAGGACT
Organism: Elymus sibiricus; assembly: GCA_039707655.1. Classification (NCBI taxonomy): domain Eukaryota; kingdom Viridiplantae; phylum Streptophyta; class Magnoliopsida; order Poales; family Poaceae; genus Elymus; species Elymus sibiricus. The sequence continues at coordinate 202,998,690 of CM077670.1, forward strand.
CCTTTGTATTCGCACCAAATATGCAATTCCGACTTGTAGCTTTTTTTCTTTTCTTTTAGTGGACAGGAAACTTAAAACTCGACCCTAAGGGAAGAAAACCCCACCAGGGTTTGAGGCCTGGTTGGTAACCTCATAGCGTAAGGTTTTGTTTGGTTGCAAGAGGAGGACCACATAGGGTAAGGAACCCTATAGGGCATTTTCACGGACATAGGGTATCCCCTTCTCCGTGGGATGATATCCTCCTTTTTATTTGGCTCTTTGGCAACACCCGGGGGAGGGTAGGTTGCTGCTCGTGCTTGGGAGGAGACGAGGCGTGCGCGGTTGTTGAGGAGATTGCGAACAGGAAGGCTGAGGCTGAGGTCGGGCCATAGCCTACGGATTTCGCGAGTGGGAGGCAAAGAGAACGCAAACGGCGGCTGGGGACAATTCTCCTGATGTGGGGAGATGTGGAAGGGAAACCCGGGGATATCGGATGGATCGGGACAGGAACTTCTCCTCCTCAGTTCCACCCAATGCTACGGCAGGAAAATCGGGACTAACTTTCCACACGAGCTTCTTAACCAGGGAAATAGCGAGGATCCCATGGAACCAAATGACGCCTAAGAGGACTTTACCACAGGAAACTTATTGCTTCAGCACTCCATTCATCCGGGTTTAAAAGACACACAGACCAAAATTCTGATACCAAGGCAAAGTTTACTCCGTATCAGTTAGAGAAAGAAATTAATTCTAGGTGCACCGGCGGTTATGCAAGAGAAAAGCTCCTTTGTCCACCTGTTTGCATGCAGCCTCACCGGCCTTCGCTTTGCATGCAACCTTGATCCCCATGCTTGCATTCAATCTAGTTTCTCTCGCTAAATTAGTTTCGCCAATCAGCAAGCACAGAGCCTACCTAGCGTAGCGAAAAAAGTGGGTGTTAATTAAGCCTGGCCCTAAAAATTCGGACCGCGCTCCGTGGCCCTCCGGCCCTTTAAACCCGGATGGAGGGAGTACTAAGTAGTAACCATTGCTTCACAGTGCTAGGCGAAAAATTACATGGATAACTCCATATGATTTGGGGAAATAATTAAGGAAAATAAACCGTTCAAGCCAACTGATAACTTCTTGCCGGTGGCCGCTTCGTTTGTCTGCCTCATGTCCACTGCACAACAAGTTTTTTCTCTTCTTTTTGTTTGAGTCTGTGCTGCTTAACAAAATGCGCAAGCACTGCGACCCACCGTATGAAAACCTCGAGTTCCCTATGTTGCGTACGCGCGTATGCCTTCGGCCGGTGGGATCGTTGAAGCCAGAATCGATCTGACTGTTGTTGTGTATGCGCGTGTTGAGACCAGCTCTACCTTCTATCCATACTGTGTGATTGTCGCTTTGGCCAGAAAAAAGATAAAAGGCGCCAATAACACCAACGTTTTCTCAAGTAGGTCATCCAAGTGAATGAAAGTTCCCTGCAGGAGGCTCGTTTGAGCAAATGGCGTCATCAGGGAGTGTTTCCTAAAACAACACTCCCACCGAACACTCAGAAATTGCCATGCTACAACAGATACATTTGCCATGTTATTACAGAAAAATTTGCCATGTTGAAAAGAAAAAAGTTTTCAGGAATTTACCATGTTGCAACAAAGTAAATTGTCATGCGTACCAAAGTTCTGCACATGGCAAAAAAATGAATGCCATCCTACGGCAGGAGAAAGTTGCCACAAAATGTCCATAATTTGTCATGCTGCAAAGAGGAGAACTGCCATGCTGCAGAAAAGAAATTTGCCACACATGTCTTCAAGAATTTGCCAGGTTGCATTAGAAGAACTGCCATGCTACACACAAAAATTGGCATGACGCTAATATATGGGAAAAGGTACCTTCTCGAAGGTCATTCTCTCAGGTAGCGTCAAACGAGCGAATGATTGTGTTCTGTCCAGGCATTCCCTCTCAATGATCTTCCAAACGAGATCGAACGCGCCATAGGGCGTTCCCTGAGAAAACCCTTCACACAGGGAATGCTCGATCAATAACATTTAGGAAGATAAATACACTAGCGGTCATTGAACTTGAGTCGAAAGCACAAACAGTCCTGATACTTCGGAATACGCTTGTTACGGTCAGTGAATATGACGTGACATGATTATACGGTCACTGTTGCGCATACACGGCTCGTATGAAGCTCATTTCAGCGGTCCACACCCTCCACGTAGGCTATTGTGATTAGCCGAGAGTTGCATGGGTGTGTTTTCTGTAACATGACCAAATCCCCTCCCCATCGCCCCGAATCCCGAACTCGCGGGTGACACAGCCAATCCCTAGACCCCCCCCCCCCCCCCAATCTCTAAGTCACGGGCGACGCAGCTACGCTCCAGCCACCATTAAATCCGCCAGCAGCCGCCGTCCCACCCACCATTCTCTCGAGTAGGTGGCCGCTATTGCACCCATGTATACTGCTAGATCCTCCCTCTCTGGTGTCCACCGCAGGGCAGTCCCGGTGCCCCTAATCTGCTGCCCCGACTATTGCAAGAAGATGAAGATGTACGTGTCGACAACCAAGGAACACGAAGGTGGATCTTCTACAAATTCGTGAAACATGGGGTCGGACAATGAATTTGAGCCGACATTTTCATGATTTTGGTGATTTTCGACCGAAAAGGTGACACTTTTTTGACCCATTAAGTTGTTGTTCAATAAGTTATGATTTTGGCACTGGTAAATGGAGTACATTGTGTACCTTGTTGATCACAACATACTCACTGGTGATGCTGCTGTGGATGCAGTTGGTGTCGCAGAGGACAGAAGGGAGGTCAATGGAACCAAGTGCAAGGAATGCATCCAACATGAGGCCTAGTCTAACTAATATCTTCTTATCCCTTCGTACATGCACATATCTTAATGATTAGATTGGATGACTACCGAAGTAGACTTATAAATTGTTGGTTCTCAATCACCTGAAACGGAGAAAAATAGTAAAGTGTTAAGATCCTTCACACTTCTAGGGTCTTTCACATTGTGTCGCATGATGGGTCATTGTTGGCCTTGTCTCGAACATATTTTTCTTTCTCGTTTGCCTTTGCGAATTATCTTGTAAACTGTTATAACCTTAAGGGCCTTATTCTAAGGCCGGGAAATAGCCTCTTATCGAAAAAAAATAACTCCTTCTGAACTAGCTTCCCACGGTAGGTTCAAAAAAAAAAACACTATCTTCCCACGGCATGGAACAAACAATCACAAAGTAGGCCTTATGAGGCCAAGATTCCATTCAACATTAGCTGTTTCTTTTTGTGTGATCTGTCCTTGTATAAACATAAACTGATATATACACAACCAATAGTATACATATTCTTGAGCACCAATTTCCCTCACCTCCCACCATGCACACTAATCTTTAAAACTTATAGCATGACCTATACAGAACGATGAAGAGCAGAACAAAACAAGAACCACCCAAAGGAGATAACCAAGAAAGAGGCAAAAGCAATTTGCACCCACCCCTAAGTTAGCTCCCAAATCAAGACCCCAAGAAACTGCACCGATCGTTTCTCTTCTTCTACCACCCTTCCTTCAACTGCGTGTGCACATTTCAATCCACCAAGTGATAGGAAGAGATGCATTTGACATGCATGCATGAATATCTCTCGTTAAATTTCCTATTTTTTCTTTCTTTTTTCTCTTTGCACGCATGCACCTACGACTGATTGGTACGCTCTTTTAGCGTATGGCTTAGGTGCTGCTCACTCCTCCAGTACCGGCGACGATGGCCGGTAGAGGTCGTAGGGCGCCCAGAGGTAGTCAACGGTGCACGGCCATAGGGTGTTTCATGAGAAAACCCTTCACAGGGAACGCCCGGTCAATAACATTTAGGAAGATAAATACACTACCGGCCATTGAAGTTGAGTCGAAAGCACACAACGGTTCTGATACTTCGGAATACGCTTGTTACAGTCACTGAATATGATGTGACATGATTATACGGTCATTGTTGTGCATACACGGCTCATATGAAGCTCATTTCAGCGGCCCACACCCTCTACACAGGCTGTTCTGATTAGCCGAGAGTTGCATGGGGGTGTTTTCTATAAAATGGCCAAATCCCTTCCCCGTCGCCGCAAATCCCTAACTCGCGGGCGCCTCAACCAATCCATAGACCCCAATCTCTAAGTCGCGGGCGACGAAGCTAGGCGCTAGCCGCCATTCTCTCCGGTAGGTGGCCGCTGTTGCGCCCATGTATACTGCTAGATCCTCCCTCTCTGGTGCCCCCCACAGGGTAGTCCCGGTGCCCCTGATCCGCTGCCCCAACTGCTGCAAGAAGGTGAAGATGTACGTCTCAACGGTTGAGAAGCACAAAGGGTGGATCTTCTATGAATGCGTGAAGCATGGGGTAGGTCAATGAATTTGAGCCGACATTTTCATGATTTTGGTGTTTTTTGACCGAAAAGGCGACACTTTTTTGACCCATTAATTTGTTGTTTCATAGGTTACCTGTGATTTTGACACTGGTAATTGGAGTATGTTGTATACCTTGTTGATCACAACATACTCACTGGTGATGCTGCTCTGGATGCAGTTGGTGCTGCAGAGGACAGAAGGGAGGTGCTTCAGGCTACAATGGAACATAGTGCAAGGCAGTGGCGGAGGACCCAGTAGGGCAAGGGTTGGCGGCCGCCCTACCTTAATTTGTCCGATGCAGGCAGGGTGCAAGGCGGCGCATCGGCGCGGTGGCGTTGCCAGTGATGAGTGACCAAAGCCCGCCCTACCTCAACTCCTGTCCGTCCTCCGCCACTGGTGCAAGGAATGGATCCAACAGGAGGCCTAGTCCGATGAATATCTTCTTACCCCTTTGTACATGCACGGATCTTAATGATGAAATTGGATGACTACCGAAGTTAGAAATTGTTGGTTCTCAATCACCTGAAATGGAGAAAAATAGTAAACTGTTAAGATCCTTCGCTCTTCTAGGGTCTTTCGCATTGTGTCGCATGATGGGTCATTGTTGGCCTTGTCTCGAACATCTTTTTCTTTCTCGTTTGCCGTTGCGAATTATCTTGCAAACTAGCAGTGGGTCATGCTATAAGTTTCCCACGGCACCCAAAGTAGGCCTTATGAGGCAAAGATTCCATTCAACATTCTCCCCCCCCAAAAAAAAAGAGGATTTCATTCAACATTAGCTGTTTTTTTGTGTGTGATCTGTCCTTGTATAAACATAAACTGATATATACACAACCAATAGTATACATATTCTTGAGCACCAATTTCCCTCACCTCCCACCATGCACACTAATCTTTAAAACTTATAGCATGACCTATACAGAACGATGAAGAGCAGAACAAAACAAGAACCACCCAAAGGAGATAACCAAGAAAGAGGCAAAAGCAATTTGCACCCACCCCTAAGTTAGCTCCCAAATCAAGACCCCAAGAAACTGCACCGATCGTTTCTCTTCTTCTACCACCCTTCCTTCAACTGCGTGTGCACATTTCAATCCACCAAGTGATAGGAAGAGATGCATTTGACATGCATGCATCAGCATCTCTCGTTAAATTTCCTCTTTTTTTTGCTTCCTTTTTCTCTTTGCACGCATGCACCTACGAACTGATTGGTACGCTCTTCTAGCGTATGGCTTAGGTGCTGCTCACTCCTCGAGTACCGGCGACGATGGCCGGTAGAGGTCGTAGGGCGCCCATAGGTAGTCGACGGTGCACGGCCGCCGGGCATCGAGCCGGTGCCACGGCTTTCCCTTGCCGCTCCAGTGCAGCAGGCTGATGGGTCCCGGGTGCAGGCCTCGGCACCGCCCTTTGACATTGTCGCCGCCGAGCCCGTGCTGGTTCCACCGGTGGTCCACGGCCTGGATGTCCCCGGCGAGCACCAGAAGGAACGGCGGCAGAGAGCCGAGGTGGTAGATCCTCTTCTGCTTCTGCACGGCCATCCACCCTTCCACCCGCCTCGTGTACCCGCCGGTGCGCCACTGGTCCACGTCCATCACCATCACGCCGGTGTTGAAGTAGCACGGGCGCCGCCCTTGGAACGTCCCGCTGAGCTCCGGGTCCATCCAAAATGTGTCCGTGAAGTAGTTGGTGAAGTTGGCGTGGCAGTACTCCGGTGCGCCCACCACGTGGCCCGCGAGGTCCACGGAGAAGAGCGTGCGGATGTCGTCGACGACGATCACGTCGGAGTCGAGGTAGATCACCCGGCGCACGTCGGGGGGAAGCGTGTCGGCAAGGTAGATGCGAGCGTAGTTGAGCGGCTGGTCTAGGGCGTGGCGGATGGACCGGGAGATACGTCCCCGGACGCGCGACGGATCGAATCGGTACACGCGGAGGTCCAGGTAAGGGAAGGTCGCGCGAAGCATGGCGACGAGGTCACCGTCCATCCGGGTGGCGAGGAAGTGAAACACCACGTTCTCCGGGCACGCTGTGTGCTGCAGGATGGAGAGTACGCCGGCCATGGTGCCGCGGAGGTAGTTAGCGTCCAGCGTCATGGCGACGTTAACCTTGTCACCGCCGGCGCACTCGGCGCCGTTGCGGAAGGCGGGCGCCTCGCGGAACGTAGGGACAGAATCCAACGGCTGCCGGATCATCATGGCGGGGTCGACGAGGATGCCAGCGACGGCGGTCGCGGCGTCTCCGAGCAGGACGAGGAGCGCAATGACGACGATGCAGCCGGTTGGAAGCATCGTGTGTGTCCGGTCGGCGGAGGGGGCGAGACAATTGAAGGGTGGCCGAGTGGTTGTCGCCGGCAAGGCAAACCAATGGCGACGACGGCGGCGGCACGGAAGAGGGCACGGAGAAGGTGGCCACCCTGGTCCCTCGCAATGGTAGGGACGGGGTTAGGAAGGGAGGGGGGCCACCATCAAAACGGTGGAGAAAGGAGAGTGTAAGGTGAAGAGGAGAAGGGACAAACATGGTGGCAATGGATGGGGGGTGGTGGGCGGCTGGGAGGGAAGGTAGGAGCACGGACAAGAAGGTGGTGGCAGCAATAAGATGGCTCTGCTACCTATAGTTGGATCATTTCCATGCATTTCCTGTTGACATGGAGTAATATGGATTGGCTTTCAGTTGACTCCAAATTAATGCTCTGCCAGCTACTGTAGAAAGAGGGATAACATTACTTTACTTGTAGTATGCATAAGTGTGCTACATTAGAGCATTTCGAGCTGATCAAAAGAAACTTCCCTGGTTACAGGGGCTCTACTAATATCTTTTTTTGGTATTCACAGGTAGGGGTGGGTATTCGGTTCATATGGTTAATTTGGTTGGGTTTATTCAGGTTTCTAGAATTTCGGTTTCTGTAAAATAACAGCCGAAATCTATATCTATATCTATATCTATACCTACTAATAAAGCAAGGTGATATTCTTGGTTTCGTCCCGCTTAGATAATTACATATTCAAAATACATATACGCGAGGTGGTACTAATTTGGGGGCCACTACCCGTACCTTTTTGGTGTGCTGCGGCTGTTGGCCCAACAAATCAGCCCACCTATCCTCCTAACAAAGCAGGCCGAGACTAAAAGAAAGTTCTGGTACGCAGAGTTGAACTCGGAACCTCCTTCTCAGCACATAATGCAATGACCAACCGAGCTAAGTCATGTGATCTATGAAAGTCAAGGTCAATTCACTTTTAATTAGTCCCACATCGTCCTCATACAATCAATCCATCCAATTTATATAATTTTTTAGTTTCCTGGTTGTTAAGAAGCTGTCTCAGGAAGGAAAGGAAAGAAAGGCTAAGGAAGGAAAGAGAGGCTCGACTCACATAGAGGATTCCAATCGGACGTGAGAGAAATAAGGAAGCAAATCTAAGGAGGACATGATGAGCTATTAAAGGGAGACATGCATGCATGCATGCACCGTGCATAATTTAAGGAGGACAAGCAAAGGGGAGCCTTCTTCTATAGATGTGATGGGCCATTACACAAAGACATACATTAAGGAGGAGGAGAACGTTGGTTCTCATTGCATGCAGGTTTGTCTGCTGCATGCGCTGTTTATCAAAGAAATTAAACGTGTCGGATACATTGCATGCAGGTTTGCCTGCTTCATGCGCTTCTCATACCCAAGAAGATATAACTTGTCAGGGTTTGGTACTTCCATTACCTGAAGAAATTATGTTTCAGCATTTTGAATTTGCTATGTTTTTTTTATTCTTATGCTTGAGTTTTTAAAAAAAAATTCTGTTAGAGATGACTGTTTTTAACCTAACCGTCGTGCCCACGGGCTTTGCCTGGCGCCGACCCACGGCAGCAACAGAGGCGATGGACGGGAGGAGTCGGGATGCTGGCGGCTAGGGTTGGCGCCTTCCATGTCGCCCGCTAGGGGGCGACGCGAGAGGGACGGGCACACCATATATGTAGTTGTTGTGTGTGTTTATATAGCAAAGAAATGATGATTTCAAGCATCTACCTGTCTTATTCTTAAGGAAGGACCCAGACTATTATTTGATTTTAAGTTGTTAGATTCATTATATAGTATTTTAGTTTGGCAGATTAAATTTCGAACATGACTTGATGTTCTTAGGAAAATTTTCAAATTTTCCTACTGTCATTTGCCATTCTAGGAGAGATTCTAAACTATTGTATATTTGGTGGTCAATATACTAAAGCCATAGTGCAGAATTAATATGTAAGCAAACAATCATAAAACTATGTACCTCGGTCCATGCCATCTACGAACGTGAACTAGATGTTGCAAATTCTATAATCACCTCGACACGGTCATTGAAATGCCGCTCCTATGTAAATTTTTGCGCCACTTTGTTATCCTGATCAGTAGGAGTTTAGATTAGTGAGCCTCAAGTTAGTCCGGTCTCCAAAGCTCTCTCACGGTCAGCATGAACCGAACAAGGACAGTTGACATTACTCCTCCACTACTCCTTCAACACCTTTCCTTGCGGAACTAGGAAAGCCGCAAACAGAATTGTATACATTCAATAATTGTTTCGTAAAGACAGTATGGTTGAAAATCCAATTCTTTTTCATGTTTAGAATAACTGATTTGGATCATAAATTAATTAATTAATTGCATTTTAGTCTATGCTAAGGAAGTTATTGTCTCCCGTTGCAACGCACGGGCATTTTTGCTAGTAATCACAATAAAAACTGCCACCGAACCTTATTAACCAAAATTTATGGTTTGTTTGGTTAACCGAAAAATCGAAATAGGTGTGCACCATCACCAGTCAAAGAAGCATATCATGTAGCGATTTGTTATACACTATATATACTATATATACATAGCCGTCAATCATCTAAAAATATATATAACTGCCAATTAGTATTTGCATGCAATCGAGATCCATAATCGATGCACTAGACCGATGCGCTTGTGCTTGCATGAATCTATGTACAACTGCGAAAGCGACACACTAGCTAGCTAGCGACTTAGACTAATCAGCCAAGCTGTTGTGCTTGCGCCGGAGAGTAACGAGGGTGGCAGACTCACAATTCGGTTACTGCTGTGTATACGGTTTTTGTCAACCAAAAACCGATTTAAAACTGAACACTGAATAGTGTCTATTTTTTTTTTTAGGAATTGGCAGATCACTGCCTATATATTGAGCAGGAGAAAAGTAAAACAAATAGTTCTTACAATACAGCGTTACAAACAAGAAGAGAAAGCCTAGTCCGGCTCAGGTTCTGGCTGGTTCTCAACATCACTAAGCCAGTGAAAGGAAAGCATAGGTTGTAGAATTTCCTAGTTGATGAGGAGAAGCACGCCCTATTCAGCAAGAGTCTTATGCTCGAATACGCGTCTGTTTCGTTCCTTCCAGATATTCCAGCAGGTGTAAATGTGTTAGTGGTCTTCTTGCCAAGGGGGCAGATTACATCATTCCACCAGGAGATGATAGAGGTCGTATGCATGGCAGCCGTGGCCAGTCCAGGGGTAGCATGGGAGTTCTCCACCAGGTGCCACACAGAGCGTGCAAAGGGGCATTGCAGGATAAGATGGAAGGCAAATTTTTCTTCCTGATCGCAGAGATTGCACCTCGGATTGTGCGGGAGTGCACGCCTTGCCAAGTTGTCGTTGGTCAGAATTTTGCCCTTGAGGAAAAGCCAGAAGAAGAACCTGCATTTGCCCTCGACCTTGGCCTTCCACAGCTTGTCGTAATTAGCAACTGGTGCAGAACCAAGAAATTGAGCATGATATGCCGATCTGGCAGTGTATGTCATCGAGGCAGTGCGGTTCCAAGAGATGCCATCTTCCCTGATAGGGTCCAGAACAAAGTGCCGCAGCTTTGTCCAAAGAAGGGTGAACTGACGAAGCTCAGGCTCAGTGGAGATACGATGCAAACCCGATAACCAGCGCTGATCCGCGAGTCCCTGTGCCACCGAGAAATTCTTCCTGAAGCAGAGGCGGAAGACGTCAGGTGCTAGCTGACAAGGCGCCTCACCATGAAGCCATCGGTCTTGCCAGAAGCGAGCACGCGAACCATTGCCCACAGTGATATTTGTAGCAGCAGCAAAAAGAGCCTCGTCATCTTGGTCACAGGGAGTGGGAGAGCCAACCCATGGCCTGTACTGGTCTCGCCACTCGAGCCACTTCCACCTAAGCCGCAACGCCCTTCCAAACCTCTTCAGATCAATCACGCCAAGACCCCCAAGGTATTTCGGGCGACATACCGTGGACCAGTTGACCAAAGCAATGCCCTTGTCAGCCTCCGGCCGAGAGCGCCACAGGAAGCTACGCCGCAGCTTGTCGATTTGCTTGATGGCCCAAGCACCGAGCTTAAAGATGGTGATTAAGTACACAGGAATGGCAGAGAGCACGGAGTTAATAAGCCGCAGACGAGCGTCCCCAGACATGAGCTTGCCGCGCCAACGTTGAAGTTTGGAGGTCAACTTGTCCAGAATAGGTTGGATATCAGCCTTGGTGATGTTCTTGTAGTGAAGAGGGAGACCAAGATATCGACAGGGGAATTGAAGCACAGGCACGGGGAAGTGCTGCAGAAGTGATTCTAGGTTTATGTGTTCACAGGAGATGGGGTAGATGCCACTCTTGCTAATGTTACAGACAAGGCCGGAAGCAGTGCCAAAGCTGGAGAGGATGTGTTTTGTGAGGAGGATGTCAGCTTCGTTGGGGGCGATGAACAGAGCAGCGTCATCAGCATAAAGGCTAACCCGAAGTTGCGAAGGGGGTAACTTGATCGGGGACAAGGCCCCGGAAGAAGCAGCACGCGCAAAGAGCCAATGTAGTGGAGCGATGTCGAGAGTGAAGAGCATGGGTGAGAGAGGGTCACCTTGGCGAAGACCACACCGGTGGGAGAAGGGCTGGCCAAGCTCGCCATTCGCCATAACACGGGAAGACGAGGAGCTCCAGAGTAGCGAGACCATGTCGCACCACCTACTCCCAAAGCCTAGCCGTGGCATAAGCTCAAGCATGTAGGACCAGGAAACGTTGTCGAAGGCGCCGGCGATGTCAAGTTTCAGTAGTAGTGCAGGATCGTTGACAGAGTGTAATTTTCGGACCGCATTCTTGACAAACAAGAAGTTGTCATGGATGCTGCGAGTCTTGATGAAAGCGCTCTGGGAGGGAGGGATCAGCATTAACAGGAACGGAGCAAGACGGATGGACAACAACTTGCAGACAATCTTCCCGACAGAGTGCATGAGACTGATGGGGCGGAACTCCTTGATGCGAGTAGCTTCATTGGATTTGGGTAGCAAAGTAATGTGAGCAGAATTCAACATGTGCCAGTGATTACCGCGAAGGTTGAAGAACTGGCAGATGGCCGCAGTAAGATCATGCTTAATCACCTCCCAGCAGTGCTTGAAGAAATCAGCGGTGAAACCGTCCGGACCAGGCGCCTTACCGGAAGGTAGACTAAAAATTGCCGCTTTAATCTCCTCCTCCGTGAATGGAGCATCCAGGGAGGAAAGGTCAAGTCTGGGTAGGTCCAAGGCATCCCAATTAAGCGAGTTGTTCCGTGCTTGAACTGAACCAATGGTGGCAGAGAAGTGCTTGTGAAGCTCGGCGTGCTTGTCAGCTTGGGTGGTGAATTGGCCCTGATCGGTCTGCAGAAGGGGAATATAGTTGCGGCGGCGTCTCCCGTTGGCCTTGATGTGAAACAGACGAGAATTAGCATCACCCACTCGAAGCCACAAGACCCTTGATCTTTGCCTGATCCTGATGCGCTGGATTGCAGCAAGGCCAAGCAATTTGCGCTTTAGATGTTGCCTTAGGCCGATCTCAGCAATGGTAAGGTCTCTGTGGTCTTGAGCATGGTCGAGGCCAAGGATAATTTGTTCCGCAGCGGCTGAGAGCAGCGCAATATTACCAACTGTTTTCCTGCTCCAGCAACGCAAAGAGCGCCCAAGGCGCGACAACTTGTCATGTAGGATCATCATGGTGTCCGTGTGAGTGCAAGGTTCAGACCAGGAGTTGCTCACGACATCATCAAAACCTCTCATCTTTAACCAATAATTTTCAAATCGGAAGCCGCGGAAGCGCCGGTGGTTGATCTGTCCAGTGAGAACCATAGCACAGTGGTCAGAGACCGAGGAGGATAAGGCCCTCAGGTAGCATTGGGGGAAAAGCAGTCCCCAGTCCAAGGTGCAGAAAACATGATCAATTTTGGTCTTTGTCTGCAGCTGGCAAGAGCTCACCCAGGTGAAGCGTCGACCGTGAAGTCACAGCTCAGAGAGTTCCATGGAGTTCAGAGCAGATGTGAAAGCATTGATCAGCCTGCGACTGATGGTGGCGTTGCTCTTGTCCGCAGCCTTGCAAAGGAGGTTGAAGTCGCCTAGGAGAAGCCAGGCCGGCAGCATGGCGGGGCGAATAGCCTTGAGCTCGTTGATGAAGGCCAGCTTCTCCGTGTCCCCCTGCGGCCCGTAGACAGCAGTGACACTCCAAGAAGCAACAGAGGCGCGCATGGCAATAGTAGTAGAGACCGTGTTGGCGGTGGCGGAGGAGCTCTGAATGTTGAAGAGGTCTGAGTTGAAAGCCAAGATAATTCCTCCTCTGGTTCCGTCCGCGGGGAGGAAGCAGAAGGCATCAGTGAACAGGGGGCCAAGGAGCTCCAAGATTAGATTTTTATCCACGGAGTCGAGCTTGGTCTCGTGGAGACAGACAATGGAGGCGCGGTTGCGAACAACAAAATCACGAACAACTTGGCGACGTGCGGGGTTATTTAGTCCCCTCACGTTCCAATTGAACACAACACAATTATGATCACTCATTGGGAAACAAAGGAGCTCTGCCGAATTGAAGAGGAGCAGCTAGAAGCCTGACGAAACTGACGAAAAGGGAAACTGACACTAGAGAAGGAACCAACACTAGGACAGATTCAGAAAATGAAGATACAGATACAGGGACTGCAGCGGCGGCGATGGGGACGCTCCGCGGTTGTCTGCGAGGGGCGATCATGGGGGAGGGGGGCATCTCGCGGTGAGAGCGTGGGGTGAGCGAGCTCACTTGGCAGCAGCGCGTTTGGTGCGCACCCTGCGGCCGGAGGAGGGTCTGCTCAGCAGAGCTGGCTTGGCCTTGGAGAGCTGGCAGGAACCTAAGAGGGCCTTGACGGCATCGATCTCATCAGCAGTGAGCGGCTCCTTGAAAAGCTCCATGAAGCGCTGGAGAAGTGCCTCCTCCGAGGCGGCGCCGTCTTCGTCGTCGGCGATTCCCCATTTCTTGCGAAGGACGCAGCGGGCTCTCTCGATGGTGCCAAGAGCGGACGCTGGCTTGCCAGCCAAGCGTCGGCTGGCGCGGCGAGGAGGGGCCGCAGGGGTGACCGGGGTGGAGGTGGCCGGAGCCGTGGCGATGAGTGGCGGTGGGATCTCGACGAGGATAGTTGCGGCAAAGGCCACAGGTTCGCACGCCTCCGTGTCCGCGGCAGCAGGAAGTGGTGTGGCGAGGGCGGATAGAACCGAATAACCAAGAGCCGATTTAGCCTATATTTTGGTTAAAACGATTTGGTTCGCTTTCAGTTTTTGGTTTGAAAGTGCCCACCCCTATTCACAGGTGTGCTGCTTTTGCAGATCAACAGTAAACTCCTCCCCAATATACACTCAACGTATGGGGCCAACGTGTCGGTGAGATAATTATTTTTATCCCCCCCCTCTCTCTCTCTCTCTTTCACTTTTGCCCTTTCTCTTCCATGGCACGGTGGCGGCACCGGAGATCCAACCGGCGCGCCTGAGCGACGAGGCAGGCAATCGAGCCATGTTGTTCTTTAACAAACTGCCAGCACATGTAACCTTTAGTTACCCGCCATGACAAAACATAGTACATTTTATTAAAGCATAGATGGCCATTGCATGCCTAATATAGTGGCAATTGTTAAGTAAAACAGTATAGGAATTAATCCCCCATTTGCACACACATCCGAAAAAATTGGTGAGTGCATCAAAATGACGAATTAGCATTAAAAAAAATCCAGAAACTACATAAGTTCAGTACACAACATAATGAACTAACTAGTTAATCAAAAAATTGCAACACACCAACTAAACTAACTTGCAAACTGCCCCAAACTCAGAGAAACCTCACATTTCAATGCAAAATTAGTAAGGATTGGGTAAAAATCCATGAGGAGATGTGTGCCTTACGTTAGGATTGTGGATGTAGAAGGGATGAGGCCATGTATATACAAGAACTGTTCTGCTCCTTGCCTACCGTGCTCCTTGCCTACCATCGTGGCCCTCTATTGCAGCTCCTCGTGCAGACGTTGTCCCTCAACTACAAATCCGTTGTGCGCCGCCACGACAAAGCACTTCTTCTCACTACAAAACATAGCCTATTTTGTGACGGCCCACTTGTGTCATGCAAAACTGATTTTCGTCACCAAAAAATAGTCTGGTGACGTTTTCCGGCCATCACCTCCACCGTCACCGAAGTGTCGTCACAGAAAATAAATTCTTGACGGTACCACCTTTTGTGTCACGCAAGATCATGTCTTTGGTGACGAACCCAAATTTATCACTAACGACCATTTTTGGTGACGGCCCAGACTGCCACCTATGATAGGCCGATCTGTCACCTAAGATCGTTTTTGGTGACATAATCCGTCACCAGTAATCAGTTCATGGGTTTGACCGGTCAAAGATTCTGACAAATGGGGCCAACAGTTGTTGACATGGCTGCTTTCATGTGGGTCTGCCGTAGGTTTTACCACCGACGGCGCCCGTTAGTAATAAGTCGGATGTCAGTTTTGACTGGTCAACAACACTGATATATGGGCCCAGAAGATGCTGACGTGCTGCTTATATGTGGGACCATGCATCATTTTTTTGTGACGGTGACCGTCACCAACAGTTACGATGTTGGCGTTTGACTGGTCAACGATTCTGACATATGGGCCCAATGAGGTGCTGACATGGATGCTGGAAAGCGGGTCCATACTTGACACCTTCAAGTACTTTTTGCTGCTCTACAAGGGTAATCTTCACAAATTCAAGTTCATTCTGCGTATCTGGCAGAAGATGCTTCACAACTTCACGTTCTTGTTGTTGCTCTACCAGGGCCTTCTTGACACCTTCAAGTTCTAGCTGTTGCCATTTCAGGGTCTTCTTGACAGCTTCAAGTTCTAGCTGTTGTTGCTGCTCTGCCCGAGCCTTCTTGACGTTTGGGGTATGTGATGCCATTGGTTGGGGCCGTTGCACGTCCAATCCCTTGGGTAATGGTATGCACTCGTTCCAGGCGGTGTTGTGCCTTACATGAGGGCAGATGCGGGCGGGGGGGGGGGGGGGGTGATATTCCTATTTACACCAGCATATATGAACATCCCTCACAACACATATATAAACAACCCATGAACTCTAGGATTCATACAATAAGATGCCAAGTTATGCAATTAGCTTGAATAAGCCCCCAATGATTAATAATATACTAAAAAGGGCAACATCCAACCATAGCTTTTTTTGAAGCCACAACATCGCACACCATTGCAGGACATTGACAGCATCAAACAGGCGTGTTTTCCCACCCAGTTCATGTTTTAGGCACACATCTTCCTTGCGAGGCTGGTTGCGTGCCTTTTCCTTCTGCCGTCACGCACTCGAAAAAATTCACGTTGCTCCACAACATGGTACGACGAGCCAGGAACAGGAACACGAAGAGGCATAGAAGAAAAGAGAGAGAAAACGGCAGGAGCACCAGAGCAACGAAGGGGCTTAAACAACAACAAAGATCAAACACAACCAAGATTTTTTGACCACCCTCTGAATGTTGTTTCGAGTTACATGGTTTGTCGTTGTCGTCGGAGAGATCCGGTTTCTCGAAAGGTGGAGTGACAAAGTCCACTTCCCATGCCATGGCATCGACTCACTACAAAATCTGCTCTATTCAATGACAAAAACCCTAGTGATGAAGAACAAACCATCGCCTAAAATAATTTTCTGTGACGGTCAATCGTCACCAGGTGTCTCCCCCCTCGGGCAGCGCCCTCGATGACTTTGGTGACGTTCTGGCCTGTTTTCGGCGACGCATTTTGCCATCATTAGGCATGTGGATATTCTGCGACGATTTGTAGTGTCACAGAAAGTAATTTGAGAACTTCAGATTTTTTTTAAGATCTCATTTTCTTATATTAAAATTATCTGTGTGGGCCCAAATCACAAAATATATACTTGTAATTACACTTATCGCCTCCGCTGTGCGGGGCCACTTGACAGGGACAGAAATAACCCATTAGCAGAAATAAAAATTGAGCCCATGGATTCGAGCCAAGGAACAGATGCCTTTGTCATGGTGACCGCCCGAATGGCATGCCGATGGCGTGGTCACCGCCTGAACTTGATGAAATGGTAGTGCTTGTCACGATTTAGATTGAAACTAGACTAGACATGAGAAGATTCAATGGAGAACTTCATAAAACATAAAGATAACACTTCATATCATTACAAGATATGGAGAAGTTCATACATAATTAACATGTATATTTCTAGAACCTAACATAACTACTTGAACTTATTCATCGTTGTCGCTGCCGTCCTCCTTGTCGCCGTCATCCTCCTCCATGCTGCTGTCCAAGTCGTTGCCGTCGTCATCCCAGTTGTTGCCGCTGTCGTCCTCTTCGGCCCTCAACGCTTTGATTTTCCCCTAGTTTCATCATATGTCTGGCGGATACTGTCTTCCGCATACAAAGTGGCCGCGGAAAGCTCGATGCTAATGATGCCCTCCTCGGTGGCTCGTTGTGCATCGCGGATGGTTTCTTCGGCACCCGCCGTCGCTTTGGAGATACTGTACGCCGCCTCGATCTCCGCTTCGGTGATGGCGCGGCGGAGCTCCTGTAATCTTGGCCTGAGTTCGTCGAGCTTGCGGTGCATGTCTACCACTTGGTAGTGGGCTGCCTCCCAGAGCTCGTCCAATCGCTCCAAGAGGCAGTCGCACTCGCGGCCTACCTCATCTACTTCACGGAGGACCTCGACGGCGCGGTCCTCCTCTGTGTTGACGAGGCGCCGTTGCTGTGGGGCCTATTCACGGTCGCCGTCGCCCATCTCCTTAGCCATGGGTCTTCTCTTCCTATAGGATGAGCCGAGTGCCTGACTCGGCACCGTCGTTGAGGGGGCGGGGGGATCGGACGCAGCACTGGCTAGTGCCGGGTCGGAGGCAGGAGGGGGGTGAGTTCAGTCGGGCTAGCCATTGGGGGGTTGAGGTGACCTATGCATCCTGTCGTCGGCCATGGAGATGTAGGGGCGGCGGGAGGGGGGCATGCGCACCATCGTCGATGGGAAGGCAATTTTGGAGTTTTCTTTAGGATTCGCTGGTATGGTAGATTGGACCGCTCCTTATATTGAGCGGTTGCCTAGTGTGAACCGGTGCAAACTTGAACCAATGGGAACGCAGTGGTGGTGGTTGACAAGGGATGCGAGGAGGCAGACATAGGCGAGGCATCCATCATCCATCCGACGGTCGAAAGGGTACTAAATTGTCTACTTCTTTAATTTACGTTACAATCCCAGAAAATCAAAACTCAAATGTATCGCGTGGATGGCAGTGGAACTAATGCTACAACCATAATGATCATTGGTTTAATATCCCAGGGCCTCATTTTTTTAGACTTTTGTATTTTTGATCAATTTTATTTAATCTCTCTGTCGATGAAAAATCAGTGGCACAATGCTTGATCAACACCACTCTTGAAACTGAAATGTGAACTGAGGTTTTTTCACCAAATGCATGTACCCGTACCATGTCACAATGTCAAAGTTTACCTTCTTTTTTTACCATGCAGAGGTTCGTTTATTTTTCCTTCAAAGATGATGTGCATTCACCCCATAACATGACACCATGGCACTACATTTACATTTCAGTAAATGAAAAAATAAAGAAAAAACATGTTTACCCCCCTTCTTCACTTTAGCACAATACTCTCATTGATCAAACAATATATTTCATTCAGTCACGGTGTGACTTTACATTCATACGATCGAACTACAATGTTTAAATGAACAAACTAATTGTGGCAGCGGTGGCGTCTTGCATCGGCGTTGGCGTAGTTCGGGACGTCAGGCCAAGCTTCAAGTAATGCTAGAATATACTGGACTTCCGCCTCTAGTAGCCAGTCCCATGCCTCTTGCTGGAGCCAATCCCATGCCGCGGAGGGCGTCGCGACTGGCGGTGCTGCAAGGAAGCGAACGAGGGCGGTGTCCCATCCGCTAAGGCGGGCACGGGCACCGGCGCGGGGACAGGCGCGTGCATGGGAACAAACAATGCAAGGAAGCGGTCGACGACAACGTCCCATGTCGCTGAGGCGGGCACTGGCACCGATGTGGGCACATGCGCGCGCACGGGCACAGGCACTGCAAGGTAGCGGTCGAGGGCGGCGTCCCATGCAGCTGAGGCGGGCACTGGCATCGGCACGGGCACGAGCACATGCACGGGTGGTAGGGCACGCGCTCGCGCTAGCACATCCCGAAGCTCATTCTGTTCCTCCTCCTCCGGCTCGGGGTATTCCTCTAGAAACTGGAAGACTGGGGATAGACCATCGTGATGCGCCATGGCGTACGGTGAGGTCTAGCTGATTGGAGGTGGACTGAGGGGAATCGGAGGTGGGAAGAGGATTGTAGCAAGAGCGGCGAGTACGCGGCCTATTATACAGTGGCTCGGGCGACATTAAGTGGGAAACTGGGAGGAAGGTGGCCGGGCAGCGGAGGGTGGTCAAAGGGCTCACCTCCCGGTGAGCATGCGCAGTGGTGTGCTCACGCGCATCCCGTCAACTTGCACGGCACCTCTTGGCCTATGCGAAGCGGGACCCATGGCATCTCCATTTGAATCGTGCATGACACACACAAGGTAGATGGACTAGCCATTCATTTACATCACTCAAATATTGCATCACAAACTTCAAGTTATATCATTGATCTGTAAACAATAATGGCAATGACATGCAAATTAATTATTTAAAAGTATTGCATCGCAAACTTCTTAGATTCAACTTGAACATGTGGCGAAACCTCTAAGATTCACCTTAAACATGAGGTCAAGCACGTAAGAATCACGTTGAACATTTGAAGCTTCAGTTAGCACATATAAACCCGATTAACTTAACACATACGTAACACAAATGTTCAGAACAATGAAACACACAACTTCAACATAATTTAAAATATGTAATACATACTGATCTATCCAAATTTGTTCGGACGCTGCACCTTCTCGAGTTTGAGTTCCTTCTTCTCTGTCTTCTTGATGCTTGCATGAATAGCCCTCGTCACTTGTCTATCTTTTGCTTCTATCAGACCCTGCTTGATGAGATCGATCCGACTCCATACGGCATAGCATGCATATGCGTCCCTCGCTGCGTACTCGATCTGCTCGTCGCACAGTTTCTCAGCCCAGCTTTTGTGATAGGCCTTATCAAAGCCATTCTTCTTGATGAGGTAGTAGTTATCAACGAGCAATCCGGCGACATCGGCGAGCGAATAAAAATCCTTGGATCCCTCCGGGTCAGCTCGTTCAACCTGGATGTCCTTGTAGTTTCTGACCCTGATGTCCCAGGGCCGCAACATGTCTATGTCACCATTGATGCAAAACCAATGAATGTGTATCTTTCCTTGAGGAGAAACTGGCAAAGAGACATCCTCACACCTTGAGACCGGCATACCTGGTAAAGGAGACAATTTGTGGCATACGAGATCTGGATGAGGGCTGCCTTCTTTTCTTCGACAGGAAACTGTCTCTTCGTCTGGCGACGGGTGTACTCTACGTCTATGTCGACGAACGATACTCGAAAGATATCCATAAACTCCTCAGCCTATGCTATCCAGCACTGGACGACGCTACTGTCATTGGTGTACATGGTGTGGATGCTATCGCCACCATGGATTGGGACGCGATATTCCTCTGTGAACGGGGCTACCAAGCCCGACAGCACCATCATGTCGCCGCCGTGGTCGCCGAAAGATCTACCGCGAGACATGGATGCTACTGATTGGAAGGGACAACGGTTCACAGAGAGAGAGAGAGAGAGAGAGAGAGTTGAATGAGGACTATGGTGGGTTGGTTGTATTAGAGAGGGGGGATTTGACAACTGCTTAAATCGTGGTTGGAGACGAGGAGGTTGCCAAAACAGTTTGAAGGACGAGCCATACCGAGCGTGCGCCGTGTTTTCCAGATCTGACGACAGCGTGAAGACGTGACCGTATATTGCTTCCATTTGCTTTTTTTGGGTATACTTTTCAAAAATAACTACAACATGCTTGTGTTCTTCACTCGTTCGGTGTCACAACAGTACTAGAAAAATACAGGACATTTTACATACCAAAAGTTTACGCTCACAAATTAAATGATTTTCCATACCAAACATGCACACCATGTGGTCGTTGCATGCAAAGAGTCTCCGTTTATAGTTCTGATGACTAACAATGATCGACCTACTTTTCATATTTCAAACAGTGCTCACTCTATATCCGGAACGAGTACTCAAAGTTCTTAAATCGTTAAAACTGTTTTGAAAAGTCGGTCACAAATTTTCTGAAAGCCCTCACACTGTTTCTGAAAGTCCTTACAAATATTTCTGAAAGTGTTCACACCATTCACGAAAAGCATTTTCAGAAAGTTAACAAGGATACAAGCACATATTTTTTACATAAAGCACCATGCATTTGTACATCACCACACCACTATGTTCAACGTAAATAAGTAATACAATACACACGACATCTTTGACCTACTACAATCATAGTTAGAACATATGTTCACTCAATCTAAATTAACATACTACTAGTTGAATGTACACATCCAAGTTCTAGCAATTTACCACCCGTAGTTTCCCTTCCGGCACTTCCAGCCGCTCGAAGATCCCTCGTCTTTGTTCTTACGGGGGCGGAGCCATTCCCTCGGTGGTGGTTGGAGAAGGTGACGTAGCCCGTCCTTAATGATTAGGATCCTAGGGTACAACTAGTAGCTAACATACTCGTCTTTTGCACCGTACTCAAGGTGCAGCGGGGAAAGCGGCTTCCACTCCCAGTACTGGTGCTTGTCCTTTGGGAATGATTTCTTCATGTTCTTGTACGAGGGGTTGATGATGGCCGCTGCCATGTCACCATGGAGTGCCTTTCTCCACCACCTTTGATACAAAACTGCTTTTGGATGTCGATGTGGTGCTTGTCTAGAATTCTAATCAATGCACAGGCAAGCATGATCTTGTCGCCCCTGGTGTCCACGCTAGCGAAAGTTATCGCTTTGCGTTGCAGGAATTCAACCAACGTCTGGCACCGCTCGGACCTGCAGTAGTGGTACACGAGGACATGCTCGCGCATGGCGAGTTGCATGACGGCGGCCCCTTGTCTGTAACTGCTCCTACGGGTGTACTCGAGGTCGAGGCCCACAAACTTGTTCTTCTCCTCCTGGAGCCATTGCTCGTACATGCCGATGACTCGCTCCATAGTCTCTGGCTCATTGGTGTACACCACCTCCAGCACGGTTGTGCCATGGGCATTGATGTGGTGGGTCTCCGTTGTTAGTTTCTTGTCATCCATGGCTGCAGGGAGGCAGTGGGGGTTTGTGGCGGATGACAAGGAACGACCGAGGAAGAAGATGCAAATGGATGTGGTAAAAGGAATGTGATCGTTAATTTGTTGTGCAAAAAAGGTAACTGACCAGAGTAGTTGAGACGTCGTCTGGTGGTTCTATGAGTCATGGGAATCAGGCGTCTGCTAGAGGAAAAAATTTGACGGGGTTGAAACACTATATTTTCTATAGTGGCATCTTTGCACACTCAACGTGGCGGCCTGTGCATGGTCCTGGTATGGCACGTTGCACTAACTTTTTGAAACGGATATCTCAAATTATGACGGGACAACTGGCACAGTAAACTTAATTTTGTAACCAATCATTACACTTCACATGATCAACGTGCTTTCATCAAGATACTTGTAGGAACAAAATGTCTATGCATTGGAAACCTATTGGGCTCACCTTACATATGCGATGAACATCTGATATGTCTCCAACGTATCTATAATTTTTTGATTGTTCCATGCTATGATAGTATCAATCTTGGATGTTTTTTTATGCAATTATATGCCATCATATATCATTTTTTGGGACTAACCTATTAACCCAGTGCCCAGTGCCAGTTGCTGTTTTCTGCTTGTTTTTGCCTTTTCAGAAAATCATTATCAAAAAGTGTCCAAACGAGAAAAAACTTTGGATTAATTTTTTCTGGACCAGAAGAGACCCAGGAAGCTTCGGGAGAAGACCAGAAGAGCCACGAGGAGGCGGCGAGCCTGGAAGGCGCGCCCAGGGGGGGTAGGCGCGCCCCCCAGGCTTGTGGGGCCCTCGTGGCACCTCTTGACCTAATTCCAACGCTATAAATTCACAAATATTCCAAAACCAACAGAGAGCCAGAAGAGAAAACCTTTCATCTGCCGCAAGCCTCTGTTCTTCTGCGATCCCATCTGGAGGCCTTTTTCGGTACTTTGCCGGAGGGGGAGTCGATCACGGAGGGCTTCTTCATCAACCTTGCCGCCCTTCTGATGATGTGTGAGTAGTTTACCATAGACCTACGGGTCCATAGCTATTATCTAGATGGCTTCTTCTCTCTCTTTGATCTTCAATACCATGTTCTCCTCGATGTTCTTGGAGTTCTATCCGATGTAATCTTCTTTTGCGGTGTGTTTGTTGGGATCCGATGAATTGTGAGTTTATGATCAGATTATTCATGAGAAATATTTGAGTCTTCTCTGAACTCTTTTATGAATGATTATTATAGCTTTGTATTTCTCTCCGATCTATCGATTTGGTTTGGCCTACTAGATTGATTTATCTTGCAATGGGAGAGGTGCTTTGTGATGGGTTCAATCTTGCGGTGCTCAATCCCAGTGACAAAAGGGGATATGACACGTATTTGTATTGTTGCCATTAAGGATAAAAAGATGGGGTTTAATCATATTGCTTGAGTTTACTTTGTCTACATCATGTCATCTTGCTTAAGGCGTTACTCTGTTTCATACTTAATACCCTAGATGCATGCTAGATAGCAGTCGATGGGTGGAGTAATAGTAGTACATGCAGGTAGGAGTCGGTCTACTTGTCTCGTACGTGATGCCTATATACATGATCATTGCCATGAATCCGTCATAATTATTTGCTTTTCTATCAATTGCCCAACAGTAATTTGTTTACCCACCGTATGCTATGTGTTCGAGAGAGAAGCCTCTAGTGAAAACTATGGCCCCCGGTCTACTTTATCATATATTAAAAACCTAAAAATACCTTGCTGTAATTTATTTACTTTTATTTTAATTAGTATTTTAGTTTATCTATTTATCTCTATAAGATTTAATCCTTGCAAATAACCGCTAAGAGGATTGACAACCCTCTTATTTGTGTTGGGTGCAAGTGTTTGCTCTTTTGTGTGCAGGTGCGTTTAACGGAATTTTGCTTGGTTCTCCTACTGGATTGATAACCTTGGTTCTTAACTGAGGGAAATACTTATCTCTACTATACTGCATCATCCTCTCCTCTTCGGGGAAATACCAATGCAGACTACAAGTAGCAACATCCTCACACATGAACATCATGAACAATCACCTATGCCGACACCTTCCCGCATGCAAAGTTGGATCCTAAAGTATGAAGTGACACCCGACATTGTATACTTGAATTTTTAACCACTCGTTACACTTCACATGATCAACTTGCTTTCTCCAAGATACTTGCACGAATAAAATATTTGTGCATTGCAAACCTATTGGGATCACCTTACACATGCAATGAACATCCTCACACATGAACAACCACCAATGCCGGCACCTTCCCGCTGATATCCTGGAAGTGCACAGGGTTTAGTTGTAGCTTCTTCGAAGTAAGATTATCGATCCCACAGGAAGCACATGAATCAATCTTTTCATCTCTCTAATGATGTGAATAGAGTGCTTGTGAGTTGTTAGTTCTCCAAAGCAATAGTAACGTGATGGAAGGATAATGTTGAAGGTGCAAGGTAAATAAATAAGTAAAGCGAATAACTGAAATAGTAATTTAAAGGCTTGAAATAGGGTTAAGGCATTCCCAGGGAGCCCGGAATCCCCACTAGTGTGCATCTATAGCGGTGCCTAAACACTATGCTACTTCGGATTCCTAAGCCACTTTACATGTTTCTCTTTGTGGGCAGAGCCGGTTCAGATACGTGCATACACGCGGCAGCTCCGTATCACATACGCCACCACCGTTCTTCCCCACTCCGGTTATCAAACGGTAATTAAGGGGAAAGATGTCCCCGTGAACGTAGCCAAGGTGGTCTCTGTTTTACCCCCTGTTACAACGATCCACTATGAAGGGAAATGGGGTCTGTCACTCACCCACCTCACCAACCACATGGTTCGCCAACAGTAATAACCTTCCATCCAAAATTGGCATACATTGGATGGCCGACTTCACCCAACGTCAAGAAGATTATTAACATAAACATGCAAAGAGGATATCAAATCCTAATATCAATCAATCTATCACACACTAGGGTTCATCCATATCCCCGAGAACTAGGGGTCTACTCACACATGGGGACAACAAACATCATAGTTGTGGTAATGAAATACATGGATGAGTGGTTCAAATTATACACCAAAGGATCTACTAGGGTTCTTGATGTTGCAGATGATAAGGATGTGGATGATGATGATGATGATGGAGTGGATGACGATGACGATGATAGTGGCGATGATGTTGTCCCCTTCCTCGCGGCGGGAAGGATCCCCTCCTTCTCATTGCCAATCCCTCCTCCGGATGAACTCTGGAAGCTAGGGTTCTACCTTCTGGGTGAGTTTTTGGTGTCTCTGCGCCTCCTCTCCCCGATCCGATTCAACGGGGTGAAAGTAGTCGATCCAGTGGTGGCACTCGCGGTCGTATGGAACGCCGTCTTTCGTGCTGAGAGCGCGGCAATGTCCATTCTTTTGTCCTTCTTGCTTGATTCTTTTATGGAAAGTCATTATCACCTTAAATACGTGATTCCACTACCATTTCTGGGGATTTTCTCCATTAATGATAATTGATCCAAAAGACGTTACCTGAGGAGTTATCAACAAAAAGAAGTGCACGAACTCGGTAAAATTCCATAAAGCCTACCATGTAGGCACAAAATACATAGTGAAACTGTCACATAAATTGGACTCATCAACCCCCCAAGCTTAAAGGTTTGCTCGTCCCCGAGCAAATGTCGCAACTTGTAAGATAGAGGTCATCTTAGCTATGAGATGCGGATATATTGAAAATGAATGAGTCCATCATAAACTCAGGATTTGCATCACATAATAGGCCCTACCGTGCATCACAATATCTTGGTTTTATTCAGATGAGTATGAAGGCTTCCACACCTTACTGTCAATCATTAAAAAGATGTCTAGCAACTCTGGGTGATGATGGTTTCTTTCCTTCAGCTGGACAAGCTCTTTTGGCTTATAGTTTTTACTTGAGTTATTTTTCCCTTTTATCACTTGCGTTACCAAGCCTACCCCATATCACTGGAATTTTATATTTCTTTTTCTCTCTTCGAGATGTGACATGAAGGGTATGCTTGATCGCCCAAGTTTTACTATTGGGGGTTTACGAAAATCATTTCAACCTTCAAATTTTGTTGTCACCTTAAAGGAAACTTGTCCTCTTTTCATACCTGGCTCATTAGTTTAGAGACTTCACCAAGTAATCACGAAATAAGCTGAAATGAGGGTCGGTTCATCACATCAAGTTGTCAACTTCTCATTCCTGATTGATACTAAAGATGTGGAAGACTTATAGTCATCGTCTAAGAACAAAAATATCTAGCACACGAATATGCAAAATCATACTAGGCAAATCCGAAATAATCATGATCGATCACTCATTAAATCATCCCTGACTCATTAGATAAAACTCGTCCCTCTTATCCGGAAAGCATGATTGTCCTTACTTATTCAAACTAAATGATTTTTTTTCAAATGGAGTTTAAGGAAATAATAACAGGGGATACAAAAGGGCCTCAAAATCCCATCAAGCATATCATGCTAAGCCGGCTGGATTCATTTAGTCTCCTTTTTATTGATACCAGTGTTCTCCTCTGAAGGTGCAGGGGTGACGCCGGTGAGGACGTCAATCATGAGTTTATTGGCAGCCTCCAGGTCCTTGATGCGAGAGCGGTACATCCGGAGCGTTACATCTTGGTTGGCGATGATTCTCAGGCTCGTGTCAAGAGCCTCACGGGTCATGACGGCCAGGGCCACCTCCATCTCCCTGATCTTTCCAGACATAGCTTTAGTTTCAATTGAAAAATTATTGACATGTACCTTAGGCTGAGCAGGGGTTGTGGCACGCTTATTCCTTAAAGGTCCCACTTGCATGCGGGCACCGATGGTGTGCATCTTGTGCGCCCTTGGATCGATCTCCTCCGATTCTCCAGGGGATCATGGATGGTGTAGTTGCTAAAACCACACTTCCCCATGATGATTGAAGTATCCTCGATGAAGTCGACGTTGTTCTTGTTGATGACCACCTTGACTGCATTGAGGGGGATAGTCGTTGGTTTCTTCCCGTTCTCTTCACCTTCATCTTCTCCGCTACGCTCAAAGTGGGGTTCCTCCGGATCTTCCTCTGAGGAGGACCAATCGCGAGAATGCCGAAGCCTCTCCTTTATGCTTGCCGGTGAGTAGCCTTCTTGTTCTAGATCATCTTACTCTTGGGAAGAGGTTTGCTTGTCGTTCCACGAGCGAGCCATCTCTTCCTGCACCCGAAAACTCATGAAAGCTTGGGCTAGATTGGTTTATTAGTTTTGTTAGTGGAAAAGGCAATGGTTATGTATATAAGAGGTTAGGGACGCAAGGTTTAACGAGATAAGGAAGTTAAAAAGATTCAGAAACAATCCAGGCAAGATCAGGCAAAATTCTGTTGAGAATCGGAAAGATATCGCGATTGCCCGCCTTCCATACGACCGCGTCCGGTCGTTTGAGCGGTCGTATGAGATTTGTTCAGAGAGTCCTTTCCCAACAGATTGTTTGACGGCCTTTGGGATGACCGTGCCCGCCCGTTTCCGCGCCCGTTCAATCTTCTCCGTTTTATCTTTTTTTTTCAAGAAATAGCAAAAGTCAGTCGCAGAGGTCAGAATATTTGACGGCCTTCCAAACGACCGCTCTGGTCGTTTGACCGTCCGTTTGATTACTTTACCCGCGCCCTTAGATAATCAGTGAGAAAGATGGCGTATCATATGACCGCTGCTAGTCATATGAGCGCCCGTTTAACTCCCAAAAATACAAAATCCTGTACAGAAAAATATAACAAAGACGAATAGAACGAAGACTTAGGGTCAAGGGGTGAATCTGCCTGCGTTTCCTCGTGCTGCCCATACCTTGTCCTTAGCATGCACTTTCGTCCCAGGCTTCTTCTTCCTTCGTGGATTGGGAGGCGTCGACGTCCTCCGAAGCTTACTGGGATGCAATGAGTTAGTGTAATAGAATAAATCACTTTCTTCCCTTACCCTTAATTTTGCGAGAGGCTCTTCGAGCCCAATGAATGGCGGTTCCGTATCTCCAAAGGTACGCGTGGTTGCTCTGTCCAGGGCCACCACTGTTCCGTACGGGATACATATTCCTGAAGCGCTATACTTTTGTGCTTCTCTCACAAAGGATATGTTCATGAGGACATCTTCCACTTTCTCGCGGTCTAAAATCTCGCTGTCAAACTCCTGCAAAAGGAGAGACCACCTCATCCAGCGAGGTTTAGTCTCTTTAATGTCAAGGGCCTCTTTTATCACCTCTCGGTTAGTATAGAATATGACCTTTGTATCTGTGATAAAAGGTCTAAAATTTTCACAAGCAAAGATCGCTGCATATAGTTCCTTGTCATTCTTAGCATAATTTCTTTGAGCGTCAGTAAGAGTATGGCTTCCATAGTAAATAACATTGAACTTCTTACCCGCTTGCTGTCCCAAGACGACACTCACCGCATTATCATCTGTTTCACATATCACTTCAAATGGTATATCCCAATTTGGAGGTGTAATGGCGAGGGCATTCAACAGAGCATGTTTGAGCTCTTCAAAGGCAGCTTTACACTCATCATTGAATATGAATGGAACGTCCTTCTGCAACAGGTTAGTCAAGGGTTTGGATATACTAGAAAATTCTTGATAAAACGCCTATAGAAGCCGGCATGACCGAGAAAACTCCTTATTCCTTTTATATCTTGAGGATAAGGGAGCTTCTCTATAGCATCTATCTTTGCCCTGTCAACTTCTATACCCTTACTAGATATTTTATGCCCCAAGACAATACCTTCGTTGACCATGAAATGGCATTTCTCCCAATTCAAGACAAGATTAGTGTCTTCGCATCTCTGCAAAACTTTATCAAGATTGTGAAGGCAATCATCAAAAGAAGTTCCATACACGAAAAAATCATGCATGAAAACTTCCATAATTTCCTCAACAAAGTCAGCAAAGATAGCATTCATACATCTTTGAAATGTAGCTGGTGCATTACACAAACCAAAAGGCATATGGCGATAAGAATACATACCGAAGGGGCAAGTGAAAGTCATTTTCTCCTGATCTTCCAGATGCACTGCTATTTGCGAGAATCCCGAATATCCATCCAGATAACAAAAGTGAGTATGCTTGGCTAGCCTGTCAAGCATTTGATCAATAAATGGTAAAGGGTAATGATCTTTTCGAGTCTCCTTATTTAATCGCCTGAAATCAATGCACATCCTATACCCAACTATTGTTCTAGTGGGGATTTGTAAGTGCATCAAGTGCCCCCTTAGTGGTTTTGGAGTATTGATGACAAATAGGTTAAGGGACTAATATGTTTGTGAGTGTACACAGGAGAATATAGTCCCTGAAGACTTGGTTTAACCACGGAAGACGACCCCTAAAAATGTACTTCTTCAAGTGAAGAATTTGGTGCGGCCTTTGAGGAAATTGACGTGAAGACTTTGAAGCTTGAAGACTTTGTTTTCATAGTTTCTTTTTCTTCTTATTTGAGTCATAGGAAAAACTGTACTGTTAAATGGGGTCAAGGTGAAACATATTTCATACTTCAAAGCGATGCTCAAACCTATACATACACAAGCCGCTTCGAGTGAAGCCTTTGGAAATCTCCAGAATAGTTGACAAATTTGACAGTGACAGTGACGAAGTTCATCTGGTCTCTGACGAATTTGGTCAGGCTGAGGAGTTAGGATTTTGCCAGTGCGATCTGCCAATCGTGAGGAAATTGAGTGCCCTGACGAAATTGAGAGTTCAATTCCGACTATTGCTGCGCCGCGTGCCAGCTGTCAAGTGGATCCTTATCCTGACAACGGTCCTGCCTGAGAAGGGCATTTATGACATTTCATGTCGGGTTGCCTCCTGGCTATAAATAGCCACCCCCCATAACCATTTGTTGGTTGGCTGCTCGAGAGAGAGATTGACACTTGTCATTTGAGAGCAACCCTTCCTGTGACGACTTTGTGAGAACCCAAGTGAGGAAAAACCCAACCAGAGCCTAAGTGATTGAGCATCACTGAAGAAGTTGATCTGTGTGATCCGACGCTTGTTACCTTTGAGGACTGTCATTCCTCCAGACGGTTAGGCGTCATGTTCTGAGCACCCAAGAGAAATTGTGGCGTGCCGGTGAACAAGTCTGTGAAGCTTTCGGAAGTCTACCTTGAAGACTTACCACGAGTGATTGGGCGAGGACTAAGTGACCTTAGCTCAAGGGGAATACGGTGAGGACTAAGTGTCCTCTGAGGTAAAACTCAGCCGTCTCAACCAGACGTACAGTTGATACAGCAACTGGAACTGGTCTACCAAACTGCTGTGTCTTCGTCAAGCTCTACTGGTTTCAATTTCATCACTCCTTTACTTTACTACTATTCCACTACTATAGAACTTGTGTCTTACCTTTCTGAAGAATTTGAACTGAAGACTTTCATCATGCTGTCTCATTTTCTTCAGTCCATTTTCTTCATGCTTATCTGAGTGTATGATTGCATGTTCTTCACCTACTTATGGTTCGCATGTATGATTTCCATATCTGTGTAGACTTAGCTTCAATTCTGTTTCTATTTCTTCACTCTGATTTTCATTAAAGTCTTCGGAGTTTGACAAATTTCTAAAAATCTCCCATTCACCCCCCTCTGGGAGTTATCCTGCGCTTTCAATTGGAATCAGAGCAAGGTACTCTCTTGTTCTGTGTGATTTTGGTTTAACCACCCGGAGTTCTAGTTATGTCGACCGCAGGAATGATCAAGGTCTCCGTTGCGTGCCCCATCTTCGATGGCACAGACTATCCCTACTGGAAGAACAAGATGCGAATGCATCTTGAGGCTATTGACAATGATCTCTGGTTTGTCGTCGAGAATGGCGTCCCCACCATTGCACCAAGTATCAATACTGCTGATGTGAAGAGATTCAAGCAACTGGACTCTCAAGTGAAGAATATCATATGTGGTCATCTGAACAAAGGCCAGTATGGTAGAGTGAGTGCTTTGGAAACTTCGAAGCTAATCTGGGACCGGCTCTCTAAAGTCAATGAGGGAGTATCTACTCAACGTGACTCCCGAGTTGATGTTCTGCGCAATCTCTTCAATCGCGTCAAAAGGCTCGACAATGAAAATGTGCAGCAAACCTTCGACCGCCTCACTGATATCTCCAATGAGCTTCAAGCTCTTGGCGCTGCTGACATCACCGATCATGAGGTGGTGAAGAAATTGCTGAGGTCTCTGGACAGTTCCTTCGACAGTTTGGCACTGATGATACAAGAGCGCCCTGATTACAAGTCGCTAGATCCTGCTGACATTCTTGAGAGGCTCAACACACATGAATTTCAGCAAGCAGAGAAGAGAGACATGTATGGACCCAGCTATGGTCGTCCTCGCGCTCTGAAGGCACAAGCAAAAGTCAAGGCCATTTCTTCATCTGAAGAAGAAGAGGAATATGAGAGCAGTTCTGATGGTGCTGAGGAAATTGGCAGAGAACTGGCTATGCTGGTGAAGAAGTTCCAGAAGTTTTTCAAGAAGAACCGATTTGGAAAATCTTCAAAGTATGACTCGAAGAACACTGGAGAAGCGTCAGCTCGAGACTAGCTACAACAAAAGAACCTGTCACAAATGCAAGAAGCCAGGCCACTACATCGCTGACTGCCCTCTTTGGCTGAAGAAGAAGAAGAAGAAGAAGAGCAGGGATGATGATGAATCTGATGGCAAAAAGAAGAAGTCCTCAAAGTCTTCATCAAAGTCCTCATCTCACAAGAAAACCAGTTCTAGTAGAGCTCGTGCATTCATTGGGAAGGAAATGGATTCTGAAGAAGAGTCTGATGATCAGCAAGCTGAGGAATTTGAGGAGTCAGACACAGGTGTGGCGAGCCTTGCACTCGCTACTGAGTACGTCAGCAAGTCCATCTTCAACTCTGAGGATAATGGTATCTCCACCAACAATGATGACTGTGCTGATGACTTCACTCCCACCTATTGCTTCATGGCAAGAGGTGCAAAGGTAACCTCACGAGAAGCTTACTTTGAAACTTCCAGTGATGACGACTCTGAGTGTGAATCTAAACCAAGCTATAAGAAACTTGCTAAAATTGCAACTGAGCAACAACATGCCATGGAAAAGATTCAAAAACTGCTAGACAAAAGCGATGACCTGTTGGACGAGGAAATGGATCGTAGTCAAGCCCTGTATGAGGATCTCAGAAGGCTTAAGTCTCAATATGATGAAGTTGAAGGTCGTCATGTGTCCCTCTCAGCCGAACACGAGAAGCTGTCCTATGAATTTCTTCAAAGGAAGCAAGATCTCGAGAAGCTGAGAGCGTCTCATGATGATCTTCAAAAGGAAAACGATTCACTCCTCGCTCAACAGATCAGTACCGCTCAGGAAGAATTTGTTGCACCATGCCTAAAATGCCTTGAACATGATAATGTTAATTCTTCAGCTGAATGTTCAAATGCTTCTGTTCTTGCAATTGCTTCAACTGCTATGGTGGCCACTAACCCCTCGCTTGAGGAAGCCACCGGTGATACTGATGAAAATGCAGGGCTGAAGGAATTGTATGTCACTGGCATGTACAAAAGCCTCAAAGGGCATCAAACCCTATGTGACGTGCTCAAAAAGCAAATTCTTCACAGGAATCCTAGGAAAGAGGGTATTGCTTTTGAGAGAAAGCTCAACTCTGATGGTTCGTATTGGAAGTCTGAGCAGTATCCCAAAACCACATGGGTTGCTGCAAAGGGACCTCCTATAGATCCATCCACTTTATCTGGCTATTCTTGTGATTCTTCATATTCTTCAGATGAGTCATTTGACTCCAACTATAAACTATTCAAGAATCAGAATGGTGAAGTCTTTACCAGATTCATTGGTACTAACTGCAGGAACGGTCCACCTGTGAAGAAAATCTGGGTTCCTAAAAGCCTTCTGGAAAATCTTCAGGTGAATGTCATCATGACACCACCGATGAAGAAGAAACTTCCCAGGGCAAATTCTTCACAGGGATCAAAGTCGTTAAATGGACGCAGACCCACTTATGGCCATACTAATGCCTGTGTTTCGCAGGGAAACAAACAGCGATTTGATGAATATGAGCATTATTCTTCGAACCACTATGTTCACAAATCTTTGAAGAATTTCTCTGCTTATTCATTCAATTACTATAATCCTCCTGTGAAGAGAAATGCATATTCTTCAATGCCTAAGTTCTCCATTTATGCATTTCGTTACATTGCTTCTCAGCTACCCATTCAGATGTGGGTGGTTAAGAAGAAGAACTAATCTCTTCTGCAGGGTCAGGTCTTCAAACAACAAAATGTCTGATGAATTTGCTGAAGACCTGACATGATGCCTGTTGGGATGCAGGCTAATCACGATGAAATGAACAACTCATTTCACACATCCCTTATGCTGCCTAATATTATTCATTGATGAAATTGTCTGACAAATTGATCATCATCATATTCTTCACTTTGAAGTATATGAATTTGTAAGTTAGACTAATGCTTCTACAGGATGATACACCTTTAGCCACCGAATGGGTCTTGGACAGTGGCTGCACGAATCATATGACTGGAGATAGGAATCTCCTCATTGATGCTCCCCTTACCCTGTCTCATCTGAAGCATATCACATACGCTGACAAAGGAAAAAGCAAGGTATTGGGTCTAGGTAAGGTTGCTATCTCAAAGGATCGACACATGGAAAAGGTGATGCTTGTCGAGTCCCTTGGATACAACCTCATGTCTGTCTCAATGCTTTGTGATCTTGATATGATTGTCATCTTTGGCAAATATAGATGCATTGTGCTGTTGGAATCTGACAAATCCAAAGTCTTCGAAGGCTTTAGGAGAGGTGACTTGTACATTGTAGATTTCTCTACAGGTCCTCGGCCTACAATATGTCTAATGGCAAAAGCTTCAGAATGCTGGCTATGGCATCGACGACTTGGACATGCTGGAATGAGGAATTTGAGCACACTCGTCAAGAAGAAGCATAGCATTGGCGTCGAGGGTGTCAAATTCGTCAAGAATCATCTTTGTGGTGCTTGTGAGTCTGGAAAGATGACCAGATCCAAGCACTTGGCGAAGACTATCATGACCACTACTCGTCCTTTTGAATTGATTCATATGGATTTGTTTGGTCCTACACATTATGCCACACTAACCAATGCAGCATCTCTCTACGGATTCATCATAGTTGATGACTACTCTCGTTACACCTGGGTGCACATCATTTCCTACAAGACTGAAGTTCAGGATGTATTCAGACGATTCTCCAATCGGGCCATGACGAATTATGATCTCAAGATCAAGCACATCAGGAGTGACAATGGCACTGAATTCAAGAACACAGGCCTCGACGACTATCTTGATGAACTTGGTATCACTCATGAGCTCTCTGCTCCCTACACGCCTCAGCAGAATGGAGTCGTGGAGCGCAAGAACAGAACCCTCATCGAGATGGCGCGTACTATGCTTGATGAATACAAGACACCTCGTCATTTCTGGCCTGAAGCAATTGACACTGCATGCCATATCATCAACCAGGTATATCTTCACAAATTTCTCAAGAAGACCTCATATGAGCTCCTCACTGACAAGAAACCCAATGTGAGTTATTTCAAAGTCTTCGGTGCTAAATGTTGGATTAGAGATCCTCATCACAGTTCTAAATTTGCACCGAAAGCACACGAAGGTTTTATGCTTGGTTACAGAAAGGACTCACACACCTACAGGCTACAGAGTCTTCAACTCCTTTCATCACAAGGTTGTTGAAACTGTAGATGTGCGGTTCGATGAAACTAACGGCTCGCAAAGAGAGCACCTGTC
Organism: Elymus sibiricus; assembly: GCA_039707655.1. NCBI lineage: Eukaryota > Viridiplantae > Streptophyta > Magnoliopsida > Poales > Poaceae > Elymus > Elymus sibiricus. The sequence continues at coordinate 203,033,368 of CM077670.1, forward strand.
TCCTGTGCTAGATGAAATGCCTCCTGAGAAATCTATCAAGCTGATGGGCACTGGTGAAACTGTGCCCAGTGAAGAAATAGTTGTTGATGAAGAAGTGGTTGTTCCTCGTGAAGAAAATGAACGTCCTGACGAAAATGATGCTGAGGATTCTGCACGGCAACAACAACATCAAGGCCCTCATCCAGCACATCCACGAGTGGCAAATGAAGTGCAGATTGAGAAGATCCTCGACAACATCAATGCACCTGGTCCCCTCACTCGCTCAAGAGCTTCACATTTAGCTAACTTTTGTGGGCATTACGCGTTTGTCTCTATTTCAGAGCCCACCAAAGTTGATGAAGCCTTTCTGGAACCTGAATGGATTCAAGCTATGCAAGATGAATTGCATCAGTTCGAGCTCAACAATATGTGGGAGCTTGTCAAGCGTCCCGATCCACGCAAGCACAATATCATCGGCACGAAGTGGATCTACCGCAAGAAACAAGACGAAAATGGCCAAGTGGTGAGGAATAAGGCCCGTATTGTAGCTCAAGGCTACACACAGGTTGAGGGTATTGATTTCGATGAAACATTTGCACCTGTTGCTAGGCTTGAAGCCATTCATATATTGCTTGCATATGCTAACCATCATGATATCCTTTTATATCAAATGGATGTGAAAAGTGCATTCCTCAATGGTAAGATTGAGGAAGAAGTATATGTTGCTCAACCACCAGGTTTTGAGGATCCAAAGCATCCTGACAAAGTCTTCAGACTCAACAAGGCTCTCTATGGCCTCAAGCAAGCCCCAAGGGCTTGGTATGATACACTGAAGGAGTTCCTGAAGAAAAAGGGGTTCAAGTCCGGTTCACTTGACCCTACTCTTTTCACAAAATCTTACGACGGTGAACTGTTCATATGTCAAATATATGTTGATGATATTATCTTTGGTTGCACTAACAAGAAATACAGTGACGAATTTGCACACATGATGCAAGAAGAATATCAGATGTCTATGATGGGAGAGTTGAAATTCTTCCTCGGACTTCAAATTCGTCAACAACCCAATGGCATCTTCATATCTCAGGAGAAATATCTCAAAGATTGCCTGAAGAAATTCAGAATGCAAGATTGCAAAGGCCTCAAGATACCAATGCCAACAAATGGCCAACTCAACACTGACGAAAATGGTAAAGATTTCGATCAGAAGGTATATCGCCCCATCATTGGTTCGCTGTTTACCTATGTGCGTCTAGGCCAGATATTATGCTTAGCATTTGCATGTGTGCCCGCTTTCAAGCGTCACCGAAGGAATCACACCACCAGGTTGTGAAACAAATTCTTCGATATTTAGCTCACACCCCAACACTTGGATTATGGTATCCCAAGGGCTCTTCACTTGATCTTGCTGGATATTCCAATTCTGATTATGCTGGAGATCGTGTGGATCGCAAGTCAACCTCAGGCACATGCCATTTCCTCGGACGATCTTTTGTATGTTGGTCCTCGAAGAAGCAAAACTGCGTCTCACTTTCCACTGCCGAGGCTGAGTACATTGCTGCTGGCGCCTGCTGCTCTCAGTTACTATGGATGAAGCAAACCCTCAAGGACTATGGCATCAACGTGAAGAAAGTGCCACTCTACTACAACAATGAGAGCGCCATCAAGATCGCCCACAACCCTGTGCAACACTCAAGGACGAAGCACATTGAGATTCGTCACCATTTTCTTCGTGATCATGTGCTGAAGGGAGACATCGTCATCGACCACGTGAAGACAGAAGACCAGCTTGCCGATATCTTCACTAAGCCCTTGGATGAGAGAAGGTTTTGCATGTTGCGGTGTGAGCTAAACATCCTAGAATCTTTGAATGTCCTTTGAAAAGGACACACATCCTAACGCTTATGCATTCTTGATGACTTTGATGCACAACACATGAAGTAACGTTTTTCTTGAATCAATGAAGACTAACCCTCTAAGTGTGAAGAAATTAATGAAGAACTTGATTCTCAGAATCCTACGACAATTGTACGCGGTGTCTGAAATCATTATTGTTCTTATACGGTGGGTAACGCCACCACCACTTTATGATTTGCTTCTATTTGAGTTTTTTGTCATTTGCAATTTCGTCAAACTTTTCAAATTCATCATTAGTGGTTATTCTTCATTCCTTGAGGAGATTCTATATACATATTTGCATTTGAGTTTTTCATGTCCTCAACAGCATCCACATATAGCTAATTCTTCAAACTGTGTTTTTCGTCATCTATGTGGATGTGATCGGACCCGCTCCCCTCTATGCTAAACTCAAACCACTCTGTTCTCAATCTCTTCATATGCGTTCTGATTGACACTATTCAAAGTCTTCACTGTGTCCTTGACAGCTGAAGAAATTGCGAACACATTTTGAAAACTTTCTAATCAATTTTTGGCGGTTGCCACAGTAACCTCATCCCAGGCCTTCGACGCGTGGATAAGCGCACTCAAAATGCATGTGTGACGCGTGTCACTTAGATGCGAAACGCCAGGGGCTTATCCGTCCAAAATCTTCGGGACCGCTCAGTTTTCACCACGCCTATATAAAGGCTTGACCTCGTCAACCCTAATTCATTTCACTCTCGTGCCCCTGTCGCTCTCAAAACCCTAGCGCCGCCGCTGGAACTCATCGTCGCCGGAGAGGAAGAGCTTCACTGCCTCAACTTCTTCGTCATCGTACTCGCGTCGACCGCGGATTTCTTCACCTCCGCCGTCGCCGTAGCTGTCTTTCATCGCCAAGTTAGGGCACGAGAGATCTGAACTGACGACTTCCTTCGACTCGTCGTCCAGTTCATCGAGTTCATCCTTGGGGTAATTAAAATTCATTTTTACTACCCAAGTTTGATCTTTTTACTGCCTCAAATTCTTCAAGTGCTGTTTTTACCACTTCTTTCCAACTCTTCAGCACTTCCTTCTGGCCAGTCTTGGTTATTTCACCTAAGTTACTCTTAATTCATAGATTCCTCAGTTGTACACATTGCTTCAATCTGTACAGCCCTGGAATCTGAGTCAAGAACACTTAGTGAATTTCTTCAAGACGATAAGGGTCAATTTCCTCAACTGGTTTGAATTTGAAAATCTCTGAGAACGCATGTGACTCTTCCCAATTTCCTCGCAACTATACTCTGTTCATAGGTACCCATGTCTGCAGACAAATCTCTTGGTTCTCATCAACTTAATTCATTTGCAGCATTGCTAGAGGAAAATCTCCAGACTTCTTCAGAAACATCAAAGGTTCAAACCCCTCAGTTGAAGAAAACGGCAGATGGGAAAAGGCCTCACAAGGGAGGCAAGAGGAAAGATGAACATACAGCTTTCGAGATCCCTGAGGATCTGTATGAAGGATATTGCACACCGGATGAAGAAATTCATGGCAAAGAGACTGACAAGCAGCGCAAGACGCGCTTACAGAAAATCAAACGCATGTGGGCTTATGAATGGAGGGCATACAGATATGTGACTCCAAAATATATGAAGGACTTCGCAGTCAAGCCACCTTGCAAAAGGCCACCTCTGGCTCCTGGGCAAACTGCAGATCCCACTAGCATCAGGAGAGGTGAGGAATTTCCTAAAGAATGGGCAAAATATCAAACAAAATCGCAGAGGAAAGCTCAAAGAGCTGTTGAAGAATTTAACAGGGCCACAAAAGCTTCACAAGATGCAGGTGCAGGCTCGAGTGGCAGGGCACCCAAGAAATCTATGCAAAAGAAGCCGGCTCAAAAGCCGAAGCCCTCAGCTGATGTGCCCTCACGACCAAAACCTTCAGCTCCAAAATCTTCAGCGGCTAAAACTTCTGCAAAGTCTTCAGAGCCCAAGCCGTCATCAGCAAAGGCCTCAACGCCTAAGGCTCCTACTGCTCCAACCTCTTCAGCACCTTCGCCAGCCACAAGTTCCTCATTGGCTGCTACAAGAGCTTCAACACCAGTCGTGCTAGCCTCATGCCAGTGCACTAAAGGCTTTCATATAGCCACAATTGCTGCATCAAGTGCCTCAGCATCTGGGCACATTTCCTCAAACGTGCCGAAGCTGAAGAAAAAGGCTACAGCAGGCCGTGGTACAAGGCCCAGCCCCAAGAGCAAGGTTGTATTGCCTCAAGCTGATGAAAATGATATGGCTGATGAAGAAGAACTAGCAGAATATGTTCAGAAAAGAATGGAGGAGGCCGCTCGTGCCAAGAACACCACGGTGCCCTCATTTCTGAGTCCTCAAACCATTCTAGATTTCATCGACATCTGGTGCCAGAATCCCAGTACGCCTCTTGACGATTTGAATCTGCCACCTGGACCAAGCCATGTCTTGTCTTCTTTTGTCCTCAATGAGAAGCACAAGATTGAGAAAGCTAAACTTGTGAGGAAGGAGATGAAGAAAAAGCAGAAAGAGCTCAAGGATAATATGCTCACCATATCCCCTCAGCAACTGGTTGTAATGCAAACTGAGATTCAACACTTGTCTGAGGAATATGAGCGCCAAGCTGACCACTGCTGTGGAGTGAAAGACAGATTCATCGGCGCCTCCAACAAGGTGGTTGATGAACATAACAGAAGGTAGGCTGCGAAGTTTGGCCAAGCACCTCCATCAAGTTCCTCAGCTCCTCCGCAACCACCACAGGCCACTGATACCATTCCTTCACCTCCTCCGCAAGACCAAGCCAGGGCAACTGCATCTGTTGCGCCTGAAGAAACAGCCAGAGCAACTGAATCTGTTGCGCCTGAAGAAATTGCCAGGGCACCTGCATCAGTCGTGCCTGATGAAATAGTACCACCAAGTTCCTCAGCAGCAGCGCCAGAACATTCTTCATCCTTGAAGCATCTCACACTTCCTTCTGCATCAGAAGTGAAGAAAACAAAGGCTGCTGAGAAGAGAAAAGCATCAGCATCTCCTACCGCAGAAACCGTGAAGAAGTTGAAGACGGCTCCAATGTCTTCAACTGAGCCAATTGATGCTATCCCAATTTCGTCGGCACCCCCAACCAGAAACATGGACGAGTTCCAGATTGTTCCCTTCGGTGTGGAATATGTAATCCCACCTGAAGATGAAGGAGAGAATTCCCACTCTGCTGCTTCCACAGAGTAGGTGGATGAGGAAATTGAAGTTGAAGAACATTCTCCACTTCCAATGGTATCATGGCGCAAACCACAACCAGTCCAAGTGACTGAAGAAATTTCCGCTTCAACAAGAAGCGATGAATAAACTGATGAGGATGTGGATGTGGGCTCCACATCGCCCGTGATGCATGATGATTTCTGGGATGCCGTTCATCCGAACTCATCCCTCACCACACCTCTCACTCAAGTGCCTCAGTCACCAGCAGTCACTGAGGAAGTTCAAACTGCGTCTGAAGGTCAACAACCAGCCCTTTAGACCATCACTGAAGAAATTCCAGCTGCATCAACTGAAGAAATTGTGCAACCGATGGTCACTGATGACATTGCTGCACCACCCCCTCAGCAAGAAGATCCAGCTCCCTCAACCGATTCAGAAACTGTACCAGAAGCAACAGCTGAGGAAGTTGCAAAGTCTTTGGCCATCATGGATCCCAATGACTCAACGGGCTCTCCGAGGCCCATCTTCGATGTGCGGCCAAAGAAAGTAAATCTTCAGCCAGTGCCCTCAATGCCCAAGGTTGGCAAAACCGTTAGAAGGCCCAAATTTGATAATGTTGCCTTCTTCAAAGAGAAGAATTTCTTCATAGGCGAGTCTCCATATGACTCGGCCAAGATAAGGCGTCAAAGATTCTGGACAAACACTCCGATGAATTTCTATTCCTCACTACTCTTTGACAAGAACTGTAACGACCCGACCTCAAACGGTCAAGCCTCTGTGTATCTGTGCCATCCCTGGATCGGTATGCTGGCACACATAGTACATCAATGTATATATCAAAGTGCAATCACATGTATAAATAACGTAAAACTGATATATACCTCATAAGTCTCAGCGGAAACAATTAAACGGGTGTGGAGTCCCATCAACGCCATCGGCAGGTTGAGTGTAGACCGTAACCCTACAACGAAACTCACTCGTCGTAGAAAATCCTGCAACACAATACATTGCAGCCGTGTAGGTCAGTACATTGAATGTACCGGCAAGATCACAAATAAGAGAGACAGATGATAAAACTATTCTATATGCAATATGTCTTTGTGGCTTTGCGTCTGAGTTTTTGCATAAAAGCTGGTTTTATTTTCCCTACAACAAAGGAATAAATTAGGAGTCTTCCCTACAGAGTTATCTACTATGACATGGTTCCGCCAACCGATGTCTCCCCATAAGTATCATATGTTGCCCACAATTAGTTATCAGTCCGGTGTTTAGAGTTTCGAGATAGATCCAAGTCCAGAGGCTCAAATTGTCCGTAACCGGGGACACGGCTAATCAATTAGGTTTTAACTCTGCAGAGTGTTGTGCACTTTACCCACAAGATTCGATCCCTCTTTTTACGTTCTCGCACTTCAGGGTGTTTGAGAACAAGACGATCGAAACATGGTCTTCCGAAGAGTTCCTCTGACCACTGTCCGGTGCTCATCCAATCCTACCGTAGTTCTACATCTGCTAGCACCGTCCTAGCCAGAGTCACAACTAAGGTCAACCAAGCCAGAGCCCATAATGACTTGCGGTTGCATAGGTAAGCTTCCGGGCATGAAGTATTCTTCCGTCTCTTTGAGTCTGGGTGAAGCTTTCCACAAGATGTCATGGCGCTTCTCCATGCATCCCGTCCATCCATTGGTTGCTCCAGGGTGCCCATCAAATCCATCCTTCACCCAGTAGTGTGTATTGAAATCTTGTCTCGAGTCTCGAAATCTTGAGGCCTTGAAGATGCAGTCCTTGCAGATGCCATCACGAAGTTGTCGTCATTGACGTAGAGTCCACCTTCTCACACCACTCCCGGGCACGCATACCAAACCCCGTCTACTTTAGCGTAGCATTAAAACTAAACAACGTCCCGGGCTTGGTAACAGGGAGATGGGTTCCTACCTCATGCATTCTACTCAACTACAAGATTTAATATCACTACTGGAGGAATTGTTGAAAGGATGATACTACATGCAAATAAAACTTGGGTAAAAATAGATGGTCAAAGTGAACTTGCCTAGTAAGTTGATGAAGATATTATCGCTCTCAGAAAATGAACTTGATAGAACTATTCGTCACTCCGAGAAAATCTATATAATCAAACATAGTATTCACATAAGCAAACACTCTAGCAATCAATTCTATCAATCATATTAACACTCAATCAAAATAAAAGCAACAACTAAATCAAAAAGAAATCAATAAGAAAACCAAATAAAGTCCAAAGAGCAAATTCGAAAAGGAACTTCACTAAAGAAAACTACTACTGAAACTTTATGACTTTGCCACAACCAACAAAAATAGTTTTATCCTAAATAAAACTTAACAGCAAATAAAAACACTCAACTAATAATTTAACAGAAAAGAAATAAACTCTTTATTAAAATAACAGAAAGAATTTTACCTAAAGTTTTCTATACAAAAAGAATCAACCTAAAAACTAATATAAAACTCTAGTTATGGGCTATACTAGTTTTAATACAAAACAAAAGAAAATAAATTTCTTTAAAATAAAAATAATATTTTCTACGGTTCACTAACAGAAACAAAATAAGTTTTGTCAAAAGTGACAAAAGGTTTTAATTAAAAACAAATAAATACTAAAGGAAAAGAAATTAACACTAAACTCTACAAAACAGTACTGTTTTGGCTAAACATAAATTTTAAAATAAACTGAAATAAAATTTTGAAGTTCTACTAGATACACAACTAATCTAGTGGAAAAGTGCAAAAAGAAACATCTAAAAACCTATTTTTAAATAAAAGTTATAAGCAATCTAGTGATTTGAACAAATTTCATCAAGTTCAAATTGAAAATTTTCAAATATGGTCAAACTTGGCTTCTACAGAAACTTCATAAAATTCTAAACCTAATGCAAAAAGAATCACTCAAAAACAATTTAAAACATAAAAGATATAAGGAAAATAAAAACAGAACTAAATCTGAAAACATATTTAAAACAGAAAAAAGAAAAACGCTAATTGTCGGTTGACCGTGGCCGAGGAGCCACGTGGCGCACTGTGTGTGGTTGCGGTCGGCCGCTGCGGGCGGATGCCCGGTACTTAACGAAAACGATTCGGTGAGTAAAAGAAAAAAAACAGATCTAACCTAGACGGTTAGATCTAGATCGGACGGCTACGGGGAGTTCACTGCTAGGTTTAAACGACGGACGCCCGCTATTTAACAAAAACCGGTTCGGCCTAAAAAAAATACGATCTAATCTACGCCCTATGTTTTGGATTGAACGGAGATGAGGAGTGGCCAGGCTTACCGCGGTGGTGGCTGGCGGCGTGGTGTCGGGCGTCGATGGTGGCGAGGGCTCTGGTGGTCTGCGAGCTCCGGCGTGGGTACAGGAGGATGTGACGGAGCGAGGGGAGTCCGGTGGTGGTGTCGGCGGTCGTTGGTGACGTTGGGAGCGAGCGGTGCGACGACGATGGGGCTCCGGTGCTCCGGTGGCTCGGGTGAGCTCGGGGCGGCGGCTCCGGCGGGTTCTGGGTGAAGATAAAATGTCAAACAGGTGCGCATTACCTAGATACGTCGATAAACAGAGGTGGGGGGTCGTCGGAGTGCACACCGGCGTGGGATTCGACGGCGAACTGTTGCGGCTCCGGCGAGATGCGTTTAGCGAAAGCGAGCGCTACGGTGGGTCTCGGGCTAGGGTTTTAGCTGGAATCGAGAGAGGGGCGCTAGGGGTATTTATAGGGCACTTTCGTGGCCAAGGGGGGCGAATCGGGGCGCGATCCCGAGAGAATCGGAGTGGCGGCGGCGCTCCGGACGCGCTCTGGCTTGGCGTGCCATGTGCGAGGGGTTAGGGAAGACGCGGGGTCCACCTGTCGGCGTCGGTGGGAGGTGGGCGATGGAACGGGCGGCCAAGGCGTAGCGGTCGTGCGAGGCAGGCCGCGGGCGGGGTGGGCTGCGGCCAATGGGCCGCTGGCCTGGCGCGGCAGGGAGGTGGCTGGGCCGCCTGGCTGGCGCCCGCAAAAGTTTTTCTTTAAACAGAGAGCAAAAGAGAAAGAAATAAAATAAATAAAAACGTTATATAGGCATATTATATATCAAAATTTTCAAAAAAAGATAAAGAATAACATGCACTATTTTTCAAGTTCAAAGAAAATTCACACAAAATTTAATAGTTAAAAGGGTGCTACTGTTGCATTAAAAATGCAAATAAAAAATTATTTAAAATACCAAAATGAATTCAAAGTTATTTTTCTCCATTTTTCTGTTGAAGGGAATCATTTTACCCTAATTTACATATATTTTATTTTTGGAGAAGAATAATTTGAATAAAAACCAAATAACTCCCAATTGGATTTGAATTTGAAATTCAAACCAATTCCAAATATTTTCTTTTTTTTCCTCATTCAAATATATTTCAAATGCCCTCTGAATTATGAAGTGTCATATTACTTCTCTCTTTTAGAATATTTCCAGAGGTTTTGAAATTTGAAAATTCAAATAACTCCAAATTGAAAGTGGGTTCCAAAATACCTTCAAAGGTGCTTTCAATTTGATTCTTTTAAACTTCCAACTCCTATTTCATATAATTTGAAGAAGTCATTTTATCTTCTCTCATGAAAATCATTAAGTTGCATAAAGTTTCTGAATTTGAATTATTTTCAAATTGAATTCAAATTCTTTCAAAACCCTTTTCATTTAAATGGAAGAAGTCATGTCATCTTCACTCCAGGGTTTTGTATTGAAATGAATTTGAATTCACTGAGTTCAAAATGCAAAGTGAAAGTTTTGGGAAAGTCATCTCATTCCCTCTCATTAAACTTTCAAAAAAGTTTCAAATTTCACTCACTTTCAATCAATCAATCAAACAAACAATCAATCATATTTATTTAGTTAATATAACATTCCAAAACTTAGAATTTTGGGATGTTACAAACCTACCACACTTAAAATGAATCTCGTCCTCGAGATTCGGAGAGGCTAGCAAGAAAAGGTTAGGGTTGGGGGGTCTTCCAGCAAATCCATTGATCGGAAAGGTCTGGGGTGCTACCACACTTAATATCATAGTCATGGTTCCTTCAAACTCCGGTATTCCACCCTTTTGGGTTGACAATGTCAGTCTTCTCATATCTTTGGGATAATTCCTTCTTTGATGCCTTTCCTGATAAAGGCATAACCTCTTTGCTCATAATCATGTGTCCTTTCATCCAAATAGGGCTATTCCCGAGACTGGGTCTTCTTAGCTGACAGGTCTATCGTCAATACTAACTACCATCGGAATTCTCATGGTGGTCAACCATTTGTGGTTTTCCTGCAGTAAATGGGTCTGGGTTGAATCTCACCGTATATCCTACGATTGGCAACGATTGCCTGTACAGGTTCCATCGTTCTGCCATTCTAAGGTTTTTGGCTTGTCGTGTCGACACTCTTCTACGGTTTTAAGGCTCTTTGATTTTCCCTGCATATGATAGTCCATGATAAAGAGGGCACCACTAGGCATCAGACTACTGATGATATGCATCCATCAGACTAGTCCTGCACCACTGGATAGGAAGCAGATGGACGTCCGATTTGTTGCTTAAGCCCCGTGTGAGACTCGCTATTCCCGATAATTGAGGGCTTCCTTGTACGTACAGGTTAAGGCTAAGTGCATGGGATTTCCTATTAAATGCACGCTAATTCAGTTTTCCAGATTTTTAGGAAACAAACTTCGGATTAAAGGAAACTAATAATAACTCTAGAAAAATGAGATTCCACGCCTTATAGTATGCTTCCTTATATTAAGCATAAAATTGTTTCCAAAATTATTCGATTTTGCTTCCATGTGAAGAAATTTTTTGTTACTGATTGTGGCAAACTTTAATCCTGTGTAACTTACTTTTGCTTCCTACGAAGGGCATTTTGCCTGTTATGAAGGAGAATGCTTCGAACGTACATTGCTTCCAGTATTGTGTTTCCAATCCTGAAAATATGTGTGTCGAACTTGTTTTGGAGGAGCATTAAATTGCTTTCGAGTGAAAAATATATATTTCTATCAACATTACTTCCACTTTCAAAAATATAATAGGGCTAGCTTCCAAACAAAATAGAATTTGCTTCCAACGAAGCAAATATTTGTTTCTATTGCCATTGCTTCCAACAAAGAATAGAATTTGCTTCCAAAGGAAAATTACTATTTGCTTCTAATGTTTGATCACAATTTTGCTTCCATATACAACACACACATGTTACATGGTTAGGTTGTGCCGTCTAGGCAAAAATGCTCTGGTCCGGCACAATAGCGCGGCGCATGCAAAGAGGACACACCAGCAAGACCATATAAGCACACCCATTTGGTTGATGCATATTGAACATGGACGCCACCATGTAGACGGATGTTTCCAAGGAGAAGCATCTAGGAGATCGGAGGGCCGCAGCAAGCAACAACGATGGCATCAGCATCAACGTCCTGCTTGTCGGCAATTATCATGCAGTGGTAAATCATCTCCTGGAAGTAACACAAGAAGACAGAAAAAGTGGCATCAAACTAGGAAGCTTGTATCAGCAACCATAGAAGCAAATTAAGTGTGATACTGCAACGTCCAATTGCATGGTACATGGCAAAGAAGCTACGTACAGGTGACATGGAACATGAGCTCAATTGGAAGCACGAAACAGTGAAAATTGAAGCAAAGTAATATTGTGGGGAATAGAGGATGGATGTTTTATGCCACCAAGAAGGCCAATGAATCAAGTTTGTATAACCTATGGAAGCAAATTGTCTAGAGTTCAGAAGTATCGATATTGCAATTTGGATGCTACATAACAAAGAAGCATGAAATGCTACGAATGAAATAGAACTAGGCTTCCATCGAAGCATGTAAATTTGAAATTGCAAAGTAAAGTAATATTACAGCCAAAATTGGGATTCATATTATTACGAAACATATGCATTACATTATGGAAGCACAAATGGTTAAGAAGCATCAACAAGATGGTGTAGTTACATACATACTAGTAATTGGAAGCATGGATATTTCAAAATACCAAAATTAGGAAGCACATGTGTATCATGTATGTACATAGCGATGTGAAAAACACCCAGAACATATGAATATGTTACAAAACAGAGAGGCAAACATCAATATATTTCAGACTTGATACCCAGGTCAGATGAGAATGGTACCTACGGAGGAGGGGGTCGAGGGAGAGGAGATCACCAGGGAGTGACGGGGTTGCAATCTCGCTGGTCGTTGGCGTCGCCAGTCAGATCCACCGGATGGAACGGCGCATCGGCGCGGTGCGGCTCACGGGCACAGGGGGCAGGGTCTGGTTCATGGCCGACAGGTGAGGGCGGCGAGGTATTGGAGAGGTCGGCCGTCGGCGGCATGGGAGAAGGCGATGGAGATGAGCTCCGTCAATGTTCCTCGCGTGATGGCTTCATTCGGCCACCGAGAAAAAACTCCGCCGCGGTGGCCGAAGTAATTGTAGATGACCGTGATGGAGATGGGGTTGCGAGCTCGCTGGTTGTGTACCTCGTGGCTAATGCCAGGCTCAATCACCAGACGGGACGGCGCACCGGCATGGCGAGTAGCAAGGGCACGGGGGAAGGCTGGGCCATGGTGGTGAGAACAGGATGGCGACGAGATTGGCAGGCGATGGAGATGGGGAAGAGGAGGCGGAAGAGTTTAGGAAAGTTGAGATAATTTCGGGAGGGGTTATAGTTGAAGATGTGGCTAGAAAAACATGTTGTTTTGGAAATGAATTAAAGGATTTGGAGGCGATCTCAGCCGTGAGATGAAAAAACATGGACGGCGCGCGGCCAGTCTAACGGGCGTCTGCTATCAGACGGCTGCTAGAAAGTGTTTCCTCATGATAAAAGTCTCCGGTATGGGGCCAATCCATCCCGTACTTTACCACATACGTAGACAATGAATCACGTATTCTAACACTTGGGCATCCTCACAAGCATTGCAGAAGTTTCTCTTGTCGACGAACTGAGTTCGGATAAATCCATTAATTCTGCAAGCTGAACAAAGCATATATCGTTTTCTTCACAACTCTCGGGTTTTACGTAACCTCCTAATAAACGTTTGCTGATCAAAACACAGCTTCTTCCAAATTCTTCCTTCAACAAGGTAGTGCTTGATCCATATCAACTCTTGGGCCTGGGGTAGGGTCCCACTTTAGCACTGGTACTGATTTAACTCATCGTTTCATGTTCCAACATTCCACCATCTTTAACTCCAATAATACTTCATTCCTTCATATTCTTGGGGTAACCATCATAACGAAAATAAAACTCCAACTCCAACATTTTCCTTTCCATCGGTCTAGTGTTTACACAGGGTATTACTACCCTTAAAATATATTGCACAAATTGATCCATAGACCACATTTCTCATATCCTCGAAAATGGTCAAAATCTGTTCATAGAGTAACAACTCATACAATTCAACATATGAAATCATGACACATTAACTTTATTGATTCATGAATCATTACAATCTCTGAGACCTCCATTACATAACTTAACTCCACATTCTTATGAAAATAAAATTGCTTCCTATTACACTTATTACCAATATCAAAAATCTCAACTACTCAGCTCCAGCTTTCTTCTGATCTGAACATTCCCTAGCAAAATGTCCTGCTTCCTTGCAGCGAAAACAAATGACTTCCAACATGTCTCGGGGTTTCTTTGTGATTATGTAGGCTCCTTCGATTTTTAGCTTCTTTTCTGGACATTCATGGAAATAGTGCCCTGAATTCTTGCACTTGAAACATGTGATATGACTCAGGTCCTTTTCTGTAGAAAATGGGCTGTTCTGGGGAGGTCTTTGTTTCCTCTTCTTGGTCTTCTTCGTACCAATCAGACCTTCTATTTCGTGTGGATCAAACTCCACTTCTTCTGTCGGGAAGTTTCCCAGATACTCTTTTCTTTCCTTTATGCAATACTGGGAAAAATGTCCTTCTTCTCCACATGAATAGCACGCATTGGAGTAAAATCTGATTAGGCCTTCTCCTTCAGGGTCTTCAACAACTTCCTTCATCACAGGTTCTCCTAAACTTTCCCTGAGGGCTTCTTTCTGCTGCTTGGAAATTTCTTGTATCTTGGGATAAATGTGACACTGAGCAGGGTAGTGCGTAGTTCCTTCACACAAGAAACATGTAACCTGCCCAGTCGGGCATTCTTTTGCCTGGTGATTTCCTACACAATGAGGGCATCCATCCTTGTGTTCTTCCTGGGTGTGTCCTATTTCTCCACATATCTTGCAGGCACAAGGTTTCTTCATCGGGTTATCATAATGCTTCCGGATAAGACGGGATCTTAGCAGAGTCTTCTTGAATTCCTCCCAAGTTTTTGCTCCATTACATCCTTGTTGTTGGAAATATGCCCTAGAGGCAATTAATAAAGTGTTTATTATTATCATATTTCTCCGTTCATGATAATGGTTTATTATTCATGCTAGAATTGTATTGACCGGAAACTAAATACATGTGTGGATAATAGACAAATACTATGTCCCTAGTATGCCTCTACTAGACTAGCTCGTTGATCAAAAGATGGTCAAGGTTTCCTGACCATGGACATGAGTTGTCATTTGATAACGGGATCACATCATTAGGAGAATGATGTGATGGACATGACCCAACCGTTAGCATAGCAAATGATCGTTCAGTTTATTGCTATTGCTTTCACTATGTCAAATACACGTTCCTCTGACCATGAGATCATGCAACTCCCGGATACCGTAGGAATACTTTGGGTGTATCAAACGTCACAATGTTACTGGGTGATTATAAAGGTGCACTACAGGTATCTCCGAAAGTGTTTGTTGAGTTGGCATGGATCGAGATTGGGATTTGTCCGACTATCGGAGAGGTATCTCTGGGCCCTCTCGGTAATACAGCATCACAGAAGCCTTGCAAGCACCGTGACTAAAGAGTTAGTTGCAAGATGATGTATTACGGAACGAGTAAAGAGACTTGCCGGTAACGAGATTGAACTAGGTATTGGATACCGACGATCGAATCTCGGGCAAGTAACATACCGCCAGACAAAGGGAACAACGTATGTTGACATATGAGGTTCACCGATAAAGATCTTTGTGGAATATGTAGGAACCAATATGAGCATCCAGGTTCCGCTGTTGGTTATTGACCGGAGAGTCGTCTCGATCATGTCTACATCATTCCCGAACCCGTAGGGTCCGCACACTTAAGGTTGGATGACGATTTAGTATTATATGAGTTATGTGATTGGTGGCCGAAGTTTGTTCGGAGTCCCGGATGAGATCACGGACATGACGAGGAGTCTCGAAATGGTCGAGAGGTAAAGATTCATATATTGGAAGGCTATATTCGGACGTCGGAAAGGTTCCGAGTGATTCGGGTATTTTTCGGAGTACCGGGGAGTTACGGGAATTCACCGGGAGAAGTAATGGGCCTTATTGGGCCATACGGGAAAAGGAGAGGCAGGCCACGTGAGGAGGCGCGCGCCCCCCCTTGCCCAAACCGAATTGGACTAGGGGAGGGGGCGCAGCCCCCTCTTTCCTTTCCCTCTCCCTTCCCCCTTTCCTACTCCGTATGGGAGGTGGAATCCTACTAGGACTAAGGAGTCCTAGTAGGACTCCCCACACTTGGCGCACCCCTAGGGGGGCGGCCTCCTCCCTCTCATCCTTTATATACGGGGGCAAGGGGGCACCCCAAAGCACAACAATTGTCCCATAGCCGTGTGCGGTGCCCCGATCTCCGTTTTTCACCTCAGTCATATTTTCGGAGAGCTTAGGCGAAGCCCTGCCGGAATCACTTCACCGTCACCGTCGCCACGCCGTCGTGCTGACGGAACTCATCTACTTCCTCGACGTCTTGCTGGATCAAGAAGGCGAGGATCGTCACCGAGCTGCACGTGTGTAGAACTCGGAGGTGCCGTACGTTCGGTACTCGATCGGTGGAGCTCGAAGGATTGTTCGACTACATCAACCGCGTTGTGAGACGCTTCCGCTAACGGTCTACGAGGGTACGTAGACACACTCTCCCCTCTCGTAGCGATGCATCTCCATGGATAGATCTTGCGTGAGCGTAGGAATTTTTTTGAAATTCATGCTCCGTTCCCCAACACTTGTATGGCTTCATGCATTTTCCACCAGGTTGCAGCACTTTCTGTAAAGTACTGAAGAGCGTATTGAACCTCATACTTCCTTGCAACCAAATTGCTTCCGAAATGATTCTCCATGTTTTGAATCCATAGCTCTACCTCCAACTGAGTCATCGGTCCAGAGAATACGAGTTCATCTTCCTTTATCATCTATTGAGTAAGAGGGTATTGGGATGAGAATAGAGATGAAGAGAGATACTCACACAATCATTCAGCAACAAATCCCAACTCAAAGTTTCTACCGTTTGTAATGGGCTTGTTTTACTACGGTTTCGTTACGACGTCTTCATTCCTTCAGGTCTTCAATGCTCGGGAGTTTCCAATGCTGATGCTTCTCCCATATGAAGGCCTTTTGTGATTCTTCCGTAAATCACGTCTCTCAAGGTTGAAATAAATACAAACCTACGAATATCGTATCTTAAGATATAATACATCCAACCATTCAATAAACACAAAAGATAGTATCAATCAAGTTCTCATGCATTCAATCAATCCTATAGTATCGCCACCCACATAAGTTGGTATGGTCGGATACTTTAAATCGCAAAAACGTGCATCTTTATTTCTCTCATGGTGGGACTACTAATACTAAGCTAGTGTATCCTTGTCTCCAGTGGGCTTCTCCTGGGTAGGCTTGATGTTCTCCAGATCTTCTGCCAGATTATCTCTGTCGACACAAAGTTTCTTGTATCGTCCCTGTAATTCCTGGAGTTGAGTCTTGAGCTTCTGAATCTCAACATCTTTGGTATGAGATATGGCCCTACTATTCTTCAGCTCCTGACGATTCTTCTGGATCTGAAGGTTCTTCTCCTCCAGCTTAGCTACCTTCGTCTTCTGAATCTTGAGCTATTCACGCAGGGCTTCCTTGTCAAATAATGCTTCCAGAAGGTCCATCTGCATGTTCTTGACGTATTGCTCCAGCTCCTGATTATACACCAACAGTGGTGCAAACTTCATCTTCTGCTCATTGGTCAGGGCAATAGTGGCTCCATCTTCCTTCTGCCATCCGACCTTTCCAAAGTAGTGAGTGCTTAGAGCAGCACGATGACGATAGCACAGTCGTGCAATAGCATCATGGACGGCAGTGTTTATGCCCATATCACAGTCACGATTTAACGTTCCAAAGCTGATGTCTCCAGTCTTGGGGTGCTCCTTGCGTCCAAACACCTGAGTCTTGATGCCCCATGATTCAGATGTCCTCTTAGTGGCCTTGATCTCGGGTATCGGCAGCTTCAGCAGTCTGACTAGCTCCACAAGGAATGGGCTAGCAAGAACATCCTCGTAGTGTCCTCTTTCATTCAGGATGTAGCTCTCCATCTATAAGTTTAAATAAGGAAAGTTTAGTAAAAGAATTCAGAGGTTACGAGAGTAGTAAAAGTTATTCCTATTGAGGTCTTCCTATTTCTAAGCCATTTTCTAGGGTCACGTCCTACAGTCAACATGTGCTCTGATACCATCTCTGTAACGACCCGACCTCAAACGGTCAAGCCTCTGTGTATCTGTGCCATCCCTGGATTGGTATGCTGGCACACATAGTACATCAATGTATATATCAAAGTGCAATCACATGTATAAATAACGTAAAACTGATATATACCTCATAAGTCTCAGCGGAAACAATTAAACGGGTGTGGAGTCCCATCAACGCCATCGGCAGGTTGAGTGTAGACCGTAACCCTACAACGAAACTCACTCGTCGTAGAAAATCCTGCAACATAATACGTTGCAGCCGTGTAGGTCAGTACATTGAATGTACCAGCAAGATCACAAGTAAGAGAGACAGATGATAAAACTATTCTATATGCAATATGGCTTTATGGCTCTGCGTCTGAGTTTTTGCATAAAAGCTGGTTTTATTTTCCCTACAACAAAGGAATAAATTAGGAGTCTTCCCTACAGAGTTATCTACTATGACATGGTTCCGCCAACCGATGTCTCCCCATAAGTATCATATGTTGCCCACAATTAGTTATCAGTCCGGTGTTGAGAGTTTCGAGATAGATCCAAGTCCAGAGGCTCAAATTGTCCGTAACCGGGGACACGGCTAATCAATTAGGTTTTAACTCTGCAGAGTGTTGTGCACTTTACCCACAAGATTCGATCCCTCTTTTTACGTTCTCGCACTTCAGGGTGTTTGAGAACAAGACGATCGAAACATGGTCTTCCGAAGAGTTCCTCTGACCACTGTCCGGTGCTCATCCAATCCTACCGTAGTTCTACATCTGCTAGCACCGTCCTAGCCAGAGTCACAACTAAGGTCAACCAAGCCAGAGCCCATAATGACTTGCGGTTGCATAGGTAAGCTTCCGGGCATGAAGTATTCTTCCGTCTCTTTGAGTCTGGGTGAAGCTTTCCGCAAGATGTCATGGCGCTTCTCCATGCATCCCGGCCATCCATTGGTTGCTCCAGGGTGCCCATCAAATCCATCCTTCACCCAGTAGTGTGTATTGAAATCTTGTCTCGAGTCTCGAAATCTTGAGGCCTTGAAGATGCAGTCCTTGCAGATGCCATCACGAAGTTGTCGTCATTGACGTAGAGTCCACCTTCTCACACCACTCCCGGGCACTCATACCAAACCCCGTCTACTTTAGCGTAGCATTAAAACTAAACAACGTCCCGGGCTAGATAACAGGGAGATGGGTTCCTACCTCATGCATTCTACTCAACTACAAGATTTAATATCACTACTGGAGGAATTGTTGAAAGGATGATACTACATGCAAATAAAACTTAGGTAAAAATAGATGGTCAAAGTGAACTTGCCTAGTAAGTTGATGAAGATATTATCGCTCTCAGAAAATGAACTTGATAGAACTATTCGTCACTCCGAGAAAATCTATATAATCAAACATAGTATTCACATAAGCAAACACTCTAGCAATCAATTCTATCAATCATATTAACACTCAATCAAATTAAAAGCAACAACTAAATCAAAAAGAAGTCAATAAGAAAACCAAATAAAGTCCAAAGAGCAAATTCCAAAAGGAACTTCACTAAAGAAAACTACTACTGAAACTTTATGACTTTGCCACAACCAACAAAAATAGTTTTATCCTAAATAAAACTTAACAGCAAATAAAAACACTCAACTAATAATTTAACAGAAAAGAAATAAACTCTTTATTAAAATAACAGAAAGAATTTTACCTAAAGTTTTCTATACAAAAAGAATCAACCTAAAAACTAATATAAAACTCTAGTTATGGGCTATACTAGTTTTAATACAAAACAAAAGAAAATAAATTTCTTTAAAATAAAAATAAAATTGTCTACCGGGAATAACATCTTGTAGTACTTCTTGTATATTGGAGCGGTTCCGGGAATAACATCTTGTAGTACTTCTTGTATATTGGAGCGGTTCCGGGAATAACATCAATAGCAAATTCTAGTTCCCGGTCAGGTGGCATTCCTGGTAGTTCCTCAGGGAACACGTCCGGAAATTCACTAACTACCGGAATCAAGTTCATATCTGTAGCGGTGGTCTTGAATAACATTCCTTTCTTTGACATTATTCTGCTAGCGGTAAACTGAACTGTTTGGACTGCCGGGTTAACCAATGTCACTGTCCTGGTGGCGCAGTTGATGCAGACCTGGTGCGGAGTCAACCAATCCATCCCCAGTATTATGTCCAGTCCAAGAGATTCAATGGCGATAAGGGTGGCTGGAAACTTAACTCCATGTATCAGGATTTCCAGGTCCTTATATATGACATTTGTTCTGAGCATGGAGCCAGGGGATTGTACCACCATGATTTTGTCCAAAAGAGAAAGGGAAAAATTGTGTATGGTGGCACTCCACGAAATAAACAAATGGGAAGCCCTGGAATCAAACAAAATTATGGCAGGTATGTCATTAACAGAGAACATACCGAGGACCACAGCTGGTGCTTCGCGGGCTTCCTCAGCAGAGATATGATGGACTTGGCCGCGACGGAAGTCCTGATTGGGGCGGCATCTGACATTGTTGACTTGTGGCTTGAAGTCGGACTGTGGCTTCCCGACCCTTGTAGGGCCTTGCTTGGAATAATGCCCGCCTTGTCCACAAGTGAAACAAGTGTTGTTGCGTCGACAGTCCTCTAGTACTGGCTGCTTGCCATAGGTCTTGTCCTGGTTGCCTGACTTGTTGTTATTATTGCCGCCATTCCAAGTGGGCTTGTACTCAGACTGAACCGGTTGCCAGATACGTGGCTTTTGCGTGAACTGCTCGCGGGTGTCCTTCTTGGGCTCAAACTTACGCTTACGGTCATCATATCCTGACTTATGCTCCCGTACAGCTATGAAAGCTTTGTTTACCAAAGTCTGAAAATCAGGAAAATCCAGCATACAGAGCTGACAACGGAGGGCATGATTGAGTCCTCCTAGGAATCGGTCTATCTTTCTTTCCTCCGTGGACACGTCATGGATGGAGTACCATGCCAGATTATTGAATTTGTTCAGGTACTCACCAACTGACATGTTTCCTTGAGTAAGAGCAAGGAACTCCCTTTGCTTCACCTTCATTATGCCAGTGGGAATGTGGTACCTGCGGAACAGCTCCTTGAATTTCTCCCAGGAAATGTCTTCCCCAGGAGGCCACACCATTTTTGCATTATCCCACCAGATGGCTGCCGGCCCTTCCAAGTAGTGAGTACCAAAAGGAACCTTGTCTGATTCATCACAGCGAGCTATTTCCAGCTTCTTTTCCATGGTCTTTAGCCAGTCATCAGCTTCCATTGGATCAACAGCTTGACTAAAATTGGGTGGCTTGGTTCGCTGAAAATCAGACAGCTTGGAGTGCGTCCCATTGTTCTGATTCTGTCCTACCATAGTTTGCATACTCTTCAAAAATTCCATGAGATCCTGATTTCTTTTCTCTTCAAACATCCTCATAATTTGATCAGTGGTTGGTGGTTGTGGTGGTGGAGGTGGCAAATTTGCTGGTGGTTGTCCTGCTTGTCTAGCGGATCGACGAACCGGAGTTCCATCGCCGCCTTGATTACTACACCTCTTCATCCTATATCTGTTCCCATTGCAAAATACCAAATTGATGAGCAACAACCATAAGGGAAATACAACAATGTGACACCAAGAAGACGAAATCAAAGAAAAACGAAATAAGCAACATAATTATACAAGGCAACCCAACATCATACATGGCAAACTAGTAGAGGGTATCATGGTGAGTACTGCTCATACGGCAGTTGACATATGCAAAGATGCTATGATGCATATATGTGCTAAAACTCAACATCCACTCTAGTTGCGCGGGTGGCATGGACACCGGCAGACTGAAAACTCCTCGTCATCTGATTCTGCCTCGGAATAGGAGCTGATGATGTGGATCACGTCCTCCGGAACAAAGGAAACACGGCGACGCTGATGGAAGGTTCTCCCTCTGAGGGAGAAGAAGCACGACGCCTCAGCATCGGAGCAGCTGGAGTGGCTAGCAGCGAGGCCCAATCAGCTGGGGTCTCACGCCGGATACCAGACGAAGTGCCTGGCGATCCGAACGAGCTAGGAGGAGTCTCAGGCATACGCGAAGGTGGAATAGATGGCATAGACACAGGCGAAAACACAGGGGGAGGAGGGGACTGTGCTGCAGCAGCAGCTGCAAGTGCCTCTCGCGTGAGACAGCTCCTCAGCCAGGGAAGTGACCAGACGGTAACTGGCGTTTAGGTAACGAGATAAAACACCAGTATCCCGATCACTCGTCGGATCAACAGACGCAAAAAGGACTCGCCCTGTCGTAGGTGACAGGGTGGGGTAGTGAAAGAAACCTGGATGTGTCTGCATCTCGACCTCATGGAAACGCAAGTCAGTAAGAGCCTCCATAGCAGCAAACTGAATTGCCAGATCAGGAGTAGAAGCGGTTCCGCCCTTGGAGGAGCGGGAATAGCTGCCGAACTCCGAACTCGCAGTAAGGAAGGCCTCAACGTGGTACTCGTATACCAAATCTGCAAGTTGCTCTCGGAATACCTGATACACTGGGTCTTCGCCATTGGGATAAAGCCGAAGCCAGACGCTGCGAAGTAGTACCAGAAAAGTGAACGGTGCCGGCTCATGGTTGTAGTGGTACGGAACCGGTGCCATCTACACTCATAAGACCAACGGTTAGCGAAACAAATGAATCTAGATGCATGCTATGCAACAGGCAAATGCAACAAACAAAGCACACACCCGGACTCTAAACCTAGCGGAACTCTAACGCGAGGTTAACTAGGGTGTCCTACAGTCAGCACGGCTCTGATACTAAGCGTTGTGGCACCCCGGCTCAGAGGACCGGTTTACCCTGTGTTCCAAACCCAGAGATCATGTCTTCTGGAAACACACAACAACTTGGAATAGAACAGAACTAATCTTTATTGATATGATACAAGTACAAGCTTGGAGGTTACATAGGATAGTGAGGCCAGGAGCACTACTCGTGCTATGATAGTATCTACATTATTTATGAAACATCTCAAGGGCCTCAATACTAGTGGCTAATACTACGGCGTAGCGGAACATCAGGTGAGACACTCCATCCCATAGGGACACTGCTAGGACACGACCTAGTTAGCGTAGCACAAACCATCGGGATCTCCATCCTTGGATTCTCCTGCATCTGGCATGATACGCCAGGTGAGTACTTGGAATGTACTCGCAAGCTCACAACAACCAGAACAGTGCAGCAAACAACAGTATGGCAGTTACTAGATTAAATGCTCAGGAAACAGGCATAGTTTAAAATGCTCAACTTACTGATACGGGTAACCAACTTACTCTCCTCTGGGTTCATAACATGACCCCCGGAGCACTCGTGACCCATAGATCACGTCTGAGCTTAAGATGAGTTCTTCCATCATTATTGTTGACCATACAGTGTGAACTAGTGTGGACTGTGTCCAATACCGTGGACGCGGCTATTCGAAAAGATTCTTACACTCTGCAGAGGTTGCGCAATTTACACACACCATGGACATTCGTCCAATGAAACTTGTCTAACCCGTGACCCTTCTATCATACCACCGACAATCATTCCCCTTCCGGGTCACGTCCTGGGTGGCCCCTGTGTCACTCTTGACACCTGCCACCGTCATGGCCAAACTAAACTGTCCCAAATGGGGACGCCGGCAAATAACTTAACTTGGGCTCACAAGGTTATCGCCGTCTACCTGATCAAGGTAGCACGCGCGCATAACCTTTCCTCTTTGGTGGTACCGGTAAAAGAGCACGAGGTTAGACCAAGTCAAGGCCGTCCCATTCCGGCAGATGTGGCTGCACGGGTAAGTCCGGTTCGGTGGCACTTGATCAACCATCAAATTGACATTCATCATGTAAAGTTGCTTGTCATATTAGTTATGTTGAATAAATGAACTAACATGGCAGGGTTCATGCAAGATACTAAGCAATATGAGTTATGGCACATTTATATTAGATTAAATGCAAAAGAATTCAACATAAAGCCAATACTATTGTAATGCCTTATGCAATGGATGATGTGGCTAGCCTTACTCAAGTGGGGTGTCAACAAACTCCTGGTCTTCCACACCAAAGCAATTTCCTTCAGAAAATATTTTTAAATAGCAAAAGAAAATGTCACATAAAGCATTTTTGCTGGCTAAAAATTCTGTACATACTGGAAAAATACCAACTTTTGCCAGAAAATAAAGGGGCTCAAGACAAAACCATTGCAAAAAGAATCAATTGATTTGGACTTGTGGTTTAAAAACTAGAGCTGGTCAAAGTTTCTAGTCAAACTGGGCTAAATTTGAATTTCAACAGAAAATCAAAAAATACCCAGCCGGCCACGTCGAACACGTAAAGTGGAGGGGCGCCTCCACTTAAAACGGTTCGGCGCGCAGGGTGGGTCGCTGACTGGTGGGGCCGCCCTGTCATATTTAAAGGAGGGAGAGAGAGAACAGAGGCGAGGCGGCTCACCGGCGGTGGTTCTCCGGCGTAGAGACGGCGGCGAGGTCAGGCGGCGGCAGGAGTGGATCAGGCGCACGGAGACGTTCCCGTAGGTACCCGTAGCTCGACCGGAGATGGCCGGACGGCGTTGCCCCCTTCCTCTCCGGCGGCGGCTGGCTTCGGTGGTCGTCGGAAACGGCGATTCCGGCAGCGCCTCGGCCAGGAAAGGGGTCAAGAAGGGTCAGGAGAGTTCACTGAGCTCGAATGTGAGGTCGGACGGGGCTGGGATGCAGTGGAGCTAGCGGGCGACGGAGGGGGATCAGGCGACAGAGTTTTGGCCGGAGTCGAGGGATACGAGCTCCCGGCTCTCGACGGAGCACTCAGGAGGCGTTTGGGAGGGGGAGAGGTGGAGTGGTGAGGCTGGGAGAGGCCGGGCATGGCCCTTTATAGGCGGCGAGGGGTGCCCGAGCCGATCGGTGCCGCGGACACGTTGCCGAAGCAAGTACGGCGAGGTGGCCGTCGCGGTGCGGGGCGAAGTGATGGGAGCGAGCAGGCGAGTAAATGGACGCAACGGCTCAGCGAGGAGAAGACGACAACCAGCTCACCCACTGTGGCCGCACGGGCGCAATAGTGGTGATGTTCGGTGGCGGCCGGCGCGGGCGTCTCCGGCGAGTGGGAGGGTTCTGGAGGAGCCAGGTGGTTGGCGGGGAGGCTGTCGGCATGAAAAGACAAGGAGGGGCGGCGAGGGCTGGCCGGAACGGTCGTGTCCGAAGCGTCCGGTCGCGCTGAGCGCGACTTTGGCCGTGCTAGCCTCGTGATCACCACGGGCAATGGCGCTCCGAGGCCACGCACGCCTGGCAAATCTTGTCCATTGCGTCGACCTGAGCTCAAACAGTATGTTCATGTCACGGGTAGGGCTAGGGATGGCTCAAGCTGCCCGAGCTCATCCAAAACAGCTTCTGGGTAGGATCTTGGGAGGGTTCTAGAGAGGAAATGAACTTAGGATTGAGCCAAACGGCTGGTCTGGGAGATTCTAGGTTGGAAGGAGTACATGCTGGAGAGATTTGAGCAACTTTTGCGGAGATTTGAGCATAGCTCATGTACAACTCACAATCTGGTCTAGAAACTTGTTGAGGAAGATGCACTCACATGGATGCTCTCCTTAAGGTGAAATTTGGTAATTGGAGGTTATTTGGTGGTGATAAGATGCTATAAAAATTTCAAAGTCAAAGGACACTTCTAGCTGGTACTTCCTTCACAGAGGTTTGAAATGACCATAGGCTTGTCAAAATAAGTTTGCTGAAAAATTGAACTGGACTAGGAGATATTTTTGGATATTGTGGAAAGATATGGCTCCTAGTATCTCAGGGATTAATTTAGGAATTTTCTGAGGCATGGAGATATGGGTTGCTTCACAAAGGCCAATTCTGTTCAAAAAGTAAAAGTAATTTTCCCGGCAAAATTTTGTACTGAGCAATGAAATATTTTTGGGTATTGTGGGAGTAGATGATGTCAAGAAGGTGTAGTATTAATATGGGAATTTTATGATTAGCAAAGCTATAGGTTGCTTCACAACCCATTGTGAAAATAGGTATTTCCAAAGGAGAAAATGAATTATTTTGGAGGAATAAAAATTAGAGTTTAGGTTAGAGGGTGTGAGACAAGATATTGGCAAGGTGTTGAGGGTGTTGGATCATTTAGAAAGAAATTCAAAGAACCCTCAAGTCCAAAGTCAATGAACCAGATTGAAATTCACTCAAAAAGCAAATAAAACCAGAAAAATATTTGCAAAGAAAAAGTGGCCAAAACCAGGGTGTCACAGTCTGTTTGATAATTGTCAAGTTTGTGGTCTAATAAAAGCAGTGAGTGCTGAATGTGGATTGAAATTCAAAATTTGCACGAATTCATATTAAAATTATTAAAAAAATCAATTTTGTATCAAATGTGCCCGCCAATTGCAATATAATACTGAAAGCGCAGGTTATCTCCCAGGGGGGTGAATGGGAGATTTTTACAAATTCGTCAAAGTCAAGTGATTTTGACGAAAATCAGAGTGACGGAATAGAACAACTGGGAAGCTAAATCATCACAGTGAAGCAACATGATAGATGTAGATGAAGAACATGCAGTCATACATACATTCAAGCATAAACATGATGAACTGAAGAAATGAAAAACATCATGATGAAATTCTTCAGTTCAAAGTCTTTAGAATGCAGAACACAAATTCTTCAAGTGCAGAAGTACTGAAAGTTAAAGGGTTGAGGAATTTGAAACCAGGTTGGCTTAGTGATGACACGGTGATTTGTTAGACCAGTTCCAGTTGCTATATCAACTGTACGTATGGTTGGGGCAGCTGAGTTTCAACTCGGAAGACACTTAGTCCTCACCGTATTCCCCTTGAGCTAAGGTCACTTAGACCCCGCCCAATCACTCGTGGTAACTCTCCAAGGTAGACTTCCAAAACCTTCACAGACTTGTTCTATGGTACTCCACAA
This sequence comes from Elymus sibiricus, assembly GCA_039707655.1. Classification (NCBI taxonomy): domain Eukaryota; kingdom Viridiplantae; phylum Streptophyta; class Magnoliopsida; order Poales; family Poaceae; genus Elymus; species Elymus sibiricus. The sequence goes on from CM077670.1 coordinate 203,059,924, forward strand.
ATTCTTCTTGGGTGCTCAGAAATTGACGCCAAACCGTATGGAAGAATGACAGTCTTCAAAGGTAACAAGCGGCGGATCACTCAGGATATTCTCTTTAGTGAAGCTCAATCACTCTGGCTCTGGTTGGTTTTTTTCCTCACTTGGGTTTTCTCAGGTTCGTGAGAGGATGGGTTGCTCTCAAATTAATAGTGTCAATCTCTCTCTTGGAGCATCCAACCAAAGGAAAAGTTGTGGGGGTCGGCTATTTATAGCCAGGGGGCCCCGACATGATAAGACATAAATGCCCTTCGGACACGACCATTGTCAGGACAAGATCCACTTGACAGCTGGCACTAGCGCAACAACGATCGGAACGACAAATTCATCGAAACTCTCATTTTCCTCACTAGGTAAGCGAATCACACTGGCGAAACCCTAACTCTTCAGTCAAACCAATTTCGTCAACGACCAGAAGAACTTCGTCTCTATCACTGAGGAACTCGACTGCATTGCAAGAGATTTCCAAAGTCTTCACTCGAAGAGATAGGTATGGTTTGGGTATGAGCATCACTTCGGAAATACGCCTATGTATCACCTTGAACCCCTTTGACAGTACGGTGTTTCCTATGACTCAAATAAAGAAGAAAGAAACTATGAAAACAAAGTCTTCAAGCTTCCAATTCTTCACTTCAATTTCTTCAAAGGACGCACCAAATTCTTCACTGAAGAAATACATAGGGGTTGTCTTTCATCAGTTAAACCAAATCTTCAGGGACTATAACTCATGTGTACACTAGTAAACACATTAGTCCCTTAACCCATTTGTCTTCAATACTCCAAAACCACTAAGGGGGCACTAGATGCACTTACAAATACAAATTGACCGCGCCTAAATATTGTGATGCTCATGAACGGTGTCACAAGCGTATGGCCCCACAAGTAAGAAGCCACGTCACCCACGTATGGACCCACTTGCCAGAATCCACGTCGGCACTACAATGGGCCCACATGTCAGAATCGTTGACCGGTTAAACGACACATCGTCACAGAAAAACAATGCCTGGTCCCACATATGAGCAGCCATGTCAGCATCTTCTGGGCCCATACGACAGCAACTTTGACCGGTCAAAACTGACACCCGACTTTTACTGACGGGACCGTCGGCGATAAAATCCAAGGCGGACCCACATGGAAGCAGCCACATTAGCAACTGCTGGCCCAACTTGACAGAATCTTTGACCGGTCAAACCGGCTGACCGATTACTCGTGATGGTTTATCGTCACCAAAAACGATCTTAGGCGATAGATTGGCTTATCATAGGTGACATTCTAGGTCGTCATAGAAAACAACCATCAATGACAATTTTTGGTTCATCACCTAAGATACGATCTTGCGTGATGGAGGAAGTGGTACCGTCGGGATTTTATTTTTTATGACGGCGCTTCAGTGACGGTGGGGGTGACGGCCGGAAAATGTCATCGTGGCATTTTCCGTGACAAAAAATGGTTTTACGTGACACAACTGAAACGTCGCAAAATAGAGCAAATTTTGTAGTGTTGCTGCCACGGCAACATTTTTTTTGCTGCCATGGCAGGAGTTTGGGCGTCGCCTGAAGATAGCTCTACAGAGGGCGTTTTTACTGCCATGGCAACCGAATTCGTTGCCATGGCAGTCCTCTCGCTTAGGCTGGCCATAGCAGTTGACGCACGCGTTCTCGCTAGTGTGGCAGCCAAATCAGCTGCTGTCCCTGCTGGTGGTGAAGTCATGGTTCCATGGCCTATGTTCGCTTTACCGCCAGTAACAAGGAAGTGTCCTTGTCCGCGCCCGCACGACCCTTCACCGAGAAGGGCCTCCGAGTGGTGCTGCAGGTCACCGGGATGAAAGGCCTCTTCGACAGTAGCTTAGTCAAGGAAGCCGCCGTCACCTTCGTCAACAAGTCCACCACCGTTATGAAGTTGGCGGATGACCATATCGTACGCCTCTAGCCTACGCACCGAGGCACCGTGCTACCCCCACCCTCACCGGCCTCCATGGGGATGACCTCTTCAATGCCTTGGTTGCCCTGCGGATGCCCACCGTCGCGCCGAGAAATATCTGCTTCAAGGTCGCGCTCAGCAATGGCAGGACGTGTGGCGGCACGTAAATGGTCAGTAGAACGCCCATGATTGAAATAATACTGTACAACCATTTGTGATGATAATGTGACAGCTATTTGTTGGCTGTTAATTTGTGCGCCTTCTCTCATATTGGACAATTTTTTTACCACAGCATGTTGGTGCCATTCCATGACACCATGCCAAGTCTCATGAATTTCAGACGAGTTTTGGATTTACTAGAATTTCAAAAACAAGTTCTCAAGTTTGCCGCCGAGCCACGAAGAGCCTAGGTGTTTGAAATTCATTCCCATTTCTTGCATGGGACCTAAACATGCAACCAAGGACACATATATGATTTTTCAACCCATTTTCGTGCACAGGAGCATGTGCATGCAGTTCAAATTTGAATTATGCACATAAAATGCCTAGAAAACTCAGTTAAAGTATAAAAATGTCCAAACGAACCACGAATAATTCCAAAATTTAACACGACACTCCTATTGGTCTATGTTACCTCTAGAGAAAAAAATCAAGGCAAGAAGAGGCAACGAATGTCGTTTCGTCCACAAAGGTGACACGTTCCCTACCGGAACCATGAGTTTTCTTGTGAGAAGATCTGGTTTGTGAGAAGCTTATACCAAAACCTGCCCCAAATGGGACAAAAAATTTACCACAACATGTTGGTGCCATTCCATGACAACATGCCAAGTTTCATGAATTTCAGACAAGTTTTGGATTTACTAGAATTTCAAAACCAAGCATCTCAGCTTTTGCGGCCCAGCCACGATGCCGAGGTGTTTGAAATTCATTCCCATTTCTTGCATGGGACCCAAGCATGCACCCAAGGACACACATATGATTTTTCAACCCATTTTGGTGCACCGGAGCATGTGCATGTAGTTCAAATTTGAATTATGCACATAAAATGCCTAGAAAACTCAGTTAATGTATAAAAATGTCCAAACGAACCCCGAATAATTCCGAATTTTAACACGACACTCGTATAGTTTTATGTTCACTGCAGACAAATGTTCTAGCAATTCAAACACCGTCCTTTGCCGCTGTGACCCCATTCCGTATTTCAAATCAAGACAAAAAATCAAGTACATCACACACAGTTTATTATCACCAACCGTGTGAGATGCAGTACAAAATATCTTGGTGCACCGTCATATATGGCTTACGCGAGAAGGTTCATCGGCTACAGTCCATAGCCGGCGCGTCAAGTAAACTAGCCCCCCAAATATCATATCACTGTTCAATCGTCACCGGTCAAAGATGGGGACGTGGACGGCGAGAGCGCAGCCGCATCCTCCATGAGCGTGCTCACAACCTGCTTGAGCGCGGCCGCAATCTGCGACCGGGCGGCTGCGGCAGCCGACACGGCCGCTACTACAGCTGAGATGGCGACAGCAACATCTGCGACAGGGATAGCAAATGGCGAGAGCGGGACAGCAGCTGTCCGTTCCGCGGCGGCTACCTTAGCCCTGATGGAGGCCGCCCGCGTCCATGTCGAGGCCGCCCGCCCCCAGCTCATGGCGGTCACCGCACAAATCACATGAAGCTTCTCCGACAACGGTCGGCAACCCACGGCCGAAGAGTTGGCAATCGCCGAGAGCGTTCGAGCAGCCGTCCGTTCGTTCGCGGCATACATTGCCGCGATGGAGCCCGTCCAAGCCCAGACCGCGGCTGCCCACGCCCAGCTCATGGCGGCCTTTTCTGAAGAGATGGCGGACGCGGATGGCGAGATGCTTGCCGAGTATGGTGCGATGGATGCCATGGAGCCCCTTCCCCAGGAGATCATCGGGCGCGAGCTGGACATGGAGGAGGCGGCGGAGATCGACGAGTGCCAGACGGAGTAGTAGTCTTTGTTTAGAGCACTGGTCTTTTGTTAGAGTAATGTTTAGGTCAGCAAGCTCTGTTTAATTGCTGAACTTGCTCGATTAAGAAGTGTGGGTGTGCTATAGGCTCTTTTGTGTACCCAAATTATGCAATGACGTGGATGACCACTGTAACCAGGGAAATTCAAACCAAAATTTGCACGTTCAAACTCATCACACACGGGGTAAGCCATATGAATCGTTTGTGATGTTTAGATATCGTACACAGTGCTGAATAAGGGTCCGTGTCTGATGACACTTCGCGCGCCAGTTTTTCGCTGCACGGAGAGACAATTTTCGGCATCCGCGGAAATATCTACCTCCCATGGCCCCCTCCTCCTTACCAAAAGCCACATTTCCCCTGTTTCCGCCTTCCATTCCAAGTTTAAACCATCACTGCTTGCTTGCAGCGCCGCCGCCTCACCGGCGACGCACCTTCCTGCTGCTTGGCCTCGTCGTTCTAGTCAGGTAATCCACACCAAACCCCCATCCTCCACCTCCTTCTACATCCCACATGCCCCGACCGTCAGCGCGACACCTTCCACCCAAATCACTGACCCATCCTCCAAGTAAGCGCCACCCTAAGCCATGGTGCATGCAGTATAACCAGGAGCTCAAGGAGCATCTGGCAGCGGAGAAGCAAATCGCGTCCGCACGCGCGGATGAGGTCGCGATGGCTGCCATGCGTGCCGACCCCCAGATCTTGGAGGAGCACCTCGCCATCGAGGCCACCGTCGACGCCTCGCGTGCGGACACCGCCACGCGGTTGGCTACTTTAAACGACAGTTCGTGGCGTTTTCTCGAGGCCACCGTCGGTGCCTTCGACGAAGACTACGAGTTGTTTTCTCAGCGTGCCCGTGCTTACCTCAACTCCAGAGCCAGCAGGTTGGTGCCCGGAGCGGCTCAGGCGACTCACCAGTACGAGGAGGGCACCCGCGATGTGGAGGCCTCGCCCTCTTCCAAGTCTAAGGAGCCCATCGTCATCGATATCTCCGACGATGAGGAGTAGCTTGTCTTTTTAGCTCACTACAAGGACCTATGTTCAGCTAGCTAGCTATGCCGGTTAAGCATGTTCGGTTTACCTTTTGCATGTGCTGCTCCTGCCTTTCCTTTACAAATTCTAATGAATTGTCCTATGTACTCTTACTATGCAATCTGATCCTCTAGTATATATGTTCTATATATTGTGCAATGTGGTGCTGAGTTAACTGTTTGGTTATGTTTTTGTCATGTTCAGTTAACTGTTTAGTTCAATTCTGCAAGGTGAAGCTCAATTCTTGTGGGTGCAATTTTGTATTCTCTTGCATGTGAGAAATAATCGAATTTGGCTGTACAAAATACATGAGATACAAATACAATTGCTATATTTCCAAGTTGTTAAGCATACTAGGTTTGGTTCACTGTCTGATCTTGTAGTATGTTCTCTTGTGCAATGTGGTGCTCAGTTAACTATTTGGTTCATTTGTTGCGGTGCTTAGTTAACTGTTTGGTTCAATTCTGCAATGCGATGTTCAATTGTCGTGGGTACAATTTTGTATTGTTATGCACGTGAGAAATAAATCGAATTCGGCTGTACTAAATACATGAGAAACATATACAAATGCTATATTTCCTGGTTCTTAAGCATGCTTGGTTTGGATAAACAGCTTTTTCATGTGGCTCGAATTAATCTGCTGAATCTGCAATGTGTTCATTTTTCATCAACATACTTTATTGATAGTATGCCAACCCTCACTTAGCCTGATCAATAACTACCTTATATGTGTTGCAGGGAAACAATGGGAGGCACTGAGGTTTACCATCGAGGTTCGCACATGCATGGTCCTTTGTCTAATAGCACATTATTGTGTAATTGCAGGAACCATTCTAGTATTTAGGTTTTTAACAATTTGGTCTTGCACATGTAGGTCCTGCTGTCAGAGGTCTTGACCCACTATTCGACCCATTTTGCATATGGGGAAATGAGATGTCCATGAATATCAGTCAAGTCAAGAAACTCAGAAAGATTGTGAGGATAAAGAAACTTGCGACGAAAAACAACAAGATCTTTGTCTGCACAATGAAGAAGACATCAGTGAACTACAGGATGGTACTAACTCTTATACTCCCTCCGGTCCTTTTTAGTCTGCATATAAGTTTTGTCCAAAGTTAAAGTATCTCTACTTTGACCAAAGTTATAGAAAAAAGCATCAACATTCAAACTGCAAAATCATTATTTTTAGATGCATTATGAAATACAATTTTATAGTTTACATATTTGGTATCGTGGATGTTGATATTTTTTAAAATAAATTTGGTGAAACTTTACAAAGTTTGACTTGATACAAATCTAATGCGCAGAGTAAAAAGGACCAGAGGGAGTACCTTGTTTTTTTATTCCTTTGCGCCATTTCAAAATTCAGAGAAGATATTTATGCATATCTTTGTTTTCAGGCCTTTCCAAAGCAGTTCACAGATGATTACCTCTCAAACCACCTGTATGGTCAAGAGGCGAGGAAGGTGTTCATACAACACCCATGGTACAATATTGAAGTCTTCCTCAAGAGGACGAAGGATGGGCTGTCAATCATCCACATGCACTGGCCTAAAGTTGCATGGACATTCAACATCATTGAAGGCTCAATATTCGCCTTCTGCTTCAATAGTTTTCCAGATGAGATTCATCTGTCTATCTCCCGTCTATGATGCTAATTTCCAAAGGTTTTAGATGTTGCATGTGAAACTTGGTGTTGTTGTGTAATGGGGTTGCTAGTTATATGCCTATATGGTGTGAGTGAGTGCTGAAGCTATATGTTGTTGTACTCTGATGTATTTCAATTATGAAATCATGGTTCCGTAATACGAAAATGAAATATATTGTGTGTTTATTATGAAATGTAAATTTGATTACTAAATGGATTAATAATAATAGGCCAATTAGCCTGCTTATTGGGTTTTTCTAGTGCAAACGGTTATTGAGACAACACCGTGGGCGATGATCTCAGACAACCCACACAGTTTATAGGAAGTAAACGTGTTGGATCAATGAACAATCACACACGACTTTCTCTGGACAGCTGTTTGCGTTAGGCCACCTTACACAAACGTTTTCCACATAAAAAGTGTGTGTGATGGACAGCCTATGCCACACAGTTTCTTCTAGACACCGTGCGTGATGCATTCAATAACACAAACGATAAAATTATTACTATCGTCTGCAATGGCAACACTATCACAGACGATGTGATGCGGAAAACTGTGTGCTTTGTATATACGAACGGAAACGTTTGTCTGGGATTCACTGTGTGGGATGTATATACGAACGAAAACGTTTATCTTGGATTCACTATGTGGGATGTACATACGAACGGAAATGATTGGGCCAGTATAATTGTCTGCGATGGCTCACCCGATCGCACACGAGCTCTTTTTGCCCCGCGTGTGTGACCAGAGGCCCTATCGCGGACGGTTTCTGGGTCGTGTGGAAAGGACCCCCCCTATCGCACACACGGGCAAGGCGACGGTTTAAAACTCTGTCACTAAAAGGGGGTAAAACCCATTTGTATAGCAGCTCGCTGTACTAGTGTGGGATCAACGGTTTTATGTTATCCTTCAGGTGCATCCCGGATTTTAGGCCGACACGCACCTTGAGGGCTACTAGCTATATATCTTGGAAGAGAATAAATTGCAGCAATCAGAAATATTCCGCGAAAAATCATGATGTGGACAATGGCTTGGCGGGAAACTTTTTTCCACAGAGGCCGGCCATCTACATTGACAACTCAAAACCGAAGTGGCGCACCACTTCGGAGACAGTCTGGCATGGAGACCGGCTACAAGCGGCTGGCTACACGAAAGACTTTTTTCCAGCATAAAGCTCGGCTAAGCTCCTTCAACATTCTCAAGACCGAGGTGGTCTGTGACACCTCGGATGCAGTCCAACATTGAAGCTTGGCTGCAAGAAGACACTGCCGCATGGGAAAAACTTCAAACCCGAGGTGTGGCATGAAAATAACAAGACATTTGATAAAGGTCGAGAACTAAAAAGGGCTCCTCGGATGCCCGACGTGTATACTCCTCAGATGTACTTCGGTGATCCACAAGGTCGAAGATGGGAGGATTTGTTGAACCAGCTTTCAAGACCGATGACTGAAGACGAGGAGCAGTTCTACTGATGGTGTTCTGGACCAGGGGTACTTAGCATGTCGACTCCCGGCCAGGCGGGCCGGGCCGAGAACCCCCTTTGTCTGTTTTGTCCTCGGCCACTTCGGGCAGCCCATGACACATACAAGGAAGATTCCACAAGACTTGGCATACAAGACGAGGACTCCTCTCCACCGGCATAGCCGAGTAGGACTTCTGTTATCCTAGGCCTCCGGTACATCATATAAACCGAGGCTGGGCTAGTCAATAGATCGTTAGAATCTTACACAACAATCTCGTGGCAGACACTTGTACTATGTACTATACCCCAATACAATAAACACAAGCAGAATGTAAGGTATTATCTCTTCGAGAGAGCCAGAACATGGGTAAAATCATGTGTCCTTGTTACCATCGTTCAGAGATGCCTGGCTTAGGATTCGTACCTTGAGATTTGTCAGATTTGGCTCCGTTAGATGGCCCTCTCCGACCACCCGGCACGCGTCACTCCGTGACAGGTGCACGCATGAGATTGCCTCGCGCGAGCTAAACAACCCGCCCGAGGGCGAATACATTGACAACCGGACCCAGCCTCCCCGTCGTGCGTAGGGAAACACGCGGGGCGTTGCCCGTGGGCGCGAGTGAAATCACCACACGGCAGTGGCCCTGGCTGCACCCGGGGTCCACCCATCATGGACCCCCGAGGCAAGCCGCCGGATACGTGACGTCCAGGCAGGCGCGGAGACTCCCAGGGAGCCAGCAGCGAGAGGCCAAGGAGAAATAGATGGCATAGAGGGCGTCCTCGTTCGTGGAGGCGCCCCGCGAATGAGCCGGCGCATACGGGTGCGACTCATGACTCGCCTGTTGCGACCGAACCATCCCGATGCGGGACAAAGACGCAAATACGTTGTTCTGGCTGACCCGTCGCACATGGGCATGACCGAAACCACCCCATGACGATGGCGCTGGCCGCGCCCGTGGTCCACTCATCATGGACCCCCGAGGTGACCCGTTCGAGTGCGTGCCGTTCAGGCAGATCGGACAGCGCGAAGAGCCCCAAGGAGGCGCCCGCAGCACGCCACAGCGAAATAGACGGCGTAGAGGGCACTCTCGCCGCGAAGCCCCCACGAGGCAGGTAATCCAACATTCTTTATGAGAGTAATGTTCTGAAACAATATCTTTCCCACATCCACTTCGCTCCCGTTCACATCACTCTTGCCGGGCACTATGACATCATAATCCGGATGGGTGACGCTAGGCATCGGTTGACCGACCAAAATTTAGTTCGGTCGCTTGCGGCTTCCCGATTCAAGCGTTCTGCATCATTGGATCACCCCCCAAATTCGTCTCCTTCCTTGTGCTTGCACCCATGCCGCCCTCGTCGGTGGCAGCTCGCACCCCTTCCCTGCAGCTGTCTCCGTCGTTTGTCGCTAGCATCTCTCGCTGTTGCGTTGCAGCAACTCGCTATCGGGTCGTGGCAAAATTTTGTGCCTCCAGGTTGCAGCGTCGCATCGTTCGCCAGTTGCAGCTTCCTATCCACCCCACCGTAACTTTTTGTGCTGCCGATTCCAGCAAAATCAGCGACAACATCGCAACCCGCTCTTCACCGTCGCAACAAATGTCGTGGCTAGTTCTAGCTATTTGCGCTGCCGGTTGTAGCACCGCCCTGTGCTGGTTGCAGCTCGCCGGCCGCGGTTGCAGATTTTTGTGTCGTTGGTTCCAGCGTTTTGCGCCACTACTTCCAGCATTGACGGTGACAAGTGGTTGCATCTCACTGGTTGTATCACCACCCCGTGCTGGCTCCAGCTTTTTGCGCCGTTGGTCCCAGCTTTTTGCGTTGCTAGTTCCAACATTGACGGCGATATGCGGTTGCAGCACGTCGTCCGCCGATTGTAGCACCGCCCCGTGCCGGTTCCAGCCTTTTGCGGTGCTGGTCCTAGCTTTTCGCGTTGCTGGTTCTAGCATTGACGGTGACAGGCGGTTGCAGCTCGCCGTCTGTCGGTTGTAGCATCGCCTCATGCCGGTTCCAGCTTTTTGCGCCGCTAGTTCCCGCTTTTTGTGCTGCTGGTTCCAGCATTGACGACGACAGGCGGTTGCAGCTGGTCGGCCACCGGTTGTAGCACCGCCCCATGCCGGTTGTAGCATCGACGATGGTCGGTTCCAGCACGCCACCGCACCGATTGTAGCAGGTCGCCACACTGGTTCAAGCCCTGCTTCCGTTCGCCTCGCAGCTCACCATGGCCTCGCAGCGGCACTCTCGACAACACCGGGAGCGGCGGCGGTCGAGCGTCTGCAGCATCCCTTGGCTCCTCGGTGCGCGGGGACCTTGAATCCAACGACGACCTGTCTCTGGCACACCGCCGGCAATAGATGAGTGGCAAGAGAGAGGCACATGGATGGGCGCGGTTGTGGAGAGAAGACACTAAGTGGGAGGGAAGTGAGATGGACAAGAATCGAGAGCAAAGATGCGATAAGGAAGAGAGACAACGTGGGGCCCAGTTCGCAGTGCGTTGCGGCGACCGGCCGAAAGCCTGGGCGGTCGGCCGTCGTTAATCGTTCGCCAATCCGGATCCCCCCCCCCCCCAGGTCCTTCTTTTACTCAAAAAAAAAAGATCCTTGCCTGTCTCGTCTCCGCGCGTACACATACAGATGGATGCGGGATTACCATAGGTTTACACCATCCGCGCCGCCCAACACAAGATTAAAAACAAAACAAAGCTGTGACCTGAAAATCTTTCCGCCCATCTCTTGTTTTCTACTAGGAGTACTAGTACATCACCAAAGAACGACGTAGTAATTTATGGACTTGTCCATCGGCTTGGAAACTGCAAGATCAGGAAAACAAGTTTCCCGGAGTTCATAGCATCCTTGATTGGAATCAAATCTTTAAGCAAAAGGGACAGGGATCCTTTGACTCGTTTTACTTTGATCGGTGCTTTCGTCGCCGCCCTTGGCCTCCGATGGCCCCGCCGCCGCCATCGCCATCGCTTGACTACTGGCGCGGGTTCTTCAGCGGCGCCCGCGCCAGCATCTTCGACACCATCGACGCCGCCATCCGCCTCGCGGCCGCCGACAACCCCGACGGCCTCCGCGCGCGCCGGGACGCCATCGCGCACCGCCTCTACACCGTGCTCAACGTCCTCCCGCCGCCAGAGGACGCTGTCGTAGTGGCGGTGGCACCCGCCTTCCCCGACGGGACCCGTCGCCACGACCCCATCGTCGCAGAGGTCTTCCGCGTCAAGGCCGCTCTCGCCAGCAACCGACAGATGGTTCCCACCTTCCCACCACTACCACCGCGTCTGACTTCCATTCCCATTGGTCTCACCAACTACTTACTACGAGTACTGAATGCATATGCATTGCTTGCGTCTTCTTTTCGTGCAGTCGGAGGAGGAACTGCTCGACCTGCTCCGGAGGCTGCAGCAGTTGAAATTCACGGCGGACGCCATCAAGGTTTGGTAAACCGGGATAAACTTCTCTGTTGCTCCATGTGTTTGACGAATTCCCTTGATTGCTTTTGTTCATATCTACCAACTGAACTGCTCATAGGTTACTGAGATTGGAAAGGCAGTGAAACACCTACGGAATTACGGCTCAAAGCAGATTCGGATACTCGTACGATCCCTCATCGAGTAGGTTTGTGTTATTTTTCCATGTCTAGTTTGTCTTAACTTTCTAGCATTAACAGCTTTGCTGTTATGCTTGAGTCGCATTGTAGAGGTTGGCAGGCTATAGTCAGTGAGTGGATCAGCGATGAAGGTGCCATTGTAGGTGAGAACGCAAACTGGATGCACTTCCTTAAGAAATTCAAATTGATCAATACTGTAGGTAAGGTGCCCTAACATGATCTTGCTGAAACTATCTGCAGATCGTACTCCGCAATCAATGGAGGCTTCTTGCATTGAGCAGGAAGAAGGTGGGCTTCCTTCCCCTCCCATGGATGAAGCTGCTCTTTTCGCCACGCCGTGTACTTCCATACAGCTATCTGAGGTACCGACTATTTAGACATGATTTTTTTTTTCTCAAGAAAACCCACGAGCTTGTTACTCTGTTTGGCATTGTTGCCAGTCATATATGTGATCTGACAAAACTCCATCTTTGCTTGGTTTTGGAAACTTGGTTTGGTTTCGAAATTCTTCGATGAAATGGATGATGACGGAAGTGAGTAATTGCACTTCCTCGATTCCACACTCTTTTGTTATGCATTCTATTAACATGGTCGCTGCCCTGTAACTTTTTTCTGCAGATGTTAGGATCAATGCCAAGGAGGGTGAACAACAATATCCCACAAACCATGAGTCAGTCAAGAAACAGCCTCCTATGGCCCAACAGTATGATCCAGTACAGAACTGGAGGCTTGATCAGTCTGCGGTGAGGCAGTCACGGATGCGTGAATCTTGCGGCTGGCAAACAGGGCAGCAATACATCACGGAGGCACAAGAGAAGCCTTCAAATGCAGCATTTGGGCCGGGGAGGCCACATCGGTTGCACTCTGAGCCGATTGGTTCCGAACTGAGGCCTAAGCTGCTGCAAGGCATCTTACTGAGTCAAACTCAAAGAAGAACAAAACCAACAATGCCTAATGTAAGCATACGGATTGCTGAACAGCTAGATCTTTTTTTTTTTTTTTGAGGAAAAGAACAGTTAGATGTTTATATGTGATGTGTATGCTATTTTTCTAAACCATTTCACTGGTTATAGCGACCGTTGGGTCAACATGATGAGAATCCAGTCCAGGCGATGCTAGAGCTTGCAAAGAACGCCAAGACTGAAGCTACAAAACGAAAGCTTGAAGAAGGTTACCAAGAATTTAGCAATGGTACGTTTGTCTTGTATTCTCAATATTTTTATCTGGATGAGTTTCTAGGATCAAACGGACTTGTTAATTGTCAACAGATATCAGGTGCATAGTTTTGATCGCAACACTCGGTGTGATTGGTGACGTTTTTTCGACATAAATGCAGCGAAGCAGGAGCGAATAATACAAATGGTGGATCCGCAAGACCTGCTGAAGCAAGGGAGCCGAAGCTTACAACCCAATGGCAAGGCAAGGAACAACAGCGCCGGCAACATCAGGAATCGGCTAGGCATTCATCGCTGATTCCGTCAAGCTTCACCAAGTATGGAGGCTGCCATCTACCATTCCATCAAGCTCCACTGATTATGGGTGTTTTTCCGTGTCCAGCACCACATGACAACAATAGTGCTTCTTCCGAACTTGACATACGGTGAGGCATTATTGTTGGCTGTTGCACCCTAATAGCCTTGGGGCATGAGTGGCTGGTTCTAATGCTTGTCAAACTTGTACTCCCTCTGTAAAGGAATATAAGAGCATTTAGATCTCTACTCTAGTGATCTAAATGCTCTTATATTTCTTTACGGAGGGAGTAGTACATGATAAGAGTTTTACATGCCACCTTACTGTTTCTTTGGTGTGGAAGCAAATGTTGTTGTTCCCTGCGGAGGTGCCTCGGCTTTCTACATAGGGACAGACACAGGTGCCCTGCTTTTCTAGGCTAGCTTGAGGTCCAGTTCTTTTGGCCGATTCTCCCAGAATCTTAAGAATCGGACCTCCCCCAGCTTCTCCCGGAATCTTGAATCCATATTTTTATGACAATCCTAACTATTTAGGATGTAAATAGCTAGGATTGTAAAAAAAAAAAAAATGGGTTCAAGATTCTGGGAGAGCTAGGATTGTAAAAAATAATATGGGTTCAAGATTCTGGGAGAAGCTGGGTGGAGGTTCGATTTTCAAGATTCTGGGAGAATCGGGGCCTGAAAGTCTACCCATGGGGCTTGGTCTTAAAGATTAACTCAAAATTGCACCAAGGTAGTCCAAAGCAGATGCATGATTTGGAGCCAAGTCTCTCTGAATGTGCAGTTACATTCAAAGGTCCAAATCAGCGGGACTTTCTGCTAGCCAGTTTGACCACCGTTCCTTCACAGGTTCAGCCACCATGTAATCTGAAACTAAGACAATGCCCAACTTGGCAATACTTGCTGGTGGTGGGATTGTGAATGGTGGCTCGTTTTCTGTGGCTAACATATGCCTGTGTTGTCACTGTTGGGTGGTACCCGCTGGCACAGTCAACCACAGACTACTATGTCAGTGGCACACGATGATAGAGCTATTCGTGCTAATAATCCGTTTGCACAGCCCTATCCCTCTTTATGCTTTATAAAACTATAAGCTCCCCGGAGATGAACCATTCTAGGTTTGGCCTACGCAAACTGCTTTCATGCCTGGACTAATATCCTGGAGGGGGTTGTTGTCCTTCATGAGACTATCCATGAGCTCCACAAATAGAAACTTAATGGAGTTATCACTAATGGTCTTTTCTTCAGCAAGCTTTGTTTATGAAGAGTTACTAATGGTCTTTTCTTCAGCAAGTTTTGTTTATGAAGAGTTTCACCGCTCACTGGCTCGTCCAAAGAGGGAGTGTCGGAGTTAGTTAATGTATTGGTCATTATCATTATTTCCAGACTGTTGAACGTGTATGTACGTGTATAGGCTAGGGTCATGTATTGTCACGCCTCCTATCTCCTTCGTACAGTGTATAGTTTGGGAAACAAGTCGAGGTCATGCACCCTTGTACCTATATATGTGCACTTGCACGTGATCAGTCAATTGTGTCGCATGCAATCCAATCTTTCCTAACAACATGGCATCGGTTTCTTTCCTCGCTCCCGCGACCTAGCTTCCGCTCCTCCCCGCCGCCGCCGCATCTAGCCACTGCCGCCGCACATCTTCTCTCCACATCTAGCCACCGCCGCCCCTCCTAGCTCCACCCCTAGCCGCCCATCCTAGCTCCACCCGCCGCCACCGCCATGGACTCCCATTCCTCCTCCCTATCCGGTGCCTCCAACCCGTTCGCCGGCCCCGATCTTCCATCCGCCGCCGACATCCGCGATCTCAATATTTTTGATCGTGTTCCCATCCGTCTTGAGCAAACTAGTTCTACGTACTACGCGTGGAAAACCTATGTCTCCCTCGTCTTCCGGGAGTACTACCTCACCGATCACATAGATGGGTCCATCGACGCCGCGCTCATGAACGGCGACCCCGAGTAGTTCGCCATCGATGCCACGATCATCCGGTGGTTCTACCTCACCATCTCCAAGGATCTGTTTCACACGTGTCGGTGCTAAAACCGGTGGATCTCGGGTAGGGGGTCCCGAGCTGGCGATCTGAGCAAGATGGTAATAGGAGAAATAGGGACATGGTGTTTTATCCAGGTTCGGGCCCTCTCAAGGAGGTAAAACCCTACGTCATGCTCTCGTTATATTGATTGTGATGGGGTACGAAGTACAGTATGATCTACCTCGAGACCGTATGAATGAGTTCTAAGCTCTAAGACCTTGAAATCGTGTCTCTACGGACTAAATCCCACGGCTTATATAGGCACCGGGGGTATCTAGGGTTTACACATGGACGGTTACAATCTAGGGATAAGTATGCCGATCATTCAAATATGCCTTGAAGTGTACGCCAAGTCTTCAGAGATCTTAATCTTGATTACGCCGAGGGCCAGGGCATCCGTGGCCCATTCATTAGGTATCGGTGGGTCCTCGGCCCGACCCATAAGTGGCGGGCCGACGTGGTGTGCACCCCCTAGTCCAGGACACCGTTAGTAGCCCCTGAACTAGTCTTCAAGCCGAGGACATCGGGCGTCTTCTTCTGGATAGCTTTATAATTTCAAGTCTTCGGCTTTCTAGACGAGTTCCATCCTCCACGTCGGCTCCCGATTCCAAGGATAAGCTCGGCTCCGAGGTCTTCCTGGCCTTCCCGATTGCGACCACGTGTTTTATGTGATAATCTGCCCCAGATAATAAGAGATATCTTTTAACCAGACCCCCCTCCTCTCGGCACAATTTATTTTCAGCAGGGCTGAGATCTTTTAACTTAGCCGCGAAGGTTTGCAATGAGAGGTTTGGCGACTGGGTCAAACCCTGACGGCTTTTTTGGCCGAGAACCGAAGCGTCACCCCTTGTGGCAGAGTCGAGCCGTCTCGTCAACAGCCATTATGAGGCATACCGTAGCCCAAGGACATTTCTATTGGCACGTCCCATCAATAAAGAGATCCTGCTTCCGGATTTCTAGCGACGCTATCAATGACAAACACCTTAATCTCTGTGCGCATATACTGCGCAATGTCTTGGGAACCGACGGTTCATACTTTGAGGTGGGGCGACCCCTGGTCTTTGACTGTCCCATAAAAGGGGAGACGGTAAATTGATTATACCCACGCTCTCATCTCCTGTCCAGCGCCAAGAGCCTCTTGCGAACCCAAGCTTCCTAAAGTCTGCTTCTAGCTCCGTTTCCCTCCTTCTCCTCTTCCCACCGTAAAAGATGGCCAGCAAGGGGAAGAGCACCATAGCCCCGGCACCCGAGGCCACCAGCAAGGGGGCAGTGGCTGTGTTCTAACGTCACCACCAGCGCCATCGCCAAGCTCCAGGCCGACGGGTATCTTCCCACCACGGTCCAGTGCCAATCCCCCGTAGAGGCGGGCGCAAGTCACTCGGCCTCCACCATTCCCACTCCTTGCAAAGGGGAGCGGGTAGTTTTTATCTCCCATCTCATCCGAGGTCTGGGTTTTCCCCTTCACCCCTTCGTATGGGGCCTCATGTTCTACTACAGCCTAGATTTCCATCATCTAGCCCCAAACTCCATTCTCCACATAGCTAGTTTCATAATCTTTTGCGAGGACTTCCTTCGCATCGAGCCCCATTTCGGGCTATGGCTGAAGGTGTTCTGTGTCAAGCCGCATAGCAGCGGCTCCCAGCTCGCAGATTGTGGCGGGGCTATGATCAGCAAGCTCACCAATGTGATCTGGCCGAAGGGCATTCATCGAAACGGTGAAGCTCTGGCAACAGGAGTGGTTTTATGTGGCTGACCAATCCTCGGGAAACCAAGGAGGGTCCCCCGTCTTCTTGGCGGGGTCGCCGAGGAGGCTGTTCTCTTAGACAAACAAGAACCTTGACTTGGGAAACCAGAAGAAGGTGAAGGCACTTCAAGGCTAGCTCAAGGCTGTGGTCGGCAAGGGCATCAGCCTGGTGGACGTGGTGCACGTGATGCTCCATCACCGAATCCTGCCGCTCCAAGTCCGAGCTGCTCCGATGTGGGAGTTCAAGCCGGAGGATGATGCGGTGATCCAAAGGTTTTTCCGAGGAGCGGACCTCGGCGGGATGTGGAAACTTCTGTTCAAGTGCAAGAAGAATACCTTCCCCACTAGGGCCGAGGACATTGGTTTAAGCCATGCCTGCCCTATTGCCGAGGTAAATTTCCACTCTTCGTTTACTAAGTTTACTTCTTCGCTATTCTTCCTTCTGAACAGCGGTCAACTATACGTCTTCTACGCAGGTTTGGCGTGTGTGGGTCATGAAGATGAAGTCCCCGGCTCCACTCCCGGGGGACCCTAGGACTCCTGAGCTCAAGAGGCTTCTAGCCGAAGACCCTTACGAGGTTCCGGTCAAAACGAGGGAGGGGAAAGGAAGAACAGAACAAAGAGTCTGTCTATCCGAGAAGACACTTCAAGCGCAGTGGAAGAAAGCCGTCAAAGCTCTCCCTCTGAATATGACATCATCCGGGGGAAGGAAAGGAAGAACAGGATGAAGAGCCCTGCCTTCCGAGAAGGGACTTCGGCCGTGGCATCAGAGAGTCACAAAAACTCTCCCTCCAAGTCTCACGCCGTCTTGGGAGAGGAGAGAAAGAACAGGACAAAGAACATGGTTCTCCTCAAAATCCCCTCGGACGCGATATTAGAGAGTCATCAAAGTTCTCCTAACGACGTTGACAGGGAGGGAGGAGACGAAGAGAGCGAGGCCCACTCTTCGGAAAGCTGGAAGAGTATGGTATCCGAGGATGCTAAGGAGGTTGATCCTCCTCGAAGGTACAAACTCCTAAGGAAAACCCGCGCCGCCTCGACGGGCCAGGCATCGGCACCAGTAGAGGTGGTTAGCTCGGGTTCATCCAAGGGCATTTGGCAGCGCCGAGAACATCCAATTGCTAAAAGGTAACCTCTCCCTTACTTAGACATCGTTATCTTGCGGGAGGTATTGGGACGCTCGGTCTTTATTTTACCTTTGTATTATTCGCAGTCCTACACGTGGTCAGCCCGACAGGGATGATTCCGACGACGGAGCTCCGCTAGCATCACTAGGTCGGAGTTCTTCGGGGGCGGCCACCGATCCTCCCCCTTTCCATGACGTGATGGGGGAGGGTGCCTCCCATTTCGCCTCTCCAGCTACCAACGCTGGGGGCAGGCTCAAGGTCCCCATGGCCGAGGTTGAGTCCTCGACCGTGGAGGAGGACGTAGAGGACCGGGGGAGACACATCTCCCCGGGTCGAGAAGGACTGGTGGCCCCGCGCCTAGCATCCTCGGCTCCGATGACTTTAGGGTCATCCAGTCGAGCAAGAACATCCCCTGCCCTGTCACCCCGAGACGATGTAGGGAAGGTGCCCTCACCCACGCTCGGTCCCGAAGGGGTTGAACTGCTAGGGCGCGGGCGGGAGGTAGAGGCAGCTTTAATTAGCCCCTCTATCTTTCCCGAACACCGAGCCATGCTTGGCGTGTCCTTTAGACAATTCCAGTCCGCTAAGGCTGGGGTTCTGGATGTTTTCTTGAACCATGCCAAAGGTTTTGAGGTAAGCATATTTTAAGCTTATGGTTCAACACACTAATTGTAGCCAGTAGCTGATACGTCTCCAACGTATCTATAATTATTGATTGTTCCATGCTATTATAGTATCAATCTTGGATGTTTATTATGCAATTATATGCCATTATATATCATTTTTTGGGACTAACCTATTAACCCAGTGCCCAGTGCCAGTTGCTATTTTTTGCTTGTTTTTGCCTTTTCAGAAAATCATTATCAAACGGAGTCCAAACGAAGAAAAAACTTTGGATTAATTTTTTTCTGGACCAAAAGGGACCCTCGAAGCTTTGGAAGAAGACCAGACGAGCCACGAGGGAGCGACAAGCTCGGGAGGCGCGCCCTGGGAGGTAGGGCGCGCCCCCCAGGCTTGTGGGTCCCTCGTGGAACATCCTGACCTAATTCCAACGCTATAAATTCCCAAATATTCCCAATATACCAGAGAGATAGAAGAGAAAACCTTTCCGCCGTCGCAAGCCTCTGTTCTTCCGCAATCCCATCTGGAGGCCTTTTCCGGTACTCTGTCGGAGTGGGAATCGATCACGGAGGTCTTCTTCATCAACCTTGCTGCCCTTCCGATGATGTGTGAGTAGTTTACCACAGACCTACGGGTCCATAGCTAGTATCTAGATGGCTTCTTCTCTCTCTTTGATCTTCAATACCATGTTCTCCTCGATGTTCTTGGAGTTCTATCTGATGTAATCTTCTTTTGCGGTGTGTTTGTTGGGATCCGATGAATTGTGAGTTTATGATCAGATTATTCATGAGAAATATTTGAGTCTTCTCTAAAATCTTTTATGCATGATTATTATAGCTTTGTATCTCTCTCCGATCTATCGATTTGGTTTGGCCAACTAGATTGGTTTATCTTGCAATGGGAGAGGTGCTTTGTGATGGGTTCAATCTTGCGGTGCTCAATCCCAGTGACAGAAAGGGACATGACACGTATTTGTATTGTTTCCATTAAGGATAAAAAGATGGGGTTTAATCATATTGCTTGAGTTTACTTTGTCTACATCATGTCATCTTGCTTAAGGTGTTACTCTGTTTTATACTTAATACCCTAGACGCATGCTGGATAGCGGTCGATGGGTGGAGTAATAGTAGTAGATGCAGGCAGGAGTCGGTCTAGTTGTCTCGGACGTGATGCCTATATACATGATCATTGCCATGAATCCGTCATAATTATTTGCTTTTCTATCAATTGCCCAACAGTAATTTGTTTACCCACCGTATGCTATGTGTTCGAGAGAGAAGTCTCTAGTGAAAACTATGGCCCCCGGGTCTACTTTTATCATATATTAAAATCCAAAAATACCTTGCTGCAATATATTTACCTTTATTTTATTTAGTATTTTACTTTATCTATTTATCACTATCGGAATTATGCAAAGGATTCCACAAATCATCTTTTTGATGTGTTTCCACGGGAAATGGGCTAAAAAGGCAAGAAATCACGTGGGAATGTGGAAAGGAATGGAAATGAAGAAAGAAGGAATCAACAGGAGGCGTGCCAGCAAAGTCAGCACAAAAGACGATGTTCCATACGACCGCGTGCGCTCATATGGGCGGTCGTATGGCGTGGATTCCATGGCGTCTCGTCCACCTGAACAACTTTTATAAAGGGGGCCCCATCGAAATGTCAACACAGAAGCGTCGACCGAAGCCAAAACAGAACCGTCGTCATCCTCCATCACAAACCCTAGCCGCCGCCATTTCCATCTCCCTCTAGTTCATACTTGCAATCAAGCATCGCACAAGGCATCTATTGTAAGACATATTTGCAATCAATCAATCTTCAAGATGTGTTCTTCAATGTTTCCTTGTGATCTGATCTCCATGTGTGAGTAGTTCAGTAAGGTATGGGTTGAGGCATAGGCCTTGCAACCCACTGTATTTGTTGTAGGGATCAATGGAAGGGCTTTGAATTACCATCCCGTATGTGTGAAATAAAATTGTTCCGTAGATGTCTCTTGTCTTGTCCGCGATCTTCATCCCTGCAGGTACCCAGCATCATGCAGATCGAGCCACGATGAGGCTAATGGCAGGGAGAACGTGAAGTGTCATTCTGAACACTGGTGACAGAAAGGCTTAGTGTGACGCCCCCGACTCAATCGTGCACTAATCATACACGCAAATGCGCACGATCAAGATCAGGGACTCACGGGAAGATATCACAACACAACTCTAGACACAAATTAAAGTCATACAGCTTTATATTACAAGCCAGGCCATGAAGGCTCGAATACATAAGTCAGCGGAAGCAACAATATCTGAGTACAGACATAACTAAACAAGTTTGCCTTAAGAAGGCTGAGCAAAACAACGACATCTAGATCAAAAAGGCGCAGGCCTCCTACCTGGGAGCCTCCGAACTACTCATGGTTGTCGGTCTCCACGTAGTAGTAGGCTCCGTCGGTGTAGTAGTAGCCGTCGGCGGGATCAGCTGTCTCCGGGACTCCGTCATCTGATCGCAGCAATCGGGTAAGGGGGAAAAAGGTAGCAAAGCAACTGTGAGTACTCATCCAAAGTACTCGCAAGACTTACATTAGATCTATACTAAGTATGCATCGATATCAAAGGGAAGGGGCTGTATCTGTGGACTATATAGCAGAATGCCAGAGTAGAGGGGAAGGCCTAGCCTATCGAAGACTAGCATCTTGTAGTGTCTTGCAGTAACAGAAGAGAATAGAGTAACATAGCATATAGTAACAAATATATATATATATATATATATATATATATATATATATATATATATATATATATATATATATATATATATATATATATATAACGCCCAGAGATCCTTCCTCGACACCCTGCGAGAAAGCGATCCCGGAGCCATAATATCAGTTTAGTAACACAAGTATCCGGTTCTAGTTGTAGTAGATCGGGATACAACTCCGAGCGTCCTGTTACCGTGGATACGGCTATTCGAATAGATAACTTCCCTGCAGGGGTGCACCAACTTACCCAACACGCTCGATTAACTCTGGCCGGACACACTTTTCCGGGTCATGCCCGGCCTCGGCTGATCGACACGACGTAGTCCTACCTAGGCCCAACAGACAGGTCAGCACGCCGGTCTACATCCTAAGTGCTCAGGGGTCTTGGGCCCATCGCCCTTTGCACTCCTTCGCATTGCGTACGCGGCCGGGACCAGACCTAGCCCCTGTATACACACGCAGGTTGTCGCAGTCCACCCGGGCGCGCGCCGCTCAACTACTGACGTATGAAGAGCTTTCGGAAGAATCGTACGACGTCGAGTGCCCATACTTATTCCCGCGTGGTGGTTAGTGCGAAAACGCCAGAGGCCTACTCAGATCACATATCCAAACTCGTTAGTGTGTTGGGAGCTCGCGGTGATGATCAGTGATCTTGTCGCCCCGTCTCGCGGACTTACGGCAAGGGTCAGGCCCATCCCTCTCTAGGGCGGTCTGCCTACCCGGCCGTGCCACATCATTATCTCGCGGGTACCCTCCTAGTCAACCCGACTTATCAAGAGACTGTCGGGAACTTAGGTCCACCTCTACCGGGGTGGTACCGCCTGTCCCTTCAGTCCCGCAGTAACAGTAAATGGGGAACAATGTAAGGTAGCAGTGTGTCCGTAACATCATGGGGGAAATCCGAGGAATCACCCTCGATGGATTCCCACTCGATGTAACCGTCAAGGTGAACTTGGAGGAATCACCATCGATGGGTTCACACTTGAGGGGCTGCACGACAGAGGCATCATCGGAGGTGGTGAAAGAGGAATCACCCTCGGTAACCCACAACCGACTAGCTACGCTACAAAGATATCATCAGGAGTGAGGTAGGAGGTATCACCCTCGGCACTCGATAGTAGCTCTGCAGAGTCGTACAACTAAGGGGGTGTGCGGTGATGTGCCGGTCTCTGCACGTCAACCACACTGATTGAGTCACCGGTGGTAAAGCATGGCAACTAGGACAAGGGTGTGGGGCCACTGATGGATCACTAACCAGCCTATACTAAGCATATAGGACAACAGGTAAGGTAACAACAGCAGGTTACAAAATCAGGCTATGCATCAGAATAGGAGTTATCGAATAACAGTAGCAAAATCTAATGCAAGCACGGGAGAGAAAGAATGGGCGATATAGGAATGATCAAGGGGGTTTTGCTTGCCTGGAAGCTCTGCTAAAAGAGGCTGGGCGTCAGGGGCGTAGTCGTACTCGGGAGCAGCGTCAGTCTCGGAGTCTACCGGAGAGAAGAGGGGGAAGAAACAATAAATACAAAGCAAACAAATGTAGCACAATGCATGACATGGCAATATGCTGTGCTAGGGGTGACCTAATGCAGTACTAAGTATTACAGACGGAGCGGGAAAATATCTGGGAATATTTTCCCGGCTCTGGGCAGTTATCGGACAGGCGATCCGGAGGGGAAGGTTCCATGTTTGCAGTGTTGGAGGCATGTGACAGGTATGTGGATGGCATATTCGGATTCGTCTTATTTTTCTGGTCATTTTTCATATATAAATAATTTTCATCCGAGTTACGGATTATTTTATATGATTTTTCAAAGTTTTAAACAATTTCTGGAATTTTTGAAATTAATCCAAATTCAAAAATAAATGGGAAATTGCTAGGTGCACCCGGTGCAGTGCACCCAGCTGTGCACACAGAGGCTGATAGTGGGGCCCAGTTGACTGCTGAGTCAGCAGTCAACAGTCAACAGTTGACTTGTCAAACTGACCAGGGGGGCCCACATGTCAGTGACAAAGCACTTTAACTGAGGCTTAATTTTAACGAATTAAGTTAATTAGCTAGTGGGACCCACTTGTCAGTGTCACATTAATTAACAGATTAATTTTAATTAGCAAAATAGTTAACTAAAACTATGGGGCCTACATGTCAGTGACAGGGGGTTGCCCAGTCAGCACGTTGACCAGGTCAACGAAGTCAACGGGGCACACGGGACCCACTGGTAGTGACCCAGGGGTGGGCCCCGTGGCTGCGCCACGTCGGACCACCGGCGTTTAGCCGCCGGCGACGTCAAAACGCGGCGGAGGGCACGGGAGGTGATCGGGATTCGCCGTCCGGCGCCCATTTGGCGGGCGAGAGGCACCGTTCGAACGCGGAGATCGAGCCGCGGCGATCTACAGCACGGTCGCGAGCTAATGTGTCTGGAGACGGGCCCTACGGCGACGGCAGGCGGCGGCGATCTACGGGCGAGCTCGAGCTCATCGCTACAGAGCACGGCTAAGCGCGGGGGTGGTCGCGTTGGCCTCCTGGGGACCCCAGGAGCACGACACAAGGCTCGGACACGGTCGGCGCTTGCAGTGGCCGCAACGGCGGAGCGAGCAGCGGCGGCGAGCTCACGGCACCGGCGGGGGCTAGCTAGCGAGCACACGGGAGCAAAGAGAGAGAGGGAAAAGAGGTAGAGGCTCACCGAGAGCCTATAGTTGAGCAAAGTGGGCTCGGGGGAGGCCTGGAGCAGACGGTGCGGTGACGGCGATCTCCGGCGACCAAGGAAGAAGAAGGGGTCGCCGCGGTCGATGCAGAGGCGGGGAACTCCAACGGGTGGCACCGGAGGGCGTAGCGGTCGACGGCGGAGCGAGCGGACACGGTCTCAGCCGACGGGGACGACGGGGAGCGCGCAGACGGCGACGGCAGAGGCGGCCATGGGGGAAGGAGGAGGAAGTAGCGCGGGGAGAGGGAGGATAAGGACCAGGGGCTGTCCCGAGGCGCGGCGGTGGCGTTCTTACCCTCCCACGGCGATGTAGCGGCGCGAGGAGGGGAGCTGGTTCGGCGGCGACGGCGCTCGGCGTCGACCGCGCGCGCGCGCGGCGCTGACACGGGGAGGAGAGATGAGGGAGACGACGGGGGAGGTAGGCTAGGCCGGATGGGCCAGGCACTGTGCACTAAGGCCCAGTGCACAGTGGCCTTTCTCTTTTCTTTTTCTGTTTTTCTGCTTTTTCTTTTTCAGAAACAGTTTTGCATTTAATTAAGCCAACAAATGCCTTTTGCAAAATATGGAACTTGGCCACATATTTACATTGCAATATTTGGCACTGCCACAAAAGGTTTGGGAGAAGTTTGAGTTGATTTGAATTTTTCATAAATGGAAGAGCATTTAATTATGCTGATTTGGCACTGTTTTAATTGTTAGTGCCCAATTAAGCAAATAAGTGATGTTTTTTTTCTTAACAAATAATTGTTATGGAATATTTGCTAAATGATGGGCTATTTTGCTACCATGTTAGTGAAACTTTAAATTTCACTTGCAATTTGAATTGATTTCAGTGGTGGAATTTGAAATGAGATATGAATCCAATGTGATCAAGCACCGCAAAGCAAAGTGACTTAGCATAATCATGAAGGATCACTGTAGCATAATACATGGGGGTGTTACAACTCTCCTCCTCTAAAAGATGACATTCCGTATGTTGCTACTCTTTTGAAAGAAAAAAAAAATAGGAATTCCCGAAGTAATGTCTAAACCCAAGGATTTCACAAATCAAAGATAAAGGATTCCAGAACAAGTAAACAAAATTTTCAATTGTCTCAACAACAGAGTTGGATCGAAATAAGGAATAAAAGTCAATTCGTTCGAAATGAGACAAATAAAAGAGTTTAAAGACGACTCAAGTTTTTTTAAGGATTTTGCCTTCTAAGTTTGTGAGGCAAAATTATCCAACTTGAGTCATGAGTATAAATGAAATTTGTTTTTTCTGTAAGGAAGTTAATGCACGTCATAGTCTAATTTCTATTATTATCGACATAAATTCGAATCATTTTCTCGAGCCGTATGAGGAGAAAACCTCCTATACGTTTCTGGGGGTGGGGGAGCATTGTTTATCTACATCTATCCCAATAAGCTGTCTATCGAATCGTTGCAATTGATGTTCGATCTCGAAGAGAAGGAAGAGATCTTCGAAAAGTATGTTTTTACGATCCGATAAAGAATCAAACTTGTTTCAATGTTCCAGCAATTCTCTATTTCCTTGAAAAGGGTGCTCAACCGACAAGAATTGTTTATGATATTTTAAGGAAGGCGGAATTCTTTAAAGAAAAAGAAAGAACTTTGAGTTAATTCAAGAACTAAGTAAATAAAAAAGTAGGATAGAAGAAGATTATTAGTATTCCTCGTTGTCTAATTATTTAGACACAATTTACCTCTTTCTTAATCCTATTTGGATTTATATCGTGTCAATCCAACATAAGCCCCTATTTTATTTACTTTTTCTATCTAATTTGTTTTCTTACCATTGTATTTCCATTGACAAAGGTCTATTGAACAAATAGAATTTGTAGATAGATGGGTCTCTTTATCCTCACTCCATATTCATTTTTTCTGCCTATACTTCGCTCAAATGATAAGGGTGTTCCTCTTGCATGTATTCTCATACAATATAATATATATATATATTTAATAAAAATCGCTAAAAAAAGGAGAATTTGGCCATCATGATTAGGGTCGCTCTTTTTTTTTACTTTAGTGGAATTTAACCGGACCTGTTCGTTTTGCCATTTGAGTATTTTTCATGATCGATAAAATCTTTCTTTTAATGTCTTGCTAGTTCAATGTTTTGACAGAAGCGCGCGGTGTAATTCCATTGATTTTTGGATTTCGATCATATCTAAGATCCTCTTTTTATCAGGGTTGCTAACTCAATGGTAGAGTACTCGGCTTTTAAGTGCGACTATGATCTTTTATACATTCGGATGAAATAAAAAATTCGTCCAGACTCTTGGTAGAGTCTAGAAGACCACGACTGATCCTCAAAGGTAATGAATGGAAAAAATAGCATGCCGTAATAAAATCAATCTTTTTGAATGGAATCCAAAATTATGATTTTCTGGGTCTAGTGAATAAATGGATAGAGCCTGGCTCCAATTCTGGTAAAATAAAAAAGCAACGAGCTTAACTTCCTAATTGGAATGACTCCCCGCTCTAATTAGATGTTAAAAATAGATTAGTGCCGGATGCGGGAAAGGTTGGGTTTTCCTATGAGTGGACCCTTTATTTTTTATTTTTTTAGAAATCCTAATTATTCTTGATTACGGTTGAATAAGGGATGTTATGAATTGAATGCGTAAAAGAAGCAGTATATTGATAAAGAGGCTGTATCCCATAGTCAAAAGAGATTGGCCTGCAAAAATAAAATAAAAACTTGGTAGGGTTGTTGCGGGTTTAAATCAATAGTTGAACGCATGCAGGTTTAAATCCTGCGATCCTTTCCTTTGAGCTTGTGGCCCGTCGTGCCCTCGGAGCAAAACCAAAGTGCAACCTTATCTTTTGTTGTCTTTTTATTAAAAGAGATGTCTCCCTCCGAAACTCCATATAAACGAACAAAGTGATCTTTCATACAAACCGCTACTCTTTTGATGCGGTACTTCATTACATAGCATTACATAGACACACGACAGCCCAGGTAACACAAAACTGGATTACCGACCACGGAGACGCCGTCCCAAACAAACCGAGGACCAGCCGCCCAACAATATGCTAATCAACAACCGACAACATACCCAAAGTCCATCCGGAACAAAACCGCTGGGTGAGGCTAGGTGACCTGCCATTGTCCTTCGGCTCCTACTGAGCTGCTTCACTCCCGTTACGCCATCGGCACAGACTCCAATAAGGAAACTACCCATTAAAAAAAGTTAAAAGAAACTATATGCAACACGTGCGGGCTCGATCCTACAAGAAACACCCGAACCATGCGTCGACCAGAAGGTGTCTCCCCTCGCATGATGGGCCAACCAAAATGGAAAGCATATACCCCCCCTCTTGCTCCACGGCCAAAGCATGGGACTATAGAGACATGACTGCCGCTTATCGACATTGGTCATTACATTACGAATAAGGTAAAGCAACAGTAACTGCCACACCAAAGCACTGCGGCATGAAAACAATCGACGTCGGTCTGACATGGCTCGTTCGAAGCTTACGCCCATGCTAGCTATATGGCATCGTTCTCCTTCTTGATGATGGTAGTACCAGCCGAGCGACCTTCGATCGACACCTTGCGCTTCTTGCGGGCTACCAGAACCCCTTCGCTATAGCAGCCTATGATAGCGAGTAGAAGGGCATGAGATCCCATCGCCAATCATCTAGGGTAAGGTCACCTTTCATAGGCCTGCTCGCCGCGAATACCTGCGCCCACCTTTCCATTGTGGCGTCAAAGTCCGCCCAGGTAACCTCTCGCCGCTTCAGAAGCTGGGAGGGGCCCGAGGAGACATACGACTACTGCACGACGTGAGAATGGCCGAGGGTGACCCATGGCCGAAAGATTGACTGGCAGGGAACACCAACGATCGCCTGCGCGAAGCTAGGGTCATGAGCGACGCGGGCAGCTAGGCGCAACACCACCGCTTCCTTGCTAGCGACAGTGCATCGACCTGGCATTGGCACAACGCTCCAATAGGACCGATCACACCAAGGGAAAGACGGAAAGAGAGGGTGGACGTGATAACAAAGTGAAAGTGCAACTAATCCCCAGATGGTTTTGGTAATTAATAACAACATATACATCATTGAACTAATGACTATTCAAAGATAATTTCAGAAAAGTTCAATGTAGGCATGGCAAGGACATGTGATTGTGGACCTCTCAAAATGCTAAGGACATACATTGGAAAAAGCTTCAAGACTCTACATTTTTGGTTAAGTGATCCAAGATCACATTGAGTCCATAGGAAAGCCAATACTATTAAAAGGGGATGAGGTTTTGATCATGAGTCATTTGCTCAAGTGCTTGAAGATATTGCTCCAAAACCCTCAACCACTTTCTCATTATCCAATCTATCCAAAACCCTAAGTCCAATCTCGGTCACACCGAAACTTACCCATCCAGACCCACCGAGATACACCAGACAGAGCCATAAGCCTAACCCTAGAAACTCGGTTTCACCGAGATGGCATTCGGTCCCACCGAGGTGCACTAGCAAAGTTTCTGTACCCAGTCAAGTTCATTTCGGAATTACCGAGTTGAACCAATCGGAATTACCGAAACGGTGTAAGTGCTTAGGTCATCACAAATCGGAGCCACCTAGTGGATTCATCCGGTCTCACCGAGATTTACTTTCGGTGTCACCGAGTTGTGCATAAAGTTTGTAACGGCTAGATCTTTGGTGATGACTATATATACCCCACCCACACCACCTACTCTCAAAGAGAGCAACCAGGACGAAACTACACTTCCCACATCCATTTTCTGAGAGAGAACCACCTACACTTGGGTTGAGATCAAGGCATTCCACTCCAACCATTTGATCCTTGATTTCTAGCCCCCTCAAGTTGCTTTCCACTCCAATTCATCTCCCACCACCATGCCAAATCTGTGAGAGATTGATTGAGTGTTGAGGAGACTATCTTTTGAAGCACAAGAGCAAGGAGTTCGTCATCAACAACAACATCTATTACCTTTTGGAGAGTGATGTCTCCTAGATTGGTTAGGTGTCACTTGAGAGCCTCCAAAGCTTGTGGAGTTGAACCAAGGAGTTTATAAGGGCAAGGAGATCGGCTACTTCGTGAAGATCTACCCCGAGTGAGGCTAGTCCTTCGTGGGCGTAAGCCATGACGACATAGACAAGGTTGCTTCTTCGTGGAGCCCTCCGTGGACTCGCGCGGCCGTTACCCTCCGTGGGTTGAAGTCTCCATCAACGTGGATGTACGATAGCACCACCTATCGGAACCACACCAAAAATCTCTGTGTCTTCATTGCGTTTGATATCTCTGATCCCCTCATTTACGTTCATATGCAAAGTCTTTACTTTCCGCTGCCTACTACTCTAGACTTGCATGTTTAGATTGTTGCTTGACTTGTGATAGTTGCTAAAACTTGCCTACAACTAAAATTGGGAAAATGCTAGGTTTTTTTGCTCAAGTAGTCTAATCACCCCCCCCCCCCTCTAGACCTACTTTCGATCCTACACAAAGGCACGTCGGGCACGGAATTTTATAGCGAATCGTGGAAGACGGGTTCGGTTAGCGTGCAGGCCGGTAAATTGCAAAGCCAGGGGCGGTGTCGCGCTTGTTAGTAAAGCCCCTGCCTCCGTTCCGCCACATGGGGCCGAGGCACGTTGCCTCAGGTGCGGCACACTTAGGGATGTAAATGGCAAATAAGCGGCGTCCGCAAGTCCCGTTTAATTAGCTTTAGCTGGCTCCATAGTTCATTTTCTCCGAAAAAAAACAAATTTTTGAACTGTTAGTTTATTAGTGGGTTTAAACGGGACCGGTTCCCATCCCTAGGCACATTCATAATGGTGAGAGGTTACCGAATACCTGCATTTAGGGTTTGTTTGGTGGAGCTAGCGAGGGACCGACCGACATGCCGCTGGACTTACTTGGATGAGCTCACCACCCGTAAAAATGAAATAGAATGAACCAAACAAAACATCCAACGAGACTATCGTCGGGCACCAATCCCACACCCACCCGTACCGATAGAGGCAAAAGAAAAGAACGGGCTTCACCGTTCGCTTTTTCTCTAATCATATAGGCCCAACGATAATACTCCTTGCTTGCCTAAATGATCCCCTGCACCGTTGGCCCAAAGACCAATTGCAGCGACGGAGCCAGGCAACTTCCACAAACACTCCAAAACACCTCATGTATTTCCAGTCAAGCAATACCTTCAAGTTTCCTTTCGAGGGTATTAATCCTGAGATTAACTGATATGTAGTCATATGTAGTCCATATACATCCGTATGTAGTTCATATTAAAATCTCTAGAAAGACTTATATTTAGGAACGAAGTAGAAGCTGTCATGGTTTAAAATAAAACCTGGATAGTTCATCTAAATTAAAGGGAACGCGCCAATTTTCGTCTTTTACCTAAAGGTTACTTAGATTTCGAGTCGTGGCAGTGGACAGTGGTACTTGGCCTGGCCAGTCTTAATAACGGCACGGCTCTAGCACGTCGTGGTCGACCCGGGGCGGCCTCGTTGGCCCTGTCCGGGTTTGTTCGGTCACGTGAGACGGGTATGTCGGTGCGACTGGCTCAGCGTGCTCGTGCCCGGCCTAGATGCGTGGGGGTCTTTCAGTCTATGTTTGCGTAGGCTCTTTTTTTTTTTGAAACTTGTACAGTAGAACAATCGTTCTACGGTCTTTTTTTTATGTGCTGGAACATGTTTTCGTACGCTCGGGTAGCCTGCTGCATGGACGAGCGCAGCGCGACGCTTTTACCATGTCGTTGCCCGCTTGGACCCCTGTTGTCGCTCAGCCTCTTTTTTTTTTAGGGGGAGTCGTCGCTCAGCCTGGCCGCCGCGCCTCACTCCTCTCGAGATTCTCTTCGGGTTGGTTGCGCTGCCCGGCTGAATTCCACAGTGTTACCTTCGGCCTTCGGCTTCGATCTGGCTTTCCTCTTTGTTTTGTCCGACTTCGTTTCTTGCCTAACCAGCGTGCACGTTGGTAGCATCCTGCAGGGCTCTTTTCTTTCATGCGAGGTGGCCGTCAGGTAGGTTTCGCCACGGGCCATACCGTCCCCTTGGCAAGTTGCCGTGCTCTCGAATGATATTTGGATTCCGTGGTTTGCCCGGATGAAAAACTTTATGCTAATCTTGATAAGTGAACATTTGGAGTCGATAACCTCCTTTTCTTGGGCTTTGTAGTATCTTCTAAGGATATTGAAGTAGACGAAACTAAAATTGACGCTATTAAATCTTGGCCTCAACCTACCAACTTGAATCAAGTGTGTAATTTTCTTGGGTTAGCAGGTTTTTACCATCGTTTGTCAAAGATTTTAGCACGATTGCCCCACCATTGCATGTGTTTTGAGTAAGAAAAACACACCATTCATATGGGACCTTCACAAGATAAGGCATTCAATGAGCTTAAGCACCGTTCAATGAGCTTAAGCACCGTTTGACACGGCACACGCACTGGTGCTTGCTTTGCCAAATTTTGATAAAAAATTGGAATGCATAGGTGGTGTGTTAATGCAAGAGAATCGACCGATTGCTTACTTTAGTGAGAAACTTTCCGGCGCTCAATTGAACTATCCCATATACGATAAGGAATTGTATGCCTTCGTGCGTGTTTTGCATGTTTGGAAACATTACCTTAGGCCTAGAGAGTTTCCCTTGTGTTTGCCTAGTTGGTGGATGTGTAATTGGATCTTGTATGGAGTTTTTCCCTTGTGTTGAGTCTTCCTATTGATCCCCTCCAGGTTGTGAAAGATTGGGCATCTAGGGTCCCTACCCAACATCAGGGTAGGTGGGCTAGGTTGTGAAGGGGGAGATAGGCTGGCCCATTTAGCAATTTTATATATTAATTTTTTTATTAATTGAAGGTTGTAGCGGCCGGAAAAAAATTAACGGAGGCATCAAACGAACTCCAGATGAAATTTCATGTGGCCAACACAAAAATAATCAACGCTTTTGAACTTCACTTAATGTTTATTTAGAAAATAAATGCATTTAGTTGAATAAATGGGTTTGAACAACGACTAGCCAGGCTTGTGCGAAAATTGTGTAGCTCCCAAATACCACAAAAAGGCTAGGTGCAATGTGTGGAGGTGAATCTCGGTCTATAACAACAAAAGGGGGAAGCGTTTACTTATTCATCATTTAACAAAATGGCAAAATAAACTGTACACGCGCTGCCAGGAAACCAACTGTACACGCTCGTCATCGAAACGTGTACTATGGGGCAAAAACCCGACAGCACTATATGGTTCCGCTTAGCAGCATCTAAAATAGGATTTTTAATATTCTCGCCTAGGTTGTCTCGCTTCTGCTACTGTAACACGGATCTGTCTTCCATCCAAGTCCTGTAGAACAGGAAAAAGAAACTCATTTAGCACCACGCTGAAAGAACAATAACGAAGGGTCACAGGTGTAAGCAACCAGTTAAATGAGTGAAAACTCACAGAGCCGTCAAGATTAGATACTGCTTTCTCAACTTCATCACTGGTACCATATGTGACAAAACCAAATCCCCTTGACCTCCCACTCTCCCTGTCATAGATAACTCTGGCCCCCAAGACACTCCCTTGCTGATTGAACAAGTTTGCAAGAGCTGAGTCATCGACATTCCAAGAAAGATTACCCACATAGACCCTGTTGTCCCCACCACCGGGCCCACGTGAGGATTGCTGCCTGAATCCGCCTGATTGCTCTCTAAATCCTCTTGGTGAGGATTGGTCCTTGGGTGGTGGCGGCCCTGAATTCACCTTCAAACTTCTCCCATCAAGTACCTGATTTTAGAGATGAGGTCAGCCAATTACTCAAGCATACAACTACACATCCTAGTATAGAAATTATACAGTTAGGTCGAGCAACAAAAACTAAACTAACTAACAATTTTATCTAAAACCCTGAACTGTATTTCTAAGGAAGAAACAAGAGGTTGGAACTGCAGAACCAAGGAGAAACAGAACAAGCTGAACCAATCAGTAAACGTGTAAAAACATAACGAAAGTGGCTTACAAACAATAAAAGATGAAACAAGAGTGCAAGAGCAGTAGCAGGTTAGAAACAATGCTTTTAAAGGCATAAATGAGTGCTCACATAGCCATTGAGCCGCTCAACTGCCTCCTCGACCTCTTCGACAGTAGACATAGTGACAAACCCAAATCCACGGCTTCGTCCAGTCAATTTGTCATAGATGACCTGTGACAATAAAGCAAAGCAGTTTAGCATGCTACGATTTGAGTTGGGCTATAGGTCCGGCGTTTCTGATCCAGACATGTGCAATAATCAACCAGAACAGAGTGGAACTCAAAAAGTGAGCACCCCAAGTGTTAAGATGGCCTTTTTGGCAAGGCTTAGCTTATTGACCAATTTATTACCACATTCTTAGACATCATCAGCGCGTGAGGAAACACCAATATTTTCTTTCAATAAACTTGCATGTGTCGCACGCTAGTACAGTACTACCAAGAAAAGGCCTAAAATTCCTCAGTTACACGCATCATTCCTCGTGAGCTAAATGATAACTCCACCGACACCAAACGACCAGAGCATTTCTAATTTCACACGGGCCCTCAACTTGCCTGAAGTAGGAACATATCGTAGATATGAATCAGTGGCCAGAATGTAACGAGGCAACCAATGTATATACCTCGACCATCTCGACGGAGCCGGCCTGCTCGAATAGGCCGGCTAGCTGGGCGCTGTCGACGCTGAAGGGGAGGTTGCCAACGAACACCCTTAGGTCCTCCGAGAACTCCTGGGCGACCTCCGTCTCGACATCTGACGACACGGCCACGGCCACGGCCAAGGGCGCGAGCGGGTGCCTCCAGCCCGCGAAGGCGAGGGCGCGGTGCTGCGGGCTCTTCGAGGGAAGGAATGCGGAGGGGGCCGGCTTAAATGAGGAGGAGGAGGGGAGGGAAAGGAACTGGGGGGAGAGGGAGATGGAGAAGAGCGTGGCCGCCATGGGGAGGATTGGGTTGATCGTGTTTGGGGGATAAGGTTCGGGTCGGGAGAGACTGCAGCTGAGTGAGGAGAGAACGACGAGTCGGGCGGGTTATATATGGGTAGTACTCCGAAAAAATATCAGGTGATAGTGATACACCCTTTATTTAGATATACATTATAACTGAGCAACTTTCCAGCTATCTCAGGCCATTAGCATTCGCAGCCGTCGGATCTTCAGCTTTGTACGTTTTTAGCCATCCAATCAAACTCTGCCGCACCACTTCTACGACTGGACTGGGCAGCTACTCCGGCGACAAAATTGAATGTGTGTGGTTGATTGGGTCCTCGTTCGCACGTAGGCCTTCGTGGGCCGGCTTTTTCCAGAAGAAAAATTGCATACCCAACGCCACGAAGCGAAGAAAGCCGCCCCTTCCCCTCCCCGGCCTCTGGTCTCTCTCTCCCTGCGATCATGCGCCGTCGCCAAAAATTCCGCCATTGCCAGGTTCGTTGTTCATCCAGTTATCCCAATCGCCGCCGCCTCACTTACGCTCTCACAGAAACGATGGGCGTGAGGCTCATGCGACCTAGGCGCTCCTCTCCCTGACGAGACCTCCTCCCCGACCTCTCCTCTCTACCGACCGGAGAACCTGTGGTGCGCCGCCACCGTCGCGGCGCTTAAACCGGAGAGATCCTACATTTATCCACAAGCGCCAGCGTCTTCCCTCCTTCGTGGCTCCGATTCCCTGTGACGCCACGACGCCGACCACCTCCAGGTCTTCAAGCCACACACAAGATGGGCGGTACCCCTCGAAGGCCCCCCTTGGACTCCGCTTCACCTCAAGCTGCTCATTGATATTGTTGGATATCTGATCATGTTGGTTAGAAAAATATTATCACACTTAATATGGCAAATTGGATTGTTAGATTTGCTTTTTAGAGTTAGTGAATGCATCAAAGAGATTTTGTAATCTGTTGTGCATCAGATAGGAAATTTCGTAATGTGTACTGACTGCAAGAATGCTTGAAAATTTCTTAATGTTTCCTGGCTGCAGGATGACTTCACTCTAACTGAAGTATGCTCTATCAAGGTGAAAAAGATGGAAGGCTGATGCATTTTGATCTAGAGAACAATGCCATACAAGGTGAAATCATCACTCCTACTTTGTTTATTTATATTTACAAAAGGTCAGTAAAACTGAGCTTTTTCCCTACTCCTACTTTGTTTATTTATATTTACAAAAGGTCAGTAAAACTGAGCTTTTTCCCTGCCTCTCACGCCCGGTGACATTTTGGTCGTTAGATTCTGTTATCTGTCCATCCTGGCCGTCTGATCTGAAGTGTATACCACGTGTGCTTGAGGACCAGGCAAGGAGACGGGCGAGTAATGGCGAAGAAGACCGTCGCCGGCAGTGTAGGTACGTTACTTCCCGATTTCCTTCCTTTTCCCCTAGACTAGAAGCCTCCATATATATAACTGAGCACTTTAGGAGGCTTCTCAGGCTATCAGATTCTTAGCCATCCATTCTCATGATCTAATCGTTCAAGGTCGTCCAATTCACGTGGAAATCCCTCCAACGCACCGTGGATCGCGATCGGCTTGATTCGTGAAGGGCCGCTACTCCCGTAGCATTTTTGGAGGCCCATGGTTCATCCAGGTTCGTGTGTTTCGCCGCATCGACGACCAGCCTTTCTCCCCAAACCAATCGAGCAGGCCCTTCCCCCTAACAGTCCCAAATCGCTCGACCCCAACCCTAGCCGCTACCCGCTAGTGCGCCGTGCGGGTCGCCTCGCCGGCCGACGTGACGAAGCATCTAGCCACGCCGCCCTTTCCCAGACGCCCAGGTCGAGCGTCGCCTTATTCTCCTTCTGACGCCCCGCACGAGCGCCGTCGGACGAAGACCCGCTCCATCACCCTCTGCTGCCCCGTTCGAGTGCCGCCGCAATCTCGACGTGCTCCATCGACGCCACCCCGACCGAGCTCCTCCGCCACCAGCAAGACCTCCGCCTCCATCTCCATCTGTCGCCACCATCAGTAAGTGCTCCTTCTTCCCTCTGCCCCCTCGGTCGAGCGCCACCGCCAGCAGGACGTGCCCCAGCAACGCTGCCCTGACATAGCTCATCCACCTGCACGCCCACCACTCGGGAGGTCCACTTCTTTCTACTGAGAGAGCTAGAAGTACAAGTAAGCCACACATGATTTGTAGAATTATTTCTTTCCAGGAAGAGGACTTCAAAATTCAAATGCCAGGATCCTCCTTTTACAATAGTCTTTGTACGTGGTAGTTCCATTGCAAGTGATTGATCGAAGAACCTTTTTTTTCCTTACATTATTTGGAAAGCCATTAAGCTTAGTAGGATTGAATGAATTTTAGATGACCCAAGTTCTTTTGTGTGATTCCAAATGAGATCCTCCAACTGCATAATAATAATGAAAAGAAGTTGCAAATCTGACAAACTGAACCATGCATATTCTGTAACTAGACTATGCCTGTTTCACACTTCTACTTTCAGACAAGAGAAGCTGCTAACTGTGTTTCTTTGTTCTTCTGGAGTCACTTTGAAGAAATTCAGCATAAATTTATTTTCCCGGGTTTACTTGATATTATTATATTGAACTGGTCTCATGATGTATATGATGACTTACAGGAGGGGAATGACCCACACAACCATCGACACGTTTTGCCCGTCGGCAGAGCAACTCCAGGGTTTGCCATCCCTCACCAACGCCTCCCTCCGTGCCTACGGCTGACAGTTCATTGAGGAGGCCAGCATCCTTTTTGGAATGTATTCTCTCTCCTCTCGCTTTGGCATTTAGGACTAGATCAAGTTGAGAAGCATCCCCATGTCCCTGGTCTTCTATGCTCGCTTTAGTTACATCAACATCCGATTTAAGTATTATATGCTCGCTTTCTCCTGAAGGTGTTTTTCCTGTTGTATTGTGACAGTGCATATATGATTGATGGGGAGTGATTATGTATCATGACCTATCTTTCTTAATATATTTTATATGAATTTGGGTCAGGTCAGTTATTCTTTCTCCAGTATTTTATATTCTGTGATGATTCTACAAAGCAAACATATCATTGCATTGGAGTATGTACCTCCATTTTTTTGTTTGGATCTATTTAGATTTGTAAACATAGTATTTAAAGTTCATGTTAAGCCATAGTAGTATAAAGTATCAACATCGAATTTTTTGGGTTATGTAATTCTAGCCTAACCTAAGATGGAGTACAACCGGTGGCCGCATATAATTTTCTATTTCATCATTATTTTCTACCTATGCTCATTTCTTTTATGGGAGTAATCATATGTCAAGCTGTAAGCTGACTTTGTTTTAACTGTCTATTTCTTTTGTCCAACAGATCTTTTTATTGTGGCTACATGTAACTCCTAAATCGGGTGGCTGAATCTCCTTATATACTATAATTTAAATTACAGCTATGATACCTTCATATTTATATTCGTGCAAAATAGATATTGATCATTTTCCCTTATTTAAATTATATATGTGTGTACATTCTGGCCACTATTGTTGATTGGTGATGTACTAAATGGTAGCTAATGCAACATGTTTGCGCTAATTCTATATTGCTATTGGATTTGGCAACAATTCAGATTATGTCACCTATAGTTCTTGACGCATCATTATTGGTCTTCATTTGAACACTTTTTAGATTGATGCAAATTAACTTCTGATTTTTGTGTCTCCATACTTAAAGAAACTCCTACCATTTTATAGTCAAAATGGACGGGCGTAGTAACGCGCGCCATAATGATCTAGTATGCTATATCATGCTACAACTTTTGAAAAATCACATTTACTCCCTCCGTACCGAAATCTAGGTCGTTCTAGCGATTCTCGTGCAAATCTCGTCACGTTACGATTTTTTTGACTTTCCAAAATGCCCTCCCTCTCATCCCCTCGAGCCCAGCCGCTCTCACCCCCTCGAGTCGAGCCCCCAATCGCTCTCACCCTCTCGTTCCTCTCTCACCCACCTCCCTCTCGTTCCCCTCCAGATCCCTCGTCGCCGGCCTCTCCTCGCTGTCACCGAGCCACCCCGCTTCCTCCCTTTCTCTCCACCGCCAACCCACCCCGTTTCCTCCCACCGCCAGAAATCCACCACCCGTAGGTCAAAAGCTTGATTTTTTAGGCGCCGGCGACGTGCTTCTGGGCGGCGGAGGCGCTGGATCCGCGTGCGCCGACGCCGGCGACGAGGCGACATGGATCCGGGCGGGATGCTGCTGGAGGACTTCTGGCTGCGGGTGGACCTGACGCGGCGCATCCGCGAGGTGCTGGCCAACTACCCGGAGGGCACCACCACGCTGTGGGAGCTCATCCAGAACGCCGACGATGCCGGGGCCTCGTGCGTCCGCCTCTGCCTTGGCCGCCGCGCCCACAGGGCCCGCTCGCTGCTCGCCCCCGTGCTCGCGCAGTGGCAGGGCCCCGCCGTGCTCGCCCACAACGACGCCGCCTTCACCGACGATGACTTCACCAGCATTTCCCGCATCGGCGGCAGCAAGAAGGCCTCCCAGGCCTAGAAGACCGGCAGCAAGATGGGCGCTAGCTACGCTCTCTGTCCCTCTCTCTCTCCCTCAGTAGTCGCCGCCGAGCTCTGCTTCGAGCTGCTGGGGTTATTCAATCTGAGCTAGCTAAGCTCTTTCAATCTGAGCTCTGCTTCGGGTATGTGCTGCGCTAGCTAAGCTCTTTCAATCTGAGCTTCCCTACTATTGGAATTGAACCAGTGTGTGTTCATTTTCTAGTGGTGTTGTCACCTACAAATGCTGCTGCTGTTTTGGAGTAATGCCATGACTGTTGCAATGTGCTCGATGTGCATGATCACTAATACTCCAATATGCTTAGCAAGATAGAATGTTCCTCTGATCCATGATTAGGTTCAATTTGAGTTCTGCAATATGCTTAGCATGAACCTACTGTTAATTTGGAGTAGCAGTTGTACTCCATTGAAGTACTGTTACTGTTAATTTGCAAACTGAATGAATTTGGAGTAGCAGCATACTGAATTTGGAGTAGCAATTTGGAGTATGAAGCAGCTGTATGGATTACTGTTAATTTTGCATACTAAATTTGGAGTAAAATGGAGTAGCTCTGTCACTAAATTTGGTTGGTAAAGATGCAGTAGCAGTAGGAGTTTTTACTGCACCTAACTAAGATAGCTGCTGGGGTTAATTAGTTACTGCGCCTAATTAATTATCATGTGTAATCTGAACTGGTGTGTGTACCAAGTGATGATGGTTCTTAAGTTTAGCATGCATCACCAAGTTAATTGGGCGCCTAATTGCCAACTCTTTTGTGACTGGAACATATTCAGAATGGAATAAAAACAACTTGCCAAGTTCTTTTGTGACTGGAACATATTCAGAATTTATTTCTACTCCAGTACATTTGCTTAATTTTCTTGGAGTACATTTGCTTAATTTGCTTAGAGTACATTTAACTTGGAGTACTTCAGTACTCCAAGATTTGCTTAATTTGTCAACTGGAGTAGTTTTTAGAATGGAATGAAAACTAATGGCAGTACATTTGCTTAATTTGCTTGGAGTAATTTACTTGGAGTACTCCAGTACTCCAAGATTTGCTTAATTTGTGAACTGGAGTAGTTTTCAGAATTGAATGAAAACTAATGGTAGTACATTTGCTTAATTTGCTTGGAGTACTCCAGTAATTTTGCTTGGAGTAATTTTGCTTAGAGTATTTAACAAGATTGAACA
Organism: Elymus sibiricus; assembly: GCA_039707655.1. Lineage (NCBI taxonomy): Eukaryota > Viridiplantae > Streptophyta > Magnoliopsida > Poales > Poaceae > Elymus > Elymus sibiricus. The sequence goes on from CM077670.1 coordinate 203,099,724, forward strand.
AGATTTAACTTGTCAATTTTTCTTCGAGTATTTTTCAGTAAGTATTCTGAACATGCTTCTGAATATTTATAATTAACATGCTTCCGAACTTGCTTGGAGTAGGAGTAGGAGTAGCTCTTCTCTCTTCTTCTCACTTCTCTCTTCTCTCTTCTTCACTCTTCTTCTCTGCTGTTTACTCCAACAATTATCCACAATTGTCAACAATTGTCACTCCAAACTTCTCTTGTCTTGTCTTGTTCAAGTGCAGCAGTTGTGTAGCAAGTGCAACAATGTGCAGTGTTGTTCAGCTTCTTGCCCTCTCTTCATTAATTCCAGTACATTAATTCAACTTCTTGCCCTCTCTTCTTGCTATATATCTTCCTCTCTTTTCAAACATAAATGATCATAGAAATGGAGTAAAATTAACTGAAACTTTTCCAAGCATCTCAAGCCTCCCCTCTCCTACTCCTCTCCTCATAAGAAAATGATCATACAAACAAGGAGTCATACAAATGATCATACAAATGAGGAGTTCAAATGATCATGCAAATCAGAAAATTCAAAAACTTAGCATACAAACAAGGAGTTATACAAATGGGGAGTTCAAATGATCATAGTAATCTTCTGCCAAAATTTATTTAGAGTAGTTAACAGAAACCTTTTTCTGTTAATTTAAATTAACGGAAACATTGCTTGTTGCTTACTCAAGGGGGTGCATGCATGCAATCTCTAAGAAACACTCTGTTTTTCTATTTTGATGTACTGGCAAAATCCAAGTGCTTAGATCTTGGGGAATTTGGTGCTGCTCTACTCGTTTTTGCTTGATATGGTGGTTTAATTTGCTGATCCCCTCCTTCTTCACCAGGCAGGCAAATCTGAAGCTCCATCGCCCTCAATGGGAAGCAAGCTGGTAAATCTGTCCAAGTAATACTCTGATATGGAGTACATCTTGTTTGGAGTAAATCTGTCCAAGCAAGCTGGGAGTACATCTTGTCTGATATGGAGTAGGATCTAGGTTTCCACATTGATCCTACTAGGTTTCCACATTGATATGCTTGCTGGTTATTGCTATGGCACCGGCTGGTTTTGTTTTTAACTTTCTGCTTGATTGTTTGTTTCAGTTTGGAGGTGAGACGTTGGAACCCTCTGTGCTGTTGGAGGCCGTTGGATACTGCTGCTACTGTTGGGTTCATTCATATGGTAAATCATACTCCTTGCCCTTGATACCTTTCATCTCATGTTGGGAGTATTCTGTTTAGTCTACTGTTGGAGTAGTGCTATTATTTCTTGAGTTTTTACCTATATGCAGTTTTGGCAAAGCAATACTCCATTTTCCTCTCCTGAACAAGTAAAGAAACTGACATGTGCTGAGCCAGAGATGTTAATGGAATTGTTGTTTCCAAATTACTCCATTTTCCTCTCCTGAACAAGTAAACATTTTGTAGAGGATTTATTGTTTCCAAATTAACAGTGGAGTATTGATCCTTTCCAAAATTAGCAGTGGGGTATTGATTGTTTCCAGAATTATTACTTCGATTAGAGGATTTATTGTTTCCAAATTAACAGTGGAGTATTGATCCTTTCCAAAATTAGCAGTGGGGTATTGATTGTTTCCAAATTGTTTGTTTCCAAACTTAGCAGTGGAGTATTACTTCGATTAGAGGATTTATTGTTTGTTTCCAAATTCACCTGCTAACAGAAGGAGCAACGGCGGGGAAGGAGCAGCACCGGTGACCTTGGGCGGGGAAGGAGCAGCTCCGGCGACCCTGGGCGGGGAAGGAGCAGCTCCGGCGACACTGGGCGGAGGATCTGCTCGAGTTGGACCTAGGCGGACGACCTGGGCGGAGGTGGGGGTGGAGGTAGAGGTGGGGGGCCGAGGTGGGGGCAGAGGTGGAGGTGGAGGGCGGAGGTGGAGGTGGGGGCGGAGGTGGGAGGTGGAGGTGGAGGTGGGGGCGGAGGTGGAGGTAGAAGACGGGCTGAAGGTATAAGACGGCTGAGGATTCAAATTTAAAAATAAGGGTATTAAGGTCATTTGGCCGGTTTTCACCTGGTCTGAACCAGATCCCCAGCGACTTACATTTCGGAACGGAGGGAGCAGATGTTTCAGAAAATTCTGAAAAAAATTGTGAATGTTGGCAAGACATACGTCTACAACCCCTAAAAAATTCAGATCCAAATTCGAATTGACACTGTTCACATATAGATTTGTCTTTTTTGTTTCTCAATGTATATTTTGAATTTTGATCTGGATTTTTTAAGGGTTATAGACATATGTCTTGTGAACATCCATAAAAAATTTCAGATTTTTTTTAATCATCTAAATGTGACTATTCAAAATCTGTAGCATGGGAGCATGTAAAAGGTGGTATCACCTGATATCCACCCTGGGTACTCCTGCTTAGCCTGGGCATTTGTTTACCCTACCAAACCGAAACCAAACAATTGGTTACTTTGGTTAGGAATAATTTAGCATGTGTTCATTGTTAATTAGCACAAGCTAATTAATGAATCGTCATTAGCAAAGGGGAGTGTTGTTCTTGTTTGTTCCCCGGCAAAAGCTAATTTGGATGCTCCCCGGCAGTGGCACAAGCTAATTAATTTTCATGTAAGTCCTTATTTGTTCAGTTATTAGTGTACGAGTTGTTGTTTTTAGTGTAAAACTTAGGTTTAGGAGGGTCGAGGGGAATCACACGACCTTTAGGGGGTGTGCGTACATCTCTATATATATTGCATGTGTTAGTATAAGTACAAGATATATATGGAAGGTTAAAAGCTATGGTCGTATACAATCTGGATTCTACCCTCCCACAATCTTAACCGGTGTCAAGAAGGTTAACATTGCGCTGACATACTTCAAATAGAAGAAGTGGCAATGGCTTGGTAAAGATGTCAGCAAGTTGATTTTTAGACGAGATAAACTTGATTTGTAATAGCTTCTGTGCAACATTTTTCCTCACAAAATGAAAGTCAACTTCGATATGTTTCGTCTGTTGATGGAAAACAGGGTTGGATGAAAGATAAGTGGCACAATATTATCACATCAAAGAACTGGTGGCATATCTTGAGGGATACCCAACTCTCGCAGAAAGGACTGTACCCAAATGAGTTCAGAGTAGCATTGGCAATAGCTTTGTGTTCAGCTTTTGTGCTACTTCGAGAAATGGTGGCTTGCTTCCGAGCATTCCAGGCAATCAAGTTTGAACCAAAAAATATGGCATATCCTCCCATGGATCGCCGATCATCAGGACTCATTGCCCAATCCGCATCAGAAAAGGCAGACAACACACCAGAGGAGGCAGACTGAAGATGCAAACCAAAAGAAGCAGTGAGGCCGACGTAACGCAGAATGCGTTTGACCGCGGACTAGTGTGTGTCACGAGGCGCATGAAGGCACTGACAGAAACGGTTAACTGCAAAGGAATATATGGTCGAGTGATGGTGAGATACTAAAGACCACCAACAATGTCGCGATACTCTGTAGCGTCATCAAAAGATAGAAGCACACCAACATCAGCATTAATCTTCTCAATCACAACCATGGGTGTAGATACGGGCTTACACTTCAACATGCCAGCCTGACGAAGGAGATCCAGGGAATATTTCTTCTGAGTGAGCGAGAGACCAGCAACAGTATGAGTAACTTCCAGTCCCAAAAAACAGTGAAGAAGGTTGAGATCCTTGACAGCAAAATCAGGTTGAAGATTTAATATCAGCTGGTCAGCGGTAGCAGACGAAAAACTGATCAGAATAATACCATCAACATAAACCAAAAGATACATCGTGACCTCAGGGCGTTGTAAAAGGAGTAGAGCTGTGTGTAACTTTGTTCTCATCATAATCAGTTGAAACCTCTTCCAAAGTAGTGGATTCAACATTAAATAAAGTCATGACCTCCCCAAATCCACTTTTATCATTATTATAAGATTCAACACCCTCCAAAATAGTGGGATAATTACTATCTAAAGTTGTCACTCTTCCAAACCCACTTTCATAATTATTGCAGTCATCATAAATAGGAGGCATGCTTTCATCATAACAAATTTGCTCATCAAAAGTAGGGGGAATAAAAAGATCATCTTCATGAAAAATAGCATCCCCAAGCTTAGGATAAACATTATTTGCAGCAAATAAATTCTCAAACATGTCATTCTCATCAAACATAGCATCCCCAAGCTTGTGGGTTTGCATATTAGTAGCATAATCACTCTTATCATCAATAGCATGAATAGCACCAATAGTATAACAATTATCATCATCATAATTTCCCAAATTGGTGCCAAAAAGATTTTCAAGATTAAAAGAAGTATCATTATCTTCCCAATCATAATCATCATAACAAGTAAAAGGCACAACAAAATCATCATCAAGTGTATCATCTTCCACAATTATTTTTGATTCATTCCCATGAGGCACAGCAATAATGGGAACAATATTATTTGGGAGAGATACTTTTTTACCTCTACTTTTCCTTCTTTTCTTCTTCTTCTTCACCACATTATGTGTGGGTTTAATTAATTATTCCGAGCTTCTTATTGAAGAGATCGGTTGGATAGGAGGCTCCTCCTCGTCACCTGTTTCATCATGAGAGAGAATAGGAGGGAAAGGGGAAATCTTTACCCTTCCATTAGTATTCCTTTTATATTCTATTGGTTTTCCCGTCTTTCTAAAGTTGGCTATATAATCATTCTCATTGCAATTTACCACACAAAACATATAGATTTCCTGTAGATTAGTTTCAATGTTGTCTGTGAAAATGAATACTGTAAACCAACTATTTTTATGTGTCAATTCTTCACACCCCAAAAATAAACAAAGTTCATTATAAAGTTCAAGGGTGATCAAGTTATTACAATATTTGGCCACGATTCGGTCATGAAAAAGTATGCATTGAAAATTAAGATGACCAACCTTATTGCAAAGTTCACAAGTAATTGGATGAAGAGAGCATAATTTTGTAGCAAATTCATCTATCACTTTAAGCCACCGATTGGTTTTACCATGCTTATGCTTCTGACAAAATCTATCATCCCTATAAGGCATGTCTTCACAAAGTTTATGCACTCCACAAAAATTGACATGCTTGTAAGAAACCTCTTTATCATGACTGGTACAATCATCATTAGTATTATGTGTTAGGGTATATTTCTCCCTTAGTAGTTTTGGTGATTGATGACAATGCGTTTTGCGGACTAACCATGTGCATTGAGCTTTTCAGATATTAGTAGATGGCACGAGACGATTTATTTCCCCTCGGTGGTTTAGAGTGAAGACAGTTATTTTCCGGCGATTTCTTTTTGGTGGATTTGAGTCGTAGGAAATCCGTACTATTAAGAGGGGGTCCGCATCTGGAAAGGTTAGGGTGAAATCAACACGTACACATTCACCTTTGCACCCACGTTCTTTCCCGGCAGCTTGGAGTTCCATCTATTTTCTGTTTTGGGCTTTCTAGAAGCACCTAAGCGGTAGTATCGCGCTAGGGAGCGGTAGTACTGCCGCACTCCAGTGCTTTAGTCACTACTGCTTAGTTTGGGCGGTCTGTAAATGGGCGGTAGTTAGGCGGCAGTAGCGAGCGGTAGTACCGCTCGAGCGGTACTACGGCTCGTGCTGCTACCTCACTACCGCAGCTAAACTGGGCCCTAAAGGATTAAGCGGTAGTACCGCTTGTGCGGTAGTACCGGCTTGTTCCTCCGATCTCACTACCACTTATTTTCTGGCTTCTGTAAGTCCTTCCAACTCCAGCGGAAGTAGGGCGGTAGTACCGCTCCGTCCGGTACTGCCACACTACCTTCCTCTACTACCGCAGTCCCACCTAAGTTTGCAGCACTAAGCGGAAGTACCGCTGGTGGGAGCGGTAGTACCGCTTCGGTGACACTACCGCGTCCCTGACTCTGTCAGTTGCACTCCATGGCCGGTACTGTCGTGCAGGGCGGTAGTACCGCTCCCTGGAGCGATATTACCACTTGAGCGTGACTTGTGGGCAGAAAACGGTTGGATTTGCTCTCCCACTATAAAAGGAGGTCTTCTTCCCCAAGTTGACCTACCTCTTTCCCCCCAAGCTCCATTGTTGCCCCTAAGTTCATTTTCGCCCGATCTCCCTCCCTAGCCATCAAATCTTGTTGATGCTATAGGGTTTGCTTGAGAAGGCCTTGATCTACACTTCCACCAAGAGATATTTGATTCCCCCCACTAATCCCTTGTGAATCTTGTTACTCTCGGGTGTTTGGGCACACTAGACGGAAGAGGTCACCTCAGAGCCACAATCCATTGTGGTGAAGCTTCGTGGTGGTGTTGGGAGCCTCCAATTCAGTTGTGGAGAGAGCCCCAACCTTGTTTGTAAAGGTCCGGTCTCCGCCTTCAAGGGCACCACTAGTGGAATCACGGCATCTTGCATTGTGCGAGGGCGTGAGGAGAATATGGTGGCCCTAGTGGCTTCTTGGGGAGCATTGCGCCTCCACACCGCTCCAACGGAGACGTACTTCCCCCTAAAGGGAAGGAACTTCGGTAACACATCCTCGTCTTCATCAACTTCACTTGTGGTTATTTCTTACCTTTACTTTGTGCAAGCTATTATTGTGTTGTATCCTTTGCTTGCTTGCTTGTGTTGTTGTTGTTAGTGTCATATAGGTGATACGTCTCCAACGTATCTATAATTTTTGATTGTTCCATGCTATTATAGTATCAATCTTGGATGTTTTTATATACAATTATCTATCATTTTTTGGGACTAACCTATTAACCTAGTGCCCAGTGCCAGTTGCTGTTTTCTGCTTGTTTTTGGCTTTTCAGAGAAACAGTACCAAATGAAGTCCAAAAGCCACGAAACTTTTTGGAGATTTTTTTCTGGACAAAAGAAACCTTGGAAGCTTCAGGAGGAGGCCAGAAGCCTCACGGAGGCTTCACAAGGCAACAGGACGCGCCCCAGGGGGCGCGCCGTGCTGCCTTGTGGGGCCCACGTGACTCCGTTTGACCTAATTCCACTTCTATAAATTCACAAATATTTGGAAACCAACAGAGAGCCAGAAGAAATAACCTTTCCGCTGCTGCAAGCCTCTGTTCTTCCGCGATCCCATCTGGAGGCCTTCTCCGGTACTCTGCCGAAGGGGGAATCGATCACGGAGGGCTTCTACATCAACCTTGCTGCCCTTCCGATGATGTGTGAGTAGTTTACCACAGACCTACGGGTCCATAGCTAGTAGCTAGATGGCCTCTTCTCTCTCTTTGATCTTCAATACAATGTTCTCCTTGATGTTCTTGGAGTTCTATCCGATGTAATCTTCTTTCGCGGTGTGTTTGTTGGGATCCGATGAATTGTGAGTTTATGATCAGATTATTCATGAGAAATATCTGAGTCTTCTCTAAACTCTTTTATGCATGATTGTTATAGCTTTGTATTTCTCTCCAATCTATCGGTTTAGTTTGGCCTACTAGATTGATTTATCTTGCAATGGGAGAGGTGCTTTGTGATGGGTTCAATCTTGGGGTGCTCAATCCTAGTGACAGAAGGGGACATGACACGTATTTGTATTGTTGCCATTAAGGATAAAAAGATGGGGTTTATTCATATTGTTTGAATTTGCTTCTCTACATCATGTCATCTTGCTTAAGGCGTTACTCTGTTTTTATTAACTTAATACTCTAGATGCATGTTGGATAGCGGTCGATGAGTGGAGTAATAGTAGTAGATGCAGTCAGGAGTCGGTCTACTTGTCTCGGACGTGATGCCTATATACATGATCATTGCCATGAATCCGTCATAATTATTTGCTATTCTGTCAATTGCCCAACAGTAATTTGTTTACCCACCGTATGTTTCTGTGCTCGAGAGAGAAGCCTCTAGTGAAAACTATGGCCCCCGGGTCTATCTTTATCATATAAAAAAACCTAAAAATACCTTGCTGCAATTTATTTACTTTTATTTTAATTAGTATTTTAGTTTATCTATTTACCTCGATAAGATTTAATCCTTGCAAGTAACCGCTAAGAGGATTGACAACCCTCTTATTTGCGTTGGGTGCAAGTGTTTGCTCTTGTGTGTGCAGGTGCGCTTAACAGAATTTTGCTTGGTTCTCCTACTGGATTGATAACCTTAGTTCTTAACTGAGGGAAATACTTATCTCTACTGTACTGCATCATCCTCTCCTCTTCGGGGAAATACCAACGCAGACTACAAGTAGCAATAGGTTGTTCACCTAGTTGCATATCTAGACAACCTATTTGTTTCTAAACCTAATTAGTTAAGAAAAGCTAAAAATTGGTAGTTGCCTATTCACCCCCCCTCTAGTCAACCATATCGATCCTTTCATTATGGATATTCAAAGAAAGCATACTAACAACATTGCAATCATGCTTATCATTCAAAGATTTCATACCAAACATTTTATCGAATTCTTCTTCTAACACTTTGGCACAATTTTCCGATCCATCATTTTCAAGAAAGACATCATAAAGGTAAAGCATTTGATGCAACTTCAATTCCATTTTTTTGTAGTTTTCTTTTATGAACCAAACTAGTGATAAAACAAGAAACTAAAAGATTCAATTGCAAGATCTAAAGATATACCTTCAAGCACTCACCTCCCCGGCAACGACGCTAGAAAAGAGCTTGATGTCTACTACACAACTTATTCTTGTAGACTCTATTGGGCCTCCAAGCGCAAAGTTTTGTAGGACAGCAGCAAATTTCCCTCAAGTGGATGACCTAAGGTTTATCAATTCGTGGGAGGTGTAGGATGAAGATGGTCTCTCTCAAACAACCCTGCAATCAAATACAAACAATCTCTTGTGTCCCCAACACACCCAATACAATGGTAAATTGTATAGGTGCACTAGTTCGGCAAAGAGATGGTGATACAAGTGTAGTATGGATAGTAGATATAGGTTTTTGTAATCTGAAATAATAAAAACAGCAAGGTAGCTAGTAACAAAAGTGAGCACAAACGGTATTGCAATGCTTGGAAACTAGGCCTAGGGTTCATACTTTCGCTAGTGCAATCTCTCAACAGTGCTAACATAATTAAATCATATAACCATCCTTCAACGTGCGACAAAGAATCACTCCATAGTTCTTATCAATAGCGGAGAACATAAGAAGAAATTGTTGTAGGTAGCGAACCACCACAAAGTTATCTTTCCGATCAATCTATTAAGCCATTCCTACATGTGTCACAAAACAGCCCTGGAGTTCGTACTAAAATAACACCAAATAATTTCAGATTCATAATATTCAATCCAACACAAAGAACCTCAAAGAGTACCCCAAAATTTCTACCGGAGAAAGTAGGACGAAAACATGTATCAACCTCTATGCCTAGATTACCCCAATGTCACCTCGGGAATCCGCAAGTTGATTACCAAAACATACATCAAGTGACTCAATAGAATACCCCATTGTCACCGCGGGTATCCACATGCAAGACATACATCAAGTGATCTCAAATCCAATATTCAATCCGATAACAATGAAACCTCAAAGGGAAAGACTCAATTCATCACAACAAGATAGAGAGGGAAGAACACCAGATGATCCGACTATATTAACAAAGCTCGTGGTACATCAAGATCATGCCAAATCAAGAACACGAGAGAGAGAGAGATCAAACACATAGCTACTGGTACATACCCTCAGCCCCGAGGGTGAACTACTCCCTCCTCGCCATGGAGACCGCCGGGATGATGAAGATGACCTCCGGTGATGATTTCCCCCTTCGGCAGGGTGCTAGAAAAGGCCTCCAGATGAGATCGTTTCGGACAGAGGCTTGCGGCAGCGGCGTGGGAGTTCTAGGTTTCTTTCTGGGGGTTTCCCTATTTATAAGAATTTTGGCGTTTGTCGGTGTGAAAACCGGCGGACCTCGGGGTAGGGGGTCCCAAGCTGTGGATCTCGGATCAATGGTAACAGGACAAGGGAGACGATGTTTACCCAGGTTCGGGCCCTCTCTATGGAGGTAAAACCCTATGTCCTGCTCTTGTTTATATTGATGATGAAGTATCGAGTACAAGCTTGATCTACCTCGAGATCGTCAGGAGAAACCTAACCCTAGAGCTAGGTGGATGGTAATTGTGATTCCGTGACCTCTACAGGCTAAACCCTCCGGCTTATATACACGCCAGGTAGGGGTATCTAGGGTTACATAGGCGGTATCTAGGGATGCACATGGAGGCGGCAGGAGATGTCTTGGGGTATACTCCAAGTCTTCGGCAGAGACCATCTTGATCACGTCACAGCCTCCGGAGTCCATCTGGATGAGAACAGGGCCTTCGGGCCCGGCCCGAGGACTATGGGCCGTCTAGGTTGGTACCCC